>JBBGZY010001791.1:0-672500 GCA_037952925.1 Lithobates clamitans
GACCCCGTGTTCTTCTCCTGACCCCGTGTTCTTCTCCTGACCCCGTGTTCTCCTCTGGCCCCCATGTTCTTCTCCTGACCCCGTGTTCTCCTCTGGCCCCCCATGTTCTCCTCCTAACCCCGTGTTCTCCTCTGGCCCCATGTTCTCCTCCAGCCCCCATGTCCTCTTCCTCCGCACCCCCTCATCCCCCGCAGCCGGCTCCCCTCCTCTCGTGTTCCGCCAGCTGCAGGGGGAACTGTCAGGAATTGGACACAGTGAGTGAAATCTCTCCCATGTCCTGTGATAACTGAGCAGAGTAACCTGTGTTTATTCCATTCAGTTTATGAATGGAGAGGAGCTTCTTTCTCCTATTCATTCATCTTTAGTGCTGAGAAAGGGACTGGGGAATCTGTGTCCTCAGTCCCTTTCCCTGTCTCAAAGGGGAGGTGTCAGGGTTTGGTTTAGACCCCTGATATCTCACCAAAGCCCTCCAAAAATATAAAATAAATATTGTAAAAAAATTCTAAAAAATGAAAAAGTGTAAAAAATAAATAAATAAACTACTGACACCACTCTCCCCTGCCCTACCAACACTGTCCACTGCCCCAAACCCCCTCCCCCAAAAAATCATTGTGAAAAACAATTAAAAACAAATTAAATTGTAAAAAATTATTAATAATAAATTATTAAAAATAAAAAAAATACTGACACCGTCCACTGCCACCCACCCCCCACCCCCTTCCCCAGAAGCACTGCGAAAAAATATTGAAAAAGTAATTTAAAAAAGTGCCACGTCCCTGAAATGAGTTTTTGCAGGTTGGGATGTCTGATGTAGTCCTCTCCACTTTTCATGCCCTATAACAGTGATGGCGAACCCATGGCACGCATGCCACTGCCGACACGCCGAGTCTTCTCTGTGAGCACGCCAGGAAAACTGAGAAAACACACTAAAACACTGACATCCAATTGCGCACCGCAACCCCCATCGCAAACTACATCTCAACAGTTCTGTAGGACATCGGTGACATATCCAAGGTGGGTGTGACTAAGGAGAAGCAGCCAGGGGTGACGTGCGTGTGGAAATCCAATCATGGAAGCTGTCTCATCCACAACGCACCCACCATCAAACTATATCTCCCAGAAATCTCTGGGGTCAGCGGTGACGTGCTGGGCATGACAGAGAGAATACGTGGCTGGGATCAGAGGAGGCTTGCGGGAGACTTGCGGGTGGGAATGAGCTGCTGGAGAGATTGGAAACAGGTGAGATATGTGGAGTGGACATGTACACTTATCAGTCCGAAGAAATGGGGGTTCACACCACTCCAGGCATGTTATCCCATAGATAACCCACACTGCCTCACTCTGACATCAGGTGCTAGCCCTGCATACGTGTACTGCAGACAATCAAGAAACCTAGCTGGATGAATTAACACCTTTATTGTGCACGATTAATTAATATCCAAAACAGTCAATCCATGTACAAAAAGCTAGCTGTTCTTTTTGTACCTCTTCTGTACATGGATTGACTGTTTTGGATTTTACTCAATGTTGCACAATAAAGGTGTTAATTTGGTGTGCGGCCGTCCATCTGCCTTTCTTGTGTATCTTATCAGTCTGTGGTGTCTTGCTGCTTATGCCGCGTACACACGAGCGGACTGTCCGGCAGAAAAGGTCAGACGGAACAATTCCATCGATCAGTCCGATCGTGTGTGGGCTTCATCGGAACTTCATCGGACCTTTTCTGTTGAAAATTCAGATGGACCTAGAAATAGAACATGAATCAGAAAAGGGCTGGCAACTCGGATGCTCTTGAATAAAAGTCCTATTTGGGTTACATGGGTACATGGGTACAGGCTACACTGACGCGTTTCGGCTAAGAAGCCTTCATCAAAGCATACATGTTCAATTTAAAAACTGATATTTATAACATATATATATACTGTTTGATGGTATATGTTTTCTTGGTAGAAAAAGAAAAAACTGAGGTGCTTTTTTGTCTATGACACTGCCTACAGGTGTTGTGGCTACACATGTAGGAACCTACAGTGGAAAGCCAGGTCTGCAATTTGTTTGACTTCTGGGAACTAAACAAGCTGGGTGCAACATACTTCCCAGACTGGGGGCCCTTCTACTGGGAAATTGACAACCGGCCTGGATAACAGAGTACAGATCCTTGTCAGCATACAAAATGGGGAGATGCGCTTTAAGAGTCACAACAAGTTTGTTGTATTCTAAAGAGAATGTAGTGACAAAATTAACTTTATTTCTATTGTAATCCCTACACTGTTTGTGTTTATTTGTGCCACTATTCTGAATCACCTCTGTGAAATGCTATATTTTGACTTCTAACTATTGATCGTGTACTATAGCCCTTTTCTTTGAGTCGCTTTTGAATCGCTGTGCATTCTTGTAAGAAATCCTTGTCTGTAGAGCAGTTTCTCCTCGCCCTGATGAATTCACCAGTGGGCAAAGACTTGATGGTGTGACTGGGGTGACAGCTATTGGCCAATAAAAGGGAATTTCCTGCACAGGGCTTTCTAAAAGTTCTGGAAGTCACTGTGTTGCTATCTGGATGCCCCATCAAGGTCAAATCCAAATAGTCTATTCGGGTCGGGTGGTGCACACAGGTGAACTCCCGATTCTTAAAGCGCATCTCCCCATTTTGTATGCTCACAAGGATCTGTACTCTGTTATCCAGGCCGGTTGTCAATTTTCCAGTATGTTGTCACCCAGCTTGTTTTGCTCCCAGAAGTCAAACAAATTGCAGACCTGGCTTTCCACTGTAGGTTCCTAAATGTGTGGCCACAACACCTGCAGGCAATGCCATAGACATAAAAAGAACCTCAATTTTTTCTTTTTCTACCAAGAAAACATATACCATCAAACAGTATATAAACTGCAACTGTAAATCGGTGGTATGTGTTATTCAGTGTAGTGCCTGCAGTCTCCAATACGTTGGGTGCACTGTACGCCTGTTGAGAGTTAGAATCTCGGAACATGTGAATAACACTACAAATATTAATGCTAAAAATATTTCAAATGTGTCAAAACATTTCCGGGAATTCCATCATGGTAATCTTGACACTTTTTCCTTTTTTGTTGCTGAACAGGTTAAAAACCCCCCAAGAGGAGGTGACACTCATCGTATTTTGCTCATACGTGAAGTATGGTGGATACATACCCTCAATACTAGAAAACCGTATGGTTTGAACGATAGGATGGATATACATTTTTTTTAACATAATCGCATTTTTCAACATAGTCGCATTGTTTGATACATTTATTGCATCATTTTGAATATGCTTTATTTGTTCACGATATGTCCCTCATATGCTTGCTGTGCTTCTCTCTTTTTTTTCTCCATGTGTTTTTAATTGTTTTGATTGCTTTGATTAGTATGCACCCGCCCTATTTGGAGTGCTTACTCTGTTATAAATATCAGTTTTTAAATCGAACATGTATGCTTTGATGAAGGCTTCTTAGCCGAAACGCGTCAGCGTAGCCTGTACCTTTGTACCCATGTAACCCAATAAAGGACTTTTATTCAAAAGCATCTGAGTTGCCAGCCCTTTTCTGATTCAAGTACTGCATTTTGGGGCCTGAACGTCCTGGCTAGAGCACCAGTCCACAGTTCATAGATCATCATATTGGCAGTGGAGCTGGGGTATCATTTTGCTTCTCTAGAAATAGAACATGTTTCAAATCTTTCCGACGGACTCGACTCCTATCGAAAAATGTATTCTACTGTATGCTAGTCCGACGGACCGAAAATGGAGCAAGAGCAGCTAATGGCTACTGGCTATCAACTTCCTTATTCTAGTCGGTCGTACGTCATCACATTCAAATCAGTCGGACTTTGGTGTGATCATATGTAGGTAAGTCCGTTTCATCAGAACTCCGTCGAAAAGTCCTTCGCAGTTCAGTCCGACGAGAAGTCCGCTCGTGTGTACGCGGCATTAGAGGCAGAGGCTCAAGCTGCTCACCTGCTGGTGGGTACCTTCTCCTTTCAACTCCTTCCTGTTCCGTTTCAGTTGCTTCATCCTGGCCCTGTCTCTAGGTCACTATCCAGATTAACCCTCAAAATTTGGATTAGATTTATCGTTTTTGTAAAGAAAAAAGTTTTAGTTAGGTGAGTGTAATGTCAGTTAGGTGAGTGTAAGGTCAGGTAGGTGAGTGTAATGGTCAGGTAGGTGAGTGTAATGGTCAGGTAGGTGAGTGTAATGGTCAGGTAGGTGAGTGTAATGGTCAGGTAGGTGAGTGTAATAGTCAGGTAGGCGAGTGTAATGTCAGGTAGGTGAGTGTAATGGTCAGGTAGGTGAGTGTAATGTTCAGTGACGTGTCAGGTAGGTCAGTGTAATGGTCAGATAGGTGAGTGTGATGGTTAGGTAGGTGAGTGTAATGTCAGGTAGGTGAGTGTAATGTCAGGTAGGTGAGTGTAATGTCAGGTAGGTGAGTGTGATGGTCAGGTAGGTGAGTGTAATGTCAGGTAGGTGAGTGTAATGGTCAGGTAGGTGAGTGTAATGTTCAGTGCACGTGTCAGGTAGGTCAGTGTAATGGTCAGGTAGGTGAGTGTAATGTCAGATAGGTGAGTGTGATGGTCAGGTAGGTGAGTGTAATGTCAGGTAGGTGAGTGTAATGTCAGGTAGGTGAGTGTAATGGTCAGGTAGGTGAGTGTAATTTTCAGTGACGTGTCAGGTAGGTCAGTGTATGTAGCACAGTGTATTCTGAGTGAATTTGGCAGAATTGTACATTTTTGGTCCCTTAGGGATCATTCAGAGGGATGATCAGTCCCATCCTCTGTACAGAGCTGCTGGTAGGTTTAGGTCGGGTTCACACTGGATGAGGGTTTCCCCACATCCAATTCACATAGCAGGAGAATGTGACCAGCTCTCTATGGAGCTCTCTATGGAGACGGTTCTTATATCTCCGGGGCGGCTGCAGAGCACAGAGCACAGAAATGCTCTGCGTCTTTAGCTCCGTTTCAGGGCAGAATTCAGGCAAAGATTCGTCCCTGAACCGGAGAATGGAGACACTCAGCTTTCCTGTGTGATCTGCAGCCAGTTCCAGTGTGAACCGAGCCTAAATTCTGTGTTGGCACTTTGAAAGAAATAAGTTGGTTTTGTGTCGCGGTTTGGGCACTCGGGCTCAAAAAGGTTCAACATCACTGCTCTATAATATTCATCCAGCCTCACCCTGTGTAGGAGGATGTCACCCCTCCCCCATCCACATTCATCTCCGGTGTCAGAGACTTTCAGTTTCATTTCCCTTCTGCTGTCAGCGATGGCGTCTGGTGATCTGAGAGCTGAGCTGGAATGTTCAGTCTGTCTGAACATTTATACCGATCCTGTAACCCTGAAATGTGGTCACAACTTCTGCTGGGTCTGTATTGATCGTGTGCTGGATACACAGGGGGGGTCTGGAGGATATTCCTGTCCTGAATGTAGAGAGAAGTTTCCGGATCGTTCTGCACTGCAGAAGAACATGAAACTACGTAACATAGCAGAGACTTTCCTGTCTGCTCAGCCAGATCGGGAGGAGTCCGGGGTCTTCTCTACTTACTGTGTGGACTCTCCTGTACCTGCTGTTAGATCCTGTCTGCACTGTGAGGTTTCTCTGTGTGATAAACACCTGAGAGTCCACAAAAAGTCCCCAGAACACATCTTATGTGACCCCACCTTGTCCATGGAGAGCAGGAAATGCTCCGTCCATAAGAAGATCCTGGAGTATTACTGCACTGAGGATGAGACCTGTATCTGTATTTCTTGTTGTATGATTGGAGAACATAAAGGACATGAGATGAAGTCACTGGATGAGGCTTCTGAGAAGAAGAAGGAGACACTGAGGAATGTTCTGCAGAAACTTCTGACAAAGAGTGAGGAGACGGAGGAAAGAGTCCAGAGTCTTCAGGAACACAGGAGGAAAGTAAAAGAAGAAGCAGCTGGTGACATCGAGAGAGTCACTGCCCTGTTTAGAGATCTCAGGAGACATCTGGAAGACCTGGAGAAGAGAGTCCTGAGGGAAATCTCCGGGAGGGCAGAGCGGATCTCCATCTCCATCCGGGATCTGGAAATAAAGAAGGAGGAGCTGTCTAGGAAGTTGCGTCACATTGAGGAGCTGTGTAACGTGACGGATCCACTGACTGTCTTACAGGAATCAGACACAGGTGACTTGTGTGATACTGAGGATGGAGATGAGGACAGAGAGAGACATGAGAAGCTCCTCCATGATGGAGGGGGTCTGGGTGTGGCGGGGGTCTTACACACAGGTTTATCTGATATAATAACAGAGGTAAATGTATACTTCTATATACAGGGAGCTGCAGACATATTACTGGATGGAAACACAGCTAATAATGATCTACAGATATCAGATGAGAGGAAAACTGTATCCGGGTCAGATATATTCCAGAATCACCCAGAAACACCAGAGAGATTCCAGGATTATTATCAGGTGATGAGCAGTCAGAGTTTCTCTTCAGGGAGACATTACTGGGAAGTGGATGTCGGGGGGTCAGATATATGGATAGTCGGGATGTGTTACCCCAGTATAGAGAGGAGAGGGGAGGAGTCATTGATTGGATATAATAAGAAGTCCTGGGGATTGGTCAGGTATAATAATCAGTATTATGTTATACATGACAGTGATCTGATCCCCTTACCCACCAATCCCTCCAGTAACAGAGTCAGGATATATCTGGATTATGAGGCTAGAAGGATCTCCTTTTATGATCTGTGTGACCCAATCCGACACCTCCACACCTTCACCACCACCTTCACTGATCCCCTCCATGCTGGGTTATGTGTATATGAAGGTTGTATAAAGATATGTGGGGGGAGGCGGGAGATGTGAGAACTCTGCCCACAGTCTGGTGATGTCACACAAACATTGAGGATACAAAATAAGGTAGTACTGAGTATTACCAGGGAGGCAGACTTTTTAGGCTAAGAAGAAGTGGAGAAGATATAGCAGTATAAAAAATATACATTTATTGAAAAATACAAATATCTAAAAAAACAATGACAATTGTAACATATAGCATCTATGATTGTTGTGCAGTGAGCCCTTGTATGTCTACGCGTTTCACCGTTAGGCTTCCTCAGGACACGGCCAAGGTTCACAGATGAGACAGAGAAGGGAATTTGTCTCTCTATCTTAAATTGAAAAGCAAAGTCATGCAAGTCACGGTAGAATGAGAAAGTTCAATCAGCAGTAAGAAAGTATATTAGATATAGCTAAATATCTCAGCAGGGGCATGTAAACAATATTCCTAATTATGGGAGCAGCCATTAGAGGGAGGAGGGCCAACACCGGATGCACCAATTAGATTCTGGATTTAGTATCAGCAATGCTGAAGGCTCAATACAATCCCATCACTGCATATTCAGGGTACAAATAATCCAGCGTGCCCCTGGGAGACAGCAATACACTGCACACCAGAACCTTTTGTTATTCTGAAAAAAATCCCTGTTTGTTCCTCTCTGCCTCTGTCCTGAGTGGTTCTAATGGGCGGGGTTTAATAATGATCAGTCAGCTGTGCACCTGCAGGGCTCTAATGAGGAAAGAGACGGGGTCTGCATCCCTTTAGATGTGATTTCCTATTGGAAGTATCTCTTCCAAATGTGACATTTGCAGGGGATGCCTGAAATCTAACTTGTATCTTAGTGCAGACTTCTGGGAAAATCAGTCAGCCAATCACACAATCAGGAAATGATGTTTCTGGGGGGTGTGGTCAGTACACTCTCTGTGTACACAGCGCCTCCAGGTGGCCATATTGTATTTACAGAAAATTACAGCGGTTGCAGATGGAAAAGGAAAGGTCATTTTTAATAACATTCAATTACAATATGACTTGTGTCCCGATTGTATGCGCTGGATTATTTTTTCTTTATTTGATATTTCCCTCTCCCCACAAAAGTGGAGTTCCCCTTTACTATTCATCCAATAGTATATAGCAGTGGGCGGGGCTTCAGTCTCCGGAAGGTATTTCTACTATAAATAAATGTGAGATTTCTTATTGATCGCTGTGATTGGGTAGAATATCTGTCCAATTACTGGAGTAAAGCCGGATAAACACTATACAACTTTTATTGTTTGATTTCCTTTAGACTTACCTTCAACTACATAGTACAAGGGCCTTCCTGATTGGATACAAATGAAAAGTGTTTAGGTGTGACCTCATATTATACGGTTTTGGTATTTTTAGTGCTTTTTTTTACATTTTGCAGATTTGCACTACAGAACGTGTTCCATAGGAAACCATGTTATATGGACTGTAGTGCAAATCTACAAAATGCAAAAAAGCACTAAAAATGCGATAGATGTGACTGAGAGCTTAGAGCTTCTAGTAATAGAATTAGAGTAAGGCCTGGTTCACATCTATGGCATTCTTTACACCACACACTACAGTCCATGTAACATGCTTTCCTATAGGACACGTCACATCCAGGCTTTTCTCAGCCCATGCATTTTTGGAAAGGGTCAGAAATTTGTTAGAATACAAAATGGGGCGTTTTGGGTTCAATAGACTTCAATGGAGAAGCTGCAGAAAAGCGCGTAGTGCATTTTTACTACCATTTTACGGCTTTTGTGTTTTTAATCTGCCCGACAACAAATTGTCCGAAAAGAAGCATAAAAACGCATCAAGGATGAATGTGGAAAAACAGAAAATGCACCGCAAGATGATGACGAGATGGATGGAGTCACCTCTCCTCCCTACCCCTCCCCTTCCTCTCTATCATCCCTGCCCCTCCCCCACCTCTCTCTCCTCCCTGCCCCTCCCCTCTTCTCTCTCCTCCCCGCCCCTCCCCCTCCTCTCTCTACTCCCTCTCCCTCCTCTCTCTTCTCCTCCTCTCTCTCCTCCCTGCCCCTCCCCCACATCTCTCTCCTCCCTGCACCTCCCCTCCTCTCTCTCCCTTCTGCCCCTCCCCCTCCTCTCTGTCCTCCCTTCCCCTCCCCCTCCTCTTTGTTCTCCCTGCCCCTCCTCTCTGTCCTGCTTGCCCCTCTCCCTCCACTCTCTACTCCCCTCCTCTCTCTCTCTCTCCTCCCTGCCCCCTCTTCTCTCCTCCCTGCCCCTCCCCCTCCTCTCTGTCCTCCCTGACCCTCCCCCTTCTCTCTGTCCTCCCTGACCCTCCCCCTCCTCTCTGTCCTGCTTGCCCCTCTCCCTCCTCTCTCTACTCCCCTCCCTTCCTCTGTCTCCTCCCTGCCCCTCCCTCTCCTCTTTCCTCCCTTCTCTCTCCCCCTCCTCTCTCTCCTCCCTGCCCCCCTCCTCTCTCTCCTCCCTGACCATCCCCCTCCTCTCTGTCCTCCCTGACCCTCCCCCTCCTCTCTCTACTCCCCTCCCTTCCTCTGTCTCCTCCCTGCCCCTCCCTCTCCTCTTTCCTCCCTTCTCTCTCCCCCTCCTCTCTCTCCTCCCTGCCCCTTCCCCTCCTCTCTCTCCTCCCTGCCCCTTCCCCTCCTCTCTCTCCTCATTGCCCCTCCCCTCCTCTCTCTCCTCCCTGCCCCTCCCCCTCCTCTCTCTCCTCCTGCCCCTCCCCCACATGTGGTCCCTCTGTGCGGGGTGGCAGCCTGTCAGGTTTTTACTTCTATCCGGGGCTCCATTAGAGAAATTTCTCCTTATTTCCTGTCCCGGTGACAACATTTATCTAGACAGGAAATGAGGGAACTCTCCACCAGGAACACAGACTGAAATAAGAATGATCTGTTCAGTATAATAAGGAAGGGGAAGGTTTGGAGCCCCTGTCAGATTTTTATATGTCTGTGTCCCATTGTCACCAGGACAGGAAGTGAGAGGAAATCTCTCTAACGGAGCCCCGGTCTCCCCCTCCTCATCTTCCCCACCAGAGAAGATGATATTCTACAGAGACACGTCATACATTAGTCTGGTAATATGTAGAATAGATGGGAAGAGGGTGAGAGCGGGGAACATGCTGATCACGAATACACATCACAGTGCTGCCTGCAGTCACACCCTCTGATTGGTTACTCCGGGTCTCACACTCTGCAGTACCGTGCACCATCCACCGCATTACCACTTCCCACCTGTAGGACGTCATATGACATCCTGGACTTTCAGGAGTTGTAGCTGCAGCTACAGTCATCATCCCGGTATCTTTCTTTTCCTGTCATGTAAAAGTCGTCCTAGTGACTGATTAGCTGCTGGATTTCTTTTACAGGCAGCGGAAGAGGACATCCCCCTCCCCCCACCTCCCGCTGCCTCTCCAGGCTCTCCTGTGTGATCGTGGAGCCTGGTACTCCATCCAACAATGCCCCCCAGGTTTCCATAGAGCTGGCTGTGGACTGGATGGTCCCCGGCCAACTCTATGGTCCTGGGAGGCCAGAAGTGATGTTGTGATGTCACTTCCTGTTCTGGCAGATGTACACACCGCCATTTTTTTTCCTGGAAAGCAGAGATCAATTATTTTTTTTATCTCATACTTTCCAGGGTAGAGGAGAGATCTGAGGTCTTATAGACCCCAACATCTCTCCATAAAGAGGACCTGTCATGTCTTATTTCTATCACAAGCGATTTCTTGTGGTAGCAATAAAAGTGATAAAAAGAAATACATAAATAAATGGACAGCTTAAAAAAAATATAATAATAATAATACATATTTTTTAAGTGTCCCCACCCCCTGTGCTCACACGCTTATGTAAGTCACGCCCACATATGCAAATGGTGATTGCCCCACACATGAGAGATATCACCACAAACGTTATAGTGAGAGCGATAATTCTATCACCAGATCTCCTCTGTAACTCTAAACTGGGAACCTGTAGAAAAAATTAAATCTTTGCCTATGGAGATGAAGTATCGTAATTTGGCGCCATTTTACAAGCGTGCGCAGTTTGAAAGCTTGAGATGTTTGTTATCTACATGTACATATTTTTGGTATCTAGCGTAACATTATCTTTTATACTATAGCAAAAATTGGCTTATCGATTGTGTTTTTTGCATTAAAATTAATTAAAGTGTATTTTTCCCATACAATTTGTGTTTCAAAAATTGCAGTGTAAATACCGTGTGACTTAAAAAAATTGTATCAACCGCCATTTTATCCTGTAGGGCCTCTGCTTAAAAAATATATATATATATATATGCTTTCATATTATAGTTCTTCTCTTTATAGTACTTGGCAGTGTTACAGATAGCTATGATGGAAGGGGGTTCCTTATCACAGTGGTTCTCAACTTCAGTCCTCAACTACCCCCAATAGGCCATGTTTGTAGGTTTTCCTTCATCTTGCACAGGAGCTTTAAAGTGGATGTAAACCCGATTCATGAAATTTGAGCTGGGCACATATATCTGCAGTGTTTTCTTATCTCTCTTCAAAGCACTGAGTCCCTTGGCTTTCTCCTAATCCATTCTGCTTTTATCAGCCTGTCAAGTTCTCCGAGACGGGAGATAAAAGCAGCCTGAGGTTTGTGTCATGGGAGGTTGCTATAAATAGATTAGCAGAGAGCTCGCCTTCTCACAGCATAGCTTTGCACATTACTTCCTTTGCCAATGTGGAGTGGGGGTGTGTGCCTTTCCTCCAATCAGCTGTCTTGGCTGTATGCCCAGACTTCACTCCCAGTGCTGAACAGGAAGAGAATATCTGTAACAAGATGTGAACTTTGTAAAGAATCTATAAAGCTGAAGACAGCAGATATACATGTAATACTTATATAGGGGGATTTGTTTCATCTCTGTGTATCATCTGAGGCTGTTCACATCACTGGGTATATGGAGCGTTTACATCCACTTTAAATCAGAGTCAATGGCTTGGTATATTGGACAGATATTTTATCTAAGAGAAATTCCCAAAACATGTCCTGTTGGGGGTACTTGAGGACCGGGATGAGAACCACTGCCTTCTAGAATTTCTAGGAATGAGAAGGATAATCATTGAGGGTGGGGGTTTTGGTCTCCCCCAATGGATTCTCCTATCATGGTGTAGCAGCTCCAATGGTGGTTTCCAGGTTTCTGCAGACAAAGCATCAGCACTCTTTGTTGTATACAAATGTCGTTTCTTCTTCTTTTTTTGTAACATTTTGTAGTATTGATTCTGAAACAATCCTCCATTATTTTTCTCCCTGAAGAAGCGGATGACAATCCAGGAAACGTGTTGAGTTCAGTCATAGAATATAAAAGTGGGAGACATTTGTAGAAATTAATTTGTGAAGGTGGAGATGACCATAAGTTCTGGAAATGGATAAATGATGTACAAATATCTATGGCATATGGAGGTTATTTGAATGTTTTGTTCTCAATGAATTTTTAGCTTCATATTTTTTCTGCAATAAAATATTTGAAATTTTAATATTTTGTGTGAGTTACGCCTCAAAAATCCTGCTATTCGATTGACACATTCTCTATATACATTGTCAATGTGGAGAGACACATTCTCTATATACATTGTCAATGTGGAGAGACACATTCTCTATATACATTGTCAATCTGGAGAGACACATTCTCTATATACATTGTCAATCTGGAGAGACACATTCTCTATATACATTGTCAATGTGGAGAGACACATTCTCTATATACATTGTCAATCTGGAGAGACACATTCTCTATATACATTGTCAATCTGGAGAGACACATTCTCTATATACATTGTCAATCTGGAGAGACACATTCTCTATATACATTGTCAATCTGGAGAGACACATTCTCTATATACATTGTCAATCTGGAGAGACACATTCTCTATATACATTGTCAATGTGGAGAGACACATTCTCTATATACATTGTCAATCTGGAGAGACACATTCTCTATATACATTGTCAATCTGGAGAGACACATTCTCTATATACATTGTCAATCTGGAGAGACACATTCTCTATATACATTGTCAATCTGGAGAGACACATTCTCTATATACATTGTCAATCTGGAGAGACACATTCTCTATATACATTGTCAATCTGGAGAGACACATTCTCTATATACATTGTCAATCTGGAGAGACACATTCTCTATATACATTGTCAATCTGGAGAGACACATTCTCTATATACATTGTCAATCTGGAGAGACACATTCTCTATATACATTGTCAATGTGGAGAGACACATTCTCTATATACATTGTCAATCTGGAGAGACACATTCTCTATATACATTGTCAATCTGGAGAGACACATTCTCTATATACATTGTCAATCTGGAGAGACACATTCTCTATATACATTGTCAATCTGGAGAGACACATTCTCTATATACATTGTCAATCTGGAGAGACACATTCTCTATATACATTGTCAATCTTTAGAGACACATTCTCTCCATAGTGCCAAGAGCCTGAGGCACCGTGATCCTCCTGTGTGATGTGTCCGTGTCCCTGATGATCACCACACCAGTTATATAATGACGCTGCACTGCTCTGCTCACACCATGGAAAAAAATTGTGATAAATGTTTTTTTAGTTTCTTCATTTTCCAAAAAAAGTGACAAAAAAATTACAACTTCAAAAAACTCGCCATGCCTCTTACTAAATACTTTGGACTGTCTACTTTTCATAAAGGGGTCATTTGGGGGGTAATTGTACTGCCCTGGTGTTTTCAAGAAAAGAGATTGGCCGTCAGTACATCAGGATTGATCAATTTTCAAATACAGTGCCTTGAAAAAGTATTCATACCCCTTGAAATTTCCCACATTTTGTTATGTTACAACCAAAAATGTAAATGTGATTTATTGGGATTTTATATGATAGACCAACACAAAGTGGCACATAATTGTGAAATGGAAGGAAAATGATAAATGATACAAATAAATATGTGAAAAGTGTGGGGGGGGGCATTTGTATTCAGTCCCCTTTACTCTGATACCCCTAACTAAAATCTAGGGGGACCAATTGCCTTCCGAAGTCACCTAATTAGTAAATAGAATCCACCTGTGTGTCATTTAATCTCAGTATTAATACAGCTGTTCTGTGGAGCCCTCAGAGGTTTGTTAGAGAACCGTAGGCTGTATTCACACCTATGCATTTCTAGTGCTTTTTGCATTTTGCAGATTTGCAATACAGCCCATTTAACATGGTTTCCTATGGAACACGTTCTGTAGTGCAAATCTGCAAAATGCAAAAAGCACTAGAAATGCATAGGTGTGAATACAGCCTTAGTGAACAAACAGCATCATGAAGGCCAAGGAACACACCAGACAGGTCAGGGATAAAGTTGTGGAGAAGTATAAAGCAGGGTTAGGTTATAAAAAAATCTCCCAAGCTTTTAACATCTCACGGAGCTCTGTTCAATCCATCATCGGAAAATGGAAAGAGTATGGCACAACTGCAAACCTATCAAGACATGACCGTCCACCTAAACTGACCAGCTGGGCAAGGAGAACATTCATCAGAGAAGAGCCAAGAGCTCCATGGTAACTCTGGAGGAGCTGCAGAGATCCACAGCTCAGGTGGGAGAATCTCTCCACAGGACAACTATTAGTCGTGTTCTCCACAAATCTGCCCTTTATGGAAGAGTGACAAGAAGAAAGACATTGGTGAAAGAAAGTCATAAGAAGTCCTGTTTGTAGTTTGTGAGAAGCCATGTGGAGGACACAGCAAACATGTGGAAGAAGGTGATCTGGTCAGATGAGACCAAAATTCAACTTTCCCTTAACGTCTTTCAGGACAGCACCTTGAGAGCGTGGCTCCACCCACTTGACAGGAAACACACCTCCACCAAACTTTAAAAGGAGGCTCCTTCCCACTTATCATCAGTTTATGTGTTTCCTCCGACGGGAACACATGTGGGAGTTTGGAGCTCTCAAGGTTCTGTCCTGAGAGAACAGGCTCTCTACTCCACTATTTTTTACCTACCTCAGGAGAGCCGATTCCTCCCATTTTCCACAGGCTTACGGGTGCCGGGTGGATGGGCTCCTTCTCCCTCGTCAGTGCTCGGGGAGAGCCAGGACTGCTCCGGGTATTGCTGCTCCCAGGCGGAGGCGTCAGGCATGTCAGGCATTTCTGTTTGTTTTTTCCTGCCTGCACATGTTTTTTCCCTGACGCCGCCGCCATCTTGGGAAGGGCAGTCAGAGGACTGCATCCGTCGGATGTGAGGTATCCGGAAGTGGGGCGGCATCCATGGAGCAGGCGCCAGGCGTCATTTCCGCCGGAAGCGCAGGGGGAGGAGGGAGGAATAGGTCTGGTGCCTATTTATTGCCGGTTCCGGTCCGGCGCACAGGTGCTATTGGAGTCCGGAACCGGCGTTTTCGCCACAGGCATCACGCTGCTGCCTCAGCATGGATTCAGGAACCGCAGCGAGTGGAACAGGCACAGGCACCAGCAAGGCCCAGGTAAGGAGCAGACTGTACTTTCTGCTCAGCTTTACTGTGGGGTCTCTCTCTAGCCCTCTTCTCTCTAAATGTTAGTGAGGTTTGAGGGTATTTTTACCCCCTGGTGGCGGAGGGGCCTGTCAGGGCACATGAGTCTGATAGCTTTTCTCACTGTGCACCTGTGGTGAGCAACCTTGAGTAATCAGGCTGACTCTAAAAGATGGTTTGTCTTTTTTCTCTCTCTTTTTTCCCTTATCATGGCAGGCCAAGAGCTCTGACCCTGGGATTAGAAAGAAATGTCCTTCATGCAAAATTAAGTTAAATGAAGGCTGGAAAAAGGCTTTATGTCAAGCATGTATTGACTCCTTGGTGAGGGAAGAAACCACTTCCGCATGCAGTGATCTAATCGCATCTGCCAAAAAGGAATTGGATGCTACCATTCAATCCTTCAGATCCTCACTCACCTATCCATCTGCAAGTCAGCCCACTACCTCACAGTCCTCTCAAGGCTCACTGTTAGTCCCGGCAGTAGAGGCGGAAATGGGTCCTCTGAACCGGGAAGGGCTTTCCCCATCCCATTCTAATGAATCGAATGAGGATAGTGATGAGCTGGAAAATATGTCTTCCAAGTATAAATTGTCTTTGGATCAGGTGGATGGCCTTTTAAAGGCTATTTATGCTACTCTAGGCCTTGAGGAAGAGCATAAGGAGATGTCTTTACATGACAAGATGTATGCAGGGCTTAGTGAGTCTAAGTCCCGTACCTTTCCAGTCCATGCAGTGATTTCTGAAACAATCAGAAAAGAATGGGCTGACCCTGATAGGAAACCATTTTTCTCTAGGGCTCATAAGAGAAGGTTCCCTTTTGATGAAGACCCAGCAGCTCTTTGGAATAAGGTTCCAAAACTTGATGCAGCCTTTTCTCAAGTGTCAAGATCTACTGATCTAGCATTTGAGGACATGGGGATCTTAAAAGACCCCATGGATAAAAAAATGGATCAACAACTCAAGCGGACTTGGCAATCCATTATGGGCAACCTTAAGCCAGCAATGGCAACTACTTGCATCTCCAGGAACTTGGAGTATTGGGTAAATCAGCTTAAAGCTCATATAATAGCAGATTCCCCTAAGCAAGAAATCCTTGACTCCTTTTCTACCCTCTCAGCAGCCATAGCCTATGTCTCTGATGCCTCAGCAGAGTCTATCAGGATGACAGCTAAGGCTGCAGCCCTTGCTAATTCGGTTAGACGGGCTTTATGGCTAAAGACCTGGCAGGGGGACACAGCATCTAAAAACAAATTATGCGGGGTCCCTTTTCTAGGAGACTTACTGTTCGGCCCTGATTTGGATTCAGTTCTGGACAGGACTGCAGATAAAAAGAAATCTTTTCCTGTCACAAAGAAGAAACAACCAGTCAAACGTTTTTTTCGTCCTCAAAGGGCTCAGGAACAGAACAAGTCTCAAGAGAAAAAGAAAAGCTGGTCAGGGCAGAGGGGTAAGGGCAGAGGAAATGTCCTTTTCCATCCTCCTGCGTCAGCCAGCAAGACGCAATGACAGTCGGTTACAGGTAGGGGGAAGACTACAAGACTTTCTCCCCTATTGGGCAAGCATAACAGAAAACCAGTACATTCTGAATATGCTAGCCCAGGGTTACAATATAGAGTTTTCAGATCTCCCCCTAGAAAGGTACTTGGTGACAAATCTTCCAAGAGATGTAACAAAATCCCTGGCAATGAAGAGCCTATTAAAGGATCTGATAGATCAGGGGGTTATGACATACGTCCCACAGGGGGAGCTTTATCAGGGATTTTATTCCCGTATATTCCTGATAAAGAAACCATCCGGAGATTTTCGGTTAATCCTAAACCTGAAACCGCTGAACAGATCAGTCCAATACAAAAGGTTTCGTATGGACTCCATCTTCACGGTCAAGAATCTATTGACGAGGGAATGCTTTATGGCATCAATAGACCTTCGAGATGCCTATCTGCATATCCCTATAGCCCCGGAGTCCCAAAGATTCCTAAGATTGGTGATAAATTTGGGAAAAGAGGTTCTGCACTTGCAATTCAGGGCCCTCCCCTTTGGCCTGTCTTCTGCCCCACGAATATTCACAAAAATAATGGCAGAAGCGCTTGCACCTCTTCGCATGCAGGGGATTGCGGTAATTCCGTACTTGGACGACCTACTCCTTTTTTCCCCCTCCAGGGAAAGACTGCTAGACAACCTCGGAAAGACCCGAGGTCATCTGGAAACCCTGGGTTGGATCATAAATATGCAGAAGTCAGATTTCGTTCCAGTCCAGAAAATACTATTCCTGAGGTATCAGATCTGTTCAAGGGAACAAAAGATTTTTCTCCCAGAAGAGAAGAAGGGGAAAGTCCTGAAGGTGGTAGCGTCCTTGCAGGCAAGCCAGCAATTATCAGTCCGACAAGTGATGTCATCCCTAGGAACCCTAACCGCAACCATACCAGCCATTCAATGGGCAAGGTTACATTTCAGGCCTCTCCAGAGCTTTCTCCTGAGAATATGGAATCACAGGTCAGAATCTCTGGAAGCAAAGGTAAAGATACCCACCAAAGTCAAGAGATCACTTTGGTGGTGGAGAAGACAGGAGAATCTGTCAGAAGGCCTGCTCTGGTCATTTCCAATAGAAAAAGTGGTAACGACAGATGCCAGTGTATGGGGTTGGGGAGCTCACTTAGACCAAGACTTCGCGCAAGGAATGTGGTCTCGGACAGAGGCAAAGAGGTCCTCAAATTGGAGGGAACTAAAGGCAGTCACCTTAGCTTTAGATGCCTTCTCTCCTATCCTTCAAGGTTCTCATGTCCGGGTCCTCTCAGACAACGCCACTACCATAGCCTACCTAAACAAACAGGGGGGTACAAGAAGCAAAACACTTCAGTTGCTAGCTTCAAAGATCCTGGTTTGGGCAGAAAAGCATGTTCGGTCCTTATCAGCAGTCCACCTCAAAGGCACCTTAAATGTAGTGGCAGATTATCTAAGCAGAAGGCGGATTCAGGAGTCAGAATGGAGCCTGAATCCGGAAATCTTTGCAATGATTACCAGGGCCTGGGGTCAACCGCAAATAGACCTATTTGCGTCAAAAGAAAATACACAACTCCCAGTATATTTCTCTATTCACAGAAACGACAAGGCCCAGGGGACAGATGCGTTAATCCAGCCCTGGAACTTCCATCTGGGTTACGCATTTCTTCCTTTCCAACTTATCCCGTTGGTGTTAAGGAAGATACAGAGGGAGAAGGTGGCAGTAATCCTAATTACTCCATTTTGGCCAAAGAGGGCATGGTTTTCCACCATTCTACAGATGGCAGTCAAACCATTTTGGCGGCTGCCTCTCCGGCAGGACCTGCTCCTACAGGGTCCAATACAGCATCCGGGAGTGGCCAGTCTAAGCCTCACGGCCTGGTTTCTGAGGAGCAGTTGTTAAGAAACAAAGGTCTGTCACAACCCTTGGTAACTACCTTACTTTCCAGTAGTAAAATAGTGACCAGGAAAATCTATGCTAAATATTGGAAGGTCTTCAACTCTTTTTGTCATTTGACTAAGAGAAAAGTAAAAAATTTAGTGTCAATTTTGGAATTTCTTCAAGAGGGAGCAGACAAGGGATTGTCAGTCAGCACCCTTAAAGTTCAAGTAGCTGCTTTGGGAGTATTTCTAGAAAGACCAATCTCTTCTGAGCCCTTGGTTATAAGATTTTTCAAGGCACTTACCAGATCTAGACCAGCTCCGGCTAAGCACTTTCCCAATTGGGATCTATCAGTGGTCCTGCAAGCCCTTACAAAGGAACCTTTTGAACCACTACAAAGAATCTCTCTAAGGAATCTTACTCTTAAGACCTTGTTCTTAGTTGCAATAACGTCAGCAAGGAGAATTGGTGAGCTGCACGCCCTATCTGTTAAGAGACCCTTTTTAACTATCTACACAGATAGGATTGTACTTAAAACCGATCCGGGTTTTTTGCCAAAGGTAGCGTCAGCACAATAGGTCGCAGGAAATCATCCTGCCAACCTTTTGCTCTAACCCTTCGGGAGAAAAAGAAGGCAAATTTCACAATTTGGATGTAAGAAGGACTTTATTACAGTATCTGGAGGTAACAAGTAACTTTAGATCCTCGGATTCTCTATTTATACTTTTTTCGGGTAAAAAGAAGGGCCAACAAGCTTCTAAGGGGTCTATAGCTAGATGGCTTAAATCAGCTATTCTAGCAGCATACTCTCAGTCGGGGCTCTCTCCCCCCCCGCTGGGAATTAAAGCGCATTCTACCAGGGCTCAGGCCACTACATGGGCAGAAATGGCTGGTGCCACCCCAGATCAGATTTGTAGGGCGGCCACGTGGTCAAGTTACCTTACGTTTGTCCGTCATTACAGGCTGGATCTTCTGTCAGCCAGTGAACAGGCTTTTGGCAGAAAGGTCTTGCAGGCTGTGGTCCCTCCCTAAGTGGGTAAGTCTCTGTTATCCTCTCAAGGTGCTGTCCTGAAAGATGTTAAGGGAAAAATCAAGTTAGACTTACCGGTAACTTGTTTTCCAGGAGTCTTTCAGGACAGCAGCAACCCGCCCTTATTGTATTGAATTACTATGCTGTGACTAACCATATTCTGATTATGTGTTCCAGCTTGGGCCGGAGGTTCTCTACTACTACTGATGATAAGTGGGAAGGAGCCTCCTTTTAAAGTTTGGTGGAGGTGTGTTTCCTGTCAAGTGGGTGGAGCCACGCTCTCAAGGTGCTGTCCTGAAAGACTCCTGGAAAACAAGTTACCGGTAAGTCTAACTTGATTTTTTTGGCCTAAAAGCAAAACGCTATGTGTGGGGAAACTAACACTGCACATCACCCTGAACTCACCATCCCCACCGTGAAACATGGTGGTGGCAGCATCATGTGGTGGGGATGCTTTTCTTCAGCAGGGACAGGGAAGCTGGTCAGAGTTGATGGGAAGATGGATGGAGACAAATAGAGGACAATCTTAGAAGAAAACCTGTTAGAGTCTACAAAAGACTTGAGACTGGGGCGGAGGTTCACCTTCCAGCAGGACAACGACCCGAAACATCCAGCCAGAGCTACAATGGAATGGTTTACATCAAAGCATATTCATAATAACAGTCAAGACCTAAATCACATTGAGAATCTGTGGCAAGACTTGAAAATTGCTGTTCACAGATGCTCTCCATCCAATCTGGCAGAGCTTGAGATATTTTATAAAGAAGAATGGGCAAAAATGTCCCTCTCTAGATGTGCAAAGCTGGTAGAGACACCCCAAAAAGACTTTCAGCTGTAATTGCAGAGAAAGGGGGTTCTACAAAGTATTGACTCCGGGGGGCGCCATACAAATGCCCCCCACACTTTTCACATAATTATTTGTATCATTTATCATTTTCCTTCCACTTCACAATTATGTGACACTTTGTGTTGGTCTATCACATAAAATCCCCATAAAATACATTTATGTTTTTTGGGTGTAACATGACAAAATATGGGGAATTTCAAGGGGTATGAATACTTTTTCCAGGCACTATATATATCCCATAGTTTGTGATCTCTATAACTTTCCTACAGATAAATAATATACACTGATTTGGGGTATTTTCACCAAAGAAATGGACCAGAATACAATTTGACATAAATTTATGAAGAAAGATTATTTATTTGCAAAATTTTATAACAGAAAGTAAGAAAAACGTCTTTTTTGTTTTTCAAGATTTTTGGTCTTTTTTTGTTTATTTTGCAAAAAGTAGAACCCCCCCCCCCCCCAGAGGTGATTAAATACCCCGCAAAGAAAGCTCTGTGTGTGAAAAAAATAATAAAAATGTCATTTGTGTACAGTGTTACATGACGGCGTAATTGTCATTCAATGTGTGAGAGCGCTGGTCATTGGCCTGGGCAGGAAGGTGAAAGTGGCCGGTATTGAGGGGGTTAAACCTGTTGGCTCGTTTGTTCTTTGATTTATGTATTGCTTTAATCCATTCATAGAACCTACACCAGTTGCTTGGCACACTCTGTCTGTAGTGTCATAGAGGGGTAGATTACTAACGCTTAGGTTACACAGGTGAGAGCAGCTCCAACCTACAACCAGGGGTGTCAGAGGGGACCGAGCAGCTTTAAGAAACCAACTCAAATCATCACCAGCGGCTCCTGCGGGGGAAGGGCTGCAAAACCAACACATTTCACATACTGTATGAATGGTAGAAAAAAAAAAACTCAGCAAAGAAGAACATTTAACATTTAAAGAAGAGTCACAATTCCTGAACCCCAATCAGATCTATGGGGGACACATTCTGGAAATTAATTTTGCCCATTTTTTAAGGCTAATGGGCAAGAGTTGGTCAAATAAAAGGCATGGGGGGAAGGGGGGCTGGGCATTTCCAGGGGTAACGTATACCAATGTAAAAAATATTAAAGTGTAAGTTCACCTTTACAGAAAAATCTATAAGATGAACTTACACAGGACCCCCCCTCCCCCCAGTCCCCCTGACCTGGAGCGCAACGATCTCCTGTTCTGAGCCCTGCTATACCCACCTAATGGCTCTGGGACTTAGAAATTCCCGGAGCTTAATCTCCTAAATGTATCCCATCAGGACAGAAGTTTAGGAGCATTCTAATTGGTCGGTGCCGTCACATGGGCGGCGCGACCAATAAGAAAACGCGTAGCCCGTCCTCTCAGCGGGGAAAAAGACATGTGAATGTCAAGGGGATTTCTAAGCCCCAGAGCCGTAAGGTGGCTATAGCAGGGCTCAGAACAGGAGGTCACCACCCTGCAGGTCAGCTGGACCAGGGGGGATGGGGAGAGGGTCCTATGTAAGTTCATCTTACAGATTATTCTGTAAAGGTGAACTTACCCTTCAAAAAATAATATTCAGTGTGGAGCATCCCTTTTATGAGGCTTACACACCTAAAATGTCTACAAATTTCTTCAGATCCTTTGCCTTAAACCTGCCTGTGAAGTGGAGTGTCTATGGGTTGTCCCCCCTCCCCCGTATATATGACCTTTCACCTGTTAGTCAGCGAGAGGGAATAGTACAAACAGTGAGACAAAAACAGTTACTTAGTCATTGCACTTGACATTTATATCAAAACATTTTCTGTAAATGAATTATCTAAAGATATGAAAAATGATATAAATATTTAATAATGTCACCAAACCACAATCAAGCTAATGGTGTGGTATACCACCTAGAAATGTGGAAAGGGCGGTGTGACAGACCTAGCCGGAAAAGAGGCTTTTGGAGGGGACTGAATGCCAGCCTCCTGCAAACCGATTATGGGCCCTGGCATTTGGGGGGACGGTGCTCTTTGTGAGTTGTATGCCTGGGGACCCTGGAGGTGGCATTACTTTAGATTCAGGACCATGTCCCCCAAGACACACAGACTCTGGGGACTCTGGATATGCCATTGTGATGGGAGTCACTAATAGGGGCACAGGGTGAATGAGAACCCCACTATGATCTGTGCTAGTCAGAGACTCAATGCTGTATATGTGTGTATATATAAAGTGTGCTGTCTCATTGTGTTGTGTACTGTTTGCTGTTCTAGTTTTGGGTGGGGCTGTATTCAAATGTTCTATTGTGTTTGTCTGCCTTGGATCACAGGATGTGTATTGCATTGGAGGGAGGGGGGATTCTTCCAACAGCTCTCCCTGCTAACACTGTGTACTGATGAGACGTTAAACACACCTGACCTGTGTGTCCATTGTCATTGGACAGTTAAACCCGCCCTCTTTTCCAAGTGTGGAGGGGAAAGAGTCTCTGAGTTATTTTATGTGTTGTGTCCATGTGTTATAATAAATGAGTTGATTCCTGCTTGAAACCTGAAGACAGAGCCGTGTCTCGTTTTTGGGGTGGATTATTTGTATGGGTTCCTTGTTTGGCTGATTGGAGTGTTCGGTAGCTGCCTTTGTGTTTGGGTTTGAAATGTCCTAAACGACTTTAACTCCTTTCATACTCGGGGTGTCGTTACACTGGTGGCAAGCAGCGGGATGATTCCCACAGCCCAGAGGGACAGCTACAAGAGGACACAGGACAATGGAAGCACAGTATGGACGGCTAAAGCTTCCTTCCCTCAAGGACTTACTGGAGAACAGGGGCCGACCGGCCAACAACCGTAAGAAGAGGGACATTATCGCAAAACTAGTCGAAATGGATAGAGCTGAAAGACCCTACATAACCAAAAGGCCCAGCATAGCAGACTTCAGTCACCCCAGCGGAGATATGGATCTGGCATCAAAGTTCCCCGGGCTGCTGCGGATCGTCCTTTCAGCAATCCCCAGGACTCTGTCTGTGGATGAATACCTGGAGCTCAGGCAGAAGATCCGGGTAAGACACTGGATTAGAGCCCTCCAGTTTGCTGCAACACAACAGGGCAAGTGCTTTCTAACCCCAGAGCAGCAGGCCAGTGCACAACGGGAGTTACGGATGCAATTCCTGGGAGACCGGCCCCAGGAGCAATGGGTGACTGAGTTGGACAGGCTGGTCCAGCAAGAAATAGAGCTGGACAATCGGTATCGGGCTCTGCAATGGCACGTGGAGGAGGAATATTTAGGGGAGACAACAGAATGCTCTCCGGAGGTATATGACTTTGGTGGCCCTGGATTGCTGTGGGAGAGCCTTTCAGATTGTTTTGTGTATGGCGATGAAGGGGAACCTACCCTGGAGGACCTGCGAGAATACAGAGAGGCTATGTTCAGTCTTGCAAGGGTCTCAGAGCTTAAACCTGATCTAGACTATTTGCTAAGGAAGGAACAGCATCTGGAAAGGGCATACAGGAAACTGCTAGAATGCGTTCAGCAGCATGCCAGAGAATCGGCAGTGGAAACTCCGGAGATTGCCGTCTCAAAAGCTGAAGTGCTGACAACAGGGCAGAGCTCTGCTAACCTCTGCCCAGCACTGATGGCATCTTCTATGTTCCACGTACATGAGATTGTGAACTTCTATCCCCAGACACCAGTTGCAGACACAGGGGATTCAATGGACTTTTCTGCTGGGGAGGAACAGCCGGGTGAGCCTCCGGTGGGGGAGCTGGTGTTAAGGCCGGGCTTCACCCTGCTCTGCCCAACATGAACAGCAGTATCTGTGGAGTTACAAGGAACTTCCCCAGCTGAAGCGCTGGCCACCGGACAGAGGGTCCAAGACCTCTGCCCTACACCTTCGGCGGTTCCGGAGGCCCAGGGTGAGAAGGAGATGGTCCCTTCACAGCAGCATAAGTCACCCCAGAATGAGGCCACCAATCCAGCAGAAGAGTTGGCAAAAGAGCAGAGTGCTGCAAGCCTCTGCCCTGACCTAACAGAAGAGGGAGTTCCTGTGGTAATAGAAGGGACTTCGGTCTTCACTGACACAACCCCAAAAATTGGTGCGGCACTGGGACAGGAGGATGTCAGCCATGCTTTGCAAGCACTGGGGGATTTTCACCTACCAAAAGTGGATGGGACTTCAGTCTCCACTTGTATACCCCAGGGATGCTGGGCGGTCGTCCCAGATCCCCAACAGCGTGACGGAGTGAGCCCAGCCACCCTGTCTTCTCTCCAGCGGCTGAAAAGACTCCAGGGAGAAGGGCCAGTCCAGGCCTCTCCCCAGCGGCGTGCATGTTCTTTGAGAGATGGAGAGGTTGGCTGGGTGAGTAGTTCTCTGTTTGGAACAATTTATTTGGGGTACTTTGTGGATACCGGCATTGGGGGACTGGAACTACTGACTAACTTCGGAGTCAACCCGTCTGGGGTCTCCTCCTGTGTTAGTCTCCTGCCGAAAGGGGAGAAATGTGACAGACCTAACCGGAAAAGAGGCTTTTGGAGGGGACTGAATGCCAGCCTCCTGCAAACCGATTATGGGCCTGGCATTTGGGGGGACGGTGCTCTTTGTGAGTTGTATGCCTGGGGACCCTGGAGGTGGCATTACTTTAGATTCAGGTCCATGTCCCCCAAGACACACAGATTCTGGGGACTCTGGATATGCCATTGTGATGGGAGTCACTAATAGGGGCACAGGGTGAATGAGAACCCCACTATGATCTGTGCTAGTCAGAGACTCAATGCTGTATATGTGTGTATATATAAAGTATGCTGTCTCATTGTGTTGTGTACTGTTTGCTGTGCTAGTTTTGGGTGGGGCTGTATTCCAATGTTCTATTGTGTTTGTCTGCCTTGGATCACAGGATGCGTATTGCATTGGAAAGAGGGGGGATTCTTTCAACAGCTCTCCCTGCTAACACTGTGTACTGATGAGACGTTAAACACACCTGACCTGTGTGTCCATTGTCATTGGACAGTTTAACCCGCCCTCTTTTCCAAGGGTGGGGGGGAAAGAGTCTCTGAGTTATTTTATGTGTTGTGTCCATGTGTTATAATAAAAGGAGTTGATTCCTGCTTGGAACCTGAAGACAGAGCCGTGTCTCGTTTTTGGGGTGGATTATTTGTATGGGTTCCTTGTTTGGCTGATTGGAGTGTTCGGTAGCTGCCTTTGTGTTTGGGTTTGAAATGTCCTAAACAACTTTAACCCCTTTCATACTCGGGGTGTCGTTACAGGCGGTATTGTGGATTGGTGACAAGACAAGCACCAATATCCCTGAATAAACTATATATATATATATATATATATATATATATATATATATACAGGCAAACATCCAACTTACAAACAACTCCGACTTACAAATGGAAGGAGACAACAGGAAGTGAGATTACATCTACCCCTAGGAAGGGAAGTTCTTTTCTGTAAGAGTTAATATGGGAAAAAGGTGTCTCCACTGATTTATCACCAATCCTTGTTTCCACAACAACCCAATATTTTCACAATCCAATTGTCATTGGGACAGAAAGTGAGGTGAAATCTTCTGAAGAGGAGCACAGACAGCAAAACAAATGTTACAGGGGTGACATTGTTATCCAAAAATCTTCAAAATATTTTTTTTGGCTGGAGCTACACTTACAAAATGTACCTGTTCCGAATTACAAACAGATTCTGCATAAGAACAAACCTACAGTCCCTGTCTTCCTTGTGTTCTCCCAACCAGACGGCCAGCTCTAGGAAGGGTTCTGGTCATCCTAAACATCTTCTATTTAAGGATTATGGAGGCCAATGTGCTCTTAGGAACCTTAAGTGCAGCAGAAATGTTTTTGTAACCTTGGCCAGATCTGTGCCTTGCCACAATTCTGTCTCTGAGCTCTTCAGGCAGTTCCTTTGACCTCATGATTCTCATTTGCTCTGACATGCACTGTGAGCTGTAAGGTCTTATATGGACAGGTGTGTGGCTTTCCTAATCAAGTCCAATCAGTATAATCAAACACAGCTGGACTCAAATGAAGGTGTAGAACCATCTCAATGATGATCAGAAGAAATGAACAGCACCTGAGTTAAATATATGAGTGTCACAGCAAAGGGTCTGAATACTTAGGACCATGTGATATTTCAGTTTTTCTTTTTTAATAAATCTGCAAAAATTAACTTAAATGATGGGGTGTGGCTGTATTCCATTGTTCTATTGTGTCTGTCTGCCTTGGATATTATAGGATGTGTATGTAGATTAACTGTGAGATTGGTGGGGGGCGAATTCCTCCAACAGCTCTCACTGCTGATTGGACAGTCTACCCCGCCCGGAATGCAAAGGAGGGGTTGTCCCGAGTATTACCTGTGTTTTTAAAAAAAAGTTCATGGTGACCTATCAAACGAGTATTGCCTTGTTTTGTGGTTGTCAGTGGTTGGAATATTTGATATCTATATTTAGACTGGGAGGAAGCGGTATATGACGAAAGCACTCAAGCGGAGTGTGGGACGTTTCGTTACAGGCTGTGATAGGTGCTCACTAGAACATTAATATTTACAGAATGTACAGCCCTTCCCAGACATCACCAGACAAATAAATGTCTACATAAATTTATTAATACTCATCATCCACACATAAAGTGCTTTGCAAATTGTTGCCACTATATAAATCCAGTATATTATTAATACAAAAACAACACATTTCCAATAAAAGAGGTAAGGGTGGCTAGGAAAAATCTCCACCCCCAAGGAGTTCAGCTCTGCTCAGAATATTCTCTGATATCCAGAAGGTGCAGCTGAACTGTTGCTGCAATAAAACACATGGCAAAAATCCCTCTACTTATTACTGTACTGTGATTGGACACCTGGAGATACTATTGCTCTTCAGGAACTACAAGCTCCAGCATGTCCTGCAGGTGCATTTTAGTATTTTATTAGTAGAATCATCACTGTAATGTAGCAGAGGAGAAGAAGTGATTAGTAGATGAAGATGTCAGATGTTCTCCTGTGAGCAGGTCAAGGCATTTTCTTCTCACAGATGTATGAAAAGATCCTGGAACAATGATCATCATTCCAACCATTTTAGTTTTTCAGCTGAGCGCAATCTTCTCCTCCTCCAAGATCATGACTGTACCAATTATCAGGCTGATTACGTTGCCAGAACCTGCAGGAACCAAGGGAAACAGTGACTGGGCCAAGCTCTTTACTGACCAGAACTGATGGCAGGACCTATACAGAAAAGAAGTCTTAAAGAGCTTACTGACCTAAAGAGATCCACCAAGAATAATCCCAAAAAGAAAAACACATCTCATAAATAGTAAAAACATTCTATTTACAGAGCAAAGTCCCAGGGAATTCAATAACTGGTGGGGGTGGGTCAGTGTCTTACTTTGGAGTAACATCATAAGAAGTCCCGTCCAGCATAAAAGAAAAAGGAGATGACCAAAGACCCAGCCTTCTTAACTAGAGGTGAATATGAGTTTTACTAGGGCTTACCTGCTGCCCACTCAAATTTAAAACACCTGTATGTTTCATAAACCCCAGTAATGAATGGAAAAAATATCACCGGACATGGGGTGATTGTCCTCTGAACTTACTCAAACATTACAAAAAAGAAAACAGAAAAAGGATTCTGCAAAGCAGTTCTTCAACGAGGACCCGCTGACGTAATTGATTATAAATCTTTATTAGTTATCAAAAGTAGAACAAATTTAGGAAAAACAAATTGTATTACAGATAACTCCTCCACACCAGATTACAACTACTAATAACATATAATTAAAATAAGACTGACGTCTTAAGGGACTTGGGTGGCCACCATACCTATTATACACATCTCACACTATCATCAACCATACACATGCAGACAAAAATCTTAGACCCGGGTCCAATGTGTTTTCATTAGTCCAAAAAGGCTCTAACTGAAGCTGACATAATTACGGCATCAAATGGGTATATAGTAGAAGCAATTGCCTGCATGGGTTATATTTAAGGAGATGGATCAACAGTCCACTTATGAGTACAGTTCCCGGCTGGGATTGTTTGCAATGTGGTGCCGAAGTTTACAGCCAAACAGCAATTATTTGTCTGAGCTTCCAAATATCCCCAGCGTAGTTTAAATGTCACTGATTACAAAGTATTCATTCCCCAAATAATGGGATATATTTGAAGCTCACCCATAGAAAGTCCCAGGATAGTTGATTCTCTCTCCTGCTGCAGACTCCCGTCCGTTCACGATCTCCTCCCTCACTGAAAGACACTGCATTCGCGTCTGAGTTGTTTGGTTCAGCTTCACAGCCTACGGTGAGCGACAGAGTTCACGTCCTTAGACCAAGCAGTGTTCAGGGGCTAAACGGAGCATACTGCGGAGAGCAGTATCCAGGTTCAAGGGTGATCAGTGGATGGGGAGGATCCTTTCAGAAATGCTTCAGGCTATGCGGCTGCCGGCAGTAACGCAACGCAAAATTAAGTGGAGAGGGTTCAAGGTGTATGTGTACAACCAAAGGTCCCTGTCACCACAGACACGGTGGCACGATGCTTACGCGTTTCACCTGGTCACAGGCTTCCTCAGAGCATCATGCAGGCAATTGCTTCTACTATATACCCATTTGATGCCGTAATTATGTCAGCTTCAGTTAGAGCCTTTTTGGACTAATGAAAACACATTGGACCCGGGTCTAAGATTTTTTGTCTGCATGTGTATGGTTGATGATAGTGTGAGATGTGTATAATAGGTATGGTGACCACCCAAGTCCCTTAAGACGTCAGTCTTATTTTAATTATATGTTATTAGTAGTTGTAATCTGGTGTGGAGGAGTTATCTGTAATACAATTTGTTTTTCCTAAATTTGTTCTACTTTTGATAACTAATAAAGATTCATAATCAATTACGTCAGCGGGTCCTCATTGAAGAACTGCTTTGCAGAAGTCCCATCCAGCCATTTCCAGGATCCAACCACATCTGTGAGACCGATCCACGTTGTCCATGATTGTGTAAGGTCATATAGAAAAGTCTGTGAAAAGATAAAATATACATAATGATACAGTGTTTATGTCTGCTCTTATAGTATAGCTCTGGCATGTTCTATAGCGCTGTACAGAGAACATTTTGCCAGTCACATCAGTCTCTGTACCAGAAGAGCTTACTCTCTAATGCCCCCCCCCTCACGGTCACACACTATTATTATTATACATGTATATAGCTCTGACATATACCGCAGTGCTGTACAGAGAACGTTGGGCCAGTCACATCAGTCTCTGCACCAGAGGATCTTACACTCTAATGCCCCCTCCCCCACAGTCACACACTATTATTATTATACATGTATATAGCTCTGACATATACCACAGTGCTGTGCAGAGATCACTGAGCCAGTCACATCAGTCTTTGTACCAGAGGAGCTTAAACTCTAATGTCTCCTCCCCCACAGTCACACACTATTATTATTATACATGTATATAGCTCTAACATATACCGCAGTGCTGTACAGAGATCACTAAGCCAATTGCATCAGTCTCTGTACAGAGGAGCTTACACTTTAATGCCCCCTCTCCCACAGTCACACACTATTATTATTATACATGTATATAGCTCTGACATATACCACAGTGCTGTACAGAGAACACTGAGCCAGTCACATCAGTCTCTGCACCAGAGGAGCTTACACTCTAATGTCTCCTCCCCCACAGTCACACACTATTATTATTATACATTTATATAACTATGACATATACCGCAGTGCTGCACAGAGATCACTGAGCCAGTCACATCAGTCTCTGCACCAGAGGAGCTTCCCCACCAGGTGGTGCTGTTCTGCAGGGTGCTGTTTGTCTCACTCCGTTGTGATCTCAGCTGAGAGAAGCAGCAAAGCCTGGGGCCTTTCATGGCAGCAAAGCCTGGGGCCTCTCAGGCTTTTCCCAGGCAAGTATGGACCATATTTGGGAGGATGAAAGTGGAGGCTCTCCAGAGGCACTGAGGCCTACTCCATGTGCTCAAGCTGCAATGGATCCTGGGCCTTGTCCCTATGCAAGAGGAGTCCTTACCAGTCCTCCAGGATAAAGTGGTGAACAGACTTCGCCACATTGCTAAAGAGGAACAGAAACTTTCTGTCATGACAGAAGATCTCAGGAAAAAGAAGTCTCTGCAAAGTAAGTCTGGGAACAGTAAGAGGGAAGTCTCCAAGCTTAAGTCTTTGGAAGAGGCATTGAGAAAGCAGCAGAAGTTGGTTTCTTCTTTGAAGGAAAGCACCGGTGTGCTAAGAGAAAAGTGTGAGCATGAGGAGAGATGCCAACAGATGAAGGAGAGTGCCTGTGCCAGTACCAGCCAGAGGGTGGATGCTGCAGTAATGGCAACAGTATGGATGGGGGTAAGGAAGTGGCTTCACATAGTGGCCCCAGTACTACCCCTGTCTCAGGATCTGTTGCACCTGAGTCAGTATCTGCCCCCCCTGAAGGGTTTGGTATGGAATTTAGGGGGAACCCCACATCATTTTTTTTTTAAATTTTGGCCGGGGTTCCCCTTAATATCCATACCAGACCTGAAGGGCCTGGTATGGAATTTAGGGGGACTCCCTCGTCATTTAATTTTGGTTCGGGGTTCCCCTGTGGGGAATTCCCATGCCGTTTTTATCAATGAACTTCTATGTGTAAAAAAACGGCCATTTTTAAAACTTTTTTTTGCATTGATCCATGTCCCCTGGGGCAGGACCCAGGTCCCCAAACACTTTTTATGACAATAACTTGCATATAAGCCTTTAAAATTAGCACTTTTGATTATTCATGTTCGTGTCCCATAGACTTTAACGGTGTTCGCGTGTTCGAACAAACTTTTTTCCTGTTCGCATGTTCTGGTGCGAACTGAACAGGGGGGTGTTCAGCTCATCCCTAGTCAGGAACTGGGGCATCTGGCCAGGGACTGTAATATCATTAAATGTAACCTATGTGGTAAGGTTGGTCACCCTTATAGCTGGTGCCCTGAGGCTTTGCACAATAAGCCAGAGTTAGTGGAGGAATTTTTCTGTCTGGATGGAGAAGAGTCTGGGTTGGCGGAGGTTGTACCAGGGGATCCTAGTATCTCTGTCCTGTCAGAATCTGTGTCTGTGAGGCCCTCTGTGGTGTCAGTGTCCCCCCAGTCTGTGGCTCCCCAGTCAGTGTCAGAAAGTATGGTTGTCAAGTCTGTGTCTGCACCTATTGTTTCTCCTGGTGTAGCCAAGGCAGCGGAGGGTGCTGGACCAGCATGTATGGTGATGCCAACCCCTCCTCCTCGGCGTAGCAGAAGTGCAGGTGGAGTGAGGGATGGAATGGATGATGGTGGAGGGGGAGGAGGGAAGGGAATGAGGGTGGCTGGTGCAGAATGCAAGGTGAATGATGTGGAAGTCAGGGTGAATGATGTGAAAGTTGGGGCGAATGATGTGGGGGGAGGAGTTAATGGGGGGTTTTGGAATCGCATCCTGATGGCGATTGGATCTCAAAATGTTTCTTAGCCTGGATTGTGTTTAAGTTGAGGTTCGGGGTTTGTAGTTGTCAAATAAAATATGTTTCTTTCTATGTAATCTTGTCAGGAAACGGTTTTCATTACTTGCTGATGTAAACATGCTTGTTTTTGTTTAGTAGTTGTTTATTTTTTTGTGTAAATATGTTTTTATTAATGAACTGTATGTTTGTGTGATTTTTTAATTAAAATTTTAAACTCTAATGTGTCCTCCCCCACAGTCACACACTATTATTATTATACATTTATATAACTAAATCTAAATCTATTATAATAATATAATAATAATATAGCTATGACATATACCGCAGTGCTGTACAGAGATCACTGAGCCAGTCACATCAGTCCCTGCACCAGAGGAGCTTCTCCACCAGGTGGTGCTGTTCTGCAAGTTGCTGCTGGCTCACTCTGCTTTGGTCTCAGAAGGGAAAAACATCAAGCCTGGGTCTCTCCTGTATTATGCAGAGTATTGCATTTAAGCGAAGGAAGCTTGTTGTATGCGGAGGTTAACTTTACTTTCATGGAGGATATCTTTATCATGAACAGGAACAAGGAGGATACAAGTACGGACACTGAACATAGACAGAACATCCTGTTATTACATTACCACAGGGAATACACATTATAACACTGCAGTGCCACCTGCCAGATAGAAAGAACTTTACATTACATGCTGTTGTTCTTTTCCAACACCCCTTCTCAACAGCATGTGCTTGTGAAGGGAGTCACTTTTGGTGGGGGGCTTGTGGAACCCAGCTTACCTTGGAGAACTCTGGAATCTCCTTGTTTAGCTACCCCGGCCCCACCTTTTTATAAGCCACCCTGTGTCTATTAGGGACACAGGGTGACTGAGAACCCCAGTCTGATCTGCACTAGTCAGACTCACTGTACAGACACACTGGAATATTGTATATATATGTATGTATGTATGCAGCCAAACAAGTCCTGCCTAGTTCATGGTTGTAATATGTGGCTCTAATACCTATATTCAGACTGGAGGAACCGGTAAATGACGGAAGCACTCAAGCAGAGTGTGGGAAGCGATTCCATGACAATGCTTTGTCAAATTATATTCAGCTTCTTCTGGAAATAACTCTGACATTCCTTCAACAAAGGCTTGGTGAGTGCAATCGGCAGTCATCACCTCTGATGGGCAGTATTGAATGTCCATAACACCTTGTTCTTGATTGTCCCAGTAGGTGATACTTAGTCACTGTGTTTGGTCCTGGGATTGACCCTTTCTGATTGTGTAAGCTTTATACATCCCTTTTTGTCTTCAAAAATGGGAATTGGTTTTGACATGTCTATCCCAATGTCCACAAAAAGTTGACAAATCCATATCGCTTTTTGACAAGCGTGTTCTGCTGCAATGTACTCTGCTTCAGTTGAAGATAGAGCGACAGTTGCTTGCAGATTTGTGGTTTGTGCAATCCCGGCCCAATCAGCATCCATATATCCAACCAGTTTTAGATTTGATGTTGCTGGTAACCATAACTTCACATTCATCGATTAATGCACCTTTGACATATTCCAGCGTCAGCTCCTGCTTGGGTCTGGTTTCTAAAGCGTTAATAAGAGTAGTATGTCTCTGGAAGGCTGCAGAGGAGCAGGGAAACAATATGGTTATCTCTGATGTTCGCTCCGATGGCGTGTAGCTGCTCTATGATCTCTAGTATAGCATTCATGTGGTCACACATTTGCTTGTCTTTTTCTTGTCTCATCTTATATAGTTTTCTTAACAAAAACAATTTGCTGTTGAGGCTTGAACGCTCATGCAGTTTCTGTAATGAAGTCCACATACCTTTGGCCATTTTCTCTGTTCTTATGTGGATAAGCTGATCATCTTCCACTTGTAAGCTTATAATACAAGCTTTTGCCTTTCTATCTTTCCTATCCCATTGCTCCATCTCTTTGTCTGTGGGTATGTCTACATTCAGCACTTGCCACAAGTCATCCTCATTCAAAACCATTTCCAGTTTAAACTTCCACAGATGGTAATTGGCATTGTTCAGCTTTGCAATTGCAAACTTCACATCTAAACCACTTGTCATCTTTCAGCAGATTGTTCACAGTACTCACAGTATTGCATAATTATTTCCTGTGCCTCTGGGTGCTGCTGGGTTTTCTGCTGCTAGTAGTATCCCTTCCAATACCTGGATTTGCCTGGGACCCATAACCTATTATGCAGAATATTGCAATTAAGCACAGGAAGCTTGTTGTATGCAGAGGATAGCTTTACTTTTATGGAGGACATTTTTATCATGAACAGGAACAAAGAGGATACAAGCACATACACAGAACATATACTTGATTTATATATATATATATATATATATATATATATATATACACACAGTGTATATATACACAGTATATATATACACAGTCTAGTACAGCCCTCAAAAATTCCACTTGCCCGCTCGCATTTTGCGAGTGGATTTTGAGGGCTGGCGAGAAGGGCTGCCTGGGAGTGGGGGGGGGGGTGGCAAGCACCACCGATCACAGAGGGGAAGAGAGGAGAGCCGCTGGCTGGATGATCAGAGCAGGGAACATCACAGCTTTCATTTCAATAGCTGTGTGTTCCCCTGCCGTGCGCCGTCACATACAGCCCCTCCGATAGACAGATCACCTGTCCAATCCTAGGACTGGTGACATGTCAAAGTTCCCCGGACAAGGGGAGGGGCTTATGAGAGGGTGCACGGCGGGGGAACACACAGCTATTGAAATGAAAGCTGTGATGTTCCCTGTTGTGATCATCAGGCCCGCGGCTCCCCTCTCTTCCCCTCCACAGGTAGGCTGCATGGTGGGCACAGGCTGCATTGGACACAGGCTGCATGGTGGGCACAGGCTGCATGGAGGGCACAGGCTGCATTGGACACAGGCTGCATGGCGGGCACAGGCTGCATTGGACACAGGCTGCATGGGACACAGGCTGCATGGGATACAGGCTGCATTGGACATAGTCTGCATGGTGGCACAGGCTGCATTGGACACAGGCTGCATGGTGGCACAGGCTGCATTGGACACAGGCTGCATTGGACACAGGCTGCATGGGACACAGGCTTCATGGGGCACAGGCTGCATGGGACACAGGCTGCATGGGACACAGGCTGCATGGGACACAGGCTGCATGGGACACAGGCTGCATGGTTTGCACAGGCTGCATTGGACACAGGCTGCATAATGGGCACAGGCTGCATTGCACACAGGCTTCATGGTGGGCACAGGGTGCTTTGGACACAGGCTGCATAGTGGGCACAGGCTACATTGGACACAGGCTGCATTGATGGGCACAGGCTTCATTGGCAGACACAGGCTGCATTGACGGACATACAAACAATGGGTTCATTTGGTGCACTCTGGGTGAGGCTATACGAAGAAAAATATGGGAACAAGTATTCAAGTCCATGACCTAATTTCCATGTAAGACTGTTAGGAATGCTTATCCCAAGAAGGCTGCCAGCTTACAGATACAGATTACAGATTTTTTTTTTACCCGGTCCATATTTAATTTTGAATTTTGTATGAAGAGAAGGCATTGGGAAAGGAAAGAAAAAGGAGAGGGAAATGTAAATGCTTATATATAGTTTATACCATGTATTTTTCCCTGTATTTATATACATTATTGTTAAAATACAATATTGTATTATGAAGCTCCCCCTATATATGTGCGTATACATGTGTGTGGTATATCGGTTTACACATATGCATATGTGTGTATACATATTTATTAGATGACATGATTAACATTTTTTTAAGTATTTTAGATAAGTGTATTTTTTGATACTTTTTGTTGCTTGTGTGGGTTTAATGAAAATTCAGGGTTTTTAATGGAGTTTTTAATGAATTTTCTAAAGGATTTACACGTACATAGTAGTCATTGTAAGATTGTTAAAGCTTTTCCAGCCGTTTGTATGGGTGACCTCGGCGAGAAGAGACTGATTGTAAATGTAAGGTATAATGCTCAGATAACAACCCAAATATGAAAGCAGACAAGTAAGATTAGGTAATTAATAATATAGGATTTGGGTGTGGGCAAAAAGGAATAGTTAAAATGGCGGCGAGAAACTTCCGGGATGGGAAAACATGCCATTGGCCCACAGTAATGGGACCAGGACATAAAGTGACACCCAATCACCATGCAGCTTCCTGATGATGCAATTATCATTGCGAAACGCGTACAGGCTGCTGGGAATTCACACGCGATGCCACAACGTCATCTCCCATCAGGCGAAAGCAAGGCCTGAGCCACAAACCAGAAGACGAGTGGGGACGAGGCTTGCTCCGCACGCCGGCGAACAGGATAGACGGTGACCCTTACCATCCATTCAAACTGCTGGATAAGCTTGGTGCCGGCTTATGGGCACCGGCAACATATGAGTTGCATAGCCTTTGCTTTTACTTGATCTTTAATAAATAGTTTTTAGCATATAGCACTATGAATGCTATTTGTTTTGAGGACGGATTGACGTGCTAAACGGCATTGGTGACAGCTTAAAGCGGATTGGTTATCCCTTAATGAACCGAGGGCTTGTATGTATTTTTATCTGGTGAGTAGCCAATTTATATGTGGTGGTGGTGTTGGCACTGAAAGTCACTTTAAGCACTAAGGAGAAACTAGAGCACTACAACAGCACAACGGCAGTGGAGAGCCCACTCAGGGACCCACGTTTTTATCAGCACAAGTGAATTTAAACTGGACTCTATATATTTCAATTTATATATGTTTTTTAGAATGGTAGATTTGAGTGGTGATATTAAGAGTTAATGAAAATCACTGATGTATAGGTAGATTATTGATTTAGATGGTAGCGCAGTCAACACCAGATATACACATAAAGAAAGAGCAGGCATGCTCCGAATGCGCGCTCCTCCCCGCTGACCCTGTACCCAGAAGTGACAACACCCTGCCGTGTTCATGTACATCCCTGTCCCAGCTTTCCCGGAGTGCTAGGCTCCACCAGTGTAACCGGATAAAGAACAGACACATGGACATTCCAGCCAGTGACACCAGGCACCAGGCAGTTCCCGGGACGGCGCATATGACACCGATATCTATGCTGTTTTATATCGCTCATTTGTGAGTGTTCGCATTATGATTTTAATTCATTAAATGTCTTAACTGCTACACTTAGAAGGCGCTGCCTTGTTCCAGTTTTTGTTTGCATTGGTGGACACAGGCTGCATTAGCGGACACAGGCTGAATTAGCGAACACAGGCTGTATTGGCGGACACAGGCTACATTGGTGGATGCTGGCTGCATTGGTGGACATGGGCAGGCTGCATTGGTAGACACAGGCCGCATTGGCAGACACAGGTTACGATGGCGGACACAGGCTACATTGGCGGACACAGGTTGCATTGGCGGACACAGACTGCATTGGCGGACACAGGCTACATTGGTGGACACAGGCTACATTGACGGACACAGGCTACATTAGCAGATACAGGCTGCATTGGCGGACTCAGGCTACATTGGTGGACACAGGCTGCATTGGCAGACACAGGCTACATTGGCGGACACAGGCTACATTGGCGGACACAGGCTGCATTGGTGGACACGGGCTGCATTGGTGGACACAAGCTACATTGGCAGACACAGGCTGCATTGGCGGACACAGGCTGCATTGGTGGACACAGACTGCATTGGCGGACACAGGCTGGATTTTAAAGGGAATCCCACGCCAATTGTTTTTAAATGTCACGAAGGTCCCCCTCAAAATCCATACCAGACCCTTATCCAAGCACGCAACCTGGCAAGCAGCAGAAAAAGGGGGGGTTGAGAGAGTGTGCCTTTCCTGAACCGTACCTGGCCACATGCCCTCAACATGGGGAGGGTGCTTTGGGGTCCCCCAAAGCACCTTGTCCCCATGTTGATGGGGACAAGGGCCTCATCCCTACAACCCTTGCCCGGTGGTTGTGGGGGTCTGCAGGCAGGTAGTTTATCAGAATATGGAAGCCCTCTTTAACCCCAGATCCCACCCCCCTATGTGAATGGGTATCGTGTACATTGTACCCCTACCCATTCACCAAAAAAGTGACAAAAAAGTAAAAATGACAGGAGATAGTTTTGGTCAATTCCTTTATTTTACAAAAGTGTCCAGCAATGTCTATCCATCTTCAGTCATAGCACATACGGTCCCGGAAAAAAACAAAATGGAAAAACTCTGTCTCTATGGGAGGAGTCCCGCCGGCTGCCATCTTTTTGCTTTGACAGCCCTTATATAGTCGAAGGTGGGGCCAATCGGTGATGTAAATGGATGACTCCGTCCCATCTGATGTCACATGATGTCAGAAGGGGCAGGGTCACTCGGTTACATCGGTGGATGGCTCCGCTCTTGGCTACATAAGAGCTGTCAAAGCAAAAAGACGGCAGTCGGTGGGACTCCTCCCATGGAGGTGGAGTTTTTCTATTTTTTCTCTGGACCATCGGACGCTGTGATTAATGATGGATAGACATTGCGGGACACCTTTTTATTTTTTTAAAATAAAGGAATTGTCCAAAACTGTCTCCTGTCATTTTTACTTTTTTCACACTTTTTTTGTGAAATGGTAGGGGTACAATCTACCCCAACCCATTCACATAGGGGGGCAGGATCTGGGGGCCCCCTTGTTAAAGGGGGCTTCCATATTCCGATAAGCCCCCCGCCCACAGACACCCACAACCACCAGGCAGGGGTTGTGGGGATGAGGCTCTTCTCCCCATCAACATGAGGACAAGGTGCTTTGGGGGGACCTTATTCTCCCATTTTCCTATGGCATTCCAGGTTGCATGCTTGGATAAGCGTCTAGTATGGATTTTGTGGGGGACATCACCGGGTGGCCCCACCCTTGGCTATATAACAGCTGTCACCGCAAAAAGACTGCAGTCTCCCATAGAGGCAGAGTTTTTCTGTTTGTTTTTTTTTGTCTGGACCATCGGTGCCATGCTTGAAGATGTTTGGACATACCCATTCACATAGGGGAGCTGGGATCTGGGGGTCCCCTTGTTAAAGGGGGCTTCCAGATTCTGATAAACCCCCCGCCTGGAGACCCCCACAACCACCGGGAAAGGGTTGTGGGGATGAGGCCCTTGTCCCATCAACATGGGGAACAAGGTGCTTTGGGGAGACCCCAAAGCACCCTCCCCATGTTGAGGGCATGTGGCCTGGTATGGTTCAGGAGGGGGCACTTGCTCATCCCCCCATCCTGACCTGTCAGGTTGCTTGCTCGGAAAAGGGTCTGGTATGGATTTTAGGGGGGCCCACGCCATTTATTTTATATTTTGGAGCGGGGTTCCCCTTAAAATCCATACCAGACCTGAAGAGTCTGGTATGGATTTTTGGGGGACCTCCACGCCATTTTTTAATTTAATTTTGGCGTGAGATTCCCCTTAATATCCATACGAGACCTGAAGGACCTGGTATGGATTTTGGGGGGACCCCACGCCATTTAAAAAAAAAAATTGGCACGGGGTTTCCCTTAATATCCATACCAGACCCAATGGGCCTGGTAATGGACTGGGGGGAACCCATGCCATTTTTTTCAATGATTTTTTATGTATATTGCTGAGCCCCGACAATTCATTACAGCCAAAAGCAATTTTGAATGACATTTTTTCCTTTAGAAATGTATTTTGGGACTGTTATGAACATGGGAAACATGCTCCACTTTACAGGCAGACTAAGGAGACCCCCCCAGGCACGATATTTAAAGGAATATTTCACTTTTATTGTTTCACTTTAAGCATTATTAAACCCTTTCATGACTAAGCCTATTTCTGACATTTGGTGTTCACAAGTTACAATCTGTATTTTTTGCTAGAAAATTATTTAGAACCTCCAATCATTATGTATATTTTTTAGCAGAGAATCTAGAGAATAAATTGGTGATTGTTATATATTGCAATATTTTATGTCACACGGTATTTGTGCAGCGTTCTTTTAAACTCAACTTTTTGAGGAAAAAGACACTTTCATGAATTAAAAAAAAACAAAACAGTGAAGTTAGCCCAATTTTTTGTATAATGTGAAAGATGATGTTACGCCGAGTAAATAGATACCAAAACATGTCATGCTTTAAAATTGCACACTCATGGAATGGCGACAAACTATGGTACATAAAAATCTCCATAGGCGACATTTAAAAAGAAAATAATGGTTACCAGGTTAGAGATACAGAGGAGGTCTAGTGCTAGAATTATTGCTCTCGCTCTGATGATCGCGGTGATATCTCACATGTGTGATTTAAACACTGTTTACATATGCAGCTGCGACTTCTGTATGCGTTTTCTTTGCTGCGTAAGCTCACAGGGACAGGGGCGCTTTAAAAAAAAAAAAGTTTTATGTCATTTATTTTTATTTTTTTACATTGTGTTTTGTTTTTTTTTATATTTTGATCACTTTTATTGCTGTCACAAGGAATGTAAACATCTCTTGTGACAGTAATAGGTGGTGACAGGTACTCTTTATGGAGAGATCAGGGGTCTAATAAAACCCCAAATCCCTCCTTTGCACTTCAAAGTATTCAAATCGCCAAAAACGATGATTCTGAATACTGTATATTTTTTAAAAACCAGCGCCATTGGCAGCCAAGTAAACAGGAAGTGATTTTGTGACGTCACTTCCGTTTTTACAGAGAGAAGACTGGAACAAAGCCATTTCCGGCTTTGTGTCAGTCTCTCGCTAGCCGCCGGAAGTGGCGGATTGATGAACGGGACTCCCGGTGGGACGGAAAGCCCGATAAGAGCGGCAGAAGGCGGCGGGAGGGTGGATGTCTCCTTCCACTCCTCCAGGATAACAACCGAGCAGCTTTTAGCTGCATCGGTTGTTATCCCTGGATAGCCCGCTCTAAAAAATGTTACCAGGATGACGCCTGCAGCTGCGGGCATCATTCCAGTATAACCCCCGAGAGCCGAGGCCACATATCTGTGTACGCTCCGCGGCAAGGGGATACAATCACTGATCCTGAAAAAACGGCTGTTTTTAAAACTTCTTTTTGCATTGAGATTCCAACAGATGAAGGAAAGTGCCTGTGTGAGTACCACCCTTAGGGTGGATGCCAGAGCAAGGCGACAGTATGGATGGGGGGTAAGGAAGTGGATTCACATGGTGGCCCCAGTACTACCCTTGTCTCAGGATCTGTGGTGTCTAAGTATCTGCCCCCCTCCCTCCCCAGCAGCCTGAGGAAAATGGCAGATTGTGTGGCAGGAAGTTTTGGTTTTCCACTGACTCGTCAGATGAAGATGAGGAGGAGGATGTCATCCCTATGCCTGTAAGGGATAAAGTTGTGGAAAAATTTCAGTTGTTAAGTCTGATCAAGATGGCGGCCAGGGCTGGCCCAAGACATTGTGCTGCCTGGGTCCAAGAGTGAAATCCTTCCCCCCACATCCATTATTTTATATTATGAGAATTAAACTAAATGTAAAATGTATCAGGAAGTCAGATTTTCATGCAACAGCACCTTGTCTATATGCAAAATTATATGACATACAATTATGTTCAATTCCAAGCGGTGGGCTAGGGCAGTATAGGGGCAGGCTAGGGCAGTATAGGGGCAGGCTAGGGCAATATATAGACAGGCTGGGGCAGCATATAGACAGACTAGAGCAGTATAGGGGCAGGCTAGGGCAGTATAGGGGCAGGCTAGGGTAGTATAGGGACAGGCTAGGGTAGTATAGGGACAGGCTCAGACAGTATATAGACAGGATAGGGCAGTATAGGAGCAGGCTAGGGCAGTATATAGACAGGCTAGGGCAGTACGGGGACAGGCTAGGGTGGTATATAGACAGACTAGAGCAGTATAGGGGCAGGCTAGGGAAGTTTAGGGGCAGGCTAGGGTAGTATAGGGACAGACTCAGAGAGTATATAGACAGGATAGAGCAGTATAGGGGAAGGCTACGATATTATATAGACAGGCTAGGGAAGTATATAGACAGTGGTGTTCATGTGGTTGGTACACTGATGCACTTCACTTCACCTTTTAGCCCTCCCTCATTCCATCCCATGGGAGGGGCCATGGCTCCCAAGTTCTAGGTGTGTCTGTAGAGTAAAAGTACCGGTAATTAAGCCATTTCAAGCTAGGCTCTGAAGAAGGTCAGTCCTTCGAAACGAGCCTGAGCAGGACCCCCCACTCCCAGGTTCGGTGATTCGAGCAACTGATGAGAGATAGCCACACACGTGGCCTGACAAGTGGGTTTTTAAGTTATGTTTGTGAGTAGACATCCTTATGATTTTATTCATATCTTTTAATAAATCTATTGGATAATGCACTAGGCCAGTGCACCATCTTTTCTTTTTCTATCCTCACAGCACTGTCAGGACGACCCCAGTCCTAGAGGGCAGCAAGGCATCTATGAGATTATCCATAATTTCACCAGGCACCTATGACACTACACAGTCAGCTGACTCTAGCGCAGGGTGTGTTGCTCCTTACAAGATGCCGATGCCAAGGTTGCCAGCTGGAAGGCCTGGAAACCCTCTTACAGGGAAAGAATTGACCTGATTAAAACTTACCTGATCCCGGTATTTCTGTATGTCAGCTGTCTGTGTTTTGCCAGTGTCTCTCTTTGCGAAGATCTACAATTGTTTCTTCCAGCTGTTATGGGGGAACAAACTGAACCTCATTAAGAGGTCTGTAACCTATCTTCCCAGATAGGTGGCCTACGGATGGTCAACCCGGTGGTATTTTTTTGTCTGATGTTTTTGAAACATAATTTTGCTAACATGCTGGCAGAGGAACCACCTGGGTGGGTTGGTATTTTTCAGTCCTGGTTTAGGCATTTTCTGCAAAGCTGGGAGAATATTGGGCCAGTGAAAAGCCTGAGGGTCCGACATGGTGAGCTTCCAGCTTATGTTGTCCGTGCCTGAAGATGCTTCGGAACTTGCAAGTGGCGGCAGAGGAAATTAAGTCTCTTCCTAGGAAGGCCCTGGAGAGGAGGGTTGTTGAATCTGACTTTAGCGAGCCACTGGCCTTGAGGGATTGCCCAGGTCCTGTTATGTAGGAGTGTCTGCATTTGATTAATCCCTTTAAAGTTTTGGGATTTGGGATTTGGCCAGGTGCTCGTTCCATGGCAGACTCTATGTGAAGGGCAACTTAAAGCATCGCTCTGCGATGAACCGTGGTTGTCCAAGAGTGGAACGTGGTGGGGCGGAAGAGACAATGGACCATTTCTTGCTTCAGGTCTCCGTAGCTGCTGTTTGTCAGTCTCTGGGTGTGCGGCTTTCTTTCTGTCCTTTCACGTCCCCTAGATTTTTATATAAGACTGTTTTTTTTAAAAAAGGCTGCATGCATGGGTTACATGTGTGATGGTTTCTTAGCCTGAGACTGTGTTTAGGTGGAGGCTATGGCTTTGTTCGGGTTGGTATATTTCAGCTATGCTGATGTAAGCTATTTTTGTTTATATATTTTTATTTATTTTTTTATATATGTAAATATGTTTTTATTATGTTTGTAAGATTTTTAATAAACAAAAAATTACACTCTAATGTCCCCTCCCCCACAGTCACACACTATTATTATTATACATTTATATAGCTCTGACTAGGGATGAGCCTGATGTTTGAGTCGAACGTAATTTCGACTCGAACATCGGGTGTTTGCCTGTTCGCTGAACAGCGAACAATATGCAGTGTTCATGGGGAATTCGAAAGCTGCCAGAACACCGTTAAAGTCTATGGGACATTAACATGAAAAATCTAAGGTGCTCATTTTAACCACTTCAATACCAGGCACTTATACACCTTCCTGCCCAGACCAATTTTCAGCTTTCAGCGCTGTCGCAGTTTGAATGACAATTGTGCAGTCATGCTACACTGTAACCAAACTGAATTTTTATCATTTTGTTCCCACAAATAGAGCTTTCTTTTGATGGTATTTGATCACCTCTGAGGTTTTTATTTTTTTGCTAAACAAATAAAAAAAGACCAAAAATTTGGAAAAAAATAAAAGTTTTGCTTTAGTTTCTGTAAAAAAATTTTGTAAATAAGTAAGTTTTCTCTTTCACTGATGGGCACTGATAAGGCGGGACTGACAGGCACTGATAAGGCGGCACCAATAAGTGGCACTGACAGGCACTGACGATGGGCACTGATATGCAGCACTGATGGGCACTGGTAGGCGGCACTGATGGGTGGCACTGATATGCAGCACTGATGGGCATTGATAGGCGACACTGATGGGCACTCATGGGTGGCACTAGTGGGCACTAATGGGCACTGATATGTGACACTGATGGGCACTGAAAGACTGCAAAGATGGGTTCTTATAGGTGACACTGATAGGCGGCACTGATAGGTGGCACTGCTGGGCACTGATACGCGGCACTGATATGAGGCACTGGTAGGCATCCCTGGTGGCAGTAGCAGTGGTAGGCATTGGAGTGGGCACTGATTGGCAGCTGCCTGGGCATTGATTGGCAGCTGCCTGGGCACAGATTGGTATTTCCCTGGTGGTCTAGGGGCCATACCTGGTGGTCCAGTGTGGATGGCCATCCTGGTGGTCCTGGGTGGCTTCCCTGGTGGTCCTGGGTGGGATCCGAGGGGGGGGCTGTGCTGATAAACAATCAGCACAGACCCCCCCTGTCAAGAGAGCAGCCGATCGGCTCTCCTCTACTTGCGTCTGTCAGTCGCGAGTGAGGAAAAGCTGATCACCAGCTCTTCCTATTTACATTGTGATCAGCCATGATTGGACGCGGCTGATCACGTGGTAAAGAGTCTCCGTCAGAGACTCTTTACCTAGATCGGAGTTGCGGTGTGTCAGAATGACCCACCGCAACAATGACCGCCGTGCTGCGTGCCCCTGGGGGCGCGCAGCAGCTTAGTATCCTGATCACATCATATAACGTCTGGTCAGCATATTGAAACCACTTTGCCACCGTCATTTTGCTATATGGCGGGCGGCAAATAGTTAAAGGCTTATATGCAAGTTATTGTCATAATAAGTGTTTGGGGACCTGGGTCCTGCGCCAGGGGACATGGATCAATGCAAAATTTTTCTTTAAAATTGGTTGTTTTTTGGGAGCAGTGATTTTTTTAATGCTTAAAGTGAAACAAAAAAAATGAAATATTCCTTTAAATATCATGCCTGGGGGTGTCTATAGTGATAGGGTTGAAATAATGACTTAGAGTTCCACTGTAATTGTGTACGTATCAATTGTTCTATTTAAATTGTTTGTGCTCCTTTCTTACCTGTGTACGTATCAATTGTTCTATTTAAATTGTTTGTGCTCCTTTCTTACCTATGTACGTATCAATTGTTCTATTTAAATTGTTTGTGCTTTTCTCTTCTGTGTACGTATCAATCTGTATCTAGATGGAATTTGGAACTGCTGAATAATCATTACATGTTCGCTGATGAGAAACTCTTTGTACCTTAACCTTATTTGGTAATGCCAATAAGATTACTGCTTGTATAATTGCCTATAAAAGGCCTTTAAAAGAGTAAAGGCAGCAGTCCTTTATACTGAGAACTGTGATACAGACATACCTGACTCCGTGTCATCTTTCTTATAGAAGCAATAATTTGGCAAAGCAATATAAACTTAAGCAACTTATTTAAGAGTTGCCCCTAACATTTTGGTGCCCGAACAGGGACCCACCAAGTTGCTACAAGAGGTGGCTGAGCTACGCTGACGGAACGAAAGGACAGGCATTCCGGGAACCACAGATCAAAAAACCTGGCCAGGTAAGAAAAAGCTTTATTTTTCTTATATTCTGTGCTCCCCTGATTTGTGCCTATCCATTCTGTCAGTTACGGTTCTCCTGGTTTTAAAACACCAGCCTCTGTAGTGGTGAGTCTAGAATTACTGCATATTTTAGTTTATATTGCTGGAATTATTTGTTTGTTTTGTTGTCTGTGTCTGTCTTGTCTGTCTTGTTGAAAAAGTGAATGAGCCTTGTCAAGGATGGTATGAGTTAGAAGGGGATTGCCAAACTAAGCAACGGAATGCGCCTTACCTCACATGATTGGGAACTTGAGGGCTTGTGAGCTTGGGGGTCTGACGCTTATGCTTAACCTCACATCTAACTCATAAACCATAGACGGGTTGAGAGTATAAGCCCTGTCTGCTCCATAAAGCAGGGATAAGAGTGTATGAGAGGGATTCCCAGACACGGGGAGGGAATAAGATCTCCAAAAGTCCGGAGATCTAGTCGGATACCTGGCCACTTAAAGGAATGCTTGTATATGTTGTAGCCGCATTTTTGTATATGTTGTAGCCGCATTCTGGTTTGTTATTGGGCTAGCATATAAAGTAATTATTTATTATTGGGCTAGCATATAAAGTAATTCGATTTCAGAAATCTCATTCCGGAAGAGGTTTTTAGTATTCTAGCACCCTAGGAGGAAGGCAACGAGGAACTAGTGTAACGGTTTGTTATTGGGCTAGCATATAAAGTAATTATTCATTCTTGTATATGTTGTAGCCGCATTATATTGTACACTAAGTGTCCCACACGCTACCTAGGCAGGACTGTTAGAATGGGCCAGAGGAACACAAAACCCTGTCAGGGAATTGTGGCGCACTATACGGTGTCACAGATAATTAAGAACATTTATGGGAAAACCGAAGCACAGGACTTAAAGGATGTCCTTCGTAAATTTAAGGTGAAAGGAGCAGCGGGTTTAGACCCGGATGTATGGAGTGAAATAAAAAGGGACAGACAAGGAGAGGTGTTAGAGAAGCAATGGATGAGTCAGGTTCAATGCTTAATTAAGGTTTCAAATAGAGCAAAAGAAGAGGGGTGGAAATATAATCCAGATTGTGATGGTTGGGATATGAAAGATAGAAGAACAAAAAATGTTGAAAATTTTAAATAATCTTAGCTCAGCCACCCCACCCCCATACACTGACGTAGAACGCAAACCACACAAGATATATCCTGTACTTAAGGGTAGAGAATGGGTCTTTTCAGGTTTGTGGAGTATAAGAATTTCATTCAGAAACTGTAGCCCCCGTACGCACTGATACATGCATTATAGTAAAGCCAGCTGTTTTCTGTAGATTGGTGACACAGTTAATGAATACACACGAAGCAACCTGGCAGGATGGGGAGGATTTATGCAGACATAAAATGACTCTGACCCTGTTTAACCAGTTTATGACCGACCTGCAGACCAAGCTGAGGGGGATGGCAAATTAGAGTCAGGACACGTCAGACACATAGACTCAAGGGCCCCTTTTATTGCTAGAGTAGAAGCTTTCTGTCAGGCAAAACAACAGGAGGGGGGTCAATATCACCCATGAAACAAATGCCAGGACAGACTGTATCAGACTTTTACTTATCTATAGAAAGTATGATGGCAGATGAGGGAATGGATTTAGAGCTGCCAGTCACGATCCGAGCCTTCAATAGACAGTTTATGGAAGGATTAATTCCACAGATAAGTGAAAGACTGAAAGCCTGCATACCACCCTTAATTTGTTGCGATTTTTGGCAGAAAAAGGTTGCAAGGTTAATAAGAAAAAGTTGAAAGTGTGTCAGGAAAAAGTTATCTTTTTGGGACATTGTATATCACAGGGTACGAGACATCTCACTGAGGAGAGGGTTCAAGTGATAAAGGGAATGTTACCCACACGGAATTTCAAACACTTGCGTATGTTTTTAGGTATTGTGTCATATTGTAGACAATGGATACCACACGCTAGCGCTTTGATGCAGCCATTATACGATTGTTTGAAAATTGTACCGTATGTGCTTACAGAAGTAGCATATGAGTCGTTTGTCACTTTGAAAAAGCTATTAATTTCTGCCCCGGCTATTGGTATACCAGATTACACCAAGATATTTAATCTGTACATTGCTGAGATCACTGGACATGCCACAGGTGTTCTGACACAGGCACATGTAAAACAAAGACCAGTCGCTTACTTTTCAGCAGCATTAGATCCAGTATCTAGAGGTTCCCCGTCTTGTGTACGGGCGGTAGCTGCAGTGTCAATTATCATAGATAAGTCATCAGAGATTGTTCTAGACAATCCAGTCGTAGTGCATACCACACATGGCATACATGCAATCTTGTCTCAGGTACAGCCCAAACACATTTCAATGGCTAGGCAATTAAAGCGGTTGTATACCTATATTTTTAACTTTTACCTACAGGTAAGCCTATAATAAGGCTTACCTGTAGGTAAAAAAAATATCTCCTAAACCTGTAAGGTTTAGGAGATATTCCCCTCGCAATGAGCCGCTAACTGCAGCGGCGCATGCGCACAGGGGACTCTCGGCTGACAGCCCGGCATGCCGGGCAGAAGTCTCCCGCGCGCATGCGCGGGAGTGACGACATCGCGGCTCCGGCCACTCACAGCGCCGGAGCCGCGATACCCGGAAGACACGGCGAGGGGAGATGTCGGCTCCCTCGGCGTGGACCAGGTGAGATGCCGGCGCCTCGTTCTAAGGTAAGTATCTCATAATGAGCTAGTATGCGGTGCATACTAGCTCATTATGCCTTTTCCCTTGCAGGTGTAAAAAAAAAAAAAAAAATGACAGCGGGTATACAACCGCTTTAAGGTTACAGTGTACTTTACTCTTACCTCCAAATGTTACTTTTCAGCGCTGTACAACCTTAAATTTGGCCACCTTTTTGCCTCTTCAGTCACCAGATTTGGCAAGGGGGAATGATAGTACTAATAGTACTAGTGAGAAAAGAAATGAGGACACTGACACTCTTTTGTTTAAAGAAGTAGATCAGCACGATTGTTTTCAGCTCATGGAACAGGAGACAATGGGATTCCCACACGTTACAGATACACCGATTTTAAATGCTGAGCACACTTTGTACATAGATGGCAGTAGGTTTGCTGATGACAAGGGTAAATATCACACAGGGTATGCTGTAGTGACTGATACGCAGGTAATTGAAGCACAGGCCTTACCAGCCCACATGTCAGCACAGGAAGCAGAATTAAAAGCTTTAGAACAAGCCCTAGAATACTTAAAAGAACGAGAAGGGAATATTTACACTGACTCTGCCTACGCTTATGGTGTAGCGCACGATTATGGCCACATATGGAGGGCTAGAGGTTACCTGACAGCAGCAGGTACACCTGTAAAACATGGAGAAGGGATTAAGAGAGTCCTGAACAATCTTCAAAAGGTTAAACGAGTAGCCATTATGAAGATAGCGGCACACACGAGCGCAAAAACAATTGAGGCAAAAGGAAATGCATTTGCAGATTTGACTGCAAAACAGGCAGCTCTAGAGGAAGGAAGCCCTGAGACCTTAGCAGCGGTAGAGGTGAGTATCCCAGAACCAACATGGCAGCAGCTGAGTAAATTACAGGAGCAAGCAGGGGAGAGCGAGAAAGATAAGTGGGTCAGAATGGGAGCAGCACCAGACCTTGACAATGTATGGAGGGAAGGGGGCAAAATATGCCTACCTGCCTCTCTGTACCCAGCAATGGCAGCGGCAGTTCACCTACCCACACACGTCAGTTCCAATTCCATGTATAGGATTGTGAACCAAGGATGGCTCGCCCCTGGATTCAGTAGTACTGCGAGAAACTACTGTGCAGCCTGCCAAATCTGTCTCCTGAATAACCCAGGACAGAGAGTAAAAACCCCACGAAAACACCAGGTCCGGGCCCAATACCCCTTCCAGAGACTGCAAATTGATTACATACAAATGCCTAAGAGGGGCCCCTTTGAATTTGTCCTCTTGTGTATCGATTTATTCTCAGGTTGGCCCGAAAGTTATCCATTAAAATCCGCTACAGCTAAAGCCACAGCTAAGAAACTGATCACTGAGTTAATACCTAGGTTTGGTCTTCCTGAAACCATAGAATCAGATAGGGGGACACACTTTACAGGAGAAATCATGCAGAATGTGATGACCATGTTAGGGGTTCAACAAAGTTTTCACACCCCTTACCACCCACAGAGTTCAGGATCAGTGGAGAGAGTAAATGGGACAATAAAGCTAAAAATACAAAAAGCCATGCAAGAGTTAAACAAGCCTTGGCCAGAATGCCTGCCTCTGGCTTTATTCTCTATAAGGTACACTCCAACAGGAAAAACAGGATTATCCCCATAAAAAATACTTTTTGGGAATGCACCTAGATTAGGTCTATACTTTCCACAGAGTATGCAATTGCAATGTGATAGTTTGACTGCATATGTGATACAATTACAACAATGTCTAACTAAGATCCACAAAGTGTGTATTCTTCTCTTCCAGACCCTAATTCAATAACAGGTACACATACGCTGCTACCAGGGGATTATGTATATGTAAAGAAACACACCAGAAAGACATTGGAACCCAGGTTTGAAGGTCCTTACCAAGTACTCTTGATCACAGCCACTTCAGTAAAGCTGGAAGGAAAACCTACCTGGATACACGCATCACATTGCAAGAAACAACCCGAGAAAACAACATGATGAAATATCTACTTACATATTTTTGGTTGAAGATTGTTGTTTTACAAATATATGCATGGACTCCTGGTATTAATGTACTTGAAGTAGAGGAAACTACAACTTTCGAATGGGCTATAGATGATCCTAAAGTAGCAAATGATTCAGGATATGAGTTGAATAAGGATTATAATGTAGGTAATTAACACTAGAACATACCCTACAGAATAACCTTGTATCAGCAATTATTGACAAAGGTAGACTAGCACATCTTTCCTTACAGATACAACAGGATACTGCACCACATTGGTGGGATATATTCAGTGGAATGTCTTCTACAGCAACCAATACCTTTCACTGGTTGTTAAGTCCAATGGTAATTATTATTCTAATATTAATATCACTTACAATCACAAATATATGTGTATACAGGAAAATAAATAGGAAAATTAGGAGAATAGACAGGGCATACCGATAAATGTGTATTGACATCACCTTACTCCTATAAAACTCCTCTTCTTGAATTTTAAGATGTTGGTAATACCTAGGGGGATGGGTTCTACCCCTCTGACAACTCGCGGTCAGGGAAAGGACTCTGGGGAAAAACTGACTAGAACTTATTCATGAGGACCCAGGGGGAGGGAGAGGATGATGTCAAAGGGGGAAATTGATAGGGTTGAAATAATGACTTAGAGTTCCACTGTAATTGTGTACGTATCAATTGTTCTATTTAAATTGTTTGTGCTCCTTTCTTACCTATGTACGTATCAATTGTTCTATTTAAATTGTTTGTGCTTTTCTCTTCTGTGTATGTATCAATCTGTATCTAGATGGAATTTGGAACTGCTGAATAATCATTACATGTTCGCTGATGAGAAACTCTTTGTACCTTAACCTCATTTGGTAATGCCGATAAGATTACTGCTTGTATAATTGCCTATAAAAGGCCTTTAAAAGAGTAAAGGCAGCAGTCCTTTATGCTGAGAACTGTGATACAGACATACCTGACTCCGTGTCATCTTTCTTATAGAAGCAATAATTTGGCAAAGCAATATAAACTTAAGCAACTTATTTAAGAGTTGCCCCTAACAATAGTATGCCTGTAAAGTGGCACATTTTCCCCATGTTTAGAACAGTCCCTGCACAAAATGACATTTCTAAAGGAAAAATTGTCATTTAAAACTGATCACGGCTGTAATGAATTGAGGGGTCTCGGCAATATAGATACGGATAATTGAAAAAAAGAGCATGGGATCCCCCACAGTCCATTACCAGGCCCTTTGGTTCTGGTATGAATATTAAGGGGAACCCCAAATCAAACTTAAAAAAAAAATTGCGCGGGGGTCCCCCTAAAATTCATAGTAGGCCCTTCAGGTCTGATATGGAAATTAAGGGGAACCCTGCGCCAAAATTTTTAAAAAATGGCGTAGGGGTCCTCCCAAAATCTATACCAGACCCTTATCTGAGCACGCAACTTGAAAATTGGGGGCGTGAGAGCCCCCCTACTGAACCGTTCCAGGCCACATGCCCTCAACATGGGGAGGGTGCTTTGGGGTAGCCCCCCAAAGCACCTTGTCCCCGTGTTGATGGGGACAAGGGCCTCATCCCTACAACCCTTGCCCGGTGGTTGTGGGGGTCTGCGGGCGGGGGGGCTTATCGGAATCTGGAAGTTCCCTTTAACAAGGGACCCCCAGATCCCGACCTCCCCCTTTGTGAACTGGTAACCGGGTACACTGGGTTTTTTTCATAAAAAAGTGTCAAAATGGTAAAGAAGACCAAACACAACTTGGGACAAGTCCTTTAATAAAAAATAAAAATGTCCCACGGTGTAAGTTCACGCCGCCCGACGGACCAAAAAAGAAAAAAAAAAGCTGCAACTGAACCACCTCCATGGGAGGCTCCCACTGAGTGACACGTCTCCGCTGTGACAGCTCTTATATAACTGAGGGCGGGGCCACCCGGTGACGCACCAGGTGGCCCTGCCCTCAGTTATATAAGAGCTGTCACAATGAAGACACATAAAATGGCGGGAGCCTCCCATGGAGGCGGATCAGTTTTGGCTTTTTTTTTTCATTTTCAATCCGCTGGGCAGAGTGAACTTACACCGTGGAACATTTTTATTTATTTTTTTTCTAATAAAGGACTTGTCTCAAGGTGTTTCTTGTCTTTTTTACCATTTGACACTTTTTTTGTGAAATGGTACTTAATTTATACATTTATACATTTGTACCCCGTTACCAATTCACACAGGGGGAGGCTGGGATCTGGGTGTCCCTTTGTTAAAGGTGGCTTCCAGATTCTGATAAGCCCCCTGCCTGTAGACCCCCACAACCAAATGGCAAGGGTTGTGGGGATGAGGCCCTTGTCCCCATCAACATGGGGACAAGGTGCTTTGGAGAGCTACCCATGTTGAGGGCATGTGAACTGGTATGGTTCAGGAGGGGGGGTGCTCTCTCGTCCCCCCTCTTTTCCTGCGGCCTGCCAGGTTGCGTGCTCAGATAAGGGTCTGCTATGGGGGGACCCCTACACCATTATTTTTAATTTGTCGCAGGGTTCCACATAATTTCCATATCAGACCTGAAGGGCCTGGTATGGATTTTAGGGGGACCCCCACGCAATTTTTTTTTTTTAATTTTGGCTCGGGTTCCCCTTAATATTCATACCAGACCCAAAGGGCCTGGTAATGTACTGGGGGATCCTATGCTTTTTTTTCAATGAGTTTTATCTATATTGTCGAGACCCGACAATTCATTACCCGCACGATCAGTTTTAAATGACAATTTTTCCTTTAGAAATGTAATTTTGCTGTGGTATTGTTCTAAACAGGAAAAATGTGCCACTTTACAGGCATACTATAGACACCCCCCAGGCACGATATTTGAATATTTCATTTTTATTGTTTCACTTTAAGCATTATTAAAATCACTGCTCCTGAAAAAACAGCCGTTTTTAAAACTTTTTTTGCATTGATACATGTCCCCTGGGGCAGGACCCGGGTCCCCAAACACTTTTTATGACAATAACTTGCATATAAACCTTTAAAATGAGCACTTTTTTTTTCATGTTCGTGTCCCATAGACTTTAATGGTGTTCGTGTGTTCTGAAAAAATTTTTGCATGTTCGCATGTTCTGCTGCGCACTGAACAGGAGGGTGTTCAGCTCATCCCTAGCTCTGACATATACCGCAGTGCTGTACAGAGAACACCGAGCCATTTGCAACATTCTGTAGATGTGTGCACACAGAGAACATCTACAATAAATCTAAATCAAATCCTTCCTTGGAGATATGGCAAACCCAAGGGTCAGTTTTGGGAGGAGATACAGGCAGGCCATATGGGGCTAATGAAATACTCACATTTTCTTCCTTGCCATTAACGACCACCAAATGAGCCTTCTTCCTCTCGCAGTCTTTTTTAGCACTCTCCCATGACCGCCCACGCTGGGAAAAATAGTAGCAGCTGAGGCCATAGTGTCTCCAGCCAAACTCACACAATGGATCAGCAGAGCCTAAAGAAAAGGAAAAGACAATGGTGTAGTAATTTGGTAATTACACTGAAAGCCACACATACCTCCACCTAGAATGAATAATTGTTTGCAGAGACTCAGAAACCAGATAAGCCTTGTGTGCCATTTGGAGACAGCTGTACCAACTTACACCAACTGCTCCCAAAAACTTGTTGTCATGGACCTCCGTACTCAAAGTGAGTCTGTCCACTGTCTACGCTTCCTTTGTCCGGTACCAACATGTTCCAAGGTCCCTTAGCCCACCCAGTCACTTGTTGGGACAGCAGTGTAGGGTGGAAAACTTCAGACTCTATTCAAACACATGTACAGCGAGGTAATACTCAGGGGACAATCCCCCTTCTTTGCATAATGACACAGGGCGGTCGTAAATTTTACCTCCTCCAGTAGCATGACACACAGGTATTCAAACATTTCAAGAGTAGACTGTCTTTGGGAGGGGCTGCTGGAGAAACCACCACCTCTCTCCCAGCTAATCCACATACACATATACATCCTGGGTTGCTCCCAAGGCAGATAGAAACAATATAACAATGAGCTACAGCCACACCTCAAACAATCTAGCAGTCTGAAAGGTGAAATTAGTTACAGTTGCAATAGAAAGTATGTGAACCCTTTTGGAATGATATGGATTTCTGGTCAAATTGGTCATAAAATGTGACAAGTCACAACAATAGACAATCACAGCCTGCTTAAACTAATAACACACAAAGAATTAAATGTTACCATGTTTTTATTGAACACACCATGTAAACATTCACAGTGCAGGTGGAAAAAGTATGTGAACCCCTAGACTAATGAGATCTCCAAGAGCTAATTGGAGTGAGGTGTCAGCCAACTGGAGTCCAATCAATGAGATGAGATTGGAGGTGTTGGTTACAGCTGCCCTGCCCTATAAAAAACACACACCAGTTCTGGGTTTGCTTTTCACAAGAAGCATTGCCTGATGTGAATGATGCCTCACACAAAAGAGCTCTCAGAAGACCTACGACTAAGAAATGTTGACTTGCATAAAGCTGGAAAGGGTTATAAAAGTATCTCCAAAAGCCTTGCTGTTCATCAGTCCACAGTAAGAAAAATTGTCTATAAATGGAGAAAGTTCAGCACTGCTGGTACTCTCCCTAGGAGTGGGAATCCTGTAAAGATCATAAAAAATTAAGAAGTGTAGCGCTACATGCTCAATGAATATAAATAGTGAATACATTTATCACAATAATATGAGGAATGAATATCCATATGTAGTTAAACTACAAAACTACTGAGTGAAACCAAAGTGCACTTAATAAACAAATATAAAAGTGACTGATATGAAAAATATCTATGCATTCAATGCCTCAAAATGATAAGTGAATAACCTCAAAACATAATAGTCCATATGAAATATGTGAAATAATTGTGAAAAGAACCAAAAGTCTATGGGGATAGTGCATAGGCAATGATGGACAAATGCCTCCCAGGCGCACAGGTGGATTGTTAGACCCAATCTGGCAGGTAAGTAGACGGTGAAAGGACCATGGGTGTACAGAAGATTGAAATCAGTGCCGGGACCATCACCAAAAAATATGGAGGCTTACCGGAATTTAATGGCCTGAAATAGCATACACCATACAGGTCAAAAAAGCTTGATGACCAACAGGTCTAGGCAGTATGTCTGGTCAGATGTCATCACCATACGTCAGAAAGGAATATCAGCACGGCTTCCACATCCATAGACACTCCAACATAAGCCAAACAAATAGTTTGTATTTCATGCGAGAAGTAGAAATACTCACATAGTGTGATAACGTTTAAACTTGGATTTATTAAAATAATTAAAAACAAACTCACATTTCAGAAGATAGGAAACAGCATAAAAATCATATAGTGGCAGTCGTGAGGGGTCCACCCGACATGTTTCAACTACAAAGTCGTCATCTGGGGTGACTATTATGTTATGAGGTTATTCACTTATCATTTTGAGGCGTTGAATGCATAGATATTTTTCATATCAGTCACTTTTATATTTGTTTATTAAGTGCACTATGGTTTCACTCAGTAGTTTTGTAGTTTAACTACATATGGATATTCATTCCTCATATTATTGTGATAAATGTATTCACTGTTTATATTCATTGAGCATATAGCGCTACACTTCTTAATTTTTTATGGTTATTACTTTTACCCTGAGTCTACGGGTGTGTTAGCTGCTATTCCCCCTTTTTTTAGCGCAGCGCTGTACTCACCCCTTTTATCCTGTAAAGATGACTGCAAGAGCACAGCGCAGACTGCTCAATGAGGTGAAGAAGAATCCTAGAGTGTCATCTAAAGACTTACAAAAGTCTCTGGCATATGTTAACATACCTGTTAGTGAATCTACGATACGTAAAACACTAAACAAGAATGGATTTCATGGGAGGGTACCACAGAGGAAGCCACTGCTGTCCAAAAAAACATTGCTGCACGTTTACAGTTTGTACAAGAGCACCTAGATGTTCCACAGCCGTACTGGCAAAATATTCTGTAGACAGATGAAACCAAAGTTGAGTTGTTTGGAAGAAACACACAACACTATGTGTGGAGAACAAGCACACCAACATCAAAACCTCATTCCAACTGTGAAGTATGGTGGTGGGGGCATCATGGTTTGGGGCTGCTTTGCTGTGTCAGGGCCTGGACGGATTGCTATCATTGAAGGAAAAATGAATTCCCAAGTTTATCAAGACATTTTTCAGGAAAACTTAAGGCCATCTGTCCACCAGCTGAAGCTCAACAGAAGATGGGTGTTGCAACAGGACAACGACCCAAAGCATAGAAGTAAATCAACAACAGAATGGCTTAAACAGAAGAAAATACGCCTTCTGGAGTAGCGCAGTCAGAGTCCTGACCTCAACCTGATTGAGATGCTGTGGCATGACCTCAAGAAAGCGATTCACACCAGACATCCCAATGTCAGGGATCTACCAGCACCAGACCGGGGCACTTGCATTCGCCTATGCGCCGGCGCGTTCCTGTTCAGACACGGCATCAAGCTGCTGTGCATCAGCGCGGCGCTTGGGCGCGCGCGGGTGCGCGGCGCGGGTGCGTGCGCGCGTTCGCGTTAGCGCCGGTTTGGCGCCATTTAGCACATAAAAGTTCCCCTGTTCCATGAGAACATCGCTGCTTCGTCTCAGCTCTGTGAACCTGTTTGAACCTGTATCCTGATTGTCTGCTACCTGATTTGACCCGGCTTGTTTGACCATCCGACCTGCTCCAACCCTGATCCGGCCTGTCTGACTACTCTTCTGTCTGTATCTACTACCGTTGCCGACCCTTGCCTGTTCACCGACTCTGCCTTGCCTGCTGTTATTACCTGTGCCAGCTACCTGCCGACCCGGACTGTCTGACTCTGCTTGTGCCTGCCGTTCACTTGCTGTTGCACCTTCAGCTTCAGCTTCAGTGATCTCTCCCTTCAGTGTGTCAAGCCTGCTGCCATTCCAGTCTCCTCTCACCTGCAACCCAGCCATCCAGTGTGTCAAGTCTACTGCTGTTCCAGTCTCCACTCACCTGCAGCCCTGCCATCCCAGGAGGGATCTCTGCCTCCACATCAGAGACTATACAGGCACTCCTACCCCACTGCGCTCAGGAGACCACTGTCCCCACTCCAGTGGCTCCTGAACCAGCGTTGTATGAGAGGTCTTCTCCTACAGTCAGGCTCTCCTACCAGGTACCTTACACCCAAGAATATTGCAGAACTGAAACAGTTCTGTAAAGAGAAATGGTCAAGAATTACTGTCCGTTGTGCATGTCTGACTGTTGTGCACTTCTGATCTGCAACTACAGGAAATGTTTGGTTGAAGTTATTGCTGACAAAGGAGGTTCAACCAGTTATTAAATCCAAGGGTTCACATACATTTTCCACCTACACTGTGAATGTTTACATGGTGTGTTCAATAAAAACATGGTAACATTTAATTCTTTGTGTGTTATTAGTTTAAGCAGACTGTGATTGTCTATTGTCGTGACTTATGCCGCGTACACACGAGCAGACTTTTTGACTGGACTGGTTCGACGGACTATCCGACGGACTTTCAGTGGACTGCCAACGGACTTTCCCAACAAACGGACTTGCCTACACACGATCACACCAAAGTCCGACGGATTCATACGTGATGACGTACAACCGGACTAAAATAAGGAAGTTGATGGCCAGTAGCCAATTGCTGCCCTTGGTTTTCGTCCGTTGGACTAGCATACAGATGAGCGGAATTTTCAATAGGAATTGGGTCCGTCGGAGCTCTGACGTAAAGATTTGAAACATGTTCCAAATCTAAGGTCCGTCAGATTTTCAACCGAAAAAGTCGGCTGCAGGTCCGATGAAGCATACACACGTTTGAATTGTCCGCCGGACTCGGTCTGCGATCGAAAAGTCGGCTCATGTGTACGCAGAATTAGATGAAGATCAGATCACATTTTATGACCAATTTTTGCAGAAATCCATATCATTCTAAAAGGGTTCACATACTTTTTATTGCAACTGTATCTTCATATTTTCTTGGGGGATATTGTTCAGAAATATTACTGTCCCAAGTGAAAGAGCCTCTTCATTATTTCAACACAAACCACACATATAGAACCCAGGACAATAGGGTTAAAAGTAAATGCTGAGTCCAGTGTGATTGTATGGTGAGTTAGGTGGGTTAGGCAGACCCGACTGGGGTTCTCAGTCACCCTGTGCCCCTTATAAACATAGGGTAACTTACACATAGGAGGGACTGGGGGAGCTGGACAAGGAGTTTCCAGAACTCTCTAAGGTAAGCTGGGTTCCACAAGCCCCCCGCCTAAAGTGACTCTAATCACACATCTCCCCTTTCGGCAGAAGACTAACACAGAAGGAGACCCCAAACGGGTTGATTTTTAAGTTAATCCATTGTTCCAATTCCCCAATGCCCGTACCAACACAGTACCCCAAACGCATTGTCCCAAACATAGTATTACTCACCCAGCCAACCTCTCCCTCTCTCATAGAACATACCCGCTGCTGGGTAGAAGTGCAGCCTGGACCTTTCCCCTGGAGTCCTTTCAGCCGCTAGAGAGAAGACAGGGTGGGTGGGCTCACTCCGTCATGCTGTTGGGGATCTGGGCCGACTGCCCAGCATCCGTGGGGTATACAGGTGGAAACTGAAGTCCCATCCACTTTTACTATATGAAAATCCCCCAGTGCTTGCAGAGCAAGGCTGACATCCTCCTGTCCTGGTTGTGTCAGTGAAAATGGAAGTTTCATGCACTACCACAGGAATCCCATCTTCTGTTAGTTGAGGGCAGAGGCCAGCGGCACTTTGCACTGTTGCAAGCTCTTCTGCTGGGTTTCTGTCAGTGCAGACCACACTCCCATCCACGATATCAGCTCAAGCTACAGTTGTGAGGTGCCACTTGCTTTCTCTCCCTCAAGCTCCTGCAGAGTTGATTGTTGTGGGCAGAGGTCAATAGCTGCATGCTCTGAAGCCAGCTTTTCTGCTGAAGGCTCACCGGGTTGTTCCTCCTCAGCAGAAAAGTCTATTAAATCCCCAGTCTCTGGAACTGATGTCTGGGGCTAGAGGTTCACCATCTCCTGTACGTAGAAGGAAGATGTTGCTGGGCAGAGCTCAGTGATGTTCAGCCCTGATGCTAGCTCTTCTGCTGGGTTGCTGTCAGTGGAGACCACATTCCCATACACCGACACCCGCTCAAGCTGCAGTTGTGAGGTGCCGATTGCATTCTCTCCCTGAAGCTCCTGCGGAGTTGATTGTTGTGGGCAGAGGTCGATAGCACCATGCTCTGAAGCAAGCTCTTCTGCTGATGGCTCACCGGTTCTTCAGCAGCATAGGCATGCGCAGGGGGTGTGCCAGGTGTGCCTGGGCACACCCTAATCACTACGTGTGGTGCAGATTCCCCCTACCACCTGGGCAACTCCCTTCTACGTGTTACCCCAACCCACTCCACAGCGCTGCTGACTTCCCTCCTCTCCTCCCAGCTGCTTCAGGGAATGTTTCAGAATGGAGATCGGGGGGAAGGGGGTAGTAAATACGTAATTTACTGGCCCCTTCCCCTTCAAAATGAACACAGTGAACAAACTCACTCACTGTGTCCATTCATAACTGAGGCATAGTAAACAGTGTTTATTATGCTCCAGTTTGTGAATGAACAGGAAGCTGCTCAGCGCAGAGCACTTTCCATTCATTCACTGTCCAGTGCAGCTGAGTCTGCAGAGAAAGTCATGTGTGTTTGAGGTTTGGGGTGCACACTCTAATGCAATGGGCTGCGCACACCTATGTTCAGCAGCAAAGTCTATTAAATCCCCAGTCTCTGGAACTGGTGTCTGGGGATAGAGGTTCACCATCTCCTGTCCGTAGAACTAAGAAAATGTTACTGGTGCTGGGAGCCCTGCCCTGTTGTTAGCACTTCAGTTTGAATTTCAGTGAATGTTACATCCATCAATGAATAGTTAATTAAATCCGTACTTTCTGTGGCTGGGTAATGAGGATGGCTTCCTCTCCTCCCTGATCCTTGAACTGCAAATGAGAAAATGAGCCGGCTGCTCCATCTCCCATACCCTTATCAGGCTGCTAGACAAATGTATTTCTCCATCCAAGCTCCTCCTGTGCAAAAACAGGTTTGTCCAGATGAGTTAAAACTTGCTTCATCTGCCATAAGAGCTCCGCTTCCATAGGTGGAGGTGAGCAAAGCACACTGTTATTCTGCCCCATTACCGACACTTCAGCCGTGATTTCAGGACAGTCGTCTGGCACTTCTGGATAGTCCCAGGCAAAGGGAGCCCAGGCCTGCTGCTGAGCAGAGTCTAGCACAGTGACGGCCCATCCATAGGGGGTGCCCAGGCACCGCCCCCTCCAGGCAGTCCAAAAAAAAAACTGAAAAAAAAAAATTTAAATGGCCCTTTAAAAAAAAAAAAATTGAAAAAAGTCCTTAAGAGCACTGTGTTCGGGCGCCGGGCACAGTGCACTATGGGAAGCGCCACATCTATGCAATCACAAGATTGCAGACGAGGCGCTTCATTTGTGAGGTTTTAACCCGCCTTGTGGGGCAAAGCAAAACGTCGATCGGCATCTGCCCAGCGCCCATAGTGTATTACTATGGCCGTGTGCTTTGAGTGAAAGACTAGTTAGTAGTCTGTCACTTCCGGTTTTCCCTGTGTCAGACCAGTGCACCCGAGCGGAGGAGCGGACTCCTCCACTGCCTTCAACTTCAAAGAGAAACAAGTAGTTGAAAATCCACAGGAGGGGGGCAAAGCCAAATGTTTCCACTTCCAAACCGAGACACAGCAACACCAGTGGAGATAATAGAAGCATTGACGATCACACAAGGCTGGTCTCCTTATTTCTACAGGATGGATGGGGACTTGGGGAGGCTTCACATGGGCTGTGTGTTTAACAAGCGCTGATCATCAATGCTTCTATTATCTCCACTAGGGATGAGCCGAACACCCCCCGGTTCGGTTCGCACCAGAACCCGCGAACGGACCGCAAGTTCGCACGAACGTTAGAACCCCATTGACGTCTATGGGACTCGAACGTTCGAAATCAAAAGTGCTCATTTTAAAGGCTAATTTGCATGGTATTGTCCTAAAAAGGGTTTGGGGACCCGGGTCCTACCCCAGGGGACATGTATCAATGCAAAAAAAACTTTTAAAAACGGCCGTTTTTTCGGGAGCAGTGATTTTAATGATGCTTAAAGTAAAAAAAAAAAAGTGAAATATTCCTTTAAATATCGTACCTGGGGGGTGTCTATAGTATGCCTGTAAAGTGACGCGTGTTTCCCATGTTTAGAACAGTCCCTGCACCAAATGTCATTTTTAAAGGAAAAAATCTCATTTAAAACTGCTTGCGGGTTTAATGTCATGTCGGGTCATGGCAATATGGATGAAAATCAGTGAGACAAACGGCATGGGTACCCCCCAGTCCATTACCAGGCCCTTTGGGTCTTGTATGGATATTAAGGGGAACCCCGCACCCAAATTAAAATAAGGAAAGGTCCCTATATACTCTGAACAGCAGTATTCAGGCGGTGCAAACAAGACAGGGACTGTAGGTTTGTTGTTAAGTAGAATCTGTTTGTAATTTTGAACATTTTTAATGTGTTTAGCTCCAGCCAAAAAATCTTTTCTAAGCTTTTTGGAAAACATAGGGAAGGGTTATCACCCCTGTGACATTTGTTTTGCGTCTTTCCTCCTCTTCAGAAGATTTCACCTCACTTTTTTGTCCCAATGAAAAATGTTTTTGGAAAATTTGGGTTTTTTTGTGGAACAAGGATTGGAAAGCATCAGTGGAAAGGAGAAATTGTTTTCCCATATTAACTCTTACAGGAGAGAATTTCCCTTCCTTAGGGGTAGATTTCATCTCACTTCCTGTTGTCTCCTTCCGTTTGCAAGTAGGAGTCGTTTGTAAGTTAGATGTTTGAAAGTAGGGTCCTGCCCTATATACTCAGCAGAAATTTGGGCCTTAGGTGTTGCTGTGGCCAAAACACTGTAAGCCCTCACAGGGCCCTGCTGTGAAATATTAGATCAAGAATTGTAATTACATGCCCCTGTTGAACAGGAGCTGAAAAATTAGGCCTTAGGCACTGGTGCTGGTGCCACAACACTGCAACCCCTCACAGACACTCTAGTTGAAACGCAGGAACAAGCCCTGCTGCAAAGTATTGCATCAAAAATTGTAATTACACGCCCCTGTTAGACAGGGGCAGAAAAATTGGGTCTTAGGCACTGGTGCTGGTGCCACAACACTGCAACCCCTCACAGACACTCTAGTTGGAATGCAGGAACGAGCCCTGCTGCAAAGTATTACATCAAAAATTGTAATTACACGCCCCTGTTAAACAGGGGCTGAAAAATTGTGCCTTAGGCACTGGTGGTGGCGCCCAGAACCAAAAATGTTCTTACAAGCTATCAGCGTGATGATTGAGGAGGAAGAGAATAATTACTCAGGGATAGTCACTCAGCATCAGCATAGGCAGTCTTTGAAGGGATCTGAGATTTCAAAAAAAATTATTCGGTTACATCTGCATCAGGTGCTTGGTAGCTGGTGGTGATCCAAGACTGATTCATTTTTATGAAGGTCAGCCGATCGACCGAGTCGGTGGACAGACGCACCCTGTGATCGGTTACCACGCCTCCAGCAGCACTGAATGTGCGTTCCGAAAGAACGCTGGATGCAGGACAGGCCAGTAGCTCAATTGCATACTGTGCAAGCTCTGGCCAGTGATCCATCCTCAAGACCCAGTAACCCAGAGGATTTTCGGTGGGAAAGGTGTCCAAGTCTGATCTTGCCCCTAGGTATTCCTGCACCATGTAAAACAGACGCTGGCGATGGTTGCTGGAACCGATCATACCTTGGGGCTGCGGACCAAAAAATTGTCTGAACGCATCGGTCAGACGGCCACCTTCTCCACCGCTCCTTCTTTGACTGACCGAAGCCTCAGCAACACGTTGTCCAGAAACAGGAGTTTGTAACCTCCCAGTCTCTGGGAACGCGTTGCACAGACCTTTCTGCAAGGCCTCCCGAAGATGTTTCATCCTCTGCTCCCTCTGCGATGGCAAGATAAGGTCCGCAACCTTACCCTTGTAACGTGGATCAAGGAGGGTTGCCAGCCAGTATTGGTCCTTCTCCTTGATACCACGAATACGAGGATCCTTACGCAGGCTTTGCAGGATCAGGGAGGCCATGCAGCGTAGGTTTGCTGAGGCATTCGGTCCGGAGTCCTCTGGGTCACTAAGGACAACAACGTCCGCAGCCACCTCCTCCCAGCCACGTACAAGTCCATGTGTTCCTTGGGACTGATCCCTTAAAGACTGCTGATGCTGAGTGCCAGGCTCCACCTCCATACTGACACAATCTTCCTCCTCCTCCTCCTCCTCCTCCTCTTCCTGTGTGATCGGCGGGCACGCAGGAACACTGTCTGGATAAAGGGGGCCTTGAGAGCTAAGGAAGTCCTCCTCTTCCTGCCTCTGTTCTGCCTCAAGTGCCCTGTCCATTATTCCACGCAGCGTGTGCTCCAACAGGTGGACAAGGGGGACAGTGTCACTGATGCATGCACTGTCAGTGCTCACCATCCTCGTGGCCTCCTCGAATGGTGACAGGACAGTGCATGCATCCCTGATCATGGCCCACTGGCGTGGGGAAAAAAAACCAAGGTCCCCTGACCCTGTCCTGGTGCCATAGTCGCACAGGTACTCATTGATGGCCCTCTGCTGCGTGTGCAGCCGCTGCAGCATGGCCAACGTCGAGTTCCACCTGGTGGGCATGTCACAGATTAGGCGGTTCTTGGGCAGGTTAAACTCCTTTTGGAGGTCCGTCAGCCGAGCACTGGCATTATATGACCGGCGGAAATGCACAGAGACTTTCCTGGCCTGCCTCAGGACATCCTGTAAGCCCGGGTACCTGCCCAAGAACCGCTGCACCACCAAGTTAAGGACGTGAGCCAAACAGGGCACATGGGTCAGTTGTCCCTGTCGGAGGGCAGAGAGGAGGTTGGTGCCATTGTCGCAAACCACCATTCCTGCCTTAAGTTGGCGTGGCGTCAACCACCTCTGAACCTGCCCCTGCAGAGCTGACAGAACCTCTGCCCCAGTGTGGCTCCTGTCCCCCAAGCACACCAGCTCAAGCACCGCATGGCATCTTTTGGCCTGCGTACTTGCGTAGCCCCTTGAACGCCTACGGAGCACCGCTGGTTCCGAGGAAGAGGCCATGGAGGAAGAAGAAGAGGAGGGGGTGGAGGAGAGAGGTGTGTCACAATCAGCATTTTGGAGGCGTGGTGGCGGAACAACCTCCAACACTACTGCACCTTGTCCTGCATCCTTCCCAGCTGCCAGCAGAGTCACCCAATGCGCCGTGAAACTTAAGTAACGTCCCTGTCCATGCCTGCTGGACCATTAGTCAGCGGTAATATGCACCTTACCGCTGACCGCCCTGTCCAGCGAGGCATGGACATTGCCTTCCACATGCCGGTAGAGAGCCGGAATCGCCTTCCGTGAGAAAAAGTGGCGTTTGGGTACCTGCCACTGAGGAACCGCACATTCCACAAACTCACGGAAGGGGGCAGAGTCTACCAACTGAAAAGGCAGCAGTTGAAGTGCTAGCAATTTTGCCAAGCTAGCATTCAACCGCTGGGCATGTGGATGGCTGGGAGCAAACTTCTTTCGGCGGTGCAGCAGCTGGGGCAGGGAAATTTGCCTGGTACAATCTGACGTCGGTGTACCAAAAGCAGATTGCCCACAAGTACTTGGCTGTGACACACCTAATTCTACACCTTCATTCCTCTCACTGCAGGTCGCAGAGAGGACTGAAGGTCTAGTGGGGTTGGAAATCTCAGCTGATGAGGAGCAAGGAGAGATCGTCTTTGTTCTTTGGTGTGGGTCTTTTAGATACGCTTGCCAACGAACTGCATGGCAGGTCAACATATGTCTGGTCAAGCATGTGGTACCCAAGCGGGAGATGTTTTGGCCACGCGAGATACGCTTGAGACATATGTTGCAAATAGCAGCGGTGCGATCTGATGCACTCGTCTCAAAAAAGGCCCACACCAAAGAACTTTTTGAATAACGCGCAGAGACTGCAGCGCCCTGCACATGTGGAGCTTTGGGGTGTGATGCAGTCAATGTGCTGCCCTTAGGCTGGCCCCTGGAGGGCATCCTGCCTAGTTGGTGATGTGCCACCTCCTCCTCCTCCTCCTCCTCCTCCTCCTCTCTCCTATCAGGCACCCACGTTGAGTCAGTGACCTCATCATCCCCTCCCTCCTCATCACTGGAGCAAACCTGGCAGTATGCTGCAGCAGGGGGAGCATGACTGCCAGATTGCTGTCCTTCTTGGGCACCCCCTCTGTCCGTGCTCATGTTACTGCCTTCATTGAGCTCAGTATCATCATCAGAGCCTTCCAAACGCTGGGCATCCTCCTGGAGCATGTACCCAACACTGTGGTCAAACAGTTCGAGGGAATCCTCATGAGGACATGGTGGAGCTAGGGAAGGAGTCACTGATGACATTGAGCTGAGGGAAGAGGCCGCTGCTTTGCCAGACAAAGCACCCTGGGCATGGGTGAGAGAGGATGAGGAGGATGAGGACGGCTTGGTCATCCACTCGACCAAGTCTTCCGCATGTTGCGGCTCAACACGGCCAGCTGCCGAAAAAAAGGCCAAGCGTGTCCCATGGCCACGTGCTGATGAGGATGCACCGTCTCCACGACCAGCACTAGACACAGAGCCTGCTTGCCCTCTCTTATTGGCTTGTGACTGTCTGCCTCTCCTTCTTGGCCTTCCAGACATACTAATGGCCTGTAGCTGCACTAAGCTGGGATAGAACACCTGTAATTTTCTTCAGGTAGCTTTATATACTGTAACCAGACAAGCCTGCCTGTCAGTAGGAAGATAACAGGAACGGATCTAGCTGAACACTGTGAGCAGGACGTACTGCACTAAATGTATATAGCAGGAACGGATCTAGCTGAACACTGTGAGCAGGACGCACTGCACTGAATGTAAATACCAGGAACGGATCTAGCTGAACACTGTGAGCAGGACGCACTGCACTGAATGTAAATAGCAAGAACGGATCTAGCTGAACACTGTGAGCAGGACGCACTGCACTGAATGTAAATAGTCTAGCTGCCTGACCGTGGTACTAATAGGATCAAAAAGAACACCTGTAATTTTCTTAAGGTAGCTTTATATACTGTAACCAGACAAGCCTGCCTGTCAGTAGGAAGATAACAGGAACGGATCTAGCTGAACACTGTGAGCAGGACGTACTGCACTAAATGTATATAGCAGGAACGGATCTAGCTGAACACTGTGAGCAGGACGCACTGCACTGAATGTAAATAGCAGGAACGGATCTAGCTGAACACTGTGAGCAGGACGCACTGCACTAAATGTAAATAGCAGGAACGGATCTAGCTGAACACTGTGAGCAGGACGCACTGCACTGAATGTAAATAGCAGGAACGGATCTAGCTGAACACTGTGAGCAGGACGCACTGCACTGAATGTAAATAGCAGGAACGGATCTAGCTGAACACTGTGAGCAGGACGCACTGCACTGAATGTAAACAGCAGGAACGGATGTAGCTGAACACTGTGAGCAGGACGCACTGCACTGAATGTAAATAGCAGGAACGGATCTAGCTGAACACTGTGAGCAGGACGCACTGCACTGAATGTAAATAGCAGGAACGGATGTAGCTGAACACTGTGAGCAGGACGCACTGCACTAAATGTAAATACCAGGAACGGATCTAGCTGAACACTGTGAGCAGGACGCACTGCACTGAATGTAAATAGCAGGAACGGATCTAGCTGAACACTGTGAGCAGGACGCACTGCACTAAATGTAAATACCAGGAACGGATCTAGCTGAACACTGTGAGCAGGACGCACTGCACTGAATGTAAATAGCAGGAACGGATCTAGCTGAACACTGTGAGCAGGACGCACTGCACTAAATGTAAATACCAGGAACGGATCTAGCTGAACACTGTGAGCAGGACGCACTGCACTGAATGTAAATACCAGGAACGGATCTAGCTGAACACTGTGAGCAGGACGCACTGCACTGAATGTAAATAGTCTAGCTGCCTGACCGTGGTACTAATAGGATCAAAAAGAACACCTGTAATTTTCTTAAGGTAGCTTTATATACTGTAACCAGACAAGCCTGCCTGTCAGTAGGAAGATAACAGGAACGGATCTAGCTGAACACTGTGAGCAGGACACACTGTACTAAATGTAAATAGTCTAGCTGCCTGACCGTGGTACTAATAGGATCAAAAAGAACACCTGTAATTTTCTTAAGGTAGCTTTATATACTGTAACCAGACAAGCCTGCCTGTCAGTAGGAAGATAACAGGAACGGATCTAGCTGAACACTGTGAGCAGGACACACTGTACTAAATGTAAATAGTCTAGCTGCCTGACCGTGGTACTAATAGGATCAAAAAGAACACCTGTAATTTTCTTAAGGTAGCTTTATATACTGTAACCAGACAAGCCTGCCTGTCAGTAGGAAGATAACAGGAACGGATCTAGCTGAACACTGTGAGCAGGACACACTGTACTAAATGTAAATAGTCTAGCTGCCTGACCGTGGTACTAATAGGATCAAAAAGAACACCTGTAATTTTCTTAAGGTAGCTTTATATACTGTAACCAGACAAGCCTGCCTGTCAGTAGGAAGATAACAGGAACGGATCTAGCTGAACACTGTGAGCAGGACACACTGTACTAAATGTAAATAGTCTAGCTGCCTGACCGTGGTACTAATAGGATCAAAAAGAACACCTGTAATTTTCTTCAGGTAGCTTTATATACTGTAACCAGACAAGCCTGCCTGTCAGTAGGAAGATAACAGGAACGGATCTAGCTGAACACTGTGAGCAGGACGTACTGCACTAAATGTATATAGCAGGAACGGATCTAGCTGAACACTGTGAGCAGGACGCACTGCACTGAATGTAAATAGCAGGAACGGATCTAGCTGAACACTGTGAGCAGGACGCACTGCACTGAATGTAAATAGCAGGAACGGATCTAGCTGAACACTGTGAGCAGGACGCACTGCACTGAATGTAAATAGCAGGAACGGATCTAGCTGAACACTGTGAGCAGGACGCACTGCACTGAATGTAAATAGCAGGAACGGATCTAGCTGAACACTGTGAGCAGGACGCACTGCACTGAATGTAAACAGCAGGAACGGATGTAGCTGAACACTGTGAGCAGGACGCACTGCACTGAATGTAAATAGCAGGAATGGATCTAGCTGAACACTGTGAGCAGGACGCACTGCACTGAATGTAAATAGCAGGAACGGATGTAGCTGAACACTGTGAGCAGGACGCACTGCACTAAATGTAAATACCAGGAACGGATCTAGCTGAACACTGTGAGCAGGACGCACTGCACTGAATGTAAATAGCAGGAACGGATCTAGCTGAACACTGTGAGCGGGACGCACTGCACTAAATGTAAATACCAGGAACGGATCTAGCTGAACACTGTGAGCAGGACGCACTGCACTGAATGTAAATAGCAGGAACGGATCTAGCTGAACACTGTGAGCAGGACGCACTGCACTGAATGTAAATAGCAGGAACGGATCTAGCTGAACACTGTGAGCAGGACGCACTGCACTGAATGTAAATAGCAGGAACGGATCTAGCTGAACACTGTGAGCAGGACGCACTGCACTGAATGTAAATAGCAGGAACGGATCTAGCTGAACACTGTGAGCAGGACGCACTGCACTGAATGTAAATAGCAGGAACGGATCTAGCTGAACACTGTGAGCAGGACACACTGCACTAAATGTAAATAGTCTAGATAGAAGATAACAGGAACGGATCTAGCTAAACTGAATACAGTGTATATATATATATGCAACACCTGGGATGCATATATATACACAATACACTGTAAGTGCAGCTAACTGACTGACTGTTCTGCCTAATCTATCTAACTCAAATCAAATGACACTGTCTCTCTCTCTCTCTATCTCTCAGCACACCGGAACACACACTACACAGGGCCGCCGTGCAGGCGGCCTTATATAGTGTGGGGTGTGTACTAAATCCCCTGAGCCATAATTGGCCAAAGCCACCCTGGCTTTGGCCAATTACAGCTCTCTCTACTGACGGCGCTGTGATTGGCCAAGCATGCGGGTCATAGTGCATGCTTGGCCAATCATCAGCCAGCAATGCACTGCGATGCCGCAGTGAATTATGGGCCGTGACGCGCCACACGAATTTGGCGCGAACGGCCCATATCGTTCGCAATTCGACGGACGGTCGAACAGCCGATGTTCGAGTCGAACATGGGTTCGACTCGAACACGAAGCTCATCCCTAATCTCCACTGGTGTTGCTGTGTCTCGGTTTGGCAGTGTCAGTGGAGGCACTTGTTAAGCTCACAGCCCATGTTGTGAAGCCACCCTATCCATTCTGTAGAAATAAGGAGACCAGCCTTGTGTGACTGAATATGCACGGAGATAAGAACGAGATAAGACATCCTTCAGCCAGGTATGGAAGGAAGGAGGCAGAGGAGGTGTCAGGACAGTGTCACTAGCCATGGACTGCAGCCTGCAAGACAGAGCCTCATTAATATGTAAGCCCTCATCACTGATCTGTGTGTGTGTGTGCATCCCACCCAGTGTCTATCCATCCATCCCACCCAGTGTCTATCCATCCATCCCACCCAGTGTCTATCCATCCATCCCAGCCAGTGTCTATCCATCCATCCCACCCAGTGTCTATCCATCCATCCATCCCAGCCAGTGTCTATCCATCCATCCCAGCCAGTGTCTATCCATCCATCTCACCCAGTGTCTATCCATCCATCCCACCCAGTGTCTATCCATCCATCCATCCATCCCACCCAGTGTCTATCCATCCATCCATTCCACCCAGTGTCCATCCATCCATCCCACCCAGTGTCCATCCATTCATCCATCCCACCCAGTGTCCATCCATCCATCCATTCATCCATCCCAGCCAGTGTCCATCCATTCATCCATCCCACCCAGTGTCCATCCATTCATCCATCCCACCCAGTGTCTATCCATCCATCCATCCATCCATCCATCCATCCCACCCAGTGTCTATACATCCATCTCACCCAGTGTCCATCCATCCATCCCACCCAGTGTGTATCCATCCATCCATCCCACCCAGTGTCCATCCATTCATCCCACCCAGTGTCTATCCATCCATGCATCCCACCCAGTGTATATCCATCCATCCCACCCAGTGTCCATCCATCCATCCATCCATCCATCCATCCATCCATCCATCCATCTATCCATCCCACCCAGTGTTCATCCATCCATCCCACCCAGTGTCCATCCATCCATCCATCCATCCATCCCACCCAGTGTCTATCCATCCATCCCACCCAGTGTCCATCCATCCCACCCAGTGTCTATCTATCCATCCATCCCACCCAGTTTCTATCCATCCATCCCACCCAGTGTCTATCCATCCATCCATCCCACCCAGTGTATATCCATTCATTCATCCCACCCAGTGTCCATCCATCCATCCATCCATCCATCCATCCATCCATCCATCCCACCCAGTGTCCATCCATTCATCCATCCCACCCAGTGTCCATCCATCCATCCCACCCAGTGTCCATCCATCCATCCATCCATCCCACCCAGTGTCTATCCATCCATCTATCCCACCCAGTGTCTATCCATCCATCCATCCCACCCAGTGTCTATCCATCCATCCATCCCACCCAGTGTCTATCCATCCATCCCACCCAGTGACCATCCATCCATCCCACCCAGTGTATATACATTCATCCATCCCACCCAGTGTCCATCCATCCATCCATCCATCCATCCATCCCACCCAGTGTCTATCCATTCATCCATCCCACCCAGTGTCCATCCATCCCACCCTGTGTCTATCCATCCATCCATCCGTCCCACCCAGTGTCTATCCATCCATCTATCCATCCATCCCACCCAGTGTCCATCCATCCATCCATCCCACCCAGTGTCTATCCATCCCACCCAGTGTCTATCCATCCATCCCACCCAGTGTATATCCATCCATCCATCCCACCCAGTGTCTATCCATCCATCCCACCCAGTGTCTATCCATTTATCCATCCCACCCAGTGTCTATCCATCCATCCATCCATCCATCCATCCATCCCACCCAGTGTCTATCTATCCATCCCACCCAGTTTCTATCCATCCATCCATCCATCCCACCCAGTGTTTATCCATCCATCCACCTATCCCACCCAGTGTCCATCCATCCCACCCAGTGTCTATCCATCCATCTCACCCAGTGTCTATCCCTCTATCCCACCCAGTGCCTATCTATTCCTCCCTCCCACCCAGTGTCTATCTATCCATCCATCCATCCCATCCAGTGTCTATCTACTCATCCATCCATCCATCCATCCATCCATTCATCCATCCATCCATCCCACCCAGTGTATATCCATTCATCCATCCCACCCAGTGTCTATCCATCCATCCATCCCACCCAGTGTCTATCCATCCATCCATCCCACCCAGTGTCCATTCATCCATCCATCCCACCCAGTGTATATCCATTCATCCATCCCACCCAGTGTCCATCCATCCATCCATCCATCCATCCATCCATCCCACCCAGTGTCCATCCATTCATCCATCCCACCCAGTGTCCATCCATCCTACCCAGTGTCTATCCATCCATGCATCCCACCCAGTGTCTATCCATCCATCCCACCCAGTGTCTATCCATCCATCCCACCCAGTGTCCATCCATCCATCCATCCATCCATCCATCCATCCATCCATCCCACCCAGTGTCTATCCATCCATCCATCCCACCCAGTGTCTATCCATCCATCCATCCCACCCAGTGTATATCCCATTCATCCATCCCACCCAGTGTCTATCCATCCATCCATCCCACCCAGTGTCTATCCATCCATCCCACCCAGTGACCATCCATCCCACCCAGTGTATATCCATTCATCCATCCCACCCAGTGTCCATCCATCCATCCATCCATCCATCCATCCCACCCAGTGTCTATCCATTCATCCATCCCACCCAGTGTCCATCCATCCCACCCTGTGTCTATCCATCCATCCATCCATCCATCCGTCCCACCCAGTGTCTATCCATCCATCTATCCATCCATCCCACCCAGTGTCCATCCATCCATCCATCCATCCATCCATCCATCCATCCATCCATCCATCCATCCCACCCAGTGTCTATCCATCCCACCCAGTGTCTATCCATCCATCCCACCCAGTGTATATCCATCCATCCATCCCACCCAGTGTCTATCCATCCATCCCACCCAGTGTCTATCCATCCATCCATCCCACCCAGTGTCTATCCATCCATCCACCTATCCCACCCAGTGTCCATCCATCCCACCCAGTGTCTATCCATCCATCTCACCCAGTGTCTATCCCTCTATCCCACCCAGTGCCTATCTATCCCTCCCTCCCACCCAGTGTCTATCTATCCATCCATCCATCCCATCCAGTGTCTATCTACTCATCCATCCATCCATCCATCCATCCATCCATCCATCCATCCCACCCAGTGTATATCCATTCATCCATCCCACCCAGTGTCTATCCATCCATCCATCCATCCCACCCAGTGTCTATCCATCCATCCATCCCACCCAGTGTCCATCCATCCATCCATCCCACCCAGTGTCTATCCATTCATCCATCCCACCCAGTGTCCATCCATCCATCCATCCATCCCACCCAGTGTCCATCCATTCATCCATCCCACCCAGTGTCCATCCATCCTACCCAGTGTCTATCCATCCATGCATCCCACCCAGTGTCTATCCATCCATCCCACCCAGTGTCTATCCATCCATCCCACCCAGTGTCTATCCATCCATACATCCATCCCACCCAGTGTCTATCCATCCATCCCACCCAGTGTCTATCCATCCTTCCCACCCAGTGTCTATCCATCCATCCCACCCAGTGTCTATCCATCCATCCATCCAACCCAGTGTCTATCCATCCCACCCAGTGTCTATCCATCCATCCCACCCAGTGTCTATCCATCCATCCCACCCAGTGTCTATCCATTTATCCATCCCACCCAGTGTCTATCCATTTATCCATCCCACCCAGTGTCTATCCACCCATCCCACCCAGTGTCTATCCATCCATCTATCCCACCCAGTGTCTATCTATCCATCCATCCCACCCAGTGTCTATCTATCCATCCATCCCACCCAGTGTCTATCCATCCATCCATCTATCCCACCCAGTGCCCATCCATCCCACCCAGTGTCTATCCATTTATCCATCCCACCCAGTGTCTATCCATTTATCCATCCCACCCAGTGTCTATCCATCCATCCCACCCAGTGTCTATCCATCCATCCCACCCAGTGTATATCCATCCATCCATCCCACCCAGAGTCTATCCATCCATCCCACCCAGTGTCTATCCATCCATCCCACCCAGTGTCTATCCATTTATCCATCCCACCCAGTGTCTATCCATCCATCCATCCATCCATCCCACCCAGTGTCTATCTATCCATCCCACCCAGTGTCTATCCATCCATCCATCCATCCATCCATCCATCCATCCATCCATCCCACCCAGTGTCTATCCATCCATCCACCTATCCCACCCAGTGTCCATCCATCCCACCCAGTGTCTATCCATCCATCTCACCCAGTGTCTATCCCTCTATCCCACCCAGTGCCTATCTATCCCTCCCTCCCACCCAGTGTCTACCTATCCATCCATCCATCCCATCCAGTGTCTATCTACTCATCCATCCATCCATCCATTCATCCATCCATCCATCCATCCATCCATCCATCCATCCCACCCAGTGTATATCCATTCATCCATCCCACCCAGTGTCTATCCATCCATCCATCCCACCCAGTGTCTATCCATCCATCCATCCCACCCAGTGTCCATCCATCCATCCATCCCACCCAGTGTATATCCATTCATCCATCCCACCCAGTGTCCATCCATCCATCCATCCATCCATCCATCCATCCATCCATCCATCCCACCCAGTGTCCATCCATTCATCCATCCCACCCAGTGTCCATCCATCCTACCCAGTGTCTATCCATCCATGCATCCCACCCAGTGTCTATCCATCCATCCCACCCAGTGTCTATCCATCCATACATCCATCCCACCCAGTGTCTATCCATCCATCCCACTCAGTGTCTATCCATCCATCCCATCCAGTGTCTATCCATTTATCCATCCCACCCAGTGTCTATCCATTTATCCATCCCACCCAGTGTCTATCCATCCATCCCACCCAGTGTCTATCCATCCATCTATCCCACCCAGTGTCTATCTATCCATCCATCCCACCCAGTGTCTATCTATCCATCCATCCCACCCAGTGTCTATCCATCCATCCATCTATCCCACCCAGTGCCCATCCATCCCACCCAGTGTCTATCCATTTATCCATCCCACCCAGTGTCTATCCATTTATCCATCCCACCCAGTGTCTATCCATCCATCCCACCCAGTGTCTATCCATCCATCTATCCCACCCAGTGTCTATCTATCCATCCATCCCACCCAGTGTCTATCTATCCATCCATCCCACCCAGTGTCTATCCATCCATCCATCTATCCCACCCAGTGCCCATCCATCCCACCCAGTGTCTATCCATCCATCCCACCCAGTGTCTATCCATCCATCTATCCCACCCAGTGTCTATCTATCCATCCATCCCACCCAGTGTCTATCTATCCATCCATCCCACCCAGTGTCTATCCATCCATCCATCCCACCCAGTGTCCATCCATTCATCCATCCCACCCAGTGTCCATCCATCCTACCCAGTGTCTATCCATCCATGCATCCCACCCAGTGTCTATCCATCCATCCCATCCAGTGTCTATCCATCCATCCCACCCAGTGTCTATCCATCCATACATCCATCCCACCCAGTGTCTATCCATCCATCCCACCCAGTGTCTATCCATCCATCCCACCCAGTGTCTATCCATCCATCCATCCATCCAACCCAGTGTCTATCCATCCCACCCAGTGTCTATCCATCCATCCCACCCAGTGTCTATCCATCCATCCCACCCAGTGTCTATCCATTTATCCATCCCACCCAGTGTCTATCCATTTATCCATCCCACCCAGTGTCTATCCATTTATCCATCCCACCCAGTGTCTATCCATCCATCCCACCCGGTGTCTATCTATCCATCCATCCCACCCAGTGTCTATCCATCCATCCATCTATCCCACCCAGTGCCCATCCATCCCACCCAGTGTCTATCCATTTATCCATCCCACCCAGTGTCTATCCATTTATCCATCCCACCCAGTGTCTATCCATCCATCCCACCCAGTGTCTATCCATCCATCCCACCCAGTGTCTATCCATCCATCTATCCCACCCAGTGTCTATCTATCCATCCATCCCACCCAGTGTCTATCTATCCATCCATCCCACCCAGTGTCTATCCATCCATCCATCTATCCCACCCAGTGCCCATCCATCCCACCCAGTGTCTATCCATCCATCTCACCCAGTGTCTATCCCTCTATCCCACCCAGTGTCTATCTATCCCTCCCTCCCACCCAGTGTCTATCTATCCATCCATCCCATCCAGTGTCTATCTATCCATTCATCTATCCATCCATCCCACCCAGTGTCTATGTATGTGTCCATTTATCTGTCTATTTATCTAACTATCTGTAGGCGCTATTGTGGGCGAGTGACAGGCGGGGGTGTGTGACTGGGGTTGGTTAGGGCTTTGCGCCCCCCAAAAAAATTGAGCACCAGCCTCCACTGGTCTAGCAGCTGTCTGTAGGCAATCTCCAGCTCCCATTCTTGAATGGCCAGAAACTCCAAATCTTCCTGCATCCAGAGCACTTCCGAGAAGTTCAGCCTTTAGTTTCTGTACTCCTTGATTTCCTCCAAACACCACTCCAGATCACTCACAAAGAAAGGGTCTGTGATCAGCCTCCAGTACAACAGTCCCAGGCCACCATAGTCAAAGTCTTTCGTCGGGCTGTCATTCTCTGTCCACGGGCACACTTGGGCTACATACCAGTGGAGGGCTCTGTGGCTCTTGTCCAACCAAATCTCTGCCCAGATAAGCCTGCTTAGCTCAGCTGTCTATGCCTTGTTCGGTTGTCCCCCCAATAACAGCACTCGCACTTCACACTGCGACCAGTACCTCACATGGACGGAGGGGAGAATATTTCCCTGGTGGTGCTGCTCGTGAGCTAACAATTTTTTTCCAGAGTTTTGGGTGCACAGAATCATACTTTCCCAGCAGGACCTGCATTAACACTGGTCCCATGTGCTGTATCCACTAGGGATGAGCTTCGAATTCGAGTCAAACTCATGTTCGACTCGAACATCGGCTGTTCGCCAGTTCACTGAACAGCGAACAATTTGGGGTGTTCGCGGCAAATTCGAATGCCGCGGAACACCCTTTAAAAGTCTATCAGAGAAACCAAAAGTGCTCATTTTAAAGGCTTATATTCATGGTATTGTCATAAAAAGTGTTTGGGGACCTGGGTCCTGCCCCTGGGGACATGGATCAATGCAAAAAAAGTTTTAAAAATGGCAGTTTTTTTCGGGAGCAGTGATTTTAATAATGCTTAAAGTGAAACAATAAAAGTGTAATATCCCTTTAAATTTCGTACCTGGGGGGTGTCTATAGTATGCCTGTAAAGGGGCGCATGTTTCCCGTGTTTAGAACAATCTGACAGCAAAATGACATTTCAAAGGAAAAAAAGTCATTTAAACTACTCGCGGCTATTAATGAATTGCCAGTCCGATAATACACATAAAAGTTCATTGATAAAAACAGCATGGGAATTCCCCGAACCAAAATTTAAAAAAAAATGACGTGGGGGGTCCCCCTAAATTCCATACCAGGCTCTTCAGGTCTGGTATGGATATTAAGGGGAACCCCAGCCAAAATTTTTTTAAAAATTGCGTGGGTTCCCCCTCAAAACCTATACCAGACCCTCCAGGTCTGGTATGGATTTTAAGGGAAACCCCGTGCCAAAATTTAAAAAAAACGGCGTGGGGTCCCCCCAAAAATCCATACCAGACCCTTAACCGAGCATGCAACCTGGCAGGCCGCAGGAAAACGAGAGAGCGCCCCCCCTCCTGAACCATATCAACATTGGGAGGGTGCTTTGGGGTAGCCCCCCAAAACACCTTGTCTCCATGGGGGTGGGGATGGGGACAAGGGCCTCATCCCCACAACCCCTGGCTGGTGGTTGTGGGGGTTTGTGGGCGGGGGCTTATCGGAATCTGGAAGCCCCCTTTAACAAGGGGACCCCCAGATTCCGGCCCTCCCCCCTGTGTGAAATGGTGTCACTAAAAAAGTGTCAAAAATGTTAAAAATGACAAGAGACAGCGTCACACAGCGGGAGCCTCCCTCCATATGCCATCATGGATGCGGAGCGGCCCAAGGAGAAAAAGGAGAAGCGTCACACAGCGGGAGCCTCCCTCCATGCTATCATGGATGCGGAGCGGCCCAAGGAGATGAAGGAAAAAAGACGCCGTGGAGGAAGATGCCAGACGAGAACACCGGAGGAATAACTAGAAGAACCAGAAGAACCAGAAGAAGATGGAGGAAGAAACCAAAGGAAGATAGAAGATAGAAGAAAGAAGAAAGAAGATAGAAGAAAAAAGAAGCATTTAAATAAAGGAATTGTCAAAAACTGTTTCTTGTAATTTTTAACATTTTTGACAGTTTTTTTGTGAAATGTTAGTGGTACTTTTGTACCTCCTTACCATTTCACACCGGGGGGAGGGCCGGGATCTGGGGGGTCCCCTTGTTAAAGGGGGCTTCCAGATTCTGATAAGCCCCTGCCCGCAGACCCCCACAACCACCGGCCAAGGGTTGTGGGGATGAGGCCCTTGTCCTCATCAACATAGGGACAAGGTGTTTTGGGGGCTACCCCAAAGCACCCTCCCAATGTTGAGGGCATGTGGCCTGGTACGGTTCAGGAGGGGGGCTGCTCTCTCATCCCCCCTCTTTTCCTGCGGCCTGCCAGGTTGCATGCTCAGATAAGGGTCTGGTATGTATTTTTAGGGGGACCCCACGCCATTTTTTTTTAAATTTTGACACGGGGTTCCCCTTAAAATCCATACCAGACCTGAAGGGTCTGGTATAGATCTTGAGGGGGACCCCACACCATTTTTTTTCTTTTAATTTTGGCCGGGGTTCCCCTTAATATCCATACCAGACCTGAAGGGCCTGGTATGGAATTTAGGGGGACCCCCCACGTCATTTTTTTTTTTTTAATTTTGGTTTGGGGTTCTCCTGTGGGGAATTCCCATGCCGTTTTTATCAATTAACTTTTATGTGTATTGTCGGACTGGCAATTCATTAATAGCCGCAAGTAGTTTTAAATGACTTTTTTTCCTTTGAAATGTCATTTTGCTGTCAGACTGTTCTAAAAACGGGAAACATGCGCCCCTTTACAGGCATACTATAGACATCCCCCCGTATGAAATTTAAAGGGATATTACAATTTTATTGTTTGACTTTAAGCATTATTAAAATCACTGCTCCTGAAAAAACAGCTGTTTTTAAAACTTTTTTTGCATTGATCCATGTCCCCTGGGGCAGGACCCAGGTCCCCAAACACTTTTTATGACAATAACTTGCATATAAGCCTTTAAAATTAGCACTTTTGATTATTCATGTTCGTGTCCCATATACTTTAATGGTGTTCACGTGTTCGAACAAATTTTTTGCCTGTTCGCAAGTTCTGGTGCGAACCGAACAGGGGGGTGTTTGGCTCATCCCTAGTATCCACATCTTTCGCAACTACCTTCTGAATTCCTCTTCCATGGCAGCTGGTATCTGTAACTCTCCTCTCCTGCTATCTGGACTTTGGATTCTGGTGATGGTTTGGACATGTTCACAGCTTGTAAGCACAATCCCACTGCTGCCACCAAATGTCACGGACCCTTGTACTCAAGAGGAGTCTGTCTACATACAAGCTTCCTTTGTCTGGCACCAGCCCGATCCAAGGTCCTTTAGCCTTCCCAGTCACTTGTCGAAGCATCAGTGTAGGGTGGAAAATATCAGACTGTTTATTCAAACACAGGTACAGAGAGATTTACACTCAGGGACAATCCAGCCTTTGCATAATGACACAGGGTGGGGTAAACGACCTCTTCCAGTAACATGAGACAGGTATTCAAACATTTCAACAGTAGACCATCTTTGGGATGGGCTGCTGGAGAAACCCCCTTCCCTTTTTCAGCTAATTCACATACACATATACATCCCATAATAGGTTGCTCCCAAGGCAGACAGAAACAATAGAACAATGGGATACAGCCACACCTCAAACAATCTAGCAGTCTGAAAGGTGAAATTATTTATCTTCATATTTTCTTTAGGGATATTGTTCAGAAATATTAATGTCCCAAGTGAAAGAGCCTCTTCATTCTTTCAGCACAAACCACACATATAAGACCCTTTATAACAGTGGTAAAGGAAATTCTGAGTCCGGAGTGGTTGTACGGTGAGTCGAGTTAGGCCGACCCATCTGGGGTTCTCATCATCCTGTGCCCCTAATAGACACAGGGTGACATACACATAGAAGGGGTCGGGGAAGCTGGACAAGAAGTTTCCAGAGCTCTCTAAGGTAAGCTGGGTTCCACAAGCCCCCTGCCCAAAGTGACTCCCATCACACTCATTCACCCAACAATCCCAACAAACACCCCATCCATCCACTACTCCCAGCAGCTGCTAAGCCCCCCTGTCCATTCAATAATCCCAACAACCCCTCAGTACTCAATCCACCCAACACATCAACCAATTCATTGGCACCCCAACTATCTACTAGTCCTATAAACCAGTCAGCACTTTGTCCATCCAACATTCCTGGCAACCCATCAGTACCCTATACAACCAACACTCCCAACAACTCATCAATAGCGCCCCATCCATCCAACACTCCCAACAACTCATCAACACCCCCTCCATCCAGCTCTTCGGGCAACCCATCAGTACTCCATCCACACAGCACTTCTTTTAATACACCAGTAACCCAACAATCCCAAAAACCCTTCAGAACCCGATCCAACATGCTGAACAACTCATCATCTCCCCATGCACCAAACACTTCCAGCAACCCATAAGCACCCCATCTATTCAAACTCTTCAGACAGAGTAATGTGTGATGACTGCGCTTAGGACACTGTGTAGGTATGCAGCCCCCCTGAAGAGACACCCCGAAGGTGCTCCAGACTAAGTGTATATGTAAAAAAAGGGGGTAATGGCGCTCCCTAGGGCTAATTCTGGCGGATGAGAAGAAAAAAAGTGAAGAAAACAATGATGAGAAAAAATGACTATATTATAAAAGACGGCCCCGTGGCTCCAGGCCAGGTTGCCCCCCAAAGTAGACAAGATACCTGACAGTGGTATGCAAGCGACACTCCTTATGGGGAATGTACATCAAAGGTGAGTATGCAGATACAAAGTTAAAAGTATAAAGTGTTGAAAAATCATAAAATGGTTACAACCTCTTCACCTTAAGTGATCGTATTGATGGGTACCCTGAGTTTACATATATTTAATGTGCATGGGACCATACATAATATCTTGTAAAGTGTGTTCTTGCATATACATGCACCCACTTAAGTGGTATATATTAATACTCCTGTGAAAATTATATAAGTGATGATTGCCTCAAAATATCAACAATTACAATAAGCATATAAGTGAGCATAACGTGTCAGTGAACAGAAATTTTAAATTAATTTTAAATCATGATCTATTTTGTAAAGTATTTGTATCATTACATAATTAGTAGGCAGTCCATAGTTGTGAGAAAATCTTCACCGTGGTGAAAAAAAAAAAAATAGACATTAAACTCAAACACGTGACTTAAGTGCATTCAACGTCCTGGTGACTTGGTGACTTGGTGCTCCCCCTCAAGGATCCCCACTCACAAGCTCCATTCACCCCAAAGGGGTAATTCACATGCAAATGTAGCCTCTACGATCTCCCTGCCAGCGTAAAGGATGGGTTCACGTGGTGGTCCTCAGCATACACAGAAGCATGGAACTTTGTTACTCATGTGGAAAAAAAGGAATGGTGGACTCCCATAGTGTAGTACTTAAAAATATAATTTATTCCAACAAAAAATAGAATTGATTCCAACAAAAAATTCCTCAGATAAAAATCTTCAAATATAAAAATACCACAGACCAGCACAGCTGGCTATGGTAATACAGCAGCAAACAGTGTGTTTCAGCAAACATACATCCAGAGCACAGCTAAGTGGACTAGATGTAGCTATCCACAGACCGCTCAAGTGGATTGGGAACGCTCGTACCGCTAGGTGGAAGTATCCCGAGCGTTTGCGCTCCACCTGCATTCCAGCGGCCTAATTTTGCGGAAGTGACGTAGCGTGCGTGGCGTCGTCGTACGCGTTTCGTCATAGACGTCCTCAGCGACGGTACCCGCATGCCACGCACCACGTCACTTATTAGGGAAGCAGCCATATCGGTGCCGCCCCTCACACGCAAATACACCTATCGTAATGGATTATAGGAGGGATTACAATACTTGTACACGCCTATCATTCACAGAACTGTATGCAATGATTGTTAAACTTAGATGGCTGATTTGCATTGTTCTAATAGGTGTGCAGCATCCAGTATTAAGCTAGTTTTCTACAGAGAGGTCACTAACGGGGCCTGTCAGACTGTTTACACAATATTAAGTATAAAATGAAGAGAATTGTATAGTATCCTCTAATAGTACGGTTTTACCAACATATCCTTAGATTCTAAGTGTGTGAACATATCCTCCAACTCCCAAGGGGACAAACATGTACATCACACTTAATCTAAAATAGATCAGAATCCAAGGGTATGATGGCTGTATCACTTACCCAACCATGCACTAGGGACCATAATGAATAGAATCTCTAAGTAATGAATAGGTCCGTAGTGGTGTGGGGATAGGGAAGACAGTAGGGTTACTGATTAACTAGTGAGTGGAGGAGGGCGGAACAGCTAGATGTAATTGACATAAACTAATCATATATAACATAATAAAAGTGACTGGTAATAAGACATCTAATAGGAAAGGCCCCAACAGTGTTAGGTAACATTAAAGGTCAAAGTAATAGCAACTGTGGGTCATTATGGAAGTGATAAATGCATCCTGATGCAATTCTAAGTGCAACACTAGTGAAAACCCACTGCGTTGCACATAAAGGCATACTCACTAAAAACTGAACCCCAACTCAGATTCATACCCACTGCTAGACCATTTAACTTGCCCGCACCCCCCAACATAAAGCCTCTCTCTCGGGATAACAGACCTATAATTGCCCCAATGTTAGATTAGAAAATGGGGGATGGGGGGGGGGGAGAAAGGGGGTCTATGGGTTGGCTATGAAACAATTTAAATCAATATCTAGGTTGAGGCCCCTCGGAGCAAGGGACCCCAACCTATATATCCAGCTGGTTTCATTTTGTGACACAAGCGTAGTTTTATTGCCACCTCACCAGTGATCCCTGACACAATCAATCCCGTAGAAGACCAATCCTGTGGGATCCCGGTTATGGACTGCGTCAAAGTGGCGGGAAAGATGATGTTTAGGGAACCCTTTCTTGATATTTTTAATATATTCCCGTATATGTACATACAAAGGCCGGGTGGTCCTACCCACGTACTGCAATTGGCATGGGCACTCAATAACATAAGTCACATGAGTGCTCTGGCAGGTGATGAGTTTCCTAATGCGATTTTCTTTATGATCCATCCGATATTTGATAGAATTCTAGCAAATATATTACCCAATAAACCTAAGGTGGTATATAGAAGGGCTCCCACGCTCAGAGATTACTTAGTGCATAATGTCATCAATCCTCCAAAGTTGACCCAAATATTTCCAGAGATGAGGGGCTTTTATAAATGCCAAAAATGTTTACCATGCAGGGTCAGCAAAAAGTAACCCCGTAAAAGGGAAACCTTTCGATCTAGGATGGATCATAAAGAATATCGCATTAGGAAACTCAACACCTGCCAGAGCACTCATGTGAAGTTATTGAGTGCCCATGCCAATTGCAGTACGTGGGTAGGACCACCCGGCCTTTGTATGTACGTATACGGGAACATATTAAAAATATGAAGAAAGGGTTCTCTAAACATCATCTTTCCCGCCACTTTGACGCAGTCCATAACCGGGATCCCACAGGATTGGTCTTCTACGGGATTGATTGTGTCAGGGATCACTGGCGAGGTGGCAATAAAACTACGCTTGTGTCACAAAATGAAACCAGCTGGATATATAGGTTGGGGTCCCTTGCTCCGAGGGGCCTCAACCTAGATATTGATTTAAATTGTTTCATAGCCAACCCATAGACCCCCTTTCTTCCCCCCTCCCCCCCATCCCCTAATCTAACATTGGGGCAATTATAGGTCTGTTATCCCGAGAGAGAGGCTTTATGTTGGGCGGTGCGGGCAAGTTAAATGGTCTAGCAGTGGGTATGAATCTGAGTTGGGGTTCAGTTTTTAGTGAGTATGCCTTTATGTGCAACGCAGTGGGTTTTCACTAGTGTTGCACTTAGAATTGCTTCAGGATGCATTTATCACTTCCATACTGACCCACAGTTGCTATTACTTTGACCTTTAATGTTACCTAACACTGTTGGGGCCTTTCCTATTAGATGTCTTATTACCAGTCACTTTTATTATGTTATATATGATTAGTTTATGTCAATTACGTCTAGCTGTTCCGCCCTCCTCCACTCACTAGTTAATCAGTAACCCTACTGTCTTCCCTATCCCCACACCACTACGGACCTATTCATTACTTAGAGATTCTATTCATTATGGTCCCTAGTGTATGGTTGGGTAAGTGATACAGCCATCATACCCTTGAATTCTGATCTATTTTAGATTAAGTGTGATGTACATGTTTGTCCCCTTGGGAGTTGGAGGATATGTTCACACACTTAGAATCTAAGGATATGTTGGTAAAACCGTACTATTAGAGGATACTATACAATTCTCTTCATTTTATACTTAATATTGTGTAAACGGTCTGACAGGCCCCGTTAGTGACCTCTCTGTAGGAAACTAGCTTAATACTGGATGCTGCACACCTATTAGAACAATGCAAATCAGCCATCTAAGTTTAACAATCATTGCATACAGTTCTGTGAATGATAGGCGTGTACAAGCATTGTAATCCCTCCTATAATCCCTTACGATAGGTGTATTTGCGTGTGAGTGGTGGCACCGATATGGCTGCTTCCCTAATAAGTGACGTGGTGCGTGGCGTGCGGGTACCGTCGCTGAGGACGTCTATGACGAAACGCGTACCAATCAGCTCTCTGTACACCCAACACTTCCAGCAATTACCCCTCACAAACTATCACTGAAAATGAATAATAAGCCAGTCTAAAGAGAAATATGTCAGTGACTAGAGGATTGAAATAAACTCCCAAAGAGTAACCTGCTACCCATTACTTCATAGAGTCACTACAGACTGGCCCTGTGCCTGGAAATGTTACCGAACTCCAAAGACACATCCGAAGGCTGTACATACTCAGCACCCATATCAGGGGCCCCCAGTGGATACGACTAATTATAGAACAAGAACCAATCAGAGCTCAGAGTGTTCTGGGAAATTAAAGTTTGGTGAGTAAATGTTCTGATTCCTGAAATTAAATAAACTTACTGTTCCCTTTCCGGATCTCCTCTGTCAGCCTCGCCACTGCTTCCAGAATCCTCTGGATGTCATTGGAAATAGAACCTGTAATATAAAGAATGTCATTTCAGTCTGCTATGTACTGTTATTTCAGGAGGTCATTGCCCAGGAGTCCAGAGGGCTCCACCCTGGCAGACAGGGGGTATTGCCCAGAATTAAGGAGGGATCCACCTTGGCGAGAGGCAGTGCTGAAGGTGTAAGCTAGGAAGTTGAATGTCTTGTTTTTTTTTGTTTTTTTTATGAAAGAGCAAGGCTTAACACCTCTGCAAGGGAAACTCATGTTTTGTGTTTTTGTGTAGAATTCTTTTAATAAAATTGGGCAAGATAAAGGCCTTAAAAAAGAAAATCGAATGGCTATGTCCTTCAAAAAAGTCTCGACTTAGGACCTTCACCTTTGATGCACTTCACCCACAAAGCTGGGCTTTATCACTGGGACAACTGCTTCCGCCTTTCATTCCACAAATGTATCAAACTTCTGGACCACCTAACTATATTCTCCAACATTCTGCTGTCTCCAATCAGAAAAGCTTAGCCCTCTGTACTGAGAAATCCAAGCAAAGCCCAAAAGTACCCAAACACACCCATATTCCAGAAAACCACTCCCAGTCCCATGTAATTCCCACCCCTTGTAGAGTCCAAAGTTGAGTCAATGGTTGGAGATTTTCATAATAATGACCTACTGCCCCCAAAGACATATGTCATGTCTCATCTTGGAGTGTATGATTACCTTTTACATCATCAGATAATATTCGGTTCACAGATACCTCCATCCCATTTATTTTAGTAATTAAACTGGCGGCTGTGAAGAAAGGAAAACCATGATAAACACTTGGGAAGAGTGGAATTGCTCAGGGTTCGGTTTGAGCCGGGTTCTGCCTTTGGAAGTTCAGGTGCCAAACCCGAATCTTATTGAAATCAATGGAAGCCGAATCAAATGGGGGACAAAATACACAGCAGACATAGGAGACAAGAAAGCTGGCAATGGAAATGCTGGCAATTTAAACGATATCATTTTTTTAAATTGTTTTCTTTGTTTTCTTTGTAGCACATCCTACAGCAAAAATGACAAAAGCATTTGTGTAGAGTCCCCATCAAAATAGATAACAGACCCTTTGAGTCTGGTATAGATTTTAAGGATATACCCCAAGAAATATGAAATGTAATGGGTTCCCCCTAAAAACATACCAGACCCTAAACATACCAGACCCTTAACCAGACTCATACCCTGGGTATGAGTCGGGCTAGCCAGAATAGGGGGGATGAACATGCACTACCCCTCCTCCTAAACCATGCCAGGCCACATGCCTTCAACATGGGGGGCTCTTGACAAAACACCTTTCCCTATGTTGAGGAGGAAAGGGGCCTCCTTCCCGCAACCCTGGCTCTGTGGTTTTGGGGGTCTGCGGGCAGGGGACTTATTGAAATCTGAAACCCGCTCTAAAAATAAGGGGCCCCTCAAAATAATTCTCTCTACCTGAAAAATAAAAGGTTCATAGTACCCTTATTTATGCACAAAAATGTGAATAAAGACACCCAAGCCCATTATTTATTTAAAAATTAAAAGTTCACATTGTAAATCTAACGTCAATCATGATGCCTGCCACCCACCAACTTGCTGAAGGAAAAAATCTGACAGGCCCGGTACACACGACTGACTCCTTGCCGAATGACAGCCCCCCAAAGCAGTCATCAGCTACAGTGCCTTGAAAAAGTATTCATACCCCCCAAATTTGGAAAATTATAAATGTTTTTCAAAATTTTTTACAAATAAATATCTGAAAAGTGTGGGGGGGCATTTTTGTTCAGTCCTCCTTTACTCTGATACCCCTAACTAAAATCTAGTGGAACCAATTGCCATCAAAAGTCGCCTAATTAGTAAATATAATCCACCTGTGTGTAATTTAATCTCAGTATAAATACAGCTAGTCTGTAAAGCCCTCAGAGGTTTGTTAGAGAACCTTAATGAACAAACATCATAAAGAAGGCCAAGGAACACACCAGACAGGTCAGGGATAAAGTTGTGGAGAAGTTTAAAGCAGGATTAGGTTATAAAAAAATCTCCCAAGCTTTGAACATCTCACGGAGCTCTGTTTAATCCATCATTGGAAAATGGAAAGAGTATGGCACAACTGCAAACATACCAAGACATGGCTGTCCACCTAAACGGAGCGGCCGGGCAAGGAGAGCATTCATCAAAGAAGAGCCAAGAGGTCCATGGTAACTCTGGAGGAGCTGCAGAGATCCACAGCTCACGTGGGAGAATCTGTCCACAGGACAACTATTAGTCGTGTTCTCCACAAATCTGCCCTTTATGGAAGAGTGACAAGAAGAAAGACATTGTTGGAAGAAAGACATAAGAAGTCCTGTTTGCAGTTTGTGAGAAGCCATGTGGGGGACACAGCAAACATGTGGAAGAAGGTTCTCTGGTCAGATGAGACCAAAATTGAACTTTTTGGCCTAAAAGCAAAACGCTATGTGTGGGGGAAAACTAACACTGCACATCACCCTGAACACACCATCCCCACCGTGAAACATGGTGGTGGCAGCATCATGTGGTAGGGATGCTTTTCTTCATCAGGGACAGGGAAGCTGGTCAGAGTTAATGGGAAGATGGATGGAGATAAATACAGGACAATCTCAGAAGAAAACCTGTTAGAGTCTGCAAAAGACTTGAGACTGGGGCGGAGGTTCACCCTCCAACAGGACAATGACCCTAAACATACAGCCAGAGCTACGATGGAATGGGTTAGATTAAAGCATATTCATGTGTTAGAATGGCCCAGTGTTGTGGAAATTTTATGAAGATGTATTTTAATATGTATTGTCATAAGAGTCTCCCAGTGTTAGTTCTCCCGCAGCCCACTCTAAAGAGCTTACAGGGGCAGAATGACGCTGGTTGAGATCCGTTAGGTAGTGGAAATCTTCCTGTTGTTTGGAGAGAGGTGTTTGCGGAGTGAGGATATGTCCGCCAGCGAAGGGCCCCTGTGCAATGCACAGAACGTTCGTCTGAGGGGATGTGTCCGCTCTGCAAACACATTATCGGTTTAGAGGACGTGTGCTCCTGTCACCCCTGTATACCTGATCAACGTATGTGAGGTGCCATGACGTACACCTGCAGAGAGTCTCCCATCAGCAGGAATTCTAGTCATCGTTAATTGGTTATTGTATAAATTAATTTATCCTGTGTTGACATTTACATCCTGTGTTGTTACATCCTTATTTGGTCATATCCTTTGAGGTCACAATCTGTAGGAGGCGATTGGCTGTTGGAGCCAGGACCTCCTCTTTGTAATTTCTTTTGTTGTCTTTGAATAAAAGAACCAGTCAACTGCTCAGCGGCAGTGATGCTGATGGAGCTGAGAACGTAAGCTATGGTTATGTCTGGGGGAGACATGGGTTATTTAAGGCTGCATTATACCATTATGGTGGAGGGGCGCTTATTAGCGCAAGAGTATAGTGGAATATCCACAACGCCAGTCAAAGTTCAGACCTAAATCCAAAGGAGAATCTGTGGCAGGACTTGAAAATTGCTGTTCACAGACACTCTCCATCCAATCTGACAGAGCTTGAGATATTTTGCAAAGAAGAAAGGGCAAAAATGTCCCTCTCTAGATGTGCAAAGCTGGTAGAGACATCCCCAAAAAGACTTGCAGCTGTAATTGCAGTAAAAGGTGGTTCTATAGTGTATCAAATCCCAATACAATACATTTACATTTTTGGTTGTAACATGACAAAATGTGGAAAATTTCAAGGGGTATAAATACTTTTTCAATGCACTGTGTATAAGGAAAGGGGCAGGGGGTAGTGGTGACATCATTGCTTAAATATGGCCAGTGACCCAATTTGGGCAGTGATAGATATGAGCCCCGTGGGGCTTCTGTACCGATGAATAAATTAAAAGTATTAGCATAAGAAAACCATATCAGTAATTACCATTGATGAAAGATTTTTTAATTCATTATAGATACCTCCAACATATAGCTGCTCCCGATGAGTGGAAACAACCCACAAAACTCGTCAAGCATGTATTTTTGATGCTATGCCACAGCAATCATGTGTTTACTATGGGTTTAATTGTTTGAATCAATCTTATAACCATTAATGCAATTTTATATCTTTTACTATGTTTTTTCATATATTGGGTATGTTGCTGGTTCATTATCTAATATGTGCAATAATGTTTACTACATTACCTGGATTGTTATACGATTTACTAATCATGTTCTTCTTAATTCTGTATTGTACATATTGGTTTATTATTATTAATGTTACCTGTATACAATGCCCAATTATAGCTAACAATAAATATTCTAATTATCTAATTGGTTGATTCATTCTACCCAAGTGTTGTGTATCATATAAAGTCCCAATTTCCCCATCCCCCCCCCCCTTTTTTTATCTCAACATCTGTAGTAGTAGGAGCTATATCTTTTTTCCAATGACACATTATGGACATTCTTTCCGCAATCAGAATATGAAGAATTACTGTTCTAAAATTTGTGGGAAAATTTCCTATAGAGAGACCTAGTAATGCCAGACCTGGTGAGGGTTGAGTTATGATCCCTGTAATCTTTGAGATCAGATGAAAGATTGACCTCCAAAAGCTAGTTATTGACTTGCAGTACCATAATATATGGATCAGGTTTCCTGGTTGCCCACATTTGCCCCAACAGTCTGGAGAATGTTCTTTGGAAATTGTAGCTATGGTGTCATGTACCATCTGTAGAGTATTTTATAAACATTTTTCCAATGTAATACACAATGTGAGGCTTTTAAACTAGAGTTAATTGCGTGAGACCATTCTTGTGCGGAGTAAGAACTATTTAGTTCTAATTCCCATTTCAGTATCGCTGGTGATTGTTTTATTAGGGAATTGGGCTGCAGTAGGGAATAAAGGAGTGAAATGCCTTTCTTTTGGGTAGAGTCTGTATGATAGAATTCCCATAATTCTTTATTTAGAGTTATGGTATTAGATTTAAAAGTGCGTAGGAGGTGTTGAATTTGCAGTATTTTAAATCTATCTTTATGTTTGATTACTTCCGGAATTTCCCACAAGGTGTGGTATCCCACTTCTATCCAAGGTAGAACCGAAAGGTATGGTATTAAGAGTGTAAAGGACTACAGGGCTATATGTATGAATTCTTGACTTCTATCTAACGAAGATATTTTTAAGATACAAAATCAATCTACATGACACAGTCTATGCTTGTGAAACTTTTTCATGGAGACGTGTGGTCATACGAAATAGAAATTTTTTGGTAAACAAACACAAATAATCACATGAAATTAAGATACCGATTGCGTTACATGAACGTCTTGAAAATCAATAAGAACACTTGCAAAATGGGCGTACCATTCCTTCGACCATTCCTTCGACCTAATACCACCATGATAACTTCTCGGTAGAATCAATAACCTTGTGAACTTGACAATTAAACAGAACGTCTGTATTTCACACGTGCAACCGTTACTTTGCTGCAGGTAAGTAAGTGGTTAAAATTGTAAAATAATTTAGACGTTTGTTTTGTCAATAAATGTGGCAACTATGCAAAAAGAAAAATATAATGAAAAATTTGAATCTTTAGAGAAAAATCTACAAGGCGGTTATTGATTCGGGAGAATGATTATCAACTGTATAATATTCAATACATCAATATTTGAGAGAACATATCAATATTTGAGAGAACATACAAGATAAAATCAACATGACATAATTACCCATTCCAGGATGGCTACAGTTCCTATCGGCTGGTTACCAGAGTTAAGATGGCTGCCGTAGTTTCAAAATGGATACTCTTAAAGAGGATTTACTACTTGTGACCTCCGAGTTCTAAGTATTAGGTGTTGAGGAATCTTCATGAATGTAAAGATATGTATTCATGCATGGTGCATGAGTGTCAGTCTGGGAGTGTATGTCTCCCAGTGTCCCCCCTTCAGGGTGGATCCCTGAGCTCTCCCCCTGAGCTCTCTTCCTCCTCCTGTCCCCTTCTGCCATCTTACTTGCCTCTAAACACCATTTCAGATAATAAGACCATAAAAATTATAATGGCTCTGCCCAAAAGGACGTGGCCACTTCTCATTGGGTTAGGAGACTTAATTATTAACTTCCTCTGGAAATTTAGTGAGTTCAAATGATACCACCTTCAACCACCAGGTGTCTCACATGTGTTTTGAGTTTATCCTTTAAGTTAATACATTCTATTTTCATAATGTGTATAATGGTAAGGATAGTATATACTTTTAAATATTCTGGTAATTGGTCTAATGTAAAATACACTCAGTATAAGTTTGATTAGTCACCATTACATAACTTGGTTATATCTGTATCTCTATAAATGTATGTCTATACAAACTGGTCTATCTAGGGAATACACACGTTGTGATATATTTCATCAATACCACATAAAAAATGATTATCTATATGGATACCTGTAACTTCTGGTATCTCCACTGAACATTTGTTTATCTAAGTGTAGGCTACAATCTTATATAATTATAATCATGATGATATGTTTTTCCTAATACTAATTTGTTACGTAAAACACTTCTACTTATAAAATCACACTTTCATATACATTTTCTTCATGGCAAAGTTGTTGGGTCCGCAGATGCCAACATTATAATGTCTCTGTGACCTACAATGTCATAGATAGTTTAAAATGACTTATAATAACCTTATCGATACTTTAAAATATTTTTGACTGACACAATATTCAACTCTCTCTAACGTGTTGAGATGGACCTTGAACATTCTCACTGGGTGTTTAGAAATGACTTGTTTGTCTAAACCATCCTAAAAGTTCATACAATGAGTTTTGTTAGCCAAGGTGTTAGCTATTTAAACAGTCCATCACTTGAACACAATAGGTGAGGTTATTTTTAATGTGAGAATTGTCCGTATAATCTTGACTCCTATTTTCTTTTGTTTATTCACTAAGACCATGTAAATATCTCCTTGTTTTGTGACAAGAGCAGTCTTTGTTCCAACAGTTTCCTTCACAATACATGCTTGTAAAAGTCTTCAATATTTGAAGAAGTAGAGAAAGACTTGGTCAAACATGAGAACGTCCATTTTGTCCTAAAGGTCTCAAAAAGGGCAACAGTTCATCTGCTTTTTGAGGCCTAAGCATCTCTCATGTTTCTGCCAGGAAATATAAAATATATTTCTTCATGAATTCACAACAAGACAGATGATCTGTTATGTATAATGGTTTACCGTACACTTTTCAATCCTGACCCAACTCACCTCTCATGTCCTTTATGAAAGTTTCTGTGTTGGTCAGTTTCTCCGTCATCCTGTAAACTAAAGGAGAAGAATATTCATAAGGTGAGAAAACCAGACCCCCGTCACATAGTGTCACTCCTCAGAGGTCCATCTTACCATCCTGGGACAGTTTCTCAACTTGGGTGTCCACTCTTAGACTCAGATTCCTCATGCTTCACCTCCATGTTCTGCTCTGTCTGATCCACCCCCTGAACTGCCAAAGTCAGAGAACCAGAATTTAGAAGGTAGAAGAGGTTCAAGGAAATATAGTGTAGACAGCGGGGGGGGGGCTGGGAGAGCTTACAGAGAATGTAGATTGGATGGAGAACTTTCAGAGAATATAGTGTAGACAGTGGGTGATGGGGAGCATCTACAGAATGTAGTGTGGGCATGGGGGGGGCTTCTAGAGAATGCAGTGTGGACAGTGGGGAGAGATCTTCCAGAAAATGTAGTGCGGATGGTTGTGGGAGAATTTCTAGAGAACGTAGTGTGGACAGTGGAGGGAGACCTTTCAGAGGATGTAGTGTGGATGGTGGTGGGAGATCTTCCAGAGAATGTAGTGTGGGCAGTGGAGGGAGAGCTTCCAGAGAATGTAGAGTGGATAGTGAGGGGGAGATCTTCCAGAGAATGTAGTGTGGATGGTGGTGGTAGATCTTCCACAGAAATTAGTGTGGACAGTGGAGGGAGATCTTCCGGAGAATGTAGTATGAAAGGTGGTGGGAGATCTAGAGAATGTAATGTGGACAGTGGAGGGAGACCTTCCAGAGATTGTAGTGTGGATGGTGGTGGGAGATCTTCCAGAAAATGTAGTGTGGAAATTGGGGGGGAGCTTTGAGAGAATGTAGAGTGGATGGTGAGGGGAGATCTTCCAGAGAATGTAGTATCGACAGTGGGGAGAGATCTTCCAGAGAATATAATATGCACAGTGTGGGAGATCTTCCAGAGAATGTAGTGTGGACAGTGGTGGGAGATCTTCCTGAGAATGCAGTGTGGACAGTGGGGAGAGATCTTCTAGAGAATGTAGTGTGGACCATGGAGTGAGACCTTCCAGAGAATGTAGTGTGGATGGTGGTGGGAAATCTTCCAGAGAATGTAGAGTGGACCAATGGGGGAGATCTTCCAGAGAATGTAGTGTGGACAGTGGGGGGGGATCTCCCAGAAAATGTAGTGTGGATGGTGGTGGGAGATTCTCCAGAGAATTTAGTGTGAACCATTGGTGCAGATCTTCTAGAGAATGTAGTGTTGACCGTGGGGGAGAACTTCCAGAGAATGTAGTGTAGACAGAGGGGGAGATTCTCCAGAGAATGTTGGTGTGGATGGTGGGGGGAACCTCCAGAGAATGTAGTGTGGATGGTATTGGGAGATCTTTCAGGAAATGTAGTGTGGACAGTGGGGGGGAAATCTTCCAGAGCATATAGAGTGGATGGTAAGGGGAGATCTTCCAGAGAATGTAGTGTGGACAGTGGGGAGAGATCTTCCAGAGAATGTAGTATGGATAGTGGAGGGAGATCTTCTACAGAATGTAGTGTGAACAGTGGTGGGAGATCTTTCAGAGAATGTAGTGTGGACAGTGGGGAGAGATCTTCCAGGAAATGTAGTGTGGATGATGGTAGGAGATCTTCCAGAGAATGTAATGTGGACCATTGGGGGAGACCTTCTAGAGAATGTACTGTGGATGGTGGGGGGAGATCTTCCAAAGAATGCAGTGTGGATGGTGGGGGGAACCTACAGAGAATGTAGTGTGGATGGGGGGAGAACCTCCAGAAAATGTAGTGTGGATGGTGAAGGGAGCTTCTAGAGCATGTAGTGTGGACCATTGGGGGAGATCTTCCAGGAAATATAGTGTGCATGGTGGAGGGGAGAACTTTAAGAGAATTTAGTAAGTATGGAAGGGGAAGAGCTTCTACAGAATGTAGTGTGAATGGTGGAGTGAGTTTTTTATGATGAATGGATGGAATGTGAGGTGTTTGTGTGGAGGGACAGTGAAACTGAACTCACATGTGATGGTGACGATGAGAATGATGGCGATGAAGAGGAGGCCAGTGCAAAGTGCCGACAGAGAGCAGATCAGGCTGGAGGAGAGTTGGGGGATTCACCTATTTATGGTGACTCCTGAAAGAGAGAATTGCATTGGACTCCTTTGTGAATGTTCGTAATTCTCCATGTTGTGTGTAAGTCTCAGAATACGATTATGTAAGGATGTAAAAGACAAGATCTATAGGTCATTACAATAATTGAGTTCTCTTCTAGGTGTCTTTGGGTTGGTGGCCTGCATTCTACACATACTGTATAATATACAAAAAAATGTGATATGGACATCAATAGGAGTATTCTTCCAAAACTATAATATACAAAAAATTGTGATATGGACATCAATAGGAGTATTCGTCCAAAACTGCACGTTATTGACCATCAAAGACATTTTTCCTGAAAAACATTTAAATCCCAGAACTCTCACCCCTTAAAATCAGGAAAACTGTCCAATTTCAGACACAGACCTCACAACCCTGTCTATCCTAACTACCTACAAGGGCAAGTAAAAAATAAAAAATGCAAAACTCCTTCAAATTCATTCTCTCTATGTATCACCCTTTAGGTTAGGTAGATTTTATTTCTTGTAGCTCTCCTGTAATCAGTTGAGCAGTATGTGATTACTTTGGGCTTTTATGGGCTCTGCAGGCTGCAGGCTTGACTGCTTCCCTCTATTTTTCTAGAGGTTTCCAGAATATATTGGGTTGGGAGAGTCAAATAAGCAGCCTAAATTGTTATGAGGCTCCATTCAATCTCTGGTGGAGGGTGGCCAGGAGGTGGCTGGGAGAGTACATAAATAGTGTGGTGCCTAAGTGTAAAGTAAACCAGATCTCCAGCACCAGAAAACCAGTGCTGAACTATACTCATGCTCATGCCCATGTGCATTGCACCCATGCTCTTATTTATAAGCGAATGAGCAAGGTCAGATGTGCTAGTCCACCTTGTGGCGTGCGCGTGCATGTACGCACATGCATATGTGAAAGTGCACAAACCAATTAGCGTGTTCATGTTCAGTGGAATATTTAAACTGGTCTGTAACTATAAGCACTTGCTGAATGGTCTTCAGCTTGTTCCTGTGTTCCTGAGACCCGATCCACTGTACTCGCCTATCTGTGTATGACCCAGCTTGCCTTTGGATTTTGCTTCTGTTTCTGCGTCAACTCTGTTTATCTGATTACTCTGACCTCGGCCTATTTACTGGACTTGTCTTTGCCTGCTGATTCTGTATCTCTTTGCCCAGCTGTTACTGACCTTGGCCTGCCTCCTGGATTTGCTCTTCCTGATGATTTAGTCCCTCGCTGCCTGGTTGTTGCTGACCGCTGCTTGTTTCCTGGTCCTGTCTTGGTCTCCTCAGGTGCCAAGCTACTTCTGCACCCTGTTCTGAGGACTGTGACTACCAGCTCTACTCACTTGAGTGGATGGTAAGGGGAGATCTTCCAGAGAATGTAGTGTGGACAGTGGGGAGAGATCTTCCAGAGAATGTAGTATGGATAGTGGAGGGAGATCTTCTACAGAATGTAGTGTGAACAGTGGTGGGAGATCTTTCAGAGAATGTAGTGTGGACAGTGGGGAGAGATCTTCCAGGAAATGTAGTGTGGATGATGGTAGGAGATCTTCCAGAGAATGTAATGTGGACCATTGGGGGAGACCTTCTAGAGAATGTACTGTGGATGGTGGGGGGAGATCTTCCAAAGAATGCAGTGTGGATGGTGGGGGGAACCTACAGAGAATGTAGTGTGGATGGGGGGAGAACCTCCAGAAAATGTAGTGTGGATGGTGAAGGGAGCTTCTAGAGCATGTAGTGTGGACCATTGGGGGAGATCTTCCAGGAAATATAGTGTGCATGGTGGAGGGGAGAACTTTAAGAGAATTTAGTAAGTATGGAAGGGGAAGAGCTTCTACAGAATGTAGTGTGAATGGTGGAGTGAGTTTTTTATGATGAATGGATGGAATGTGAGGTGTTTGTGTGGAGGGACAGTGAAACTGAACTCACATGTGATGGTGACGATGAGAATGATGGCGATGAAGAGGAGGCCAGTGCAAAGTGCCGACAGAGAGCAGATCAGGCTGGAGGAGAGTTGGGGGATTCACCTATTTATGGTGACTCCTGAAAGAGAGAATTGCATTGGACTCCTTTGTGAATGTTCATAATTCTCCATGTTGTGTGTAAGTCTCAGAATACGATTATGTAAGGATGTAAAAGACAAGATCTATAGGTCATTACAATAATTGAGTTCTCTTCTAGGTGTCTTTGGGTTGGTGCCCTGCATTCTACACATACTGTATAATATACAAAAAAAATGTGATATGGACATCAATAGGAGTATTCTTCCAAAACTATAATATACAAAAAATTGTGATATGGACATCAATAGGAGTATTCGTCCAAAACTGCACGTTATTGACCATCAAAGACATTTTTCCTGAAAAACATTTAAATCCCAGAACTCTCACCCCTTAAAATCAGGAAAACTGTCCAATTTCAGACACAGACCTCACAACCCTGTCTATCCTAACTACCTACAAGGGCAAGTGAAAAATAAAAAATGCAAAACTCCTTCAAATTCATTCTCTCTATGTATCACCCTTTAGGTTAGGTAGATTTTATTTCTTGTAGCTCTCCTGTAATCAGTTGAGCAGTATGTGATTACTTTGGGCTTTTATGGGCTCTGCAGGCTGCAGGCTTGACTGCTTCCCTCTATTTTTCTAGAGGTTTCCAGAATATATTGGGTTGGGAGAGTCAAATAAGCAGCCTAAATTGTTATGAGGCTCCATTCAATCTCTGGTGGAGGGTGGCCAGGAGGTGGCTGGGAGAGTACATAAATAGTGTGGTGCCTAAGTGTAAAGTAAACCAGATCTCCAGCACCAGAAAACCAGTGCTGAACTATACTCATGCTCATGCCCATGTGCATTGCACCCATGCTCTTATTTATAAGCGAATGAGCAAGGTCAGATGTGCTAGTCCACCTTGTGGCGTGCGCGTGCATGTATGCACATGCATATGTGAAAGTGCACAAACCAATTAGCGTGTTCATGTTCAGTGGAATATTTAAACTGGTCTGTAACTATAAGCACTTGCTGAATGGTCTTCAGCTTGTTCCTGTGTTCCTGAGACCCGATCCTCTGTACTCGCCTATCTGTGTATGACCCAGCTTGCCTTTGGATTTTGCTTCTGTTTCTGCGTCAACTCTGTTTATCTGATTACTCTGACCTCGGCCTATTTACTGGACTTGTCTTTGCCTGCTGATTCTGTATCTCTTTGCCCAGCTGTTACTGACCTTGGCCTGCCTCCTGGATTTGCTCTTCCTGATGATTTAGTCCCTCGCTGCCTGGTTGTTGCTGACCGCTGCTTGTTTCCTGGTCCTGTCTTGGTCTCCTCAGGTGCCAAGCTACTTCTGCACCCTGTTCTGAGGACTGTGACTACCAGCTCTACTCACTTGAAGAGTGAACATCACCAGCTAGAATCTCTGGCACTTGAGCAACTCCTTGCTCTATCTGTCTCTATCTTCAGTAGGGATGAGCCGAACACCCCCGGTTCACTACGCAGCAGAACATGCGAACAGGCCAAAAATTGGTGCTAACACCGTTAAAGTCTATGGGACATGAACCCAAAGCACCCTCCCCCATTTTGAGGGCATGTGGCCTGGTACAGTTCAGGAGGGGGGCGCTCTCTCGCTCCCCCCCTTTTCTGCGGCCTGCCAGGTTGCGTGCTTGGATAAGGGTCTGGTATGGATTTTGGGGGTACCCCCACACCACTTTTTTTAATTTTGAAACGGGGTTCCCCTTAAAATCCATACCAGACCTAAAGAAGGGCCTGGTATGGATTTTGGGGGGAATCCCACGTCATTAAAAAAAAAAAATTGGCGTGGGGTACCCCTTAAAATCCATACCAGACCTGAAGGGCCTGGTATGGATTTTAGGGGGGACCCCATGCCATTTTTTTTAATTGGCATGGGGTTACCATTAATATCCATATCAGACCTGAAGGGCCTGGTAATAGACTGGGGGGGAACTCACGGCGTTTTATTCAATGATTTTTATGTATATTGCCGGGATCCGGCAATACATTACAGCCACGAGCAGTTTTAAATTACATTTTTTCCTTTAGAAATGTAATTTTGCTTTGGCCAATCATAGGACGCCAATGTACTGCGATCTCGCAGTGCATTATGGAGCGTTCTGCAGCACTCAAATTTGCCGCGAACACCCCATAATGTTCTAAATTCGGCAAAACGGATGAACACCCAATGTTCGAGTCGAAACTTACATTTGACTCGAACATCGGGCTTATCCCTAACCTTCAGGTGTGTTGGGGAGGGAGGTGCAAGGGAGGGCTCCACAATGTTCAAGTATTCCCCAGGTACGTTATACTAAGGCAGCAGTGTTCCTGTTGAGGGGAAGACATTCCCAGCCTGAAGGGCTGCTGGTCTTTTAGGCAGTACAGCTGAAGATTCTACTTGTACTCATCGAAGTCCCAGCTAGGATGACCTGGGGGGGCTATTCTGCTACAATTCTCTGAAGTTATCAAAGGGGATCCAGTCTGGAAGATTCACTGAGAAACTGTCTGCCTGAGGCTGGAGGAAGGCATCCAGGTATCCAGGTATCCAGGGACACTGTGTGTACAGACCTGAGTGCTGGATGGGTGGCTGTTGCTGCTCCTAACCCCTGGGGCACTGATACTAAGGCTTGCCTGGCCTGGAACATTGCTTATGGTGCCCCAGTGCTGTCCGTTCCCTGCTACAGGGACTGTTCTAAGAAAAAGTCACACAGAAAAGAGTGTTTTCTCATTACTGTCTGGTGTTCTGGAGTATTTTCCATGGCTCCACTGAGCCCCATCCAAGTTAATCAGCAGTAAAGTTTGAAAAAAGCAATCGTTAGACTGTTTACTGAGCCAGAGGAGTGAATGTTGTTTGCTCGGCTGCCGCTACACTAGAGGGAGAAGATCCTGGGACACAAATCAGCGACCCTTTCAGGGGTGAGGGCTACCTCTGTATGGTGGTTCATACCTTGGTAGGTTGAATAGATTCCCATGGGACTCTTGTTGGGTGTTGGGTCTTCTTGAATAAGCTGTACATCCTTATAGAGCACTGACATGTCCTGTAGAAGACTCTGTTATAGACAGACAGATCCATAAATAACCAGGCAGACCCCATTCTTTCCACATTCATCAATGCCCAACACAGGATTAAGGATGAGCCGAACAACCCCCGGTTCGGTTTGCACCAAAACTTGCGAACAGGCAAAAAATTCGGACGAACACTGTTAAAGTCTATGGGACACTAATATGAAAAATCAAAAGTGCTCATTTTAAAGGCTTATATGCAAGTTATTGTCATAAAAAAGTGTTTGGGGACCCAGGTCTTGCCCCAGGGGACATGTATCAGTGCCATAAAAAGTTTTAAAAATGGCTGTTTTTTCGGGAGCAGTGATTTTAATAATGCTTAAAGTGAAACAATAAAAATGAAATATTCCTTTAAATTTCATACCTGGGGGTGTCTATAGTATGTCTGTAAATTGGCGAATGTTTCCCGTGTTTAGAACAGCCCTGCACAAAATGACATTTCTAAAGGAAAAAAAGTAATTTAAAACTGATCACGGCTGTAATGAATTGTCGGATCTCGGCAATACAGATAAAACTCATTGAAAATAAGAACATGGGTTCCCCCCAGTCCATTACCAGGCCCTTCAGGTCTGGTATGAATATTAAGGGGTATGTGAATTGGTAACGGGTACATTGTACCCCTACCATTTCACAAAAAAAGTGTCAAAAATAGTAAAAAAGACAGGAGATACTTTGGGACAAGTCCTTTATTAAAAGATAATAATGTCCCATGATGTAGATCCATCTCATGCACCAGATGAGCCGAGGAAAAAAAAAGCTGCAACAGCTCCGCCTCCATGGGAGGCTCCCACCAAGTGACGCTTCTTCTCGGTGACAGCTGTTATACAGCTGAGGGCGGGGCACCCGGTGACGTAAATGGATGACCCCGCCTCCCTTCTGACGTCACATGACATCAGAGGAAGACGGGGATGCCTGTTTACATCACAGCGTGGCCCCGCCCTCAGCTATATAACAGCTGTCACTGAGAAGAAGTGGCACTGGGCGGGAGGCTCCCATGGAGGCGGAGCTGTTGCAGATTTTTTTTCTTTTTTCAGTCCTGGTATCGGACTGGAGGGACCCCATGCTCTTTTTTTCAATGCGTTTTATCTAAATTGCCGAGAACCGACAATTCATTACAGCCGCAATCAGTTTTAAATGACTTTTTTTCCCTTTAGAAATGTCATTTTGCTGTCAGACAGTTCTAAACACGGGAAACATTCGCCACTTTACAGGTATACTACAGACACCCTCCAGGCACGATATTTAAAGGAATATTTCATTTTTATTGTTTCACTTTAAGCATTATTAAAATCACTGCTCCCAAAAAAATGGACGATTTTAAAACTTTTTTCTGCATTGAAACATGTCCCCTGGGGCAGGACCCAGGTCCCCAAACACTTTTTATGACAATAACTTCCATATAAGCCTTAAAAATGAGCACTTTTGGTTTTTCATGTTCGTGTCCCATAGACTTTAACGGGGTTCCGCGGCTTTCGAATTTGCCACGAACACCACATAATGTTGTTCGCCGAACGTCTGGTGTCTATTAGGGGTGCAACGGATCGTTGCTGATCCGTGATCCGTACGGATCACCCTCCGCGGATCGGCACACCCGCGATCCGCGGAGCACTTTTCGGGCCTCAGCCATAGGAAAGGCCCCGGCTTCGGCCTAGCTCCGGAGCGGCGGCCATCTTGGTACACCCGGAAGTGGCCGCTGTCTCGACAGGAAGTGACATTTCCTCGCCGCCATCTTGCTACACCCCACACTCCTGCACACTACAATAATGATAGAGTGAGAAGGGGGCAAGCGGACATCTTGTTACACCCACCGGAGTTTTAAATTTAAAAGCCATTTTCAACACAAAACTGAGCTTATATGCACAAATACTGTATTTATGCATATAAGCTAGGTTTTGTGTTGAAAATGGCTTTTAAATCTAAAACTCCGGTGGGTGTAACAAGATTTGTGTGTTTTTTTTTTTTGTTTTTTTTTTTTGTTTTTTTTTTTTATGCTGATCCGAGGATCGATCCGATCCGTGACTCTGATCCGAGGATCGATCCGATCCGTGAGATTTTTGATCCGTTGCACCCCTAGTGTCTATAGTATGCCTGTAAAGAAAAATGACATTTCAAAGGAAAAAAAGTCATTTAAAACTACTCGCGGCTATTAATGAATTTCCAGTCTGACAATACACATAAAAGTTCATTGATAAAAATGGCATGGGAATTCCCCACAGGGGAACCCTGAACCAAAATTTTTAAAAAAATGACGTGGGGGTCCCCCTAAATTCCATACCAGGCCCTTCAGGTCTGGTATGGATATTAAGGGGAACCCCGGCCAAAATTTTTTAAAAAAATGACGTGGGATCCCCCTCAAAATCTATACCAGACCCTTTAGGTCTGGTATGGATTTTATGGGGAACCCCACACCAAAATTTAAAAAAAAATGGCGTGGGGTCCCCCCAAAAATCCATACCAGGCCCTTATCCGAGCACGCAACCTGGCAGGCCGCAGGAAAAGAGGGGGGATGAGAGAGCGCCCCCCCACTCCTGAACCGTACCAGGCCACATGCCCTCAACATGGGAGGGTGCTTTGGGGTAGCCCCCAAAACACCTTGTCCCCATGCTGATGGGGACAAGGGCCTCATCCCCACAACCCTTGCCCGGTGGTTGTGGGGGTCTGCGGGCGGGGGCTTATCGGAATCTGGAAGCCCCCTTTAACAAGGGGACCCCCAGATCCCACCCCCCCTGTGTGAAATGGTAAGGGGGTACAAAAGTACCCCTACCATTTCACAAAAAAAGTGTCAAAAATGTTAAAAATGACAAGAGACAGTGTTTGACAATTCTTTTATTTAAAGTATTCTTCTTTCTTCTATCTTCTTTCTTCTATCTTCCTTCGGTTTCCTCCGCCATCTTCTTCTTCTTCTGGTTCTTCTGGTTCTTCCTCCGGTGTTTTCGTCCGGCATCTTCCTCCGCGGTGTCTTCTTCCCTTCATCTTCTCGGGCCGCTCCGCATCCACCATGATGGGAGGCTCCCGCTGTGTGATGCTTCTTCTCTTCTGACGGTTCTTAAATAACGGATGTCGGGGCCACCCGTTACGTAACGGGTGACCCCACCCCCCTCTGACATCACGGGGAATGCCACAGCAAAGTCCCCGTCAAGTCCCCGTGCATCAGGAAGATAGAAGATAGAAGAAAGAAGATAGAAGATAGAAGAAAGAAGAAGCATTTAAATAAAGGAATTGTCAAAAACTGTCTCTTGTCATTTTTAACATTTTTGACACTTTTTTTGTGAAATGGTTTGTACCCCCTTACCATGTCACACAGGGGGGAGGGCCGGGATCTGGGGGTCCCCTTGTTAAAGGGGGCTTCCAGATTCCGATAAGCCCCCCGCCCGCAGACCCCCACAACCACCGGGCAAGGGTTGTGGGGTTGAGGCCTTTGTCCCCATCAACATGGGGACAAGGTGTTTTGGGGGGCTACCCCAAAGCATCCTCCCAATGTTAAGGGCATGTGGCCTGGTACGGTTCAGGAGGGGGGGGCGCTCTCTCATCCCTCCCTCTTTCCTGAGGCCTGCCAGGTTGCGTGCTCGGATAAGGGTCTGGTATGGATTTTTGGGGGACCACACACCATTTTTTTTTTAAATTTTGGCGCGGGGTTCCCCTTAAAATCCATACCAGATATAGATTTTGAGAGGGACCCCACGCCATTTTGTTCTTAAATTTTGGCCGGGGTTCCCCTTAATATCCTTACCAGACCTGAAGGGCCTGGTATGGAATTTAGGGGGACCCCCACGTCATTTTTTTAAAAATTTTGGTTCAGGGTTCCCCTGTGGCGAATTCCCATGCCGTTTATATCAATTAACTTTTATGTGTATTGTCGGACTGGCAATTCATTAATAGCCGCGAGTAGTTTTACATGACTTTTTTTCCTTTGAAATTTAATTTTGCTGTCAGACTGTTCTAAACACAGGAAACATGCGCCCCTTTACAGGCATACTATAGACACCCCCCAGGTACGAAATTTAAAGGAATATTACACTTTTATTGTTTCACTTTAAGCATTATTAAAACCACTGCTCCCGAAAAAATGGACGTTTTTAAAACTTTTTTTGCATTGATCCATGCCCCCTGGGGCAGGACCCAGGTCCCCAAACACTTTTTATGACAATAACTTGCATATAAGCCTTTAAAATTAGCACTTTTGATTATTCATGTTTGTGTCCCATAGACTTTAACGGTGTTCGCGTGTTTGAACACATTTTTTTGCCTGTTCGCATGTTCTGGTGCGAACCGAACAGGGGGGTGTTCGGCTCATCCCTACTCTTGAGATTCTTCTGTATTCCCTAGCCACCCTCTCCCGATTTCTCCTGAGGTTTCCTGGGTTCCCTAAATGCTCATGACCCCCCCCCCTCTGCAATTCCTCTTGAGATTCTCCTGTGTCCCCCAGATAGATTTTTCCTCGGGTTCCCTGGGTCCCCCCTCCTGATTCCTCCTTAGATTCTTCAGTATTCCCGAACCCAGAGCCACTCTCCAACCCCCCTGATTTCTCCTGAGATTGCTCAATTCTCTTGATACCCTCCCCGGATTCCTCTGTATCACCCCCAGACATGTTCCACCTCAGGTTTCCTGGGTTCCCCAAATGCTTGTAACCCCCCAACTCTTCCGGAGATTCTTCAGTATCCCCTATTCTACAGCCCCCCCAAACCCTCCAATTCCTCCTGAGGTTTCACTGTTCACCCCCCGAGACAGGTTCCTCCTCAGGTTTCCTTGGCCCCCCCCCAATACCTTCTGTAATTCATTGGTATTCCCTGACCGATTCCTGCCCCCCAATTCCTCCTGAGATTCTCCTGGATCCCCTACCCTACAGCCACCCGCAATCCCCCCCCCCCAATTCCTCCTGAGGTTTCCTGGATTACCCTAATTCTCATTGCACCCACCCCCCCAATTCGTCTGATTCCTCCATTTCTCATGAACCACCCCACAACTCCTCATGAAATTTCCTGGATTTCCTCTTGAGACATCCGAACCTCCCGATTCCTCTAAAAAATTCTTGGACCCCCCCACCTCTGGATTTATACTGAGAGTCTCCTGGATCCCCCTGATTCCTCCTGAAATTTTCTGTTTATATGCAGACACCTTCAGAAGACGGGAGCCATTGGGGATTTGGTGATCATCTCTGAGAAACCTCTGCTGAGAGGGATTGTCCGCCTTATCGCCGTTACCGGAGAAGAAGCCAGAGAGGTCAGATATCTGAGGCCACACCCAGCACACATCCATCCAATCCTCTGCATGATACAATTTAATTATAATTATTAGATATTTATGATGATTAAGAATTAAAAATCTGTGAAATTTACTGTTATTTTGATCCTGTACAATAAAATATAAAACCTCCCAGGGTCACCTTCATGCTCTGATCTTCTCTCCAGGCACGGGAGACGAGACAGGTTCTACGCAGGGAAGTGGATTCCATTGTTGAGCGGATGAAGATGATAACCCCTTCCCTGAACGACGCTCAGAGGCTGTCCAAGGAGGTCGGACTTGTGACAGATGTGAGTGAAGATCGGGGTGTCAGAATTCACACCAGAGGGGTGTTAGGAAACGGGTGATGCTATATCCCACAGCAGGGGGGAGAAATGTGGTCACAGGACTTAGACTAAAAAGAAGGGGTACCGACGGGAAAAAAAACAATGGACACCAAAATAAAAATAAGAAGTTTCACATTGGTGGGCAGATGTGTGATCGAGGAAGACAATATATCGCTGGAAGCTCCAACAAAGCCGCCATAACTGTGTCATTGTTCCTTTACATTGCAGAGTGTGCACAGCGCCTCCATGCCCCAGTGGCAGAGGAAGGAACTACAGGCGTCTCTCAAGGCTTTGCAATGATCGGCCAACACAGCTGTGTGGAAGACGATAGGGAGAAAGGTAAAGGAGGGGTGGGGCTATCTTACACATGGGGATAGGGACGGGGATAATATATTTTATACTGTGTGGCTGGATAACTTCACAGCTCTTGGTTGGATGGAATCATCCCAAGTATAGGATCTCCTGGAATAGAGCGGAATTCAGTTCTGGGAGATCTCCGGCCACCAATCAGATTCTAACTCTCTTTTCCCCCTCCCCCAGGCTGCAGGGAGAGTCCCAAGTCTGCTGGAGAGGCATGGCCAGCGTCCCGTCATCGTGGACTGTGTGGAGGAGGAGTCTATTCCGGTAAGATATCGCCATTTCCTCTCCTGATATAGAGAATCTCGTCCTTCCTCCCTGAAACTCCTCCTCCCTCCGCCTTCCTGGATCTCCCCCTCCCTCCGCCCTCCTGGAACTCCCCCTCCCTCCTCCTCCCTGGAACTCCCCTTCCCTCCGTCTTCCTGGAACTCCCTCTCCCTGGAACGCCCCCTCCCTGGAACTCCCCCTCCCTCCACCTTCCTGGAACTCCCCCTCCCTGGAACGTCCCCTTCCTCCGCCTTCCTGGAACTCCCCTTCCCTGAAACTCCCCTTCCCTCCGCCTTCCTGGAACTCCCCCTCCCTCCACCTTCCTGGAACTCCCCCTCCCTCTGCCTCCCTGGAACTCCCCCTCTGCCTCCCTGGAACTCCCCCTCCCTTCGTCTCCCTGGAACTCTTCCTCTGTGCTCCTCAGGCATGCTCCCTATCATCAGGCTGATTGTTGCTTGCATCCAGTCTCAGGAGAGTCGCCTGATGATAGACAGTGAGGAGGAAGAGCATGGAAGGACAATAGAGTGTCAGTGAAAGGTGTGGGAGTGAAGTCATCAGAGGTTGGAGAACCTCTCGTATTGTCTTCTCCCATTACTAATGGTGGTGAGAGGTGCCCCCCTGCAGGTCCTGATGAAGACGGTCTTCTTGCTGTGTGAGCGGTGCCCAGGCTCGGCAGTAATGCTGTTCAGCAGGCATAGCTCCGGGAAGGTGCTGTGTGCATGTCAGGTGCCCAAGGAAAGGGGGGCTTTTATTTCATGTCTGATGCATGTGTATTCAGGAATTCTGCTCATTTGATCTCTTCTCTCCTCCCCCTCAGGGCCCCTCCCCTATTCTGTCTGCCCTGGATTGGGCGGTGTCAGTCTGCTCGGTAATGGGTGGTAAGGCTGGTGGTTCAGAGGGTTCCGCCAATGGAAATGGAAGCTGCGAGAACCTGGAAGGAGTTCTGGAGTCGGCACTGAAACTCGCACAGACAAAACTCAGGGACACCGGACATGAAACACATAAGGCAGGAGAGAACTGACCCCCCCGGTGTCCAATTGGTGGAACTACATGAAATCTGAGAGGTTGATGGTGGACATAGAGGTCAGGTGACAGATGTGGACATCACACAGGAGAACATACGTGTATATCAGGACACTGCAGATGGGGTTATAGGGAGGAGTCATGTCCCTGAACATGTCAACTGGGTGTGGTGCCGCCATATTGGGGGCCCAATTCATATCCAGCCAATTAGTACACAAGGAGCCTTACATGGTGTCATCACATCTCACAGTGATTTGTGGATGGACAAATATGGAGGCTGGTCTTCCACTCTGGGCCCTACAATGGGATCAGACTTCAGAATTGCATTACTGCTGTTGGGTGTGACTTTCACATTATTAATGTGCTTTGCTGTTCCATATTTTCATGGCTGTATTTCCTATGCAGATACATATTTTCTTTATGTATAACAGGGACAGTCAGTGGAATTTCTGAGGAATAGAGAAGATAAGAGGACCTGTCCATGGATGGAGTGCAAAAAGAGGGCCCAGGTCTGCACCTCTCCTGTCCATCAATGACTAGATCCCAGTGATCTGATAGGAACCCATCTGGGTAATATTGATCCAGCTGACACCATAGATGCCCTTTTGTGACAGGTCCTCTTTCAGTGACCCATTAGTGGCAGGTGGAATAATTGGCTCTAGATGGGCCCCTGGCTGGTGTGCTGTATCTCTCCGAGGGCCTCAGCTGTTCTGATGACCCTTCCGTGTTACCACTGAAATCTCTGTAGGAAGGAAGGAAAACAAAATCTGTATTTATTTCTTCTTCTTTGAGGGGCCCAGGAATTCAGAGACTATCGGGTTATACTGCCTCCTACAGGAAGAATGGGACACTGGCAAACAAAAACTGTGGGCCCAGTATAGCCCCTCCTACTCCCAGTGTGCCTTAGTTTTGTGGGAGTGTCCAGGATAAGAGTTGCCTTTTCTCTATGTATTTTTATAATAATAAAAGATGAATTTTGGGATAAAGTTTGGCCATGTTCTGACATTGTGTACAGGTGCAGATCTCAGGAGGACCGTCATGGTGGAATAGAAAAGGGTCTTCACCAACCACAAGATTGGAGGGGCACAACTGTCTACAATGTCTTTGTATGATGGTGGATTAGCACTGGGAACACCTGAGCTCATTTGGGGGGGCAGCATATACTTTTGCCTCGACCTGCGGAGATCACACCTCACCCAATCCAATCCCCTCCACCTGAGGAGACCCCACCTCACTTCAACTTACCCAATACCATTCCCTCCATCTGAGGAGACTCCACCTCACCTAATATCGTTTCCTCAACCTGAGGAGGCCTCCACCTCATCTAATGCTGTTCCCTCGACCTGAGGAGACCTCACCTCATCTAATTCCACCCCCTCCACTTGAGGAGACCCCCACCTCATCCAATACCATCCCCTCCACCTGAGGACCCCACCTCACCTAATATTGTTCCCTCGACCTGAGGAGACCACCACCTCATCTAATGCCATCCCCTTCCCTTGAGGAGACCCCACCTCACCCAATACCATCCTCCCTGCCCGAGGAGACCCCACCTCACCCATTACTGTCCTCCTCGCCCGAGGAGACCTTTCCTCGCCTGAGACTGTCCCCTTCACCTGTGAAGACCCCACCTCACCCAAAATCATCCCCTTCACCTGAGGAGACCCCACCTCACCAAATACCATCCCCTCCACCTGAGGACCTTACCTCACCTAATATCATTCCCTCGATCTGAGAAGACCACCACCACATCTAATGCCATCCCCTTCGCCTGGGAAGACCCTACCTCACTTCACCCAATACCACCTATCCTGCCCGAGGAGACCTCACCTCACCTGTTACCGTCCTCCTTGCCCGAGGAGACCTCTCCTCGCCAGATACCGTCCCCTCCACCCTAGAAGACCCCACCTCACCCAATGTCATCCCCTTCACCTGAGGATACCCCACCTCACCAAATACCATCCCCTCCACCTGAGGAGACCCCACCTCACCCGATACCGTCCTCCTTGCACAAGGAGACCCCACCTTACCCATTACCATCCTCCTCGCCTGATACAGTCCCCTCCACCTGAGAAGATCCCACCTCACCCAATATCATCCCCTCCACCTAAGGAGACCCCCCACCTCGCCCGAGGAGACCTCTCCTCACCCAATGCCACCCCCTCCACCCGAGAAGACCCCACCTCACCCAATATCATCCCCTTCACCTGAGGAGACCCCACCTCACCAAATACCATCCCCTCCACCTGAGGAGACCCCACCTCACCTGATACCATCCTCCCTGCACAAGGAGACCCCACCTCACCCGTTACCATCCTCACCTGAGGAGACTTTGCAGATACCATCCCCTCCACCCGAGAAGACCCCACCTCACCTATTACTGTCCTCCTCCCCTGATACCGTCCTCCCCGCCCGAGGAGAACCCACCTCACATGTTACCGTCCTCCTTGCCCGAGGAGACCTCACCTTGCCCAATACTGTCCCCCACCCGAGAAGACCCCACCTCACTCAATACCATCCCCTTCACCTGAGGAGACCCCACCTCACCCGATACCATCCTCCCTGCATGAGACCTTACCTCACCCAATACCATCCCCTCCACCTTGTGTATGATATCTGGCAGTCTCTTATTCCAACTGTACACAGCACAGACATTCACTATTCTTACCTATGGCATTGGCTTCAGATCTGACAGACTCATATTTCCATAGAAGGGAAAGGTGCTTCACCAGAGACCTCAGGAGATTCCTGCTTCTCCTGCCTACACCTACCTTCTTGCTACCCATAGCAAGGTGTGATTAAACTGGACTGTAATTTCTTCACCCACCACTAGGTGTCCTCAATGCTCCACCTGCAGTCTGTACATCTAACTTGAAGCTAATATAAAGGAAACATGCATGTATTTTATGGTACAAATTGTATGTTGTATGTATATATACAGTATCTCACAAAAGTAAGTACACCCCTCAGTCACATTTGTGTAAATCTTTTCTTCTATCTTTTCATGTGACAACACTGAAGAAATGACACTTTGCTACAATGTAAAGTAGTGAGTGTACAGCTTGTATAACAGTGTAAATTTGCTGTCCCCTCAAGAACTCAACACAGCCATTAATGTCTGAACCGCTGGCAACAAAAGTCAGTACGCCCCTAAGTGAAAATGTCCAAATTGGGCCCAATTAGCCATTTTCCCTCCCCGGTGTCATGTGACAAGGTCTCAGGTGTGAATGGGGAGCAGGTGTGTTAAATTTGGTGTTATCGCTCTCACTCTTGCATACTGGTCACTGGAAGTTCAACATAGCACCTTATGGCAAAGAACTCTCTGAGGATCTGAAAAAAAGAATTGTTGCTCTACATAAAGATGGCCTAGGCTATAAGAAGATTGCCAAGACCCTGAAACTGAGCTGTAGCATGGTGGCCAAGACCATACAGCGGTATAACAGGACAGGTTACACTGAGAACAGGCCTCACCATGGTCCACCAAAGAAGTTGAGGTCATGTGCTCAGCGTCATATCCAGAGGTTGTCTTTGGGAAATAGACGTATGAGTGCTGCCAGCATTGCTCTAGAGGTCAAATTGGTCTGCATGGGTGTCGTCCCAGAAGGAAGCCTCTTCTAAAGATGATGCACAAGAAAGCCTGCGAACAATTTGCTGAAGACAAGCAGACTAAGGACATGGATTACTGGAACCTGTGGTCTGATGAGGCCAAAATAAACTTATTTGGTTCAGATGGTGTGTGGCGGCAACCAGGTGAGGAGCACAAAGACAAGTGTGTCTTGCCTACAGTCAAGCATGGTGGTGGGAGTGTCATAGTCTGGGGCTGCATGAGTGCTGCCAGCACTGGGGAGCTAGAGTTCATTGAGGGAGCCATGAATGCCAACATGTACTGTGACATACTGAAACAGAGCATGATCCCCTCCCTTCAGAGACTGGGCCGCAGGGTAGTATTCCAACATAACGACCCCAAACACACCTCCAAGGCCACCACTGCCTTGCTAAAGAAGCTGAGGGTAAAGGTGATGGACTGGCCAAGCATGTTTCCAGACCTAAACCCTATTGATCATCAGTGAGACATCCTCAAATGGAAGGTGGAGGAGCGCTAGGTCTCTAACATCCACCAGCTATGTGATGTCCTCATGGAGGAGTGGAAGAGGACTCCAGTGACAACCTGTGAAGCTCTGGCTAACTCCATGTCCAAGAGGGTTAAGGCAGTGCTGGAAAATAATGGTGGCCACACAAAATATTGACACTTTGGACCCAATTTGGACATTTTCACTTAGGGGTGTACTCATTTTTGTCAGATACTGTATATACATTATATGGTAGGAACATATTATGTGGTAAATATAGAGAGAGGGCAGAGAGAGTGCAAGGAAAGGAACAAATGCAGAGAGAGGGGGAAGGGAGTGGTGAGAGAGGGGGAAGGGAGAGATGAGAGAGGGGGGAAGGGAGAGGTGAGAGGGGGTAGGGAGAGGTGAGAGAGGGGGGAGGGAGAGGGGGAGAGAGGGAGAGGAGAGAGAGAGGGGGAAGGGAGAGGTGAGAGGGGGAGGTAGAGGAGAGAGAGGAGGGACAGGTGAGGGGGAAGGGAGAGGTAAGGGGGAAGGGAGAGGAGAGAGGGGGAAGGGAGAGGAGAGAGGGGGAAGGGAGAGGTGAGAGGGTATTGATTGTGGAGAACAAGCTGAGAAGAAGTTGGTAATAATCACAGAATCACAGAATAAGGTTAAATATACAAAAAAAGAAGAGGATTTCCCCAGAGTGGGGTTTTTTGGCACCGGAGTTAAATTATTAAACCAATGTTGTATAAAGAGAATTATATTTTATTGTACAAAAAATAATTTAACACAAAGGTTAAAAAATGAGCTCTAGTGTAGAGTGTTTACAAGCCTTGTAGGATCAGACACACATTATACAGACATATTTCCATAACAACATTATACAAATATTGTCAACATCAGAAAATAAAGCTGACGCGTTTCAACCTATATATCCAAGGTCTTCTTCCGAGGTCAGTCTGTTAAGAAATATATAATGAGGGTACACATGTAAAGACTTAATTGCGCGTAATGAAAATAATGTGCAATACTCTATATGATATAGTTACCCAATAGTGCGTGTCCTAAGAGCAAAGGGCTTCCTATATGAGGTTCCCCTTTAAAAACAAAGTGCCTATTCTCTTTCCCCAAGGGGTCACAGAACACCTCGACTGGCATGGCCACCAGCACCGGAGCAAAAGTCTAACGATGTGGCTTACGAGAAGTCACACTAAAAATCTCCCCCCATCTGGCCAAATGATCGGTTGGGGAGCAGGCAACAACTGCAGCGACAACCCAAAAATACGCTTAAAAGGCACACCCATAATGTATATCAAAAACATTATATCAAGAAGTATTTCCTTAATTAGATAGTCAGGTGAAAGGCACCCATCTGCATGCATACCCTATATGCAGATTATGGCCTCATAGTATTAAATATATATATATATATATATATATATATATATATATATATTTAATACTATATATATGAGTATATATATATATAATATATATATATATGAGTAAAGGTAATGAGTGAATAAGGAAAGTATGTAAGAGTGATTGAAAAAAACAATTAATTAGAAAGTTTAATAAGATGGGAAGTCCAAGTGGTGTGCATCAGCTCATTTAAATAGGATAATTGAAAGTAGAATAAAGAAAAAATAGTGTGAGTGTTAATGAGTACTCCAAGCTGTGGGGGTAAAAAAAAAGGTACGTGCGGTATGCACTGCACATCCTGCAAAGCAAGCAAAAGCCAAACGTGCAAAAATTGTGACTATGATAGAAAAAGAGAAAAGTGCCCACAATGAAATCATACATGAATATGACAAAATAATCTTGAGTGTTTACTGTACCTCAGCCAGTGTGGAAGCAAATATGAGGCTGCACCGTATCGCCCTATGTGATCAGACTCAATTGTGACCTGGCCCGTGATTGGCCGCAAGTTATGTCAGGCTCAGTGGATAATTATCCAAACCGAGTCGACAAGTCTGAAAATATATGTGTAAAAAAGATAATATTATACAAGATGTAAAAAATATATTATAAGTACATAATCAGTATAGTAAACCGATCATAGTTGTATAGAGCTAGAGCGGTGCAGAGACACATTGCAGGAGAGTGTACTTATGGTGCAGGAGCTGCAGAAATGTCAAACCAACCAAGTAGAGGGACTACAAGTGTAAGATCTTTTGAACTATATATATCCTTACCTATGGATGTGTATTCATCAAAGCGGATCCACCACAGGTGTGAGCACCTCCCCCCACTAAGCCTATCCATAGGACCATCATGGAGGGCATGGCCACCATTGGGGCAGCCTCGTGTGGCTTCCCCAGCGTTCAGGACGAGCCGAGGCCCCGCACTGATGTCATCCTCGTGGTAACTACGTGACGCACCCACGTCACGTCGCACGCGCGGGGCCCCGCGCATGCGCAGTGACTGGTGATGTCCGAGGATGTTCTCGAACGCCGCCGGCAAGGGAGGAAATGTCCCCAATGTAACAGCCGGGACCAGCCCGGGTGCCTAATGGGGAAGAAGGGGGAGGAGCCAGCAACAAGAGACGGCTCCTCCCCCCCTTCCCGGGAAGACACATCAAAGGAAAAACCCCTGGTGCGGAAGCAGCAGCAGCAGGGCTGCCAGACCTCAATGGGGAGGAGGACAGGCAAGAAAAGGGGGGATACGATAGTCATTTACATTTGCCTAAAGCCTACAAAAATGAATATATAAAAAAACTGATGATCAATAACATGCATGGGTATATTATCCCAGGCTGATATATTCATTTGGTTTTGATGTACATACACATGAAACATCAGTACGTGCAAGGAAAAAACACATATCTTGGTAAATCCACAATATCAATCAAAATAAAATAATAAAAAAGGAAGGGGAAAAAAGAGGAAAATGTCAAATAATGTATACAAAATACAATCAAATAGCGCAAAATCAAAAACATTTAAGGGGGAGGGAAAAAAAGAAAGCAATGACCAAGAGGTTCTTTATTACTCAAGAGAAGCCAGAAAGGCTCTAATGAGTCTTTCCAGAAACAAATCCTTTTAGAGATGGGCTCGTTCAATCCCGGGAACGAGGTGGCATTCGATTTGAATATCCACCTCTGTTCATGTTGTAACAAAATTTTGTTCCAATTACCACCTCGATTCGGTATATGTATCCGATCGAGTGCGGTGAAGGATACCTTGGGCATCTTATAATTGTGTACTGTCACTACATGTCGTCCTAGTGGTAGAAAGTGATTACCAATTTGCATATGATAAATATGCTTGGACATCCGGCGGTGAAATTCTTGTTTTGTTTTACCAACATAGTATGGACCGCATTCACATGACATGAGGTATAATATCCCTCGTGTCTGGCAGTTGGTAAAATGCATAGGCTATAACAGTACCCCATTCGGAAGGCAGAATGTTTTATCCCGTCTTATATATTGACAAAAAGAGCAGTGTCCACATGGGAATGATCCAAGGGTTGAGCAGTGTTTTGATCTTTTTTGCTCGTCCTTGAACTCGCTTTGAACCAGTTTGTCTTTTAGCAACGTAGCCCGTCTATAGGTGATTGATGGACTATTTAAAATGAAGCTGTGAACCTTCAGATCGTCCATGAGTATAGGCCAGTATTTTTGGATGATGTTCCTAATCTCCTGATGCTGTCTGGAGAATCACAGAATGATCCTGGTAGGATCCATACCAGGGTCATCTGTCGTATTCTTTTTAGATAGTAGTTCGCATCAGGATTGTGCGGCTGCTCTATTGTAGGCTTTACGAAGGCAAGAACAGCTGTAGCCCCGTACTAACAGTCTGGTTTGCAGATTATAAGCTTCTTGTTTGAAAAGGGTATTGTCTGAACAATTCCTGCGTAGACGCAGGTATTGTCCATGCGGGATAGACTTTTTGAGTACTATGGGGTGAAAACTATCCGCATGAAGCACCATATTTCCTGCAGTGCTTTTCTGAAATAGGGTGCTAGAAATTTTGTTTTCCGGGGTACGTCCTAGCTTGACATCCAAAAATGTCATTTGGTCGCGGTCATAGGTCATGGTGAACTTTAAATTTTGTTTATTTTGGTTGATACAATCAAGGAATTTAAGCAACATTTCCTCCGAGCCCTCCCAGATGACGAGGACGTCATCAATGTACCGTAACCACAAAGATATGTGGCTCGTGTACATCGTGAGGTCCCCATCATCTAGAATGGCTTTTTCCCACTCCCCCAGGTACAAATTAGCGTACGCCGGGGCACAACAAGTGCCCATGGCCACGCCTTGCACCTGGAGGTAGTGGGAGTTGTTAAAGCAAAAAAAGTTGTGATGTAAAATATAATCAAGTCCATCGATGATAAATTCATTCAATGTTCCATCATATTTCTGGCTTCGATGTAGGAGTGCCCATACAGCTGCGATCCCCCGGTTATGGGGGATCGAGCTGTACAGGGCCTCGACATCAATGGCTACCAAAAATGAGTTCACTGGGAGGGTTATTCCCTCAATCAGTTGCAACAAATGTATTGGAAGGCATGCCCAAAACAAAAGGCTGCAAAAAGGAATCAATAACCTTACTCAAATTTTCAGATATTCCTCCAATACCGGAGACGACCCGGGAGGTTTTGTCTGACATTTATGAATTTTGGGTAGGCTGTTAAACGTTGCCACCCATGGATGTTTAATCCTGATGAACTCGTCTTTGGTAATTACTCCTCTTTCAAAGGCCGATTGGATCAAATCGTAAAATTTGGTATAGCAGGCTTGTATAAATCTAATGGGGATGGTTTTATACCACTCCCCATTGTCTATAATATTTTGACACATACGCACATAGTCCTCATTGTTCATCAGGACCGCGTTGCCTCCCTTGCATAAGGAGTCAAGAGCCTTAGATTCCTCTGCAGTTAGGTTTTGAGGGCATGTTTTTTGTATGGAAGCTTGGAGATGTCTCTTAATGTTTGTTTAACAAAAATTTCTATGCTTGGATTCAAGCTAAGAGGAGGAAATTTGGCAGAGGGTTTCTTAAAGCTTGTTGCAGGATTCTGTGTGGGTTCATTTGCATTTAAAAGTGAGTCTCCAAATTGATTTGATCTATCAGGTCTAAGATGTTATTTTCCTGAAAAAGAAGTGTCAGGTCCCATAGAGCTTTGAATTCTCTCATGCTAAAACTCGCCCATTCAGTTGTATCAATGTTCAAATCTGTTTTTGCATGAAGGCTCTTAAGTAGTAGCCGTCGTGCAAAAAGTTGCAAATCGGTAATCACTTCAAAGACATCAAAGTTTTCCTGTGGACAGAAAGTCAGACCACGTGACAGTACATCAATTTCTGCTGGGGATAGGGAATGGGACGACAAATTGATCACACTGAGGGATGCTGTTGAATCCTCATGATGTAAGCATCCAAATTCCCTACTCCCCTGTTTGTTTGGGGTAAGGAGAATCCCCGTATCGGGTTAAAAGGGCTCTGAGGTCCAGGTTTAAGATGCCCTATTGTTTGGCTTGTATGAATGGTGTTTGTTGAAGTGTTAGAAGATGAGAGGTCCATTTCACTCATCCCTATAGTTGATGTATCAAATCTAGAACTAGAAGGTATTGGTTGCTCACAAATGGGAGCACTATAATCAATCTCCACAGTTGTATCAACAGTACGTTTTTTCCCATCCTGTTCGGGGGAACCCCTATTATTCTGATTCCTTTTAAATTTTCCACGTCCCTTTGGTGATATTTTTGGATTCTGACTAGGGCCAGGTCTATTTTTATGTTTTGGCATATTATTCATATTGTTGGGTTGTTATTGCGATACATATTGTTTATTTCTTTGGTTTCTTGGGGTATGAGCATTCCATTTGTATGCTCCTCCCTCTGAGAAAGCCGTTTTGTCCCTCCAGAACTTTGATTCCTTTTTCAGCATGATACCCCTATTGTGGACTGACAAGCCATCCCGAAGGTTCGCTTGTAGCTCCAGATAGAGGGCATGCTGTACAAAGGGTTTTAAGGCTGCCTCTATATTGTTGATTTCTATATCCAACAGTGCTATTTGTTTATTGTATTCTCGGGTGAGGATAGCCATCATTTCCCGAGAACATGCATTTAGATTAGCCTCCCATTCTTTTTTAAGGTCAGTGCTGGTTTGATCCAGGTTAGGAAAAAACTGGATTCGAAGTTCTAGGGGGTTGATTTTTTCTTTAATATATCTGTCTAAGGATTTTACATGCCAAAAAAGTGCAGATTTTTTCTCCAAGACTTTATTCAGTTTTTGAACAAGGAATGAGATTAGAGTTTCACACGGTCACCCTGTTCAAAATCCATCTCATACCCTGACATTAGATTAGCCCACTTATCTCCCTGGAAGTTACTCATGTTGATTATTCCTTATACAATGTAGATACCAACAAAAGACATATGAATATCCTTACACTCTGAAGCTCATGTTTTACCTCCCATGTGTCAAAAAGGGGAAAGGGGTGTTTAACCACCCAAAATTATATAGCAAATAAGGGACACAAAAAATAAAATATACAAAACTTTATTGATGAGTATAAAACCTCAAGAGAATAACACCTTCCAATAACTAGGTAATAATATTGGTAGCCCAATAATCAATCAGGATAATCACGTCCCTTTGGGTAATGATCCATGACATGAAATCCTCCGGGGAATATACAATATATCAGACATGAAATATAATCAGAACAATCCGTGGATAAATAATAGTAATGTGGAGGATGGAGAGTAGTATGGATGATGGAGAGGAGGATGGAGAGCAGTATGGAGGATGGAGAGGAGTATGAAGAATGGAGAGTAGTATGGAGGATGGAGTGGAGTATGGAGGATGGAGAGTAGTATGGAGGATGGAGAGGATTATGGAGGATGGAGAGGAGTATGGCGAGTAGTAGGACAGCGGTAAGAGGAAGATGCAGTCTCTTTCTCTGTATTAGTGATTGTTCCAGTCAAATTTTATGGATGAGGTCCAGCAGACCCAACACCGGGACACAATCACCAGACAAATCTTCGGCCATCTACAAGAGATAATTGTACAATTACACCGAGTAATTACATTTTATACATTCCATGAAATGTTTCATCAATACATATATATGTGAATGTGATGTGTATATCATTACATTGTACACAGGGACTCGTCATATCAGTAATTTGGCTACTTTCCATCCACAGAAGAATTGCGAACATGTGACCTGAGGAAGATCTGCAGATCCCAATATCAGCAGCAGAGCCGACTGAGGAGATGATTGTATTCAGAATATTGAAGGTCGGCCCCATTCCCATCCCTGGAACAGCCAGGACGGGTTTTATTATTTCCTGTTAGGAAGTGATCCAGAATTATAGAGAGGAGAAGCCGGAATCCAGGAACTGGGACTGATCAGCACTAGAGATGGGCCAACAGTTTGATCGGAGCAAAAGTTTGGCCCGAACATCGCCTGCTCGCCCGTTCGGCAAACACCCAAATTTGCAGTTAACTCGGCGGGATGTTCGCCCGCTGAGCACACCAAAATGCACTGTGCGCTTTGCAGTGTATTCTAGAGGACCTAATTGGATGAATCCAGCAGTCAGATGCAAGGCTTTGTCAATTAGCACTGTCAGGGCCCTGATTGGACAAAGTGATGATGACTCTCTCCAATCAGGGCTCAGTGCTTATAGTCCTACCCCACACTATAAATGGTTCCTTCTCATAGGAAGCCTTTGCAGTGTTGGAGTGGCGATAGATAGGGTCAGGCTCAGTTTACTACTAGTGAGTTAGTGTGTTCTTTTTTGTGACTCCGACTGTAGAGTGTGATCAGGCCCGGACTGGCCATAGGGCACACTGGGCATATGCCCAGTGGGCCGGGACTGCTGGGCTACATGTCCTTTTCGAGCCTGACTCTGACTTACTAGGCAGCTGTTTGAGCCAGCCCTGCTCACGCGCTGCCGGCCTGTCTGCCCCCGGCTCTGCAGAGAGGCCCGCATCCATATCTTACTGGCCGGGGTCCTCAGTCCCCACCGGCCACTCCCAAGGCATCCAGGCTGCTCCGTGTGTCGGGGCCCATCACCCGGCCTAACCACGGCCAGCTCCGTGGCTGTCCGACTATTCAGCTCGGGGGGGCGGGAATGAAGGGGTCAGTCGACCATGAAGGGGGAGGAGTTGCCTGGAGGAATCCCCATCTGCCTGATGTCACAAAGATGTATCTGCAGCCACAGATACCAGGGCCTGGGCAAGACTGCTAGAAAGTAAGTGATGCCAGTCTGCCTGTTTGATTATGTTTTACACACAGCATGATGAGAGCGCTCAGGTAGTTCAGCATCACTCTTTACTGTGTAAAAGAGACCACTGACCAGACCAAAGCATGCTCTCATCATGCTGTGTGTAAAACATTGTGTAAGAGGGACAGTTCTTGGGCCCAAAAGATGTCCTGCATTTAAAGCAGTGGCGGTGCCTCCATAAAGGGCGCAAGAGCGCCACCCCCTGCTGTCACCACTCTAATCACCAACAGAAATATTCATGCATTACATGAATCTATCTCTGGTCGCTGCTGACACCCCTGTAACGAACCCCTGCTCGCTCGGTTCCACTCTCCCGACACTCCTCTGCGGCTATAGAATCAGACTGCAGATCGCAACGTCTGATGGTTCGGTTATCCGATGCTTCGGGATTTGAACTACAGCTATGTGCCGTTCGAATCCAGTTGTGATAGCTCAGAACAAACACCAGGCAGACTGTATGTAAGTATGAAAGGAATAGAGGCTCTTTTATACAGTAAAAGAGGAGGTGCATACATCTGGCTCATATTACTCTGAACATACACCTGTGACCAGAAACCTAATTAACACGGGCTAATTAACTAATCCCTTTAGACAGCCTAGATGACTCAGACATGCTGTCACAACCCCCTATTCAGGTGTCCGCCCCCCTTTTGGAGCACCGGGCACCTGAATTACAGCAGCAGGGGTGTTTTTTTGAAGCACCTGATTAGAGCGGTAGAGCGTAACGCTATGCATTCGCTATTCACTCAGCTGTGTGTTAGGAATTCACACTGACCCGCCTCTCAGCCAATCAGGTGCACCGGGTCTTTGTTACCTGTCACCTGATTGGCTAAAACAACAGGCGCTGTGATTGGATGCCTATCAGGCATCCAATCATAGGAGAGGACGAGAGGAAGAGCGGGCGGGAAAACAGAAGGCATCGAGGAAGAAATGGAGGACAGAGCTTGCTGCCTGCCGCCATCACCCGCTACCCACTCAAGACAAGGTAAGAGCCAGGCAGACGGCGGGTGGGGGACACAGTGGCAGCACTTGGGGCACAGTGGCAGCATTTAATGGGTACAGTGGCAACATTTGTGGCACAGTGGCAGCATTTGTGGCAGAGTGGCAGGATTTAATGGGCACAGAGGCAACATTTGGGGCACAGTGGCAGTGTTTGATGGGCACAGTGGCAGCATTTGGGGCACAGTGGCAGCACTTAATGGGCACAGAGGCAACATTTGGGGCACAGTGGCAGTGTTTGATGGGCACAGTGGCAGCATTTGGGGCACAGTGGCTGTGTTTGGGCACAGTGGCAGCATTTGGGCACAGTGGCAGCATTTGGGCACAGTAGCAGCATTTGATGGGCACAGTCGCAGCATTTGGGGCACAGTCGCAGCATTTGGGGCACAGTGGCAGCGTTTGATGGGCAAAGTGGCTGCGTTTGATGGGCACAGTGGCAGCATTGGGGCAAAGTGGCTGTGTTTAATGGGCACAGTGGCAGCATTTGATGGGCACAGTGGCAGCATTTGATGGGCGCAGTGGGGTTTTTTCCAGAATTTTTCCGTTTGTTTGCGCTCCCCAAAAAATTTTGAGCACCAGCCGCCACTGATTTAAAGTGTATATATGATTTTTTTTTTCTGTTGTGGTATATTTAGTACTGGCTAGGTAAGTGCAGTGTTAACAAAAAAATCATATATACACTTTAAATGCAGGACACCTTTTGGATTAAATTATAAATAATTGTGGGTAATATATTTTTAACCACTTGCCGACCGCTGCACGCTGATGTACGTCCCTACTTTGGGACAGGTATCATTGTTATAGCAGCAGCTAGCTGCCATAACCCCAGTATCCCCATATTCGGCCGGCGGTCGGCTACAAAATAAAAGTTGTCTCTGTGGTGGATTCACCGCAAGATCACTTTTATCGGTGGCAGGAGAGGCCCCCCTCCCGCCGCGATCTGGTGCCCTCCGCCGCTTACTGGAGCCGTCGGCAGCAACGGAGTCAATCGCGTCTGTTCTCCTGTCAGGTATGGAGACGAGTGAGGGGAGGATGGCTGCCACCCATCTCCATACCATAGCAGGGCGGAAGCGACATCAAAAGGTCACTTCCATCCATACTTCTTAAAGGCAAATTTTTTTGTTGTAATTTTTTCAAAATGACAATTTTTTTTTTTTTGCTTTTAAGTCCAAATGTGAGATGTGAGATCTTTTTGACCCCAGATCTCATATTTAAGAGGTCCTTTAAGAGACCGCTGCATAAATGACAGAAAGTATTGGGTGCATAGTATAGGGTGTAGAGAAAAAAATGTATAATGTTTGGGGGGTTCAAATTAATTTTCTAGCAAAAAAAAACGTTTTTAACTTGTAAACACTGAGTCTAAAAAAGAGGCTTGGTCCTTAAGTGGTTAATGTGCCCTAAAATGAACTGTTATCTCTTAGCCTGGGTTCACACTAGATGTGGTGCAATTTCACAGCAAATTTGCTGCAGTTTCAGCACTGCATCTAAATCGCAACCTGTCCGTGAGAACCAATTGCAGAGTGTATGTTAAGTTAACGACACCCCACAATCGGTTTGCAAAATGCAGCGCAGTTTGTCAAATCAGATGGCATTGGTGTGAACATCCATGCAGTCTGATTCTGGTGTGGACAATAAAGGGTCCTGCACCAGTTTGGTGTGAATGCAGTGCGATTTGAGCCATACAAATCCATGGCTCAAATCGCACCCCAGAGACACCACATGTAATTCATACAGGAATGTGCTGCGATTGCTGTGCAAATTACAAGTGGTGTCTCACACCTCAGTAGTGTGAACCCGGGCTGAGGCCTTAAAACCATCTGCAGCATTCCCCTTGGCAGGGCTGAGCTCAGGTGTGTTTGGATCCTAGTCTGAACTATCCTGAGCTTTCCCGCAGCCGCACATATATACTCCTCTTGCATATGTGCAACTGAAGACCAGGAAATGTGTCGGTTGCTACCGATTGGCAGTGCACTATGACAGGAGGGGGCCCGAGGGGGGGATTTGGTTAAATAACAAATATGTCATGCTTCACTGATCTGTATAAAAAAAAATGGGCTGCTCAGCCTAAAATGCCCGGGCCTATGTTTTGTCCCAGTCTGGCCTGAGTGTGAGTATAGTGTAGTGTGTGTGTAGAGTGTGAGTATAGTGTAGTGTAGTGTCAGTGTAGAGTGTGAGTATAGTGTAGTGTCAAAGTAGAGTGTGAGTATAGTGTACTGTCAGTGTAGAGTGTGAGTATAGTGTAGTGTCAGTGTAGAGTGTGAGTATAGTGTAGTGCGAGTATAGTGTAGTGTCAGTGTAGAGTGTGAGTATAGTGTAGTGTCAAAGTAGAGTGTGAGTATAGTGTACTGTCAGTGTAGAGTGTGAGTATAGTGTAGTGTCAGTGTAGAGTGTGAGTATAGTGTAGTGTCAGTGTAGAGTGTCAGTATAGTGTTGTGTAAAAGTAGAGTGTGAGTATAGTGTACTGTCAGTGTAGAGTGTGAGTATTGCGTAGTGTCAGTGTAGAGTGTGAGTATTGTGTAGTGTCAGTGTAGAGTGTGAGTATAGTGTAGTTTCAGTGTAGAGTGTGAGTATAGTGTAGTGTGTGTGTAGTGTGAGTATAGTGTAGTGTCAGTGTAGAGTGTGAGTATAGTGTAGTGTCAGTGTAGAGTGTCAGTATAGTGTAGTGTCAGTGTAGAGTGTGAGTGTAGTGTAGTGTCAGTGTAGAGTGTGAGTATAGTGTAGTGTCAGTGTAGAGTGTGAGTATAGTGTAGTGTCAGTGTAGAGTGTGAGTATAGTGTAGTGTCAGTGTAGAGTGTGAGTATAGAGTAGTGTCAGTGTAGAGTGTGAGTACAGTATAGTGTCAGTGTAGAGTGTGAGTATAGTGTAGTGTATGTGTAGAGTGTGAGTATAGTGTAGTGTGTGTGTAGAGTGTGAGTATAGTGTAGTGTCAGTGTAGAGTGTCGGTATAGTGTAGTGTCAGTGTAGAGTGTCGGTATAGTGTAGTGTTAGTGTATTATTAGTATAGTGTGTGAGTATAGTGTAGTGTGTGTGCAGAGTGTGAGTATAGTGGGCTGCTCAGCCTAAAATGCCCAGGCCTATGTTTTGTCCCAGTCTGGCCTGAGTGTGAGTATAGTGTAGTGTCAGTGTAGAGTGTGAGTATAGTGTAGTTTCAGTGTAGAGTGTGAGTATAGTGTAGTGTGTGTGTAGTGTGAGTATAGTGTAGTGTCAGTGTAGAGTGTGAGTATAGTGTAGTGTGTGTGTAGAGTGTGAGTATAGTGTAGTGTCAGTGTAGAGTGTCAGTGTAGAGTGTCAGTATAGTGTAGTGTCAGTGTAGAGTGTGAGTGTAGTGTAGTGTAAGTGTAGAGTGTGAGTATAGAGTAGTGTCAGTGTAGAGTGTGAGTATAGTATAGTGTCAGTGTAGAGTGTGAGTATAGTGTAGTGTGTGTGTGGAGTGTGAGTATAGTGTAGTGTCAGTGTAGAGTGTGAGTATAGTGTAGTGTCAGTGTAGAGTGTGAGTATAGAGTAGTGTCAGTGTAGAGTGTGAGTATAGTATAGTGTCAGTGTAGAGTGTGAGTATAGTGTAGTGTGTGTGTAGAGTGTGAGTATAGTGTAGTGTGTGTGTGTAGAGTGTGAGTATAGTGTAGTGTGTGTGTAGAGTGTGAGTATAGTGTAGTGTGTGTGTAGAGTGTGAGTATAGTGTAGTGTCAGTGTAGAGTGTCGGTATAGTGTAGTGTTAGTGTATTATTAGTATAGTGTGTGAGTATAGTGTAGTGTGTGTGTAGAGTGTGAGTATAGTGGGCTGCTCAGTCTAAAATGCCCAGGCCTATGTTTTGTCCCAGTCTGGCCTGAGTGTGAGTATAGTGTAGTGTGTGTGTAGAGTGTGAGTATAGTGTACTGTCAGTGTAGAGTGTGAGTATAGTGTAGTATCAGTGTAGAGTGTGAGTATAGTGTAGTTTCAGTGTAGAGTGTGAGTATAGTGTAGTGTGTGTGTAGTGTGAGTATAGTGTAGTGTCAGTGTAGAGTGTGAGTATAGTGTAGTGTCAGTGTAGAGTGTGAGTATAGTGTAGTGTGTGTGTAGAGTGTGAGTATAGTGTAGTGTGTGTGTAGAGTGTGAGTATAGTGTAGTGTCAGTGTAGAGTGTCAGTATAGTGTAGTGTCAGTGTAGAGTGTGAGTGTAGTGTAGTGTCAGTGTAGAGTGTGAGTATAGTGTAGTGTCAGTGTAGAGTGTGAGCATAGTGTAGTGTCAGTGTAAAGTGTGAGTATAGAGTAGTGTCAGTGTAAAGTGTGAGTATAGTGTAGTGTGTGTGTAGAGTGTGAGTATAGTGTAGTGTGTGTGTAGAGTGTGAGTGTAGTGTAGTGTCAGTGTAGAGTGTGAGTATAGTGTAGTGTCAGTGTAGAGTGTGAGTATAGTGTACTGTCAGTGTAGAGTGTGAGTATAGTGTAGTGTCAGTGTAGAGTGTGAGTATAGTGTAGTGTCAGTGTAGAGTGTGAGTATAGTGTAGTGTCAGTGTAGAGTGTGAGTATAGTGTAGTGTCAAAGTAGAGTGTGAGTATAGTGTACTGTCAGTGTAGAGTGTGAGTATTGTGTAGTGTCAGTGTAGAGTGTGAGCATTGTGTAGTGTCAGTGTAGAGTGTGAGTATAGTGAAGTTTCAGTGTAGAGTGTGAGTATAGTGTAGTGTGTGTGTAGTGTGAGTATAGTGTAGTGTCAGTGTAGAGTGTGAGTATAGTGTAGTGTCAGTGTAGAGTGTCAGTATAGTGTAGTGTCAGTGTAGAGTGTGAGTATAGTGTAGTGTCAGTGTAGAGTGTGAGTATAGAGTAGTGTCAGTGTAGAGTGTGAGTACAGTATAGTGTCAGTGTAGAGTGTGAGTATAGTGTAGTGTGTGTGTAGAGTGTGAGTATAGTGTAGTGTGCGTGTAGAGTGTGAGTATAGTGTAGTGTCAGTGTAGAGTGTCGGTATAGTGTAGTGTCAGTGTAGAGTGTCGGTATAGTGTAGTGTTAGTGTATTATTAGTATAGTGTGTGAGTATAGTGTAGTGTGTGTGCAGAGTGTGAGTATAGTGGGCTGCTCAGCCTAAAATGCCCAGGCCTATGTTTTGTCCCAGTCTGGCCTGAGTGTGAGTATAGTGTAGTGTCAGTGTAGAGTGTGAGTATAGTGTAGTTTCAGTGTAGAGTGTGAGTATAGTGTAGTGTGTGTGTAGTGTGAGTATAGTGTAGTGTCAGTGTAGAGTGTGAGTATAGTGTAGTGTGTGTGTAGAGTGTGAGTATAGTGTAGTGTGTGTGTAGAGTGTGAGTATAGTGTAGTGTCAGTGTAGAGTGTCAGTATAGTGTAGTGTCAGTGTAGAGTGTGAGTGCAGCGTAGTGTAAGTGTAGAGTGTGAGTATAGAGTAGTGTCAGTGTAGAGTGTGAGTATAGTATAGTGTCAGTGTAGAGTGTGAGTATAGTGTAGTGTGTGTGTAGAGTGTGAGTATAGTGTAGTGTTTGTGTAGAGTGTGAGTATAGTGTAGTGTCAGTGTAGAGTGTCGGTATAGTGTAGTGTTAGTGTATTATTAGTATAGTGTGTGAGTATAGTGTAGTGTGTGTGTAGAGTGTGAGTATAGTGGGCTGCTCAGTCTAAAATGCCCAGGCCTATGTTTTGTCCCAGTCTGGCCTGAGTGTGAGTATAGTGTAGTGTGTGTGTAGAGTGTGAGTATAGTGTACTGTCAGTGTAGAGTGTGTGTATAGTGTAGTGTCAGTGTAGAGTGTGAGTATAGTGTAGTTTCAGTGTAGAGTGTGAGTATAGTGTAGTGTGTGTGTAGTGTGAGTATAGTGTAGTGTCAGTGTAGAGTGTGAGTATAGTGTAGTGTGTGTGTAGAGTGTGAGTATAGTGTAGTGTGTGTGTAGAGTGTGAGTGTAGTGTAGTGTCAGTGTAGAGTGTCAGTATAGTGTAGTGTCAGTGTAGAGTGTGAGTGTAGTGTAGTGTCAGTGTAGAGTGTGAGTATAGTGTAGTGTCAGTGTAGAGTGTGAGTATAGTGTAGTGTCAGTGTAGAGTGTGAGCATAGTGTAGTGTCAGTGTAAAGTGTGAGTATAGAGTAGTGTCAGTGTAGAGTGTGAGTATAGTGTAGTGTGTGTGTAGAGTGTGAGTATAGTGTAGTGTGTGTGTAGAATGTGAGTATAGTGTAGTGTCAGTGTAGAGTGTCAGTATAGTGTAGTGTTAGTGTATTATTAGTATAGTGTGTGAGTATAGTGTAGTGTGTGTGTAGAGTGTGAGTATAGTGGGCTGCTCAGCCTAAAATGCCCGGGCCTATATTTTGTCCCAGTCTGGCCTGAGTGTGAGTATAGTGTAGTGTGTGTAGAGTGTGAGTATAGTGTAGTGTGTGTGTGTGTAGAGTGTGAGTATAGTGTAGTGTCAGTGTAGAGTGTCAGTATAGTGTAGTGTCAGTGTAGAGTGTGAGTATAGTGTAGTGTCAGTGTAGCTGTGAGTATAGTGTAGTGTCAGTGTAGAGTGTGAGTATAGTATAGTGTCAGTGTAGAGTGTGAGTATAGTGTAGTGTGTGTGTAGAGTGTGAGTATAGTGTAGTGTGTGTGTAGAGTGTGAGTATAGTGTAGTGTCAGTGTAGAGTGTCGGTATAGTGTAGTGTTAGTGTATTATTAGTATAGTGTGTGAGTATAGTGTAGTGTGTGTGTGTAGAGTGTGAGTATAGTGGGCTGCTCAGTCTAAAATGCCCAGGCCTATGTTTTGTCCCAGTCTGGCCTGAGTGTGAGTATAGTGTAGTGTGTGTGTAGAGTGTGAGTATAGTGTACTGTCAGTGTAGAGTGTGAGTATAGTGTAGTGTCAGTGTAGAGTGTGAGTATAGTGTAGTTTCAGTGTAGAGTGTGAGTATAGTGTAGTGTGTGTGTAGTGTGAGTATAGTGTAGTGTCAGTGTAGAGTGTGAGTATAGTGTAGTGTGTGTGTAGAGTGTGAGTATAGTGTAGTGTGTGTGTGTGTGTGTGTGTAGAGTGTGAGTATAGTGTAGTGTCAGTGTAGAGTGTCAGTATAGTGTAGTGTCAGTGTAGAGTGTGAGTGTAGTGTAGTGTCAGTGTAGAGTGTGAGTATAGTGTAGTGTCAGTGTAGAGTGTGAGCATAGTGTAGTGTCAGTGTAAAGTGTCAGTATAGAGTAGTGTCAGTGTAGAGTGTGAGTATAGTGTAGTGTGTGTGTAGAGTGTGAGTATAGTGTAGTGTGTGTGTGGAGTGTGAGTATAGTGTAGTGTCAGTGTAGAGTGTCAGTATAGTGTAGTGTTAGTGTATTATTAGTATAGTGTGTGAGTATAGTGTAGTGTGTGTGTAGAGTGTGAGTATAGTGGGCTGCTCAGCCTAAAATGCCCGGGCCTATATTTTGTCCCAGTCTGGCCTGAGTGTGAGTATAGTGTAGTGTGAGTGTAGAGTGTGAGTATAGTGTAGTGTGAGTGTAGAGTGTGAGTATAGTGTAGTGTCAGTGTAGAGTGTGAGTATAGTGTAGTGTCAGTGTAGAGTGGGAGTATAGTGTAGTGTGTGTGTAGAGTGTGAGTATAGTGTAGTGTCAGTGTAGAGTGTGAGTATAGTGTAGTGTCAGTGTAGAGTGTAAGTATAGTGTAGTGTCAGTGTAGAGTGTGAGTGTAGTGTCAGTGTAGAGTGTAAGTATTGTGTAGTGTCAGTGTAGAGTGTGAGTATAGTGTAGTGTCAATGTAGAGTGTGAGTATAGTGTAGTGTCAGTGTAGAGTGTAAGTGTAGTGTAGTGTCAGTGTAGAGTGTGAGTATAGTGTAGTGTCAGTGTAGAGTGTGAGTATAGTGTAGTGTCAGTGTAGAGTGTGAGTATAGTGTAGTGTCAGTGTAGAGTGTAAGTGTAGTGTAGTGTCAGTGTAGAGTGTAAGTGTAGTGTAGTGTCAGTGTAGAGTGTGAGTATAGTGTAGTGTCAGTGTAGAGTGTAAGTGTAGTGTAGTGTCAGTGTAGAGTGTGAGTATAGTGTAGTGTCAGTGTAGAGTGTAAGTGTAGTGTAGTGTCAGTGTAGAGTGTGAGCATAGTGTAGTGTCAGTGTAAAGTGTCAGTATAGAGTAGTGTCAGTGTAGAGTGTGAGTATAGTGTAGTGTGTGTGTAGAGTGTGAGTATAGTGTAGTGTGTGTGTGGAGTGTGAGTATAGTGTAGTGTCAGTGTAGAGTGTCAGTATAGTGTAGTGTTAGTGTATTATTAGTATAGTGTGTGAGTATAGTGTAGTGTGTGTGTAGAGTGTGAGTATAGTGGGCTGCTCAGCCTAAAATGCCCGGGCCTATATTTTGTCCCAGTCTGGCCTGAGTGTGAGTATAGTGTAGTGTGAGTGTAGAGTGTGAGTATAGTGTAGTGTGAGTGTAGAGTGTGAGTATAGTGTAGTGTCAGTGTAGAGTGTGAGTATAGTGTAGTGTCAGTGTAGAGTGGGAGTATAGTGTAGTGTGTGTGTAGAGTGTGAGTATAGTGTAGTGTCAGTGTAGAGTGTGAGTATAGTGTAGTGTCAGTGTAGAGTGTAAGTATAGTGTAGTGTCAGTGTAGAGTGTGAGTGTAGTGTCAGTGTAGAGTGTAAGTATTGTGTAGTGTCAGTGTAGAGTGTGAGTATAGTGTAGTGTCAATGTAGAGTGTGAGTATAGTGTAGTGTCAGTGTAGAGTGTAAGTGTAGTGTAGTGTCAGTGTAGAGTGTGAGTATAGTGTAGTGTCAGTGTAGAGTGTGAGTATAGTGTAGTGTCAGTGTAGAGTGTGAGTATAGTGTAGTGTCAGTGTAGAGTGTAAGTGTAGTGTAGTGTCAGTGTAGAGTGTAAGTGTAGTGTAGTGTCAGTGTAGAGTGTGAGTATAGTGTAGTGTCAGTGTAGAGTGTAAGTGTAGTGTAGTGTCAGTGTAGAGTGTGAGTATAGTGTAGTGTCAGTGTAGAGTGTAAGTGTAGTGTAGTGTCAGTGTAGAGTAGGGATGAGCTTCGTGTTCGAGTCGAACCCATGTTCGACTCGAACATCAGCTGTTCGATCGTTCGTCGAATTGAGAATGATATGGGCCGTTCGCGCCAAATTCGTGTGGCGCGTCACGGCCCATAATTCACTGCGGCATCGCAGTGCATTGCTTGCTGATGATTGGCCAAGCATGCACTATGACCCGCATGCTTGGCCAATCACAGCGCCGCCTGAACAGAGAGCCGTAATTGGCGAAAGCCAAGGAGGCTTTGGCCAATTATGGCTCAGGGGATTTAGTACACGCCCCACACTATATAAGGCCGCCTGCACGGCGGCCCTGTGTATTGTGTTCCGGTGTGCTGAGAGAGAGAGAGAGACAGTGTCATTTGATTTGAGTTAGATAGATTAGGCAGGACAGTCAGTCAGTTAGCTGCACTTAAAGTGTATTGTGTATATATATGCATCCCAGGTGTTGCATATATATATATATATACACACTGTATTCAGTTTAGCTAGATCCGTTTCTGTTATCTTCTAGACTATTTACATTTAGTGCAGTGCGTCCTGCTCACAGTGTTCAGCTAGATCCGTTCCTGTTATCTTCCTACTGACAGGCAGGCTTGTCTTGTTACAGTATATAAAGCTACCTGAAGAAAATTACTGGTGTTCTTTTGATCCTATTAGTACCACGGTCAGGCAGCTAGACTATTTACAGTTAGTGCAGTGCGTCCTGCTCACAGTGTTCTGCTAAACCTACAAGTTAGTGGGGTGCGTCCTGCTCACAGTGTTCAGCTAAACCTACAAGCTAGTGGGGTGCGTCCTGCTCACAGTGTTCAGCTAAACCTACAAGCTAGTGGGGTGCGTCCTGCTCACAGTGTTCAGCAAAACCTACAAGTTAGTGGAGTGCGTCCTGCTCACAGTGTTCAGCTAAACCTACAAGCTAGTGGGGTGCGTCCTGCTCACAGTGTTCTGCTAAACCTACAAGTTAGTGGGGTGCGTCCTGCTCACAGTGTTCTGCTAAACCTACAAGTTAGTGGGGTGCGTCCTGCTCACAGTGTTCAGCTAAACCTACAAGTTATCCCAGCTTAGTGCAGCTACAGGCCATTAGTATGTCTGGAAGGCCAAGAAGGAGAGGCAGACAGTCACAAGCCAATAAGAGAGGGCAAGCAGGCTCTGTGTCTAGTGCTGAAATAAAAAAACAATGTGTCTGCGCTAGAAAAAATCGCTGCACTCAAAGTGCAGTACCCCTAGGTGCTAAAGTATAAAGTGCACAGTGCTATGTTTCACATAGCACTGTGCACTTTATACTTTAGCACCTAGGGGTACTGCACTTTGAGTGCAGCGATTTTTTCTAGCGCAGACACATTGTTTTTTTATTTTAATACTTTGCACGAATATGGAACGTGACTGAGTGTTTGCAGCTGATCTCCACTGTTCACTTATTATTTTGTAGGCATTTATCCGTAAGTGGCTCGCAGGGTTTCATATATATTCTGTGTCTAGTGCTGGTCGTGGAGACGGTGCATCCTCATCAGCACGTGGCCATGGGACACGCTTGGCCTTTTTTTCGGCAGCTGGCCGTGTTGAGCCGCAACATGCGGAAGACTTGGTCGAGTGGATGACCAAGCCGTCCTCATCCTCCTCATCCTCTCTCACCCATGCCCAGGGTACTTTGTCTGGCAAAGCAGCGGCCTCTTCCCTCGGCTCAATGTCATCAGTGACTCCTTCCCTAGCCCCACCATGTCCTCCTGAGGAGTCCCTCGAACTGTTTGACCACAGTGTTGGGTACATGCTCCAGGAGGATGCCCAGCGTTTGGAAGGCTCTGATGATGATACTGAGCTCGATGAAGGCAGTAACACGAGCACGGACAGAGGGGGTGCCCAAGAAGGACAGCTATCTGGCAGTCATGCTCCCCCTGCTGCAGCATACTGCCAGGTTTGCTCCAGTGATGAGGAGGGAGGGGATGATGAGGTCACTGACTCAACGTGGGTGCCTGATAGGAGAGAGGAGGAGGAGGAGGAGGAGGCGGCACATCACCAACGAGGCAGGATGCCCTCCAGGGGCCAGCCTAAGGGCAGCACATTGACTGCATCACACCCCAAAGCTCCACATATGCAGGGCGCTGCAGTCTCTGCGCGTTATTCAAAAAGTTCTTTGGTGTGGGCCTTTTTTGAGACGAGTGCATCAGATCGCACCGCTGCTATTTGCAACATATGTCTCAAGCGTATCTCGCATGGCCAAAACATCTCCCGCTTGGGTACCACATGCTTGACCAGACATATGTTGACCTGCCATGCAGTTCGTTGGCAAGCGTATCTAAAAGACCCACACCAAAGAACAAAGAGGACCTCTGCTTGCTCCTCATCAGCTGAGATTTCCAACCCCACTAGACCTTCAGTCCTCTCTGAGACCTGCACTGAGAGGAATGAAGGTGTAGAATTAGGTGTGTCACAGCCACGTACTTGTGGGCAATCTGATTTTGGTACACCGACGTCAGATTGTACCAGGAAAATTTCCCTGCCCCAGCTGCTGCACCGCCGAAAGAAGTTTGCTCCCAGCCATCCACATGCCCAGCGGTTGAATGCTAGCTTGGCAAAATTGCTAGCACTTCAACTGCTGCCTTTTCAGTTGGTAGACTCTGCCCTCTTCCGTGAGTTTGTGGAATGTGCAGTTCCTCAGTGGCAGGTACCCAAACGCCACTTTTTCTCACGGAAGGCGATTTCGGCTCTCTACCAGCATGTGGAAGGCAATGTCCATGCCTCGCTGGACAGGGCGGTCAGCGGTAAGGTGCATATTACCGCTGACTCATGGTCCAGCAGGCATGGACAGGGACGTTACCTAAGTTTCAAGGCGCATTGGGTGACTCTGCTGGCAGCTGGGAAGGATGCAGGACAAGGTGCAGTAGTGTTGGAGGTTGTTCCGCCACCACGCCTCCAAAATGCTAATGATTGTGACACACCTCTCTCCTCCACCCCCTCCTCTTCTTCTTCCTCCATGGCCTCTTCCTCGGAACCAGCGGTGCTCCGTAGTCGTTCAAGGGGCTACGCAAGTACGCAGGCCAAAAGATGCCATGCGGTGCTTGAGCTGGTGTGCTTGGGGGACAGGAGCCACACTGGGGCAGAGGTTCTGTCAGCTCTGCAGGGGCAGGTTCAGAGGTGGTTGACGCCACGCCAACTTAAGGCAGGAATGGTGGTTTGCGACAATGGCACCAACCTCCTCTCTGCCCTCCGACAGGGACAAATGACCCATGTGCCCTGTTTGGCTCACGTCCTTAACTTGGTGGTGCAGCGGTTCTTGGGCAGGTACCCGGGCTTACAGGATGTCCTGAGGCAGGCCAGGAAAGTCTGTGTGCATTTCCGCCGGTCATATAATGCCAGTGCTCGGCTGACGGACCTCCAAAAGGAGTTTAACCTGCCCAAGAACCGCCTAATCTGTGACATGCCCACCAGGTGGAACTCAACGTTGGCCATGCTGCAGCGGCTGCACACGCAGCAGAGGGCCATCAATGAGTACCTGTGCGACTATGGCACCAGGACAGGGTCAGGGGAGCTTGTTTTTTTTCCCCACGCCAGTGGGCCATGATCAGGGATGCATGCACTGTCCTGTCACCATTTGAGGAGGCCACGAGGATGGTGAGCAGTGACAGTGCATGCATCAGTGACACTGTCCCCCTTGTCCACCTGTTGGAGCACACGCTGCGTGGAATAATGGACAGGGCACTTGAGGCAGAACAGAGGCAGGAAGAGGAGGACTTCCTTAGCTCTCAAGGCCCCCTTTATCCAGACAGTGTTCCTGCGTGCCCGCCGATCACACAGGAAGAGGACGAGGAGGAAGAGGAGGAGGAGGAGGAGGAAGATTGTGTCAGTATGGAGGTGGAGCCTGGCACTCAGCATCAGCAGCAGTCTTTAAGGGATAAGTCGCAAGAAACACATGGACTTGTACGTGGCTGGGAGGAGGTGGCTGCGGACCATGTCGTCCTTAGTGACCCAGAGGACTCCGGACCGAATGCCTCAGCAAACCTACGCTGCATGGCCTCCCTGATCCTGCAAAGCCTGCGTAAGGATCCTCGTATTCGTGGTATCAAGGAGAAGGACCAATACTGGCTGCCAACCCTCCTTGATCCACGTTACAAGGGTAAGGTTGCGGACCTTATCTTGCCATCGCAGAGGGAGCAGAGGATGAAACATCTTCGGGAGGCCTTGCAGAAAGGTCTGTGCAACGCGTTCCCAGAGACTGGGAGGTTACAAACTCCTGTTTCTCGACAACGTGTTGCTGAGGCTTCGGTCAGTCAAAGAAGGAGCGGTGGAGAAGGTGGCTGTCTGACCGATGCGTTCAGACAATTTTTTGGTCCGCAGCCCCAAGGTATGATCGGTTCCAGCAACCATCGCCAGCGTCTGTTTTACATGGTGCAGGAATACCTAGGGGCAAGATCAGACTTGGACACCTTTTCCACCGAAAATCCTCTGGGTTACTGGGTCTTGAGGATGGATCACTGGCCAGAGCTTGCACAGTATGCAATTGAGCTACTGGCCTGTCCTGCATCTAGCGTTCTTTCGGAACGCACATTCAGTGCTGCTGGAGGCGTGGTAACCGATCACAGGGTGCGTCTGTCCACTGACTCGGTCGATCGACTGACCTTCATAAAAATGAATGAGTCTTGGATCACCACCAGCTACCAAGCACCTGATGCTGATGTAACTGAATAATTTTTTTTGAAATCTCAGATCCCTTCAAAGACTGCCTATGCTGATGCTGAGTGACTATCCCTGAGTAATTATCCTCTTCCTCCTCAATCATCACGCTGATAGCTTGTAAGAGCATTTTTGGTTCTGGGCGCCACCACCAGTGCCTAAGGCACAATTTTTCAGCCCCTGTTTAACAGGGGCGTGTAATTACGATTTTTGATGTAATACTTTGCAGCAGGGCACGTTCCTGCATTCCAACTAGAGTGTCTGTGAGGGGTTGCAGTGTTGTGGCACCAGCACCAGTGCCTAAGGCCCAATTTTTCAGCCCTTGTTTAACAGGGGCGTGTAATTACAAATTTTGATGCAATACTTTACAGCAGGGCTCGTTCCTGCATTCCAACTAGAGTGTCTGTGAGGGGTTGCAGTGTTGTGGCACCAGCACCAGTAACTAAGGCCTAATTGTTCAGCTCCTGTTCAACAGGGGCATGTAATTACAATTCTTGATCTAATATTTCACAGCAGAGCCCTGTGAGGGCTTACAGTGTTGTGGCCACAGCAACACCTAAGGCCCAAATTTCTGCTGAGTATATAGGGCAGGACCCTACTTTCAAACAACTAACTTACAAACGACTCCTACTTGCAAACGGAAGGAGACAGCAGGAAGTGAGAATAAATCTACCCCTAGGAAGGGAAATTCTCTCCTGTAAGAGTTAATATGGGAAAAACATTTCTCCTTTCCACTGATGCTTTCCAATCCATTGGGACAAAAAGTGAGGTGAAATCTTCTGAAGAGGAGGAAAGACAGCAAAACAAATGTCACAGGGGTGATAACCCTTCCCTATGTTTTCCAAAAAGCTTAAAAAAGATTTTTTGGCTGGAGCTAAACACGTTAAAAATGTACCCGTTCAAAATTACAAAGGGATTCTACTTAACAACAAACCTACAGCCTGTATACTGCTGTTCAGAGTATATAGGGCCTGGTGGCCCCACACCTTTCCTTATTTTAATTTGGGTGCGGGGTTCCCCTTAATATCCATACAAGACCCAAAGGGCCTGGTAATGGACTGGGGGGTAACCATGCCGTTTGTCTCACTGATTTTCATCCATATTGCCAGGACCCGACATTACATTAAACCCGCAAGCAGTTTTAAATGAGATTTTTTCCTTTAAAAATGACATTTGGTGCAGGGACTTTTTTTTACTTTAAGCATCATTAAAATCACTGCTCCCGAAAAAACGGCCGTTTTTAAAAGTTTTTTTTGCATTGATACATGTCCCCTGGGGTAGGACCCGGGTCCCCAAACCCTTTTTAGGACAATACCATGCAAATTAGCCTTTAAAATGAGCACTTTTGATTTCAAACGTTCGAGTCCCATAGACGTCAATGGGGTTCTAACGTTCGTGCGAACTTTCGGTCCGTTCGCAAGTTCTGGTGCGAACCGAACCGGGGGGTGTTCGGCTCATCCCTAGTGTAGAGTGTGAGTATAGTGTAGTGTCAGTGTAGAGTGTGAGTGGAGTGTAGTGTAGTGTCAGTGTAGAGTGTGAGTGTAGTGTAGTGTCAGTGTAGAGTGTGAGTATAGTGTAGTGTCAGTGTAGAGTGTGAGTATAGTGTAGTGTCAGTGTAGAGTGTGAGTATAGTGTAGTGTGAGTATAGTGTAGTGTCAGTGTAGAGTGTGAGTATAGTGTAGTGTCAGTGTAGAGTGTGAGTATAGTGTAGTGTCAGCGTAGAGTGTGAGTATAGTGTAGTGTCAGTGTATAGTGTAGTGTCAGTGTAGAGTGTGAGTATAGCGTAGTGTCAGTGTAGAGTGTGAGTATAGTGTAGAGTGTGAGTATAGTATAGTGTCAGTGTAGAGTGTCAAAATAGTGTAGTGTCAGTGTAGAGTGTGAGTATAGTGTAGTGCCAGTGTACAGTGTGAGTATAGTGTAGTGTCAGTGTAGTGTGTGAGTATAGTGTAGTGTCAGTGTAGAGTGTGAGTAAAGTGTAGTGTCAGTGTATAGTGTGAGTATAGTGAAATGTCAGTGTAGAGTGTTAGTATAGTGTTCTGTCAGTGTATAGTGTGAGTATAGTGTAGTGTCAGTGTAGAGTGTGAGTATAGTGTAGTGTCAGTGTAGAGTGTGAGTATAGTGTAGTGTCAGTGTAGAGTGTCAAAATAGTGTAGTGTCAGTGTAGAGTGTCAAAATAGTGTAGTGTCAGTGTAGAGTGTCAAAATAGTGTAGTGTCAGTGTAGAGTGTGAGTATAGTGTAGTGCCAGTGTAGAGTGTGAGTATAGTGTAGAGTGTCAGTATAGTGTAGTGTCAGTGTAGAGTGTTAGTATAGTGTCGTGTCAGTGTACAGTGTGAGTATAGTGTAGTGTCAGTGTAGAGTGTGAGTATAGTGTACTGTCAGTGTAGAGTGTGAGTATAGTGTAGTGACAGTGTAGAATATGAGTATAGTGTAGTGTCAGTGTATAGTGTAGTGTCAGTGTAGAGTGTGAATATAGTGTAGTGTGTGTGTAGAGTGTGAGTATAGTGTAGTGTCAGTGTAGAGTGTGAGTATAGTGCAGTGTCAGTGTAGAGTGTGAGTATAGTGTAGTGTCAGTGTAGAGTGTGAGTGTAGTGTAGTGTCAGTGTAGAGTGTGAGTATAGTGTAGTGTCAGTGTAGAGTGTGAGTGTAGTGTAGTGTCAGTGTGGAGTGTGAGTGTAGTGTAGTGTCAGTGTAGAGTGTGAGTATAGTGTAGTGTCAGTGTAGAGTGTGAGTATAGTGTAGTGTCAGTGTAGCGTGTGAGTATAGTGTAGTGTCAGTGTAGCGTGTGAGTATAGTGTAGTGTCAGTGTAGAGTGTGAGTATAGTGTAGTGTCAGTGTAGAGTGGGAGTATAGTGTAGTGTCAGTGTAGAGTGGGAGTATAGTGTAGAGTCAATGTAGAGTGTAAGTATAGTGTAGTGTCAGTGTAGAGTGTGAGTGTAGTGTCAGTGTAGAGTGTAAGTATTGTGTAGTGTCAGTGTAGAGTGTGAGTATAGTGTAGTGTCAATGTAGAGTGTGAGTATAGTGTAGTGTCAGTGTAGAGTGTAAGTGTACTGTAGTGTCAGTGTAGAGTGTGAGTGTAGTGTAGTGTCAGTGTAGAGCGTGAGTATAGTGTAGTGTCAGTGTAGAGTGTAGTGTAGTGTAGTGTAGTGTCAGTGTAGAGTGTGAGTGTAGAGTGTGAGTATAGTGTAGTGTCAGTGTAGAGTGTAAGTGTAGTGTAGTGTCAGTGTAGAGTGTGAGTGTAGTGTAGTGTCAGTGTAGAGTGTGAGTATAGTGTAGTGTCAGTGTAGAGTGTGAGTGGAGTGTAGTGTAGTGTCAGTGTAGAGTGTGAGTGTAGTGTAGTGTCAGTGTAGAGTGTGAGTATAGTGTAGTGTCAGTGTAGAGTGTGAGTATAGTGTAGTGTCAGTGTAGAGTGTGAGTATAGTGTAGTGTGAGTATAGTGTAGTGTCAGTGTAGAGTGTGAGTATAGTGTAGCGTCAGTATAGAGTGTGAGTATAGTGTAGTGTCAGCGTAGAGTGTGAGTATAGTGTAGTGTCAGTGTATAGTGTAGTGTCAGTGTAGAGTGTGAGTATAGTGTAGTGTCAGTGTAGAGTGTGAGTATAGTGTAGAGTGTGAGTATAGTGTAGTGTCAGTGTAGAGTGTCAAAATAGTGTAGTGTCAGTGTAGAGTGTGAGTATAGTGTAGTGCCAGTGTACAGTGTGAGTATAGTGTAGTGTCAGTGTAGTGTGTGAGTATAGTGTAGTGTCAGTGTAGAGTGTGAGTAAAGTGTAGTGTCAGTGTATAGTGTGAGTATAGTGAAATGTCAGTGTAGAGTGTTAGTATAGTGTTCTGTCAGTGTATAGTGTGAGTATAGTGTAGTGTCAGTGTAGAGTGTGAGTATAGTGTAGTGTCAGTGTAGAGTGTCAAAATAGTGTAGTGTCAGTGTAGAGTGTCAAAATAGTGTAGTGTCAGTGTAGAGTGTCAAAATAGTGTAGTGTCAGTGTAGAGTGTGAGTATAGTGTAGTGCCAGTGTAGAGTGTCAGTATAGTGTAGAGTGTCAGTATAGTGTAGTGTCAGTGTAGAGTGTTAGTATAGTGTCGTGTCAGTGTACAGTGTGAGTATAGTGTAGTGTCAGTGTAGAGTGTGAGTATAGTGTAGTGTCAGTTTAGAGTGTGAGTATAGTGTAGTGTGAGTGTAGAGTGTGAGTATAGTGTAGTGTGAGTGTAGAGTGTGAGTATAGTGTAGTGACAGTGTAGAGTATGAGTATAGTGTAGTGTCAGTGTATAGTGTAGTGTCAGTGTAGAGTGTGAATATAGTGTAGTGTGTGTGTAGAGTGTGAGTATAGTGTAGTGTCAGTGTAGAGTGTGAGTATAGTGCAGTGTCAGTGTAGAGTGTCAGTATAGTGTAGTGTCAGTGTAGAGTGTGAGTGTAGTGTAGTGTCAGTGTAGAGTGTGAGTATAGTGTAGTGTCAGTGTAGAGTGTGAGTGTAGTGTAGTGTCAGTGTGGAGTGTGAGTGTAGTGTAGTGTCAGTGTAGAGTGTGAGTATAGTGTAGTGTCAGTGTAGAGTGTGAGTATAGTGTAGTGTCAGTGTAGCGTGTGAGTATAGTGTAGTGTCAGTGTAGCGTGTGAGTATAGTGTAGTGTCAGTGTAGAGTGTGAGTATAGTGTAGTGTCAGTGTAGAGTGGGAGTATAGTGTAGTGTCAGTGTAGAGTGGGAGTATAGTGTAGAGTCAATGTAGAGTGTAAGTATAGTGTAGTGTCAGTGTAGAGTGTGAGTGTAGTGTCAGTGTAGAGTGTAAGTATTGTGTAGTGTCAGTGTAGAGTGTGAGTATAGTGTAGTGTCAATGTAGAGTGTGAGTATAGTGTAGTGTCAGTGTAGAGTGTAAGTGTACTGTAGTGTCAGTGTAGAGTGTGAGTGTAGTGTAGTGTCAGTGTAGAGCGTGAGTATAGTGTAGTGTCAGTGTAGAGTGTAGTGTAGTGTAGTGTAGTGTCAGTGTAGAGTGTGAGTGTAGAGTGTGAGTATAGTGTAGTGTCAGTGTAGAGTGTAAGTGTAGTGTAGTGTCAGTGTAGAGTGTGAGTGTAGTGTAGTGTCAGTGTAGAGTGTGAGTATAGTGTAGTGTCAGTGTAGAGTGTGAGTGGAGTGTAGTGTAGTGTCAGTGTAGAGTGTGAGTGTAGTGTAGTGTCAGTGTAGAGTGTGAGTATAGTGTAGTGTCAGTGTAGAGTGTGAGTATAGTGTAGTGTCAGTGTAGAGTGTGAGTATAGTGTAGTGTGAGTATAGTGTAGTGTCAGTGTAGAGTGTGAGTATAGTGTAGCGTCAGTATAGAGTGTGAGTATAGTGTAGTGTCAGCGTAGAGTGTGAGTATAGTGTAGTGTCAGTGTATAGTGTAGTGTCAGTGTAGAGTGTGAGTATAGTGTAGTGTCAGTGTAGAGTGTGAGTATAGTGTAGAGTGTGAGTATAGTGTAGTGTCAGTGTAGAGTGTCAAAATAGTGTAGTGTCAGTGTAGAGTGTGAGTATAGTGTAGTGCCAGTGTACAGTGTGAGTATAGTGTAGTGTCAGTGTAGTGTGTGAGTATAGTGTAGTGTCAGTGTAGAGTGTGAGTAAAGTGTAGTGTCAGTCTATAGTGTGAGTATAGTGAAATGTCAGTGTAGAGTGTTAGTATAGTGTTCTGTCAGTGTATAGTGTGAGTATAGTGTAGTGTCAGTGTAGAGTGTGAGTATAGTGTAGTGTCAGTGTAGAGTGTGAGTATAGTGTAGTGTCAGTGTAGAGTGTTAGTATAGTGTAGTGTCAGTGTAGAGTGTCAAAATAGTGTAGTGTCAGCGTAGAGTGTCAAAATAGTGTAGTGTCAGTGTAGAGTGTCAAAATAGTGTAGTGTCAGTGTAGAGTGTGAGTATAGTGTAGTGCCAGTGTAGAGTGTGAGTATAGTGTAGTGTCAGTGTAGAGTGTCAGTATAGTGTAGTGTCAGTGTAGAGTGTCAGTATAGTGTAGTGTCAGTGTAGAGTGTTAGTATAGTGTAGTGTCAGTGTACAGTGTGAGTGTAGTGTAGTTTCAGTGTAGAGTGTGAGTATAGTGTAGTGTCAGTGTAGAGTGTGAGTATAGTGTAGTGTCAGTGTAGAGTGTGAGTAAAGTGTAGTGTCAGTGTAGAGTGTGAGTATAGTGTAGTGTCAGTGTAGAGTGTGAGTATAGTGTAGTGTCAGTGTAGAGTGTGAGTATAGTGTAGTGTGAGTATAGTGTAGTGTCAGTGTAGAGTGTGAGTATAGTGTAGTGTCAGTATAGAGTGTGAGTATAGTGTAGTGTCAGCGTAGAGTGTGAGTATAGTGTAGTGTCAGTGTATAGTGTAGTGTCAGTGTAGAGTGTGAGTATAGTGTAGTGTCAGTGTAGAGTGTGAGTATAGTGTAGAGTGTGAGTATAGTGTAGTGTCAGTGTAGAGTGTGAGTATAGTGTAGTGTCAGTGTAGAGTGTGAGTATAGTGTAGTGCCAGTGTACAGTGTGAGTATAGTGTAGTGTCAGTGTAGTGTGTGAGTATAGTGTAGTGTCAGTGTAGAGTGTGAGTAAAGTGTAGTGTCAGTGTATAGTGTGAGTATAGTGAAATGTCAGTGTAGAGTGTTAGTATAGTGTTCTGTCAGTGTATAGTGTGAGTATAGTGTAGTGTCAGTGTAGAGTGTGAGTATAGTGTAGTGTCAGTGTAGAGTGTGAGTATAGTGTAGTGTCAGTGTAGAGTGTCAAAATAGTGTAGTGTCAGCGTAGAGTGTCAAAATAGTGTAGTGTCAGTGTAGAGTGTGAAAATAGTGTAGTGTCAGTGTAGAGTGTGAGTATAGTGTAGTGCCAGTGTAGAGTGTGAGTATAGTGTAGTGTCAGTGTAGAGTGTCAGTATAGTGTAGTGTCAGTGTAGAGTGTTAGTATAGTGTAGTGTCAGTGTACAGTGTGAGTGTAGTGTAGTTTCAGTGTAGAGTGTGAGTATAGTGTAGTGTCAGTGTAGAGTGTGAGTATAGTGTAGTGTCAGTGTAGAGTGTGAGTAAAGTGTAGTGTCAGTGTAGAGTGTGAGTATAGTGTAGTGTCAGTGTAGAGTGTGAGTATAGTGTAGTGTCAGTGTAGAGTGTGAGTATAGTGTAGTGTGAGTATAGTGTAGTGTCAGTGTAGAGTGTGAGTATAGTGTAGTGTCAGTATAGAGTGTGAGTATAGTGTAGTGTCAGCGTAGAGTGTGAGTATAGTGTAGTGTCAGTGTATAGTGTAGTGTCAGTGTAGAGTGTGAGTGTAGTGTCAGTGTAGAGTGTGAGTATAGTGTAGTGTCAGTGTAGTGTATGAGTATAGTGTAGAGTGTGAGTATAGTGTAGTGTCAGTGTAGAGTGTCAAAATAGTGTAGTGTCAGTGTAGAGTGTGAGTATAGTGTAGTGCCAGTGTACAGTGTGAGTATAGTGTAGTGTCAGTGTAGTGTGTGAGTATAGTGTAGTGTCAGTGTAGAGTGTGAGTAAAGTGTAGTGTCAGTGTATAGTGTGAGTATAGTGAAATGTCAGTGTAGAGTGTTAGTATAGTGTTCTGTCAGTGTATTGTGTGAGTATAGTGTAGTGTCAGTGTAGAGTGTGAGTATAGTGTAGTGTCAGTGTAGAGTGTGAGTATAGTGTAGTGTCAGTGTAGAGTGTGAGTATAGTGTAGTGTCAGTGTAGAGTGTCAAAATAATGTAGTGTCAGTGTAGAGTGTCAAAATAGTGTAGTGTCAGTGTAGAGTGTCAGTATAGTGTAGTGTCAGTGTAGAGTGTTAGTATAGTGTAGTGTCAGTGTACAGTGTGAGTGTAGTGTAGTGTCAGTGTAGAGTGTGAGTATAGTGTAGTGTCAGTGTGGAGTGTGAGTATAGTGAAATGTCAGTGTAGAGTGTTAGTATAGTGTTCTGTCAGTGTATAGTGTGAGTATAGTGTAGTGTCAGTGTAGAGTGTGAGTATAGTGTAGTGTCAGTGTAGAGTGTGAGTATAGTGTAGTGTCAGTGTAGAGGGTCAAAATAGTGTAATGTCAGTGTAGAGTGTCAAAATAGTGTAGTGTCAGTGTAGAGTGTGAGTATAGTGTAGTGCCAGTGTAGAGTGTGAGTATAGTGTAGTGTCAGTGTAGAGTGTGAGTATAGTGTAGTGTCAGTGTAGAGTGTTAGTATAGTGTAGTGTCAGTGTACAGTGTGAGTGTAGTGTAGTGTCAGTGTAGAGTGTGAGTATAGTGTAGTGTCAGTGTAGAGTGTGAGTATAGTGTAGTGTCAGTGTAGAGTGTGAGTATAGTGTAGTGTCAGTGTAGAGTGTGAGTATAGTGTAGTGTCAGTGTAGAGTGTGAGTATAGTGTAGTGTCAGTGTAGAGTGTGAGTATAGTGTAGTGTCAGTGTAGAGTGTGAGTGTAGTGTAGTGCCAGTGTAGAGTGTGAGTACAGTGTAGTGTCAGTGTAGAGTGTGAGTACAGTGTAGTGTCAGTGTAGAGTGTGAGTACAGTGTAGTATCAGTGTAGAGTGTCAGTGTAGTGTAGTGTCAGTGTAGAGTGTTAGTATCGTGTAGTGTCAGTGTAGAGGGTGAGTATAGTGTAGTGTCAGTGTAGAGTGTGAGTGTAGTGTAGTGTCAGTGTAGAACGTGAGTATAGTGTAGTGTCAGTGTAGAGTGTGAGTATAGTGTAGTGTCAGTGTACAGTGCCAGTGTAGTATAGTGTCAGTGTAGAGTGTGAGTATAGTGTAGTGTCAATTGTAGAGTGTCAGTATAGTGTAGTGTCAGTGTAGAGTAGTGTCAGTGTAGAGTGTGAGTGTAGTGTAGTGTCAGTGTAGAGGGTGAGTACAGTGTAGTGTCAGTGTAGAGTGTGAGTACAGTGTAGTGTCAGTGTAGAGTGTGAGTATAGTGTAGTGTCAGTGTAGCGTGTGAGTATAGTGTAGTGTCAGTGTAGAGTGTGAGTATAGTGTAGCGTCAGTATAGAGTGTGAGTATAGTGTAGTGTCAGCGTAGAGTGTGAGTATAGTGTAGTGTCAGTGTATAGTGTAGTGTCAGTGTAGAGTGTGAGTATAGTGTAGTGTCAGTGTAGAGTGTGAGTATAGTGTAGAGTGTGAGTATAGTGTAGTGTCAGTGTAGAGTGTCAAAATAGTGTAGTGTCAGTGTAGAGTGTGAGTATAGTGTAGTGCCAGTGTACAGTGTGAGTATAGTGTAGTGTCAGTGTAGTGTGTGAGTATAGTGTAGTGTCAGTGTAGAGTGTGAGTAAAGTGTAGTGTCAGTCTATAGTGTGAGTATAGTGAAATGTCAGTGTAGAGTGTTAGTATAGTGTTCTGTCAGTGTATAGTGTGAGTATAGTGTAGTGTCAGTGTAGAGTGTGAGTATAGTGTAGTGTCAGTGTAGAGTGTGAGTATAGTGTAGTGTCAGTGTAGAGTGTGAGTATAGTGTAGTGTCAGTGTAGAGTGTCAAAATAGTGTAGTGTCAGCGTAGAGTGTCAAAATAGTGTAGTGTCAGTGTAGAGTGTCAAAATAGTGTAGTGTCAGTGTAGAGTGTGAGTATAGTGTAGTGCCAGTGTAGAGTGTGAGTATAGTGTAGTGTCAGTGTAGAGTGTCAGTATAGTGTAGTGTCAGTGTAGAGTGTTAGTATAGTGTAGTGTCAGTGTACAGTGTGAGTGTAGTGTAGTTTCAGTGTAGAGTGTGAGTATAGTGTAGTGTCAGTGTAGAGTGTGAGTATAGTGTAGTGTCAGTGTAGAGTGTGAGTAAAGTGTAGTGTCAGTGTAGAGTGTGAGTATAGTGTAGTGTCAGTGTAGAGTGTGAGTATAGTGTAGTGTCAGTGTAGAGTGTGAGTATAGTGTAGTGTCAGTGTAGTGTGTGAGTATAGTGTAGTGTCAGTGTAGAGTGTGAGTAAAGTGTAGTGTCAGTGTATAGTGTGAGTATAGTGAAATGTCAGTGTAGAGTGTTAGTATAGTGTTCTGTCAGTGTATTGTGTGAGTATAGTGTAGTGTCAGTGTAGAGTGTGAGTATAGTGTAGTGTCAGTGTAGAGTGTGAGTATAGTGTAGTGTCAGTGTAGAGTGTGAGTATAGTGTAGTGTCAGTGTAGAGTGTCAAAATAATGTAGTGTCAGTGTAGAGTGTCAAAATAGTGTAGTGTCAGTGTAGAGTGTCAGTATAGTGTAGTGTCAGTGTAGAGTGTTAGTATAGTGTAGTGTCAGTGTACAGTGTGAGTGTAGTGTAGTGTCAGTGTAGAGTGTGAGTATAGTGTAGTGTCAGTGTGGAGTGTGAGTATAGTGAAATGTCAGTGTAGAGTGTTAGTATAGTGTTCTGTCAGTGTATAGTGTGAGTATAGTGTAGTGTCAGTGTAGAGTGTGAGTATAGTGTAGTGTCAGTGTAGAGTGTGAGTATAGTGTAGTGTCAGTGTAGAGGGTCAAAATAGTGTAATGTCAGTGTAGAGTGTCAAAATAGTGTAGTGTCAGTGTAGAGTGTGAGTATAGTGTAGTGCCAGTGTAGAGTGTGAGTATAGTGTAGTGTCAGTGTAGAGTGTGAGTATAGTGTAGTGTCAGTGTAGAGTGTTAGTATAGTGTAGTGTCAGTGTACAGTGTGAGTGTAGTGTAGTGTCAGTGTAGAGTGTGAGTATAGTGTAGTGTCAGTGTAGAGTGTGAGTATAGTGTAGTGTCAGTGTAGAGTGTGAGTATAGTGTAGTGTCAGTGTAGAGTGTGAGTATAGTGTAGTGTCAGTGTAGAGTGTGAGTATAGTGTAGTGTCAGTGTAGAGTGTGAGTATAGTGTAGTGTCAGTGTAGAGTGTGAGTGTAGTGTAGTGCCAGTGTAGAGTGTGAGTACAGTGTAGTGTCAGTGTAGAGTGTGAGTACAGTGTAGTGTCAGTGTAGAGTGTGAGTACAGTGTAGTATCAGTGTAGAGTGTCAGTGTAGTGTAGTGTCAGTGTAGAGTGTTAGTATCGTGTAGTGTCAGTGTAGAGGGTGAGTATAGTGTAGTGTCAGTGTAGAGTGTGAGTGTAGTGTAGTGTCAGTGTAGAACGTGAGTATAGTGTAGTGTCAGTGTAGAGTGTGAGTATAGTGTAGTGTCAGTGTACAGTGCCAGTGTAGTATAGTGTCAGTGTAGAGTGTGAGTATAGTGTAGTGTCAATTGTAGAGTGTCAGTATAGTGTAGTGTCAGTGTAGAGTAGTGTCAGTGTAGAGTGTGAGTGTAGTGTAGTGTCAGTGTAGAGGGTGAGTACAGTGTAGTGTCAGTGTAGAGTGTGAGTACAGTGTAGTGTCAGTGTAGAGTGTGAGTATAGTGTAGTGTCAGTGTAGCGTGTGAGTATAGTGTAGTGTCAGTGTAGAGTGTGAGTATAGTGTAGCGTCAGTATAGAGTGTGAGTATAGTGTAGTGTCAGCGTAGAGTGTGAGTATAGTGTAGTGTCAGTGTATAGTGTAGTGTCAGTGTAGAGTGTGAGTATAGTGTAGTGTCAGTGTAGAGTGTGAGTATAGTGTAGAGTGTGAGTATAGTGTAGTGTCAGTGTAGAGTGTCAAAATAGTGTAGTGTCAGTGTAGAGTGTGAGTATAGTGTAGTGCCAGTGTACAGTGTGAGTATAGTGTAGTGTCAGTGTAGTGTGTGAGTATAGTGTAGTGTCAGTGTAGAGTGTGAGTAAAGTGTAGTGTCAGTCTATAGTGTGAGTATAGTGAAATGTCAGTGTAGAGTGTTAGTATAGTGTTCTGTCAGTGTATAGTGTGAGTATAGTGTAGTGTCAGTGTAGAGTGTGAGTATAGTGTAGTGTCAGTGTAGAGTGTGAGTATAGTGTAGTGTCAGTGTAGAGTGTGAGTATAGTGTAGTGTCAGTGTAGAGTGTCAAAATAGTGTAGTGTCAGCGTAGAGTGTCAAAATAGTGTAGTGTCAGTGTAGAGTGTCAAAATAGTGTAGTGTCAGTGTAGAGTGTGAGTATAGTGTAGTGCCAGTGTAGAGTGTGAGTATAGTGTAGTGTCAGTGTAGAGTGTCAGTATAGTGTAGTGTCAGTGTAGAGTGTTAGTATAGTGTAGTGTCAGTGTACAGTGTGAGTGTAGTGTAGTTTCAGTGTAGAGTGTGAGTATAGTGTAGTGTCAGTGTAGAGTGTGAGTATAGTGTAGTGTCAGTGTAGAGTGTGAGTAAAGTGTAGTGTCAGTGTAGAGTGTGAGTATAGTGTAGTGTCAGTGTAGAGTGTGAGTATAGTGTAGTGTCAGTGTAGAGTGTGAGTATAGTGTAGTGTCAGTGTAGTGTGTGAGTATAGTGTAGTGTCAGTGTAGAGTGTGAGTAAAGTGTAGTGTCAGTGTATAGTGTGAGTATAGTGAAATGTCAGTGTAGAGTGTTAGTATAGTGTTCTGTCAGTGTATTGTGTGAGTATAGTGTAGTGTCAGTGTAGAGTGTGAGTATAGTGTAGTGTCAGTGTAGAGTGTGAGTATAGTGTAGTGTCAGTGTAGAGTGTGAGTATAGTGTAGTGTCAGTGTAGAGTGTCAAAATAATGTAGTGTCAGTGTAGAGTGTCAAAATAGTGTAGTGTCAGTGTAGAGTGTCAGTATAGTGTAGTGTCAGTGTAGAGTGTTAGTATAGTGTAGTGTCAGTGTACAGTGTGAGTGTAGTGTAGTGTCAGTGTAGAGTGTGAGTATAGTGTAGTGTCAGTGTGGAGTGTGAGTATAGTGAAATGTCAGTGTAGAGTGTTAGTATAGTGTTCTGTCAGTGTATAGTGTGAGTATAGTGTAGTGTCAGTGTAGAGTGTGAGTAAAGTGTAGTGTCAGTGTAGAGTGTGAGTATAGTGTAGTGTCAGTGTAGAGGGTCAAAATAGTGTAATGTCAGTGTAGAGTGTCAAAATAGTGTAGTGTCAGTGTAGAGTGTGAGTATAGTGTAGTGCCAGTGTAGAGTGTGAGTATAGTGTAGTGTCAGTGTAGAGTGTGAGTATAGTGTAGTGTCAGTGTAGAGTGTTAGTATAGTGTAGTGTCAGTGTACAGTGTGAGTGTAGTGTAGTGTCAGTGTAGAGTGTGAGTATAGTGTAGTGTCAGTGTAGAGTGTGAGTATAGTGTAGTGTCAGTGTAGAGTGTGAGTATAGTGTAGTGTCAGTGTAGAGTGTGAGTATAGTGTAGTGTCAGTGTAGAGTGTGAGTATAGTGTAGTGTCAGTGTAGAGTGTGAGTATAGTGTAGTGTCAGTGTAGAGTGTGAGTGTAGTGTAGTGCCAGTGTAGAGTGTGAGTACAGTGTAGTGTCAGTGTAGAGTGTGAGTACAGTGTAGTGTCAGTGTAGAGTGTGAGTACAGTGTAGTATCAGTGTAGAGTGTCAGTGTAGTGTAGTGTCAGTGTAGAGTGTTAGTATCGTGTAGTGTCAGTGTAGAGGGTGAGTATAGTGTAGTGTCAGTGTAGAGTGTGAGTGTAGTGTAGTGTCAGTGTAGAACGTGAGTATAGTGTAGTGTCAGTGTAGAGTGTGAGTATAGTGTAGTGTCAGTGTACAGTGCCAGTGTAGTATAGTGTCAGTGTAGAGTGTGAGTATAGTGTAGTGTCAATTGTAGAGTGTCAGTATAGTGTAGTGTCAGTGTAGAGTAGTGTCAGTGTAGAGTGTGAGTGTAGTGTAGTGTCAGTGTAGAGGGTGAGTACAGTGTAGTGTCAGTGTAGAGTGTGAGTACAGTGTAGTGTCAGTGTAGAGTGTGAGTATAGTGTAGTGTCAGTGTAGCGTGTGAGTATAGTGTAGTGTCAGTGTAGAGTGTGAGTATAGTGTAGCGTCAGTATAGAGTGTGAGTATAGTGTAGTGTCAGCGTAGAGTGTGAGTATAGTGTAGTGTCAGTGTATAGTGTAGTGTCAGTGTAGAGTGTGAGTATAGTGTAGTGTCAGTGTAGAGTGTGAGTATAGTGTAGAGTGTGAGTATAGTGTAGTGTCAGTGTAGAGTGTCAAAATAGTGTAGTGTCAGTGTAGAGTGTGAGTATAGTGTAGTGCCAGTGTACAGTGTGAGTATAGTGTAGTGTCAGTGTAGTGTGTGAGTATAGTGTAGTGTCAGTGTAGAGTGTGAGTAAAGTGTAGTGTCAGTCTATAGTGTGAGTATAGTGAAATGTCAGTGTAGAGTGTTAGTATAGTGTTCTGTCAGTGTATAGTGTGAGTATAGTGTAGTGTCAGTGTAGAGTGTGAGTATAGTGTAGTGTCAGTGTAGAGTGTGAGTATAGTGTAGTGTCAGTGTAGAGTGTGAGTATAGTGTAGTGTCAGTGTAGAGTGTCAAAATAGTGTAGTGTCAGCGTAGAGTGTCAAAATAGTGTAGTGTCAGTGTAGAGTGTCAAAATAGTGTAGTGTCAGTGTAGAGTGTGAGTATAGTGTAGTGCCAGTGTAGAGTGTGAGTATAGTGTAGTGTCAGTGTAGAGTGTCAGTATAGTGTAGTGTCAGTGTAGAGTGTTAGTATAGTGTAGTGTCAGTGTACAGTGTGAGTGTAGTGTAGTTTCAGTGTAGAGTGTGAGTATAGTGTAGTGTCAGTGTAGAGTGTGAGTATAGTGTAGTGTCAGTGTAGAGTGTGAGTAAAGTGTAGTGTCAGTGTAGAGTGTGAGTATAGTGTAGTGTCAGTGTAGAGTGTGAGTATAGTGTAGTGTCAGTGTAGAGTGTGAGTATAGTGTAGTGTGAGTATAGTGTAGTGTCAGTGTAGAGTGTGAGTATAGTGTAGTGTCAGTATAGAGTGTGAGTATAGTGTAGTGTCAGCGTAGAGTGTGAGTATAGTGTAGTGTCAGTGTATAGTGTAGTGTCAGTGTAGAGTGTGAGTATAGTGTAGTGTCAGTGTAGAGTGTGAGTATAGTGTAGAGTGTGAGTATAGTGTAGTGTCAGTGTAGAGTGTGAGTATAGTGTAGTGTCAGTGTACAGTGTGAGTATAGTGTAGTGTCAGTGTAGTGTGTGAGTATAGTGTAGTGTCAGTGTAGAGTGTGAGTAAAGTGTAGTGTCAGTGTATAGTGTGAGTATAGTGAAATGTCAGTGTAGAGTGTTAGTATAGTGTTCTGTCAGTGTATAGTGTGAGTATAGTGTAGTGTCAGTGTAGAGTGTGAGTATAGTGTAGTGTCAGTGTAGAGTGTGAGTATAGTGTAGTGTCAGTGTAGAGTGTCAAAATAGTGTAGTGTCAGCGTAGAGTGTCAAAATAGTGTAGTGTCAGTGTAGAGTGTGAAAATAGTGTAGTGTCAGTGTAGAGTGTGAGTATAGTGTAGTGCCAGTGTAGAGTGTGAGTATAGTGTAGTGTCAGTGTAGAGTGTGAGTATAGTGTAGTGTCAGTGTAGAGTGTTAGTATAGTGTAGTGTCAGTGTACAGTGTGAGTGTAGTGTAGTGTCAGTGTAGAGTGTGAGTATAGTGTAGTGTCAGTGTAGAGTGTGAGTATAGTGTAGTGTCAGTGTAGAGTGTGAGTATAGTGTAGTGTCAGTGTAGAGTGTGAGTATAGTGTAGTGTCAGTGTAGAGTGTGAGTATAGTGTAGTGTCAGTGTAGAGTGTGAGTATAGTGTAGTGTCAGTGTAGAGTGTGAGTGTAGTGTAGTGCCAGTGTAGAGTGTGAGTACAGTGTAGTGTCAGTGTAGAGTGTGAGTACAGTGTAGTGTCAGTGTAGAGTGTGAGTACAGTGTAGTATCAGTGTAGAGTGTCAGTGTAGTGTAGTGTCAGTGTAGAGTGTTAGTATCGTGTAGTGTCAGTGTAGAGGGTGAGTATAGTGTAGTGTCAGTGTAGAGTGTGAGTGTAGTGTAGTGTCAGTGTAGAACGTGAGTATAGTGTAGTGTCAGTGTAGAGTGTGAGTATAGTGTAGTGTCAGTGTACAGTGCCAGTGTAGTATAGTGTCAGTGTAGAGTGTGAGTATAGTGTAGTGTCAATTGTAGAGTGTCAGTATAGTGTAGTGTCAGTGTAGAGTAGTGTCAGTGTAGAGTGTGAGTGTAGTGTAGTGTCAGTGTAGAGGGTGAGTACAGTGTAGTGTCAGTGTAGAGTGTGAGTACAGTGTAGTGTCAGTGTAGAGTGTGAGTATAGTGTAGTGTCAGTGTAGCGTGTGAGTATAGTGTAGTGTCAGTGTAGAGTGTGAGTATAGTGTAGTGTAGTGTCAGTGCAGAGTGTGAGTATAGTGTAGTGTCAGTGTAGTGTGTGAGTATAGTGTAGTGTCAGTGTAGAGTGTGAGTATAGTGTATTGTCAGTGTAGAGTGAGAGTGTAGTGTAGTGTCAGTGTAGAGTGTGAGTATAGTGTAGTGTCAGTGTAGAGTGTGAGTATAGTGTAGTGTCAGTGTAGAGTGTGAGTGTAGTGTAGTGTCAGTGTACAGTGTGAGTATAGTGTATTGTCAGTGTAGAGTGAGAGTGTAGTGTAGTGTAGTGTCAGTGTAGAGTGTGAGTATAGTGTATTGTCAGTGTAGAGTGAGAGTGTAGTGTAGTGTCAGTGTAGAGTGTGAGTATAGTGTAGTGTCAGTGTAGAGGGTGAGTATAGTGTAGTGTCAGTGTAGAGTGTGAGTGTAGTGTAGTGTTAGTGTAGAGTGTGAGTGTAGTGTGGTGTCAGTGTAGAGTGTGAGTGTAGTGTAGTGTCAGTGTACAGTGTGAGTATAGTGTAGTGTCAGTGTAGAGTGTGAGTATAGTGTAGTATGAGTATAGTGTAGTGTCAGTGTACAGTGTGAGTGTAGTGTAGTGTCAGTGTACAGTGTGAGTATAGTGTAGTGTCAGTGTAGAGTGAGAGTATAGTGTAGTGTGAGTATAGTGTAGTGTCAGTGTAGAGTGTGAGTGTAGTGTAGTGTCAGTGTAGAGTGTGAGTATAGTGTAGTGTCAGTGTAGAGTGTGAGTATAGTGTAGTGTCAGTGTAGAGTGTGAGTATAGTGTAGTGTCAGTATAGTGTAGTGTCAGTGTAGAGTGTGAGTGTAGTGTAGTGTCAGTGTAGAGTGTAATTGTAGTGTCAATCTGACCGTGTGTAGGCTCCGGCGGACTTTTTTTTTCCAAAAGTCTGCCGTACCTAGATTTGAAGCATGCTTCAAATCTTAGTCCGCCGGACTCAGTTTCTGCCGGAAAGCCGTTCATCTGCATGCGTCAGTATGCTGGTCCGACGGACCAGATACGACACAAGGGCAGAGTACTGCAGCTCGTGCTCGCTGAAATAGGAAAAACAAATGTTCCTATTGCGGCGATTGCGGGCATCCCAGGTCCTTAGGTCTGGTATGGATCTTAAGGGGAACCCCCTACGCCGAAAAAACGGCGTGGGGCCCCCCTAATATCCATACCAGACCCCGATCTGAGCATGCAGCCTGGCCAGTCAGGAAAGGGGGTGGGGACGAGTGAGCCCCCCCTCCTGAACCGTACCAGGCCGCATGCCCTCAACATGGGGGGTGGGTGCTTTTTGGAGGGGGGCGCCCTGCGGGACCCCCCCACCACAAAGCACCTTATCCCCATGTTGATGAGGACAAGGACCTCTTCCCGACAACACTGGCCGTTGGTTGTCGGGGTCTGCGGGCGGCGGGCATATCGGAATCTGGGAGCCCCCTATAATAAGAGGACCCCAGATCCCGGGCCCCCACCCTATGTGAATGAGTATGGTACCCCTACCCATTTACCTAGGGTAAAAGTGTCAATAATAAAACACACTACACAGGTTTTTTAAGTAATTTATTAGACAGCTCCGGGGGGTCTTCTTCCGGCTTCGGGGGTCTTCTTCCGGCTTCGGGGGTCTTCTTCCGACTTTTGGGGTCTTCTTCCGACTTCAGGGGTCCCTCCGGTTCCTCTTCTCCCGGCATCCGGTTGGTTCTTCTCCGCTCCCTCTGGCCTCTTCTCCCGGTGTTCGAGTTCTTCTGCCGGCTCCTCCGCTGTCTTTATGCCGCTCTTTTACCAGCGGAGGTCTGGACTTCTGGCCTGTGGCTTCTGGGCTTCTTCTCTTCTTCCCATGGTGACACGACGGTCTCTGCGGCTGGAATGGTCTCTGAGAGCTCCGATGTGACTTATATAGGTGGAGACCCCGCCCCCTTATGCCGTCACAGTCCCTGGGCATGCTGGGACTGTGACGTTTTAGGGGCGTGGTCACTGGAAAGTCCGACTTGCCGTGTGCCGTGTGTACGCGGCATAAGTGTATTATTAGTACAGTGTGTGAGTATTTTGTGTCAGTATAGTGTAGTGTGTGTGTAGTGAAGTGTTTATCACCATATTACATAACATTTAGTGCTGTATACACTTTTGGTTGCTGTGTTTTTTGTTTTGTTTGTTTGGTTGTTTGTTTATGTCCTCGGCCTGTCCCCTTTTTTTTGAATTGTCAGCTGCAGTTTTTCTGACTGTGATGTTGAATTTCCCCCTTTTTTATTTTTTTTTAATTGTTTTTACATTTCTGTCAGCGGCAGTCCTCAATTTAACTGCTTGCCGCCTGCCCACCGTCAAATGACGGCGGGGCGGTGCGGCTCTCGTTCTGGGACGTCATATGGCGGCGATCGTGGCTGAGCCATGTTGCTAGGACACGGCGCGTACGCGGCTCTTTAACCACCTGCTTACTGGGCACTTAAACCCCCCTCCTGCCCAGACCAATTTTCAGCGCTGTCGCACTTTGAATGACAATTGCGTGGTCATACAACACTGTACCCAAATGAAATTTTTATCATTTATTTCCCACAAATAGAGCTTTCTTTTGGTGGTATTTGATCACCTCTGGATTTTTTATTTTTTGCGCTATAAATGAAAAAAGACCGAAAATTTTGAAAAAAAACCCACATTTTTCTTAGTTTATGTGATAAAATTTTGCAAATTATTAATTTTTCTTCAGAAATTTTGGCCACAATTTATACTGCTACATATCTTTGGTAAAAATAACCCAAATTAGTGGATATTATTTGGTCTGTGTGAAAGTTATAGAGTCTACAAGTTGTGGTGCAAATCGTAAAAAATTGATCACACCTGATGTATTGGAGGCCTCTCTCATTTCTTGTGACCCGAACAAGCCAGGAAAGTACAAATACCCCCCAAATTACCCCTTTTTTGAAAGTAGACATTCCAAGGTATTAAGTAAGATGCATTGTGAGGTTTTTGATGTTGTCATTTTTTTCCCACAATTCTTTGCAAAATGAAGATTTTTTTTTTCCACAAAATTGTCATTGTAATAGATTATTTCTCTCACATGGCAATGGTATACCACAAATGACTCCCCAAAATACATTCTGCTACTCCTCCTGAGTGCGGCAATACCAAATGTGTGAGACTTTTACACAGCCTGGCCACGTACAGAGGCCCAATATTGAAATAGCACCATCAGGCGTTCTAGGAGCATAAATTACACATCTCATTTCTCAACCACCTATTACACTTTTGAAGGCCCTGGAGCTCCTGGACAATGGAAACGCCCACAAAATGACCCCATTTTGGAAAGCTAACATCCCAACGTATAATCTATGAGGCATAATGAGTCTTTTGAACGGTTCATTTTTGTCCAAAAGTTTTTGGAAAATGTTGAAAAAAAATGAAAACGCATTTTTTTACGCAAAGTTGTGCATTTATAAGATATTTCTAACACATAGCATGTACATAGCAAAAATGACACCCCAAAATACATTCTGCTACTCCTCCTGAGTATGGTGATACCAAATGTGTGAGACTTTTACACAGCCTGGCCACATACAGAGGCCCAACATGCAAGGAACACCATCAGGTGTTCTAGGGACACATAGCATTCACATACCAAGAATTACACCCCAAAATACATTATGCTGAGCAAAGAGTAAACAAAAGATTACCTGTGGTTGTAGTAGCGCAGTTGTACACAGGAGGATAGCACTGGTCCAGGCAGCAGGCAGGGACTTGGTCAGCAAAAGCGAACGCAATTTTCCAGGCAACAGGCAGGAATACTGTCCATAGTCAGTACAGGCAGCAGGCAGGGATGCTGTCCATATATAGTCCAGGGTCAGCGCAGGCAGAGATTGTCAGCAGTGCCAATATATTGGTCCTGGTAGTAGGCAGGTCCATGTGGTGTGGTCAGTTCATGCGACAGGCAGAGGCATTATGGCATAGGTCCTACAGGCAGCAGGCAGTAGTAGGGCCTCGTTCAGGGCAGAATGGGGACAGGGGTAGAGGCTTCTCCCACCCAAATCTCTTTGAAGCCTCCGAGTCTCCAGACCCTAATCTAGGAATGAGAAAACGAATTAAATTGTTTTCTTCATCCAGAAAAACAATTCTGGAGCCCCTCACATATGTGAGACCCCTGTGTTCTGAATCCCACTAGTCCACTGGCAGGGTACAAGATCAGTCCAAGAGGCAGGCAAGAGGCATGGTCAAACAGTCCAGGGTCGGTTCCAGATCAGGCAGAGGTATGTACAGAATCCGTAGGCAGAAGCGTGGTCGAACAACAGTCCAGGGTCAGTTCCAGATCAGGCAGAGATATAAACAGAATCGGTAGGCAGAAGCATGGTCGAATAACAAGCCAGGGTCAGTTACAGAGCAAGCAGAGGCATAAGGGGTGTGAAGGTGTGTGAAGGCAGGAAGTGAGGGTTATGTTTACCATACTTCACTAATAATTTAGTGAAGTATGGTAACGGCGGAAACAGTCAACTATGCAGAGGCCTGGTTGGGAAGGACATTGGGGACAATGATAAGTGGTGTCTCTTCTCACCCCTCATTTGGAGCACACCTGGCATTTTTTTTTTATGTTTTTGGCCTGTTGGTCTGGGAGGGATTTTATCAGGAAAGTGGCATTCAGAGAGTCTGCTTGTTTTCTGGTGGGCCGTTTGGGTAGATAAGGGCAGTGGTGATTTCCTCCTGGTAGCCAAGGAAGGGTTTGGGTCTGTCAGTGGAGTTGCGATAAATTACATAGGTGTTGTATATGGCCAAATTAAATAAATAAATCAAAACTTTTTTATACCACTGGTATGTTCTTCTAGTGGAAAGGTAGGGCTCGAGCATCTGGTTGTTGAAGTCGACACCCCCCATATACATGTTGTATTCATAGATACACGTCGGCTTTTGAATTGGGCCATTCCTCCTGGTGATCTCAACAAATGTGTTGTTGTGGATTGAAGAAAGCATGTAGACGTCCCTTCTGTCCCTCCACTTCACAGCCAGAATTTCCTCATTCCGTAAGCTCGCTGCCTCCCCTCTTCTTAACTTCTTGTTGACGAGGCTTTGAGGAAAGCCCTTCCGAATCGTCCTTACGGTGCCGCATGCTGGAGTCTTCTTTCTATGAGGGTTTCGCAACAGGGGCAAACTAGAATAAAAATTGTCCACATACAGAAGGTAGCCTTTCTCCAGGAGTGGGTTTATGAGTTCCCAAACAACTTTCCCACTCAATCCAATATATTCTGGGCAATTAGGGGGATGTAGCTGGGTGTCCTTCCCTTCGTATACCATGAAGGTATAGGTATACCCTGTAGCACGATCGCACAATTTGTACATCTTCACCCCATAGCGGGCCCTTTTGGTGGGAATAAATTGTTTTAAGCCCAGCCTGCCAGACAATTTGATAAGGGACTCATCCACACATATGTGTTGGCCTGGAGTAAACAACTGGGGGAAGATTTCTGAAAAATAATTTATTAGGGGCCGAATTTTAAAAAGCTTGTCAAAATTTGGGTGATTTTGGGGAGGGCACTGGGTATTGTCGTTATAGTGAAGGAATCTCATAATCATAAGATAGCTGGTCCTGGGCATTATTGAGGAAAAGATGGGCATGTGGTAGATGGGGAGGGTAGACCAATACGAACGTATTTCATTTTTTCTGTTTAGTCCCATACAGAACGTGAGGCCCAAAAAAATTGTAAACTCCTCCACTGTTAGAGCTCTCCACTCATAGGGACGGGCATAAGAGTACGTTGGGTTACTTGCAATAAATTGTTGAGCATATAGGTTGCACTGGGCCACAATATATGCAAGCATGTCCTAAGTAAAAATAAGGTGGAAAAAGTCTATTGGGGAAAAATTTTCTGTGTCCACCTGGACTCCTGGCTGGGCAGTGAAAGGGGGAACGTTAGCTTCTCCTGAATTAGGAGGCAGCCACAAGGGGTTTTGAAGGTAATAGGGAAGGCTGGCATGGGACCTAACCCTTTGGGACTGAGGTGACACCCCACTGGTACGTGGCCTTTGCCGAGGTACTGCGCTGCTGGTGGATGGCACTGTGGTGCTGGTGGATGGCACTGCGGTGCTGGTGAATGGCACTGCCTCCTCACCAGTACGCCTTTGTCTGGTGGGCAGACTCTCATCCTCCTCCTCTGAGGCTGTCACTGTACCACTGGTTAGGACAGGCTCGTAGTCCACGTCAGACTCAGAATCAGAAAATGAGGAGGAATCCGAAGCGGAGAGCTCCCCGTTGCTTTTGTCGCCCGCAAGAATACTGTACGCCTCCTCAGCTGAATATAATCTTCTAGCCATTGTTGGTGATTGTAGGGATATTTTAGCTTGCTGTCCTTTATTTTAGCTATAAAAATCTATAAAAATGTGTATCCATTTTAGAATAATGTGTATATGTGACGTCTATCAAAAGTTAGATTTAAATTCTTGTAAATGATATGATTTCCCCGAAATGACACATGAAGTTTTCTCCTTGTTGACAGTTTCTGTATGAAGAAATCATGTCTCATTTTTCAGTGGTTTTTAAACATCTGATGTATGCGTACTGTCTGTAATTTTAGCATATATTAATAAAAGGGTTGAACTTTTTCTGTGATGTCATTTTGTTTATATAAGTGACCGTCTACGGAAGTAAAAGCAGAACATTTCCAGGCATTGACTATTGTGTCATTATTTTCTTACTGGAATGATCTCCGGGCCTGATTGGGTTTGAAAGAACACTCTAGGTAGATATTTCAAGAAGAGGTTCACTTGCTCCTACAAGATCGGTTAGCCCCCCCTAGCAGTTTTGGTGGCAGCAGTGGGATGGTCATTATTCATGGGATGATCATCATCCAATGTCATCATCCAAGTTTCTAAGTCCGGTGAGTCTGATTTAATTATTATTATTTCTTTCACCGTGACTTTAGTTTAAAAGACTGTTTCCCTATATGGGGCTAACAGAAGGTGTAGTGTTATAAACATTTATGTAAATGTATGAACCTCGGTAGAAGTCCGTTCGGGTGATGGAACAAAGGGCTCTGAGTAGTCCAAGGGCTCTGAGTAGTCCAAAGGGCTCTGAGTAGTCCAAGGGGTTCTGAGAAACCCAAAGTAATATAATACAGTACTGTAAGAAGTTTTATAAAGATATCTGATAGAGTGTCCCGGAAAAACCCAAACCTCTTTGCTTACCTTATCTATCGCTAATCGCTTAGATTTTATATATATATAAAATAAGATAAGATAATCTGTACGTGTATTGTGTGGATTTTGTCGGATGTTGCGAGGTGAGGTGGCGTTCACCACTGTATTGTTATGGGTCAATTATCAGGGAAGAAGATTCCCCCTCCAGATGTAGGAGAGACATGTAAATGTTATGTAGCCAGAATATGTGGAACTGATTATGTGTATATTAACCCTTGGGTACATAATCTGGCGGGATGGACTGAAGACATGAGGAGTAGTGACCCGTTTCCCCGACAGGGTCAGAATGACATTTTTCACATGGACATGGTCAAGGGACTTTGCTTAGGAGATAGGGAAGCTTTCCCATATTATACGGGAGACCCCCAATGGGATAAGGAATATATGAGGAAAGGTGGGGAAAATTGGTATTGTATGCCCCCTACTGGTATGAGACAGCGGATAAGAAAATAAGAAAGAAAAGTCCAAATCCAAGGGACAAGGAAGCTCCAGGGTTACATGCTTGTGAGAAGAGACTTAAATTAGGTTTCCCGTCTTTAGTTCCATGTGCATCAGCTCCCCCAGTTGCTCCCCCAGTTGCTCAGTCACCTCCACCTTATATACCACAGCCAAATAGGGGAGCACCAAAACAAATATACCCCTCGTTCTCAAAAGAGGACATTGAGTTTTTGGCTGCAGTTTTTGGCTGCAGTTGCAGCAGTTTGTCCATTTGAGAATAGAGTGTCACCTGCAGAGGCATCTGCTTACTCTGTATCTGTTCCACAGCAGGGTGCAGTGGTGGGTCAGGCACTGCCTGTGGTCTTACCAGAGTCACAGGTTGCTGTCCTATCAGATCAGCCACTGCCTGTAGTCTCACAAATGCTACCTGAAAAGACACCTGCGGGGGAACATAAAATAAAGATGCCCCATGGACCCTATAGGGAGGATCCTGCTCAGACCAGGAGTACAACTCAGAAATTAAAACAAGCTGCAGAGGGTGAGATCACACAACACGCAGTTTTAAAACAGATAGCTGACAGGAAAAAAAACGGAAGAAAAAGAGGAAGTAGCTATGCAGCTAGCAATGCAAAGCTGCTTTCCTTTTCTAACTGTCAGTGACGTTCTGGTGATAAAATGTATCGATATTGAAGATATCAATCGTATTATCAAACATTGCCCCAAACCTTCCACATCAGCTTTGGGGGCAATAGCTTATTTAAAGAAAGCTTGTAAGGGTAGAAAGTATACACAGGAAGATATAAGGATTATTATAGATAGTTTGGTGGGAATGACCTCTCCTTGGGATTGGACTAAAGTGCCCACCATAGATGTCCTAGAGCAGTAGTTCTCAACCTATCTAGTGCCGTGACCCCTTGATAAAATTTCCCAAGTTGTGGGGACCCCTAACAGTAAAATTATTTTCGTAGTGTGGGTTGCCATCTCCCAAGGCAAGACAAGTAATTTGCGCCCCTAACCCACGGACATTTAGCACTCCCTGAGTCCCTTCCACTGGTACAGTATTAAAACCCCTTATGGTACATTTTAGGATGTACCACTCTCTCTTTGTTCTCCTTTCTTTCCATTTTATCTCTCTCTATCCTAATTTCTTGTCCCCCCCCCCATCCCTCTCTCCCTTTTGCTTTGTTCCTCCCCCTCTTTTCCTCTCCCTTCCATGTATTCTTTATTTTTATTCCTTCTCCTACTCCTTGGTGGTGGGAATGCGATGAGTGGCAATGCTGGCAGGGGTTCTGATCAGCCAACTTAGGTGCTCTTGATCAAGGTCATCTGCTGATCTGAGAACTGTAGTGGGGACTTTTAATGGCAACTCTAATCACAGGTTGTTTTACTCACTGTGTCTCTGGCTTCATTGTGTCTCCGACTTTGTGGTGTCTCGCAGCAGTGACACCTATGCCGAAATCAGGAGATAGGGTCTCCTTCAGCCCCACCCACTTCATTCCTCACCAGTCAGCTGACCTCTAGTCTCTGCCCCCCCAGCCATGTGTGAACTGAATGGGCGGCTGCAAAGAGGCTGAGTGGGCGGCCGCGGGCTCCAGGGACAGCCCTTCTGGGCGGCCGCGAAAAGGCTGGGAAAGCAGTGTGGGCTTCAGGAACAGCCCAGGATTTGGTGACCCCCTGGCAAATTGTCATTTGACCCCCGAGGGGGTCCCGACCCCCAGGTTGAGAACCACTGTCCTAGAGGCACCCACTACCAAGGCAGAGACTTATTCACTAAACACTGGAAATGAAAAGAGTTTTCATTAAAGTGGGGTTCCACCCAAAAAAACAAAAATACCTGAAAAATTAAAAAAAAAACAAAAAAAAACATTTGGATATTTTTTTTTTCACTTACCTCTAAATGCCTGTTGCTAGGGGGTCCCTCGTAGTCTGCCTGTTCCTTTGCCTGGGCTGGTGACATCACTTCCCCATCGGCACAGGAAGGGCTCAGCTATGCTCCCTCCCTCCTGTCAATCATTACAGGTCCCAGGTGATTAAGCGGCCAATCACGGCATGCGGCGCCACTCGCGCATGCGCAGTGGGTGCCAGGCTGTGAAGCCACAGCCCGGCGCCCACAGTTGCAATGCCGGCGCCGACGAGCGGAGGGGGGGGACGAGCGGGGCTTCGATCCCCCACATCGCTGGACCCTGGGACAGGTAAGTGTCCAATTAAAAGTCAGCAGCTGCAGTATTTGTAGCTGCTGACTTTTAATTTTTTTTTTTTAATGGAGCCCCTGGGTGGAACTCCTCTTTAACAAGTCGTTACTCCCTACTGCAGTAGCTTGCAAACAGAAATCATCAGAGTCAGTGTTGGAATTTTGGAAAAGATTTCAGGAGGTCTGGACACAAGATGCCGGACTTATTACTCAGTATGGAATGCACAGTCTTTTAATACAGACTTATCTTAGCAACCTGACCCCTAAATATGTACTCGTTGTGAGACAGCAGATTTCAGATTGAGCGACAAGGCGTATGACTGACTTTCAAAAAAAATTGACTGAAAAAGAGGCCGCGGGGTGTTTTGACATCCCCAAGCAAACACCAGCACTGATACATTACCAGGATAATTTCCCAGGAAATCAAAGGGGAAACTTTTATAAGAAAAGGGGACAGGATAGAGGGGGTTATAGAGGTGGATATAGGGGAAGAGGACAGCCACAAAGAGGGGACTTCCAGCAGAGGCAACCTAAGACAGGGTGTTTTAATTGTGGGGCCCCCGGACATTGGAAAGCTCAATGCCCCTGGTATGACCGAGAATGTACAAATTCAGGGCCACCGGCTGCACCTACTCCCCCTCAGGCACCACCCCCAGTACAGCAGCAGCATGGTGTTAAGTACCCCATTTCTTGGAAACAACAGCAGTCACAATGAAGCTGCCCGGAAGGTAGTATTCCGGCATTTCCACTTGTCTCTCATTCTTATCATGAACAGCCTATAATTTCATTGCTTGTAGACGGGCATGAGGTACCATTTGTGCCTGATTCAGGAGCAACATGTAGTACCATTAGCAAGGATTTTTATAGGGGAGAGGTTGTGGATGCTGAGCCTTCAATGGGAATAAATGGGTTACTCACCAAAACTTTTAAAACACCCCCTTTTCACTAAGCACCCGTACTGGTGCTGATTGTAATCTGCAACATTGCTTTAGAATTATTCCTGATTGTCCTGTGAGTCTCTTGGGAAGGGACTTGCTGGGAAAATTGGGCATTACAATGAAAATTACTGCAAAAGGAGGATTATATGTAAAATCTGACAAGGTTCACCTTTTTACATCGCTCTCACACCCGGAAGAGGAAGATGTCAAATTGAGTGAGGAGGGAGTATGGGCAGTGAATCCTCTTGATGTAGGGTTCATTTCCTGTACGCCCTATAAAGCCACTTTGAAACCAGGAGCTTTACCTGTGTATCATAAACAGTACCCCATATCCAGAGAAAAAGAAGAGGGTATAGAGCCCATTGTGGAAGATTTCTTGAAGAAAGGTATTTTAAGAGAAATCATTTCTCCTTACAACACTCCTATCAATCCTGTTAAAAAACCGGATGGCAGTTACAGGTTTGTACAGGACCTTAGAGCCATAAACAACTTAGTGGTACCAATTGCCCCAATAGTGCCTGATGTGCCATCATTGCTCACCTCCATACCATCCGATGCTGAGTATTTTTCTGTAATTGACATCTCAAATGCGTTTTTTTCAATTCCTGTGGACGAGGAAACACAGCCACTCTTTGAAAAATTATTAGATATGGGTGTATTGGCGCTACCTGAAAAATTAGCCGGGATAGCCTTACGAGTGATAGACCCGTACCACTGGTTATATACCTATATGGTGTTAAACATCAAGGGGTACATCCCCCTTATATTGAGAATGGTACATAAAATACGTAAGTGAATTCACAATGGTGTATAGTTTAGGAGAGATATAATACAACCGATCAGATGTCGCACAACAAGAGATTGTACTACAGCATCTGGTGGTGGGGCCATAGGCTGTACCACATAAAGTGCACTTATTGAAACCGTATTCCATAAACTATAATTCGATTCTATACATATTTAGTGCATGCATCAACAGTTTAATGCATCACAGGGAATATGTTATGCATAAGTCAGTATACATACAGTGCATATAGGTCAAATCGCCTTGATCCTAAACCATATGTATAATATATCATGGATTAAAATCACATGCGTGCATGACAGAAAAATATTGTCAAGAAATTCCAGCAATTAAATCTCAATAACATATGACAGTCCCATAAATTGGTACTATGTTGACTTTTAGGAAATTCCCAATGGTGACTTTTAGTGCTGAGACAGTTGTCTGGTGACTCTGGTGCTCCCCCTTATGGTTGCCTACTCACCAGCTCCCGGAACCCCTACCGGGGTAGTACGCCTGTGGTATGTTAGACTTGGAATCTCTGCTTGCTGCTTCCTGCGGTAGGTGCCTTTGATGTAATCAGCTCCCCAGGATCCATACAGGGGTAGTGCACTTATGCTGGAATGTAGATGGACCACTGTGCTTGCTAAATTCTATAATAGATGTCTCCTGTGTGTCCCAATCCATGGGGGTGTTGCGTTCCCTCATGTATCAAGAAAAAAGAGCTTCCATGGCGTAATAAAGTAAGGTCACTTTATTTAAAAACTTATATGCACAAAGATAGATTGTGGACAGAAAAAAGAAATAAATAAAAAAATAAAAAATAAAAAAATGAATAAAAATTCCAAAAACTATTGTATTCCCACCCAATGCAGATGGGATAGGATACCAATAGTCCCCAGATACTAAACGGATTTTAAAAGTCCCTCCTAAAGAGCATAAACGAGGTGGGGGTGTGAGTCCACCAGACGCTGAGCAGCGTTCAACTCTCTCGTGTGCCCTGGAGGTGACGTGTAGAGCGTGGTGCCGTTGAAGCCACTCTTTGCCTTCCAATTTAAAAATCGGACGCTGACCTGGTGTAGATTGCCCCAGGGCTATATAGACTCACCTGTTGTCTATTCTATTGTCCTCCAAACCACTCTTAGAGCTTGGACACCTGAACATGGTTCAGTCTTGCTGCAGTATGCGGATGATCTGCTACTCTGCAGCTTGACAAGGGAGGCCGCCCTGGAGGATGGGAAAAAAACTTTTGAAATGTCTTTTTGAAAGTGGTCATAAAGTGTCAAAGAAAAAGTTGCAATGGTGTCAGAAAACAGTTGAATATCTAGGGTTTGTTCTCACAAAAGGAGAAAGAAGAGTCAGTCATAAAAGAGTTATGGCTCTGATGGGTCTGCCCCGCCCACTCAATAGGAAGGACATGCTCACCTACCTAGGTATGATTGGTTACTGCCACCAATGGATACCTGACTGCTCTTACTATGACAATCTCCTGAGACAGGCCACAGGTTCAGATATGCCAGACTGTGTTAAATGGACAGATGAAATGTGTAATGCTTTTGTGTATTTGAAAAATGCTATGGTAACAGCTCCAGGACTCGGCCTTCCTAAATATAATGTGATGTTTTATTTGTATGCCAGGGAAAATTGTACAACGATGGCAGGTGTCCTCACTCAGGAGCATGGAGGCAAGCTTCGCCCTGTTGCTTTTTTTTCAAAGGTGGTACCGGTACCAGTTCAGGGCATGCCCGCATGTTTCAGAGCTTTAGCATCTTGTGCTATGTTGGTTGAAATGGCTGCAACTTTCACTTTGGGCCATGATACTACTTTGTATACTACTCATAATGTGTCCACATTACTGAGAAATATATATACATGCAACATATGTCCGCCCAAAGGTTGAGCGGCTATGAGGTGATACTGTTGTCAAATCCAAAACTGCATATTAAATATGCTTCCCCTAATGCAGGCCCAGCTCCAATTTTAAATGCACTGCTAGGATTAAAAGGAGAGCAGGATGAAGTGGTGCCACAACATGACTGCACCAACCTCATCCACCAAGACACATCTCCCAGACCTGACTTGTCCCCTACTGCTTTGCCAAATGTGCAAAATGTGTATGTGGATGGATCTTGTTCTAGGCCAAATGATTACACATATCATGGAGGATATGCAGTTGTGCAACTTCCAGATGTTATACTTGAGGCCAAACCTATCCCATATCAAACAGCACAAGCTGCAGAATTGATTGCTCTCACCAGGGCATGCCAAATGTTTGAGGGTCAAGATGTAAACATTTACATGGACTCCAAATATGGGTATGGCGTGGTATATGATTTTGGCGTCATATGGAGTAGGCGTGGCTTTATTGCAGCTGATGGAAAAAGCATCTCTCATTCCTCTCTGGTAGTGTCATTGTTAAAAGCCATTCAGTTGCCTAGAACTCTTGCCATAATACATTGCAGAGCACATACAGGCCAACAAACAGAAGTAGCTCGAGGAAATGCCCTAGCTGATTCAGCAGCCAGACAAGCAGCTATCTCTCAACCAGCTCAAATCCAAATGCCAATGTTACAGCCTGAACTATATTGTTTTGACTATGTACTGTCTGACCTACAAGATTATGCCTCAGAGGCCGACATGAGAGATTGGGAAAAAGTAGGTGCACAAATAGATCCAAAAACAGGACTTTTGTGCAAAGAGGGGAAGGTATGTATTCCAATGGCAAGTGCATCACTTTTTATTGCCCAGTATCATGGAATAGGTCACAGAGGCTGGAAAAGCAACTTGTGAATTACTAGGCAAGGATTTTTACATTTCAGATGTCCCCTGGTTGACAAGGGATTATATGTCCAGGTGCATTACTTGCATTAGGAACAACCCAAATAACCCAAACAAAGCAAAACACGAACATTTGATATATCCCAGTACACCTTTCACCCACCTACAAGTTGATTTCACACACATGCCCAAGTTAGGGAAAAGACAGGAATATCTTTTGGTAGTCGTGGACATGTTTTCAAGATGGGTCGAAATTTTTGTAACTACAAAGGAAGACGCACAAACAGTAGTGAAAATTCTCACACAGGAAATTATTCCTCGATGGGGATGCCCACTTCAGATAAACTCAGACAGAGGTCCTGCATTCACCTCAAAAGCATGTCAGGACTTGGTACATTCACTCCAAATAGAATGGAAGTTTCACATTCCATATCATCCCCAAAGTTCAGGGATAGTGGAAAGGGTAAATAGGACCATGAAAGATAAAATAAGGAAAGCCACAGGAGGAACTTTTGTCCATTGGAAGATGGTTCTCCCAGCGGTTTTGGCTGAGAAGTACTCCCTCCAAAACTACAGGCTACTCTCCTTTTGAAGTGTTGATGGGTCGTCCCTTTCCCATTCCCTGGGCCAGAGCACCTCTTATGATAGAGCAGGGGGATTTGGATCTAGTACAGTCAGAGTATGTGAGGAAACTAAATAAAACTTTGGATACAGTTGAGAGAAATGTTGCTCTTCACAGGAACCTACCCACCCTTTTAAAGTAGGAGACACGGTGGTGGTCCAACAGTTGAACAGAAGCAAGAAATGTGAATATCCTTTTGTACCTCCTACTACGGTGATTGCAGTGACCAGAACGGCTATCCTGGTGGAGAATTGTCAGTCCTGGATCCATGGCAGCCGAGTGAAAAAGGTTGCCCAAAGCCCCAAGATCAGGAAGGAGATCTTAACTACAGGAGGCCCTCAAGCAGAAGTCCAAGCAGATGAAGGAGAAGTTCCTGGAAAAGCAGGTCCGGCCGGAGAAGATGACCTCGCTTATTCCACCACAGACTTCCTGCAAGGCATTCTGCCTCCTGTTCCTGATCACCCTGATGGTGTTCCGCCCATTTGGATCATCACTAACTGTATCTACCACCCTGAAGATTTGGGTGCAATTAAAAGTATTTGTGGGAACACACATACACAGGAGAACATTACAGTGATACAAGTTAGAAATAAGAGAGACATTGAAGATAATTTTGCTGATAAAATGCTTTTGTTAAAATTTAAATATGCTTATGCTCGGAAATCAGGATTTCAAAAATGTTGAATCTGTAGTAAACTGCACCCTAGCACTGTTAGGATACCCTTAATGGCTATACCTTTAAATATTACTCCCCTGTTTAACAAATAAAATTCTCTCATACAGGTACTAGATGTAAATACAACCACAAGGTACTGAAAATCCATGGATTGGATTCTGTGCTTTCATCGTGTCCTCCCACTTAGACATACGCACCTTCTATTGGCTTTCTCCCTACCCTCTTGCCCTGCATAACCTGCAAGTCATTCTTGGGTTGGTGTTCAGCCACTTACTGGTGTACTGTGACATGGAGAGAGTCGCGTGTTCTCCATACCTGGATTTACCGGGTAATTCTCTGCACTCTGGGTGCAATTCAGTAAACCCATATGGGCCTGGCACAGGTCCACTTTAAGCTGTGTTCATGATTGCCATTCCCCACATTTCAGATGACCCCCCTCTGTCATTTTATGTAATGTTGTATTATAATGCCTATATTCCACAATCTTCTCCATATATGGACAGTGACATGCCAGATTATAATTTATTTAAGTTGCACAAATATTCGTTGAATGATCTGTAGAGCTATTATTGTTCAATGTAAATAAAGTTTGATTTTTTTTATCCAAAAAAAAAAATATTACTCCCCTGTTGAGAGAAGATTCTCCATGACCTTTTGAATGTCAGCAGAAGAACTAATGACACCATTTCCTTTCACATCATTAATACTTGACAGGTCAACAGCGACATCTTCTTTCTCTCAAGATGCAAAAAGAGGAATCTCATACCACAGGGTCTCCGGATTAAAAATCCTTGTGCAAATACACTGAACTCTCCTTATGCAGAAGGACTCTGCAGACGTACCAGCGAGAGGTTAAGGAACAACCTCATTCATAAACTCTATGGTAAAAGGGAAACAATCCGGAAACAAAAGCAGTTGGTGTTTGAAACCTCAACACCATTGGATCCCACAAGCATCAACCAAATTAAGAATGAAATTGAAACCTTACAAAGACAACTGCAAAAACTTGCCATGAACAGGAAGCAAAAAAAACTCCAAAAGCTACATCAAGAGCAGACCTTTTGGATACAACCTAAACAACACAAAACAAACACAACTTCTATAACTCCTGCTATCAGCAACTTGGAAGCCAATCCAGAATCCCAAGGTATCCTTTGTGTAAATGCTGACTTTACAGAAAATGTGGATATAACAGAGGAACTCGGAATAACAAATTTGTCAAATCATCAACTTACTACACCAGAAACAACAGTCCTCTCCAAAGGCCTCACATTCTGCCCAACCACCAAATTGGATAAATTACAGGTATGGTCAGATATGGAGGAATTCTTTAGGAGACTAAGGCTCAAAGAATATTTTGACAGTAAGGAAAGGAATCCTAGGACAATAGATGGTTACAAAAGGAAAAAGAACAGCAACTTCACACCTCCACAAGGACGCAACCCCAAACTGGATACCTATATTGACAGCTTCAGGCTGCGAGTTACATCCCTGATATCCACCCAGCAAAAGAAAACATTATACAACCTTTCGCCACTGGAGCGAAGAGCTGTACATGATCTGCGCAATAATCAGGCCATAACCATCAAACCAGCAGATAAAGGGGGAGCAGTCGTTGTGATGGATACAGACAAATATATACAAGAGGGCCAGAGGCAGCTGGCAAATACTACTTACTACAAAAAACTGGATTATGATCCGACCCAGGATTTTACTAAGCAATTAAAAGGTCTCATTGCGACAATGCCAAGCCACCTACATTCAGAACTCATCAATGCAATTCCGGATAATCCAGAAATTGGAGACTTCTACATGCTGCCCAAGATCCACAAGCCAGGAAATCCAGGCAGACCCATTATAACAGGTATGAATACACTTACTGAACATATCTCAGGCCTTGTAGAAAACATGTTAAAACCTTTAGTCATGAACACTGCAAGTTTCCTGCAAGACACCACTGATTTTCTGAACAAGCTTAACAATATACAACAATTACCACCTAATACTCTTCTAGTCACTATGGATGTAGAATCTCTGTATAGTAACATCCCTCACAAGGATGGGTTGGCGGCATGTCACAGATTCTTATCATCCTCACCAGACCACAAATACACTGCTGAGGATGTGACACGGCTCATTGAATTCATTCTTACACACAACTACTTCACTTTCAATAATGACATCTATCTCCAGTGTATGGGTACTGCTATGGGAAGCAAAATGGCACCCCAATATGCAAATTTATTTATGGCTGACCTGGAGGACAAATTTCTGAACAGCATACAACAAAAGCCATACAGATATTATCGCTATATTGATGATATATTCATGATATGGACTGAAGGTGAAGAAAATCTAAACCAATTCTTTTCATTGATCAACACTTTTCACCCATCTATCAAACTAAAAATGGACTATTCGAACACACATGTCAACTACCTGGACACTACAGTATACATCAGGGATGACAAGCTACACACGTCAATATACAGAAAACCGACTGACCGATGCAGCTATCTTCATAGTTCCAGTTTTCACCCCCAACACACCAAACGGGCCATCATACACAGCCAGGCCATCAGATACCACCGAATTTGTTCAGACCCAGAAGACAGAGATAAACATCTCAGAACACTGGCAGACTCCTTCCATAAGAAAGGTTACAAAGACAAAACCATCAACAACAGCATAAACACAGCCTTGAAAACCCGAAGAGAAAATCTCCTCCAATACACAGAGAAAAAAACAAATAACCGAGTACCTCTAGTCACCACATACAACCCAGCACTTGAAGGGATCAAAAAGATAATTAAAGATTTACAACCCATTATAACAGAGGATGAAACTCTGAAAGGAATATTCCAACAACCCCCATTATTGGCTTTCAGACAACCACCCAACCTCAGACACAAACTAATCAGCAGGAAACTTCACTCTGATTATGAAGTCAAAAATAATGGTTGCAAACCCTGCAATAAAAAACGCTGCAAACTATGCAACCAGATAAATCTATCCAAAAGTGTTACACACACAAATGGGACCTTCTATATCATGGGATCTTACAGCTGTACCTCAAGTAATGTTGTGTACCTCATCCAATGCAAAAGGTGCAGCAAAGGATCTTATGTTGGTGAAACAGGACAGAAGTTGCAAGCGAGGATGAATTTGCACAGACATACCATCAAAGAACATAAAGAAGACAGTTTATGCACACCTGTGGGACATCATTTCTCACAATCGGACCACACTATAGAAGACCTCAATGTCTTAGTTCTTAAAGGGAATTTCAGAACTATCCAGGAAAGGAAAACGTTTGAACTAAGAATGATACTTCTTTTTGACACAAAGAATAATGGCCTGAATTTAGACATTGGTTTCCTTACACATTATGCTAAAGTTTTACGACCGCTCTGTGATTAGTATTTCCCCCCCTTGCATTCCCTCCTAGCTCTCCCTCTGTCTTATCTCACTAACTCTGCTGCTATCTTTATTACCATCGATTTGTATGTATTTTGTTTTCTTTTTTTTTTTTTCCTTTTTTTCTTTAACATTCTGCTTAAAAATGTGTGAATCAGTACTGCTTGGACCTTGAAGAAGGGGACATACCCCGAAAGCTTGTCCTGAAAAATTGTATGTTAGTGCAAATAAAAAAAGTATCACGGACAATACATCATTAATAGAAGTCATAATCCTTCCTGGTGTTTCAATTTAGGGAATTCTACTAGAAGTGCTCATATTTGTAGTCAATCGGTTTTGAACATTTCTAATTGCTATGCCCCTAGTGGGAAGTCTTGTTCTTTATATCAAACACACCACGATGAGGTCAGAGTACGGGCTGATTTTAAAAAGATTCTTGCCTCTGAAGATGAAAGTAGTAAACCTGTACAGCATTTGTTTCAGGTTTTAGCAGCAGTTACAGCAGTAGATCAAGAAACTGCTGTGAATACTCCCTTCTCGTTTGGTAACCACACTTATGTTTGTTGTGGAAAGACTTGTTATCCCTGGATTCCACAAGAGGTCCAGGGCTGGTGTTACCTGGCCTCACTGGTGCCCATAATGGGGGTGGTAGGTGATAGTGATGGGAGTCATTTACTTGAAGCTAGTATACACCCAAGGTATCCATTAAAACATTGTAACAAGAGAGAGTTATTCCTTGAGAAGGATATGGCCTGGGCATGGTTCCCTTCCTGGACAGGATGGGGAATAGATTTGATGAAAAGGTTAAATAATTACTCAGGAATAGTGATGAGCCGAACACCCCCCGGTTCGGTTCGCACCAGAACCCGCGAACGGACCGCAAGTTCGCACGAACGTTAGAACCCCATTGACGTCTATGGGACTCGAACGTTCGAAATCAAAAGTGCTCATTTTAAAGGCTAATTTGCATGGTATTGTCCTAAAAAGGGTTTGGGGACCCGGGTCCTACCCCAGGGGACATGTATCAATGCAAAAAAAACTTTTAAAAACGGCCGTTTTTTCGGGAGCAGTGATTTTAATGATGCTTAAAGTAAAAAAAAAAAGTGAAATATTCCTTTAAATATCGTACCTGGGGGGTGTCTATAGTATGCCTGTAAAGTGACGCGTGTTTCCCATGTTTAGAACAGTCCCTGCACCAAATGTCATTTTTAAAGGAAAAAATCTCATTTAAAACTGCTTGCGGGTTTAATGTCATGTCGGGTCATGGCAATATGGATGAAAATCAGTGAGACAAACGGCATGGGTACCCCCCAGTCCATTACCAGGCCCTTTGGGTCTTGTATGGATATTAAGGGGAACCCCGCACCCAAATTAAAATAAGGAAAGGTCCCTATATACTCTGAACAGCAGTATACAGGCGGTGCAAACAAGACAGGGACTGTAGGTTTGTTGTTAAGTAGAATCTGTTTGTAATTTTGAACATTTTTAATGTGTTTAGCTCCAGCCAAAAAATCTTTTCTAAGCTTTTTGGAAAACATAGGGAAGGGTTATCACCCCTGTGACATTTGTTTTGCGTCTTTCCTCCTCTTCAGAAGATTTCACCTCACTTTTTTGTCCCAATGAAAAATATTTTTTGAAAATTTGTGTTTTTTTGTGGAACAAGGATTGGAAAGCATCAGTGGAAAGGAAAAATTGTTTTCCCATATTAACTCTTACAGGAGAGAATTTCCCTTCCTTAGGGGTAGATTTCATCTCACTTCCTGTTGTCTCCTTCCGTTTGCAAGTAGGAGTCGTTTGTAAGTTAGATGTTTGAAAGTAGGGTCCTGCCCTATATACTCAGCAGAAATTTGGGCCTTAGGTGTTGCTGTGGCCAAAACACTGTAAGCCCTCACAGGGCCCTGCTGTGAAATATTAGATCAAGAATTGTAATTACATGCCCCTGTTGAACAGGAGCTGAAAAATTAGGCCTTAGGCACTGGTGCTGGTGCCACAACACTGCAACCCCTCACAGACACTCTAGTTGGAACGCAGGAACGAGCCCTGCTGCAAAGTATTGCATCAAAAATTGTAATTACACGCCCCTGTTAGACAGGGGCAGAAAAATTGGGTCTTAGGCACTGGTGCTGGTGCCACAACACTGCAACCCCTCACAGACACTCTAGTTGAAACGCAGGAACAAGCCCTGCTGCAAAGTATTGCATCAAAAATTGTAATTACACGCCCCTGTTAGACAGGGGCTGAAAAATTGGGTCTTAGGCACTGGTGCTGGTGCCACAACACTGCAACCCCTCACAGACACTCTAGTTGGAATGCAGGAACGAGCCCTGCTGCAAAGTATTACATCAAAAATTGTAATTACACGCCCCTGTTAAACAGGGGCTGAAAAATTGTGCCTTAGGCACTGGTGGTGGCGCCCAGAACCAAAAATGTTCTTACAAGCTATCAGCGTGATGATTGAGGAGGAAGAGGATAATTACTCAGGGATAGTCACTCAGCATCAGCATAGGCAGTCTTTGAAGGGATCTGAGATTTCAAAAAAAATTATTCGGTTACATCTGCATCAGGTGCTTGGTAGCTGGTGGTGATCCAAGACTGATTCATTTTTATGAAGGTCAGCCGATCGACCGAGTCGGTGGACAGACGCACCCTGTGATCGGTTACCACGCCTCCAGCAGCACTGAATGTGCGTTCCGAAAGAACGCTGGATGCAGGACAGGCCAGTAGCTCAATTGCATACTGTGCAAGCTCTGGCCAGTGATCCATCCTCAAGACCCAGTAACCCAGAGGATTTTCGGTGGGAAAGGTGTCCAAGTCTGATCTTGCCCCTAGGTATTCCTGCACCATGTAAAACAGACGCTGGCGATGGTTGCTGGAACCGATCATACCTTGGGGCTGCGGACCAAAAAATTGTCTGAACGCATCGGTCAGACGGCCACCTTCTCCACCGCTCCTTCTTTGACTGACCGAAGCCTCAGCAACACGTTGTCCAGAAACAGGAGTTTGTAACCTCCCAGTCTCTGGGAACGCGTTGCACAGACCTTTCTGCAAGGCCTCCCGAAGATGTTTCATCCTCTGCTCCCTCTGCGATGGCAAGATAAGGTCCGCAACCTTACCCTTGTAACGTGGATCAAGGAGGGTTGCCAGCCAGTATTGGTCCTTCTCCTTGATACCACGAATACGAGGATCCTTACGCAGGCTTTGCAGGATCAGGGAGGCCATGCAGCGTAGGTTTGCTGAGGCATTCGGTCCGGAGTCCTCTGGGTCACTAAGGACAACAACGTCCGCAGCCACCTCCTCCCAGCCACGTACAAGTCCATGTGTTCCTTGGGACTGATCCCTTAAAGACTGCTGATGCTGAGTGCCAGGCTCCACCTCCATACTGACACAATCTTCCTCCTCCTCCTCCTCCTCGTCCTCTTCCTGTGTGATCGGCGGGCACGCAGGAACACTGTCTGGATAAAGGGGGCCTTGAGAGCTAAGGAAGTCCTCCTCTTCCTGCCTCTGTTCTGCCTCAAGTGCCCTGTCCATTATTCCACGCAGCGTGTGCTCCAACAGGTGGACAAGGGGGACAGTGTCACTGATGCATGCACTGTCAGTGCTCACCATCCTCGTGGCCTCCTCGAATGGTGACAGGACAGTGCATGCATCCCTGATCATGGCCCACTGGCGTGGGGAAAAAAAACCAAGGTCCCCTGACCCTGTCCTGGTGCCATAGTCGCACAGGTACTCATTGATGGCCCTCTGCTGCGTGTGCAGCCGCTGCAGCATGGCCAACGTCGAGTTCCACCTGGTGGGCATGTCACAGATTAGGCGGTTCTTGGGCAGGTTAAACTCCTTTTGGAGGTCCGTCAGCCGAGCACTGGCATTATATGACCGGCGGAAATGCACACAGACTTTCCTGGCCTGCCTCAGGACATCCTGTAAGCCCGGGTACCTGCCCAAGAACCGCTGCACCACCAAGTTAAGGACGTGAGCCAAACAGGGCACATGGGTCAGTTGTCCCTGTCGGAGGGCAGAGAGGAGGTTGGTGCCATTGTCGCAAACCACCATTCCTGCCTTAAGTTGGCGTGGCGTCAACCACCTCTGAACCTGCCCCTGCAGAGCTGACAGAACCTCTGCCCCAGTGTGGCTCCTGTCCCCCAAGCACACCAGCTCAAGCACCGCATGGCATCTTTTGGCCTGCGTACTTGCGTAGCCCCTTGAACGCCTACGGAGCACCGCTGGTTCCGAGGAAGAGGCCATGGAGGAAGAAGAAGAGGAGGGGGTGGAGGAGAGAGGTGTGTCACAATCAGCATTTTGGAGGCGTGGTGGCGGAACAACCTCCAACACTACTGCACCTTGTCCTGCATCCTTCCCAGCTGCCAGCAGAGTCACCCAATGCGCCGTGAAACTTAAGTAACGTCCCTGTCCATGCCTGCTGGACCATGAGTCAGCGGTAATATGCACCTTACCGCTGACCGCCCTGTCCAGCGAGGCATGGACATTGCCTTCCACATGCCGGTAGAGAGCCGGAATCGCCTTCCGTGAGAAAAAGTGGCGTTTGGGTACCTGCCACTGAGGAACCGCACATTCCACAAACTCACGGAAGGGGGCAGAGTCTACCAACTGAAAAGGCAGCAGTTGAAGTGCTAGCAATTTTGCCAAGCTAGCATTCAACCGCTGGGCATGTGGATGGCTGGGAGCAAACTTCTTTCGGCGGTGCAGCAGCTGGGGCAGGGAAATTTGCCTGGTACAATCTGACGTCGGTGTACCAAAAGCAGATTGCCCATAAGTACTTGGCTGTGACACACCTAATTCTACACCTTCATTCCTCTCACTGCAGGTCGCAGAGAGGACTGAAGGTCTAGTGGGGTTGGAAATCTCAGCTGATGAGGAGCAAGGAGAGATCGTCTTTGTTCTTTGGTGTGGGTCTTTTAGATACGCTTGCCAACGAACTGCATGGCAGGTCAACATATGTCTGGTCAAGCATGTGGTACCCAAGCGGGAGATGTTTTGGCCACGCGAGATACGCTTGAGACATATATTGCAAATAGCAGCGGTGCGATCTGATGCACTCGTCTCAAAAAAGGCCCACACCAAAGAACTTTTTGAATAACGCGCAGAGACTGCAGCGCCCTGCACATGTGGAGCTTTGGGGTGTGATGCAGTCAATGTGCTGCCCTTAGGCTGGCCCCTGGAGGGCATCCTGCCTAGTTGGTGATGTGCCACCTCCTCCTCCTCCTCCTCCTCCTCCTCTCTCCTATCAGGCACCCACGTTGAGTCAGTGACCTCATCATCCCCTCCCTCCTCATCACTGGAGCAAACCTGGCAGTATGCTGCAGCAGGGGGAGCATGACTGCCAGATTGCTGTCCTTCTTGGGCACCCCCTCTGTCCGTGCTCATGTTACTGCCTTCATTGAGCTCAGTATCATCATCAGAGCCTTCCAAACGCTGGGCATCCTCCTGGAGCATGTACCCAACACTGTGGTCAAACAGTTCGAGGGAATCCTCATGAGGACATGGTGGAGCTAGGGAAGGAGTCACTGATGACATTGAGCTGAGGGAAGAGGCCGCTGCTTTGCCAGACAAAGCACCCTGGGCATGGGTGAGAGAGGATGAGGAGGATGAGGACGGCTTGGTCATCCACTCGACCAAGTCTTCCGCATGTTGCGGCTCAACACGGCCAGCTGCCGAAAAAAAGGCCAAGCGTGTCCCATGGCCACGTGCTGATGAGGATGCACCGTCTCCACGACCAGCACTAGACACAGAGCCTGCTTGCCCTCTCTTATTGGCTTGTGACTGTCTGCCTCTCCTTCTTGGCCTTCCAGACATACTAATGGCCTGTAGCTGCACTAAGCTGGGATAGAACACCTGTAATTTTCTTCAGGTAGCTTTATATACTGTAACCAGACAAGCCTGCCTGTCAGTAGGAAGATAACAGGAACGGATCTAGCTGAACACTGTGAGCAGGACGTACTGCACTAAATGTATATAGCAGGAACGGATCTAGCTGAACACTGTGAGCAGGACGCACTGCACTGAATGTAAATAGCAGGAACGGATCTAGCTGAACACTGTGAGCAGGACGCACTGCACTGAATGTAAATAACAGGAACGGATCTAGCTGAACACTGTGAGCAGGACACACTGTACTAAATGTAAATAGTCTAGCTGCCTGACCGTGGTACTAATAGGATCAAAAAGAACACCTGTAATTTTCTTCAGGTAGCTTTATATACTGTAACCAGACAAGCCTGCCTGTCAGTAGGAAGATAACAGGAACGGATCTAGCTGAACACTGTGAGCAGGACGTACTGCACTAAATGTATATAGCAGGAACGGATCTAGCTGAACACTGTGAGCAGGACGCACTGCACTGAATGTAAATAGCAGGAACGGATCTAGCTGAACACTGTGAGCAGGACGCACTGCACTGAATGTAAATAGCAGGAACGGATCTAGCTGAACACTGTGAGCAGGACGCACTGCACTGAATGTAAATAGCAGGAACGGATCTAGCTGAACACTGTGAGCAGGACGCACTGCACTGAATGTAAATAACAGGAACGGATCTAGCTGAACACTGTGAGCAGGACGCACTGCACTGAATGTAAATAGCAGGAACGGATCTAGCTGAACACTGTGAGCAGGACGCACTGCACTGAATGTAAATAACAGGAACGGATCTAGCTGAACACTGTGAGCAGGACACACTGTACTAAATGTAAATAGTCTAGCTGCCTGACCGTGGTACTAATAGGATCAAAAAGAACACCTGTAATTTTCTTCAGGTAGCTTTATATACTGTAACCAGACAAGCCTGCCTGTCAGTAGGAAGATAACAGGAACGGATCTAGCTGAACACTGTGAGCAGGACGTACTGCACTAAATGTATATAGCAGGAACGGATCTAGCTGAACACTGTGAGCAGGACGCACTGCACTGAATGTAAATAGCAGGAACGGATCTAGCTGAACACTGTGAGCAGGACGCACTGCACTGAATGTAAATAGCAGGAACGGATCTAGCTGAACACTGTGAGCAAGACGCACTGCACTGAATGTAAACAGCAGGAACGGATGTAGCTAAACACTGTGAGCAGGACGCACTGCACTGAATGTAAATAGCAGGAACGGATCTAGCTGAACACTGTGAGCAGGACGCACTGCACTGAATGTAAATAGCAGGAAAGGATCTAGCTGAACACTGTGAGCAGGACGCACTGCACTGAATGTAAATAGCAGGAACGGATCTAGCTTAACACTGTGAGCAGGACGCACTGCACTGAATGTAAATAGCAGGAACGGATCTAGCTGAACACTGTGAGCAGGACGCACTGCACTGAATGTAAACAGCAGGAACGGATGTAGCTAAACACTGTAAACAGGACGCACTGCACTGAATGTAAATAGCAGGAACGGATCTAGCTGAACACTGTGAGCAGGACGCACTGCACTGAATGTAAATAACAGGAACGGATCTAGCTGAACACTGTGAGCAGGACACACTGTACTAAATGTAAATAGTCTAGCTGCCTGACCGTGGTACTAATAGGATCAAAAAGAACACCTGTAATTTTCTTCAGGTAGCTTTATATACTGTAACCAGACAAGCCTGCCTGTCAGTAGGAAGATAACAGGAACGGATCTAGCTGAACACTGTGAGCAGGACGTACTGCACTAAATGTATATAGCAGGAACGGATCTAGCTGAACACTGTGAGCAGGACGCACTGCACTGAATGTAAATAGCAGGAACGGATCTAGCTGAACACTGTGAGCAGGACGCACTGCACTGAATGTAAATAGCAGGAACGGATCTAGCTGAACACTGTGAGCAGGACGCACTGCACTGAATGTAAATAGCAGGAACGGATCTAGCTGAACACTGTGAGCAGGACGCACTGCACTGAATGTAAATAGCAGGAACGGATCTAGCTGAACACTGTGAGCAAGACGCACTGCACTGAATGTAAACAGCAGGAACGGATGTAGCTAAACACTGTGAGCAGGACGCACTGCACTGAATGTAAATAGCAGGAACGGATCTAGCTGAACACTGTGAGCAGGACGCACTGCACTGAATGTAAATAGCAGGAAAGGATCTAGCTGAACACTGTGAGCAGGACGCACTGCACTGAATGTAAATAGCAGGAACGGATCTAGCTGAACACTGTGAGCAGGACGCACTGCACTGAATGTAAATAGCAGGAACGGATCTAGCTGAACACTGTGAGCAGGACGCACTGCACTGAATGTAAACAGCAGGAACGGATGTAGCTAAACACTGTAAACAGGACGCACTGCACTGAATGTAAATAGCAGGAACGGATCTAGCTGAACACTGTGAGCAGGACGCACTGCACTGAATGTAAATAGCAGGAACAAATCTAGCTGAACACTGTGAGCAGGACGCACTGCACTGAATGTAAATAGCAGGAACGGATCTAGCTGAACACTGTGAGCAGCACGCACTGCACTGAATGTAAATAGCAGGAACGGATCTAGCTTAACACTGTGAGCAGGAAGCACTGTACTGAATGTAAATAGCAGGAACGGATCTAGCTGAACACTGTGAGCAGGACACACTGCACTGAATGTAAATAGCAGGAACGGATCTAGCTGAACACTGTGAGCAGCACGCACTGCACTGAATGTAAATAGCAGGAACGGATCTAGCTGAACACTGTGAGCAGGAAGCACTGTACTGAATGTAAATAGCAGGAACGGATCTAGCTGAACACTGTGAGCAGGACACACTGCACTGAATGTAAATAGTCTAGATAGAAGATAACAGGAACGGATCTAGCTAAACTGAATACAGTGTATATATATATATGCAACACCTGGGATGCATATATATACACAATACACTGTAAGTGCAGCTAACTGACTGACTGTTCTGCCTAATCTATCTAACTCAAATCAAATGACACTGTCTCTCTCTCTCTCTATCGCTCAGCACACCGGAACACACACTACACAGGGCCGCCGTGCAGGCGGCCTTATATAGTGTGGGGTGTGTACTAAATCCCCTGAGCCATAATTGGCCAAAGCCACCCTGGCTTTGGCCAATTACAGCTCTCTCTACTGACGGCGCTGTGATTGGCCAAGCATGCGGGTCATAGTGCATGCTTGGCCAATCATCAGCCAGCAATGCACTGCGATGCCGCAGTGAATTATGGGCCGTGACGCGCCACACGAATTTGGCGCGAACGGCCCATATCGTTCGCAATTCGACGGACGGTCGAACAGCCGATGTTCGAGTCGAACATGGGTTCGACTCGAACACGAAGCTCATCCCTACTCAGGAATTATTAATGAGATGATGGAAAAGAATTCTGATGACATTTCTAAACTTAATGTTGAAACTAGGGCTATTAGAAAACAACTAGAATTGCATGACTTAGCCATTGAAAGCATGAGTTCAGCCCTTACAGGATTATGTGAAATGACTGAGGATTATGAATGTTGTAATTGGGTACACAATACCAGTATAGAGGTACCAGATTATTATGATGTGATAGCTCAGCATAGAAAAGAGGTGGCCAAGCTGCAACAAGAGGCTCGCAACATAACCCAGACCTGGAGTCCTTTTGGAAATGTTGATTTTATATTTGGAGGGATATTCTCTTGGATAAGGGATATTGCCATAATTTTAATCATTGTCGTGTTCTTTTTCCTTTTCCTTTATCTTGTGTACAAGCTTATTATGTGCCTTATTAATGGAGCAAGCTGAGAATACCACCATGATAAGGAAGTGAGATCATACATATATATATACATATATGATCAAAGAGGGGATTGTAGGGATATTTTAGTTTGCTGTCCTTTATTTTAGCTATAAAAATCTATAAAAATGTGTATCCATCTTAGAATAATATGTATATGTGACGTCTATCAAAAGTTAGATTTAAATTCTTGTAAATGATATGATTTCCCCAAAATGACACATGAAGTTTTCTCCTTGTTGACAGTTTCTGTATGAAGAAATCATGTCTCATTTTTCGGTGGTTTTTAAACATCTGATGCATACGTACTGTCTGTAATTTTAGCATATATTAATGAAAGGGTTGAACTTTTTCTGTGATGTCATTTTGTTTATATAAGTGATTGTCTACGGAAGTAAAAGCAGAACATTTCCAGGCATTGACTATTGTGTCATTATTTTCTTACTGGAATGATCTCCGGGCCTGATTGGGTTTGAAAGAACACTCCAGGTAGATATTTCAAGAAGAGGTTCACTTGCTCCTAGAAGATCGGTTAGCCCCCCCTAGCAGTGATGACAGAAGGCACTGATGACAAGTGACACTGACGATAGCTGGCACTCTTACGTGGCACTGATGACACGTGACACTTACGTGACACTGATGACACTGATACGTGGCACTGGTGACACTGATAACAGATGGCACGTGGCACTGACAGATGGTTTTGACAGGTTGCACTGACAGGTAGCACTGACAGGTGGAACTGATGGCAGGTGGCACTGATGGCAGGTGGCACTGGCAGATGGCACTGGCAGATGGTACTGGCAGATGGCACTGGCAGATGGGACTGACAGATGGGACTGGCAGATGGCACTGGCAGATGGCACTGGCAGATGGCACAGGCAGATGGCACTGGCAGATGGCACTAGAAGATGGCAGATGGCACTGGCAGATGGCACTGGCAGATGGGACTGACAGATGGGACTGACAGATGGGACTGACAGAGGCACTGGCAGATGGCACTGGCACTTGGCAGATGGCACTGGCAGATGGCACTGACAGATGGGACTGACAGATGGCACTGGCAGATTGCACTGGCAGATTGCACTGGCAGATTGCACTGGCAGATGGCACTGATATTATATGTGTTGGCACAGTGTATGTGTTTTTTTTACTCACAGTAACTAACGCTTTAGACACTGTTCACTCTCCCCCCTCACACGCGGTCTCTGTGTGAGGAGGGAGAGCCGGCAATGAGAGATGATCTCATATGTTTACATTTGAGATCATCTCTCATTGGCAGAGCGATCGCGCTGAAAATGGCCGCTATGATTGGGTGTTTTCAGTGATCTGTGATTGGCTGTGTGCAAGGGACACGGCCAGCACAAAACTTCCCTGATGCGGGCCCGCGGGAGCGCGCAACGCGAAAGTAAACAGGAGGACATCCAGGGACGGCCTCCCGGCAGATAGCGTCCGTGCTGCAGCCATCTTTCGGCTATAGCGCGGGCGTGAAGTGGTTAACCATCTGATCGGCTGTATCCAATCACAGCCGGTCACATGTAAACACGGAGATGCCGGTAATCGGCTCACCTCACACTGACAGAGTGTGAGGAGAGGAGAGCCGATCAGTGGCATCTCCTCACAGGGGGACATCTAGGGATGTAATCAGGGCACTGATCATCAGTGCCCTGGTTACAATGAAGAAAAAAAGTGTCACAAATAAGTACCAAACATTGCCCACCAATGCCAACATACAGTGCCCACCAGTGGCAGCAATCAGTACCCACCACTGCCCATAAGTGTCACCAATCAGTGCCCATTAGCCATGCCAGTCAGTGCTGGCAATCAGTGCCGCCTATCAGTGCTGCCCATCAATGCTGTCGATCAATGCCCATCAATGTCACCCATCACTGTCGCCTATCCATGACGCCTATCCGTGCCCACCAGTGCCTGCCGCCTATCAGTGCCACCTAACAGTGCCTATCAGTGCTGCCTATCAGTGCCACCTATCAGTGCCACCTATCAGTGCCCATAAATGTGGCATATTAGTGCCGCCTCATCAATGCCCCTAAGTGCCACCTCATCAATGCCCACCAGTTCAGCCTATCAGTGCCTATCAGTGCTGCCTCATCAGCGCACATCAGTGAAGGTGAAAAATTACTTAGTTACAAAATTTACTGACAAGAAAAAAGTAAAAAAAAAATTTTTCAAAATTTTTGGTCTTTTTTTTTGTAAAAAATAAAAAACCCTGCAGTGATTTACCACCAAAACAAAGCTCTATTTGTGTGAAGAAAATGATAAAAAAATGTGTTTGGGTACAGTGTAGCATGGCCGCGCAATTGTAATTCAAAGTGTGAGAGCGCTGAAAGCTGAAAATGGCCTGGGCAGGAAGGGGGTGTTAGTGCCAGTAGGCAAGTGGTTAAAGTGCACCAACCACCACTTTTAATTGAATCAAGTGCATCCAATCACACATTTCCCAGTTTCTAATAAATTTAGGTAATAATCCCCCATCATGTCTGGGAGGACAACAAGGAGAGGCAGACGTTCCCCATGGCACTGTGAGGGGTCCAGCAGTGTATGTGTCCACAGACAAAGGTGGACGTGGTGGTCAGTCCTCAGGCAGGGCATCATTTCCTCTGTTTAGTGATGTTGCCCGTACTATCCAGTCACAGCATGCAGAGGAGGTGGTGGATTGGCTTACTAAACCCTCCTCATCCTCCACCTCCTCATCCTACTCACCCCCCCTCATTCTCATCCTCCTTATCCTCATCCTCCATCACCCAAGCAGAGACTAGTGCACAGTCCCCTGCAGCTGCCAGAGTGGCTTATCCAGCCTCCTTGTCCACATCTATTCCTGCCATAGCCCCAGCATCAGGCATGGAGGAGTCAGCTGAGTTATTTGAACACAGCGTCAGCCACTTGCTACTTGAAGATGCACGGCCATTACTAGTGTAGCACTAACTCTCTGTGGAGCTGCTGGTTTAAAGCGGGCTGTTACCTTCACTCTCGATACCTCTGTTTCACTGGCACCGGGTTTAGGGTCCCGTTGAGTTTACCTCTGGATGATATAAGCACCAAACACTTGAGTATATTTTCCAATGCTTTAATGAACAAGTAATAAAGGAAGTAGCAGGAAAGAGGCAGAAGGAAAGTTGCAAGGAAGCTCAAATACCTTTCCTTAATATTCTTTAGAACATTCTTTGGAATTAAACACTTGTAGTTGAATGCGCTCCCCTTGTGGGATTCAATCTTTGCCCACCTGGATGGGCCTCTCTCACTTGCCTAACAACTGTGTAAAAAAATGCATTTTCATTTTTTTCCACATTTTCCAAAAACTTCTGTAAAAAAATGAACCGTTCAAAAGACTCATTATGCCTCACAGATTATATGTTGGGGTGTTTGCTTTCCAAAATGGGGTCATTTTGGGGGCAATTCCATTGTCCTGGTGCTCCAGGGTCTTCAAAAGTGTAAATGGTGGTTGAGAAATGAGATGTGTCATTTATGCTCGTAGAACGCCTGAAGATGCTACTTTAATGTTGGGCCTTTGTATGTGGCAAGGCCATGTAAAAGTCCCACACTTGTGGTATCGCCATACTCGGGAAGAGTATAGCAGAATGTATTTTGGGGTGTAATTTGTTGTATGCATATGCTCTGAGAGAGAAATAACCTGTTAATATGACAATTTTGTAAAAAATAAATAAATAAATAAATCTTCATTTTGCTAAGAATTGTGGGAAAAAATTACAACTTAAAAAAATTCACCAAGTGACTTACTTAATACCTTGGAATGTCTACTTTCTAAAAAGCGGTCATTTAGAGGGTATTTGTACTTTCCTGACTTGTTAGTGTGCCAAGAAATGAAATAGACCGTCAGTACATCAGGTGTGATCAATTTTCAGTGATTGGCACCATAGTTTGTAGACTCTATAACAGTGATGGCGAACCTTGGCACTCCAGATGTTTTGGAACTACATTTCCCATGATGCTCCACTACACTGCAGAGTGCATGAGCATCATGGGAAATGTAGTTCCAAAACATCTGAGGTGCCAAGGTTCGCCATCACTGCTCTATAACTTTCACAAAGACCAAATAATTTACACTAATTTGGGTTATTTTTACCAAAAATTTGTAGCAGTATAAGTTTTGGCCAAAATTTATGAAGAAAAATTACTAATTTGCAAAATTTTATGACAGAAACAAAGAAAAGGGCATTTTTTTCACAAAATTTACGGTCTTTTTTATTTATAAAACAAAAAATAAAAAGCCCACTAGTGATTAAATACCAACAAAAGAAAGCTCTATTTGTGTGAAAAAAAGGACGCAAATTTCATATGGGTACAGTGTTGCATGACTGAGTAATTGTCATTCAAAGTGTGAGAGTGCTGAAAGCTGAAAATTGGTCTTGGCAGGAAGGGGGTGTAAGTGCCCGGTATTGAAGTGGTTAAAGGAATTTTTAATTTTTATTGTTTCACTTTAAGCATCATTAAAATCACGGCTCCTTTAAAATTTTGATTTTAAAAAATGTTTTTCATTGATGTCCCACAATGCAGTGCCCGGCCCCCATACCCTCTTTATGGCCAATTACTTGCATATAAGCCTTCAAAATGGGGACTTTTGATTTATTTTTGCAGTTTGGGTCCCATAGACTTCAATGGGGTTTGCCTTTTGGGTCCAATTTTTTGCGATGTTCAAAAGTTCTGACATGAACCAAACAAGAGGGTGTTCAGCCCATCACTAGTGACTACACGTAATGCTCTGCAGTGGGTTGGGTGATACGTAATACTCTGCAGTGGGATAGGTGATATGTAATGCTCTGCAGTGGGATGGGTGACACGTAATGCACTGCAGTGGGATGGATGACACATAATGCACTGCAGTGGGTTTGATGACATGTAATATTATGCAGTGGGATGGGTGACACATAATGCTCTGCAGTGGGATGGGTGACACATAATGCTCTGCAGTGGGATGGGTGACACTTTATGCTCTGCAGTGGGATGGGTGACACGTAATGCTCTGCAGTGGGATGGGTGACACGTAATGCTCTGCAGTGGGTTGGGTGACACGTAATACTCTGCAGTGGGATGGGTGATATGTAATGCTCTGCAGTGGGATGGGTGACATGTAATGCTCTGCAGTGGGATGGGTGACACTTTATGCTCTGCAGTGGGATGGGTGAAATGTAAATCTCTGCAGTGGGATGGGTGACACATAATGCTCTGCAGTGGGATGGATGACACGTAATGCTCTGCAGCGGGATGGGTGACACGTAATGCTCTGCAGTGGGATGGGTGATACGTAATACTATGCAGTGGGATGGGTGACACGTAATGCTCTGCAGTGGGATGGATGACACATAATGCACTGCAGTGGGTTACGTGACATGTAATACTATGCAGTGGGATGGGTGACATGTAATGCTCTGCAGTGGGATGGGTGACACGTAATACTCTGCAGTGGGAAGGGGAACACGTAATGCTCTGCAGTGGAATGGATGACACATAATGCTCTGCAGTGGGATGGATGACACATAATGCTCTGCAGTGGGTTGGGTGACATGTAATACTATGCAGTGGGATGGGTGACACGTAATACTCTGCAGTGGGATGGGTGACATGTAATGCTCTGCAGTGGGATGGAGGACACGTAATGCCCTGCAGTGGGATGGGTGACACGTAATGCTCTGCAGTGGGGTGGGTGACACGTAATGCTCTGCAGTGGGTTGGGTGACACGTAATACTATGCAGTGGGATGGGTGACACGTAATGCTCTGCAGTGGGATGGGTGACACGTAATTCTCTGCAGTGGGATGGGTGACACATAATGCTCTGCAGTGGGTTGGGTGACATGTAATACTGTGCAGTGGGATGGGTGACACGTAATGCTCTGCAGTGGGATGGGTGACACTCAATGTCCTGGGGGGTGACACAGAATCTTCCTGGGAGGTGACACAGAATCTTCCTGGGGGGTGACAGAATCTTCCTGAGGGGGTGACACAGAATCTTCCAGGGGGGTGACACAGAATCTTCCTGGGGGGTGACACAGAATCTGCCTGGGGGTGACACAGAATCTTCTTGGGGGGTCCTGGGGGGTGACAGAATCTGCCTGGGGGGTAACACAGAATCTGCCTGGGGTGTGATACAGAATCTTCCTGGGGGGTGATACAGAATCTTCCTGGGGGGACACAGAATTTTCCTGGGGGTGACACGGAATCTTCCTGGGGGTGACACAGTATCTTCCTGGGGGGGTGACACAGAATCTTTCTGGGGGGTGACATAGAATCTTCCTGGTGGGTGACACAGAATCTTCCTGGTGGGTGACACAGAATCTTCCTGGTGGGTGACACAGAATCTGCCTGGGGGGTGACACAGAATCTGCCTGGGGGGGTGACACAGAATCTTCCTGGGGGGGACACAGAATCTTCCTGGGGTGACACAGAATCTTCCTGGGGGGTGACACAGAATCTGCCTGGGAGTGACACAGAGTCTGCCTGGGGGGTGACACAGAATCTTTCTGGGGGGTGACACAGAATCTTCCCGGGGGGTGACAGAATCTTCCTGAGGGGTCCTGGGGGGTGACAGAATCTGCCTGGGGGGTAACACAGAATCTGCCTAGGGGGTCACACAGAATCTTCCTGGGGGGTTGACACAGAATCTTCCAGGGGGTGACAGAATCTGCCTGGGGGGTGACACAGAATCTGCCTGGGGGCGACGCAGAATCTTCCTGGGGGACACAGAATCTTCCTGGGGTGACACAGAATCTTCCTGGGGGGGTGACACAGAATCTTCCTGGGGGGTGACACAAAATCTGCCTGGGGGGTGACAGAATCTTTCTGGGGGGTGACACAGAATCTTCCTGGGGGTGACACAGAATCTTCCTGAGGGGTGACACAGAATCTTCCTGGGGGGTAACACAGTATCTTCCTGGGGGGACACATAATCTTCCTGGGGTGACACAGAATCTTCCTGGAGGGGACACAGAATCTTCCTGGGGGGTGACACAGAATCTGCCTGGGGGTGACACAGAATCTTTCTGGGGGGTGACACAGAATCTTCCTGAGGGGTGACACTGAATCTTCCTGGGGGGTGACACAGTATCTTCCTGGGTGGTGACAATCTGCCTGGGGGGAGACACAGAATCTGCCTGGGGGGTGATACAGAATCTTCCTGGGGGTGATACAGAATCTTCCTGGGGGGTGACAGAATTTTCCTGGGGGTGACACGGAATCTTCCTGGGGGTGACACAGAATCTTCCTGGGGGGAGAGAATCTTCCTGGGGGTGACACAAAATCTTCCTGGGGGAGTGATATAGAATCTTCCTGGGGGGTGACACAGAATCTGCCTTGGGGGGTGACACAGAATCTTCCTGGGGGTTGACACAGATTCTTCCAGGGGGGTGAAACAGAATCTGCCTGGGGGGTGATGCAGAATCTGCCTGAGGGCGACGCAGAATCTTCCTGGGGGGGACACAGAATCTTCCTGGGGTGACACAGAATCTTCCTGGGGGGTGACACAGAATCTTCCTGGGGGGTGACACAGAATCTGCCTGGGGGGTGACACAGAATCTTTCTGGGAGGGTGACACAGAATCTGCCTGGGGTGACACAGAATCTTCCTGGGGGGTGACACAGAATCTTTCTGGGGGGTGACACAGAATCTTCCTGGGGGGTTACACAGAATCTTCCTGAGGGGTGACACAGAATCTTCCTGGGTGGTGACAGAATCTTTCTGGGGAGTGACACAGAATCTTCCTGGGGGTGACAGAATCTTCCTGAGGGGTGACACAGAATCTTCCTGGAGGGGTGACACAGAATCTGCCTGGGGGGTGACACAGAATCTTCCTGGAGGGGTGACACAGAATCTGCCTGGGGGTGACACAGAATCTTCCTGGGGGTGACACAGAATCTGCCTGGGGGGTGACACAGAATCTTCCTGGGGGGACACAGAATCTTCCTGGGGGGTGACACAGAATCTTCCTGGGGGGTGACACAGAATCTGCCTGGGAAAAAAACAAGGAAAAGGGGCGCCACTGAGTATGTATCAAAATAAATCGATGCTTGACAAAGGAGTGCCGCTATCTCCTCCATCGATAGCGAGCTAACTTGGAGACGCGTCGCACAGGAGTGACGTCACAGCTCGGCGCCACTGTGTTTTGCGATCCAAGCCTCGTTCTGGCTCCGATCACACGGCCATGCTTTACTTCCACCACGGATGCCGGACGAGGCCCTGGGAAACTCTGCTACACATGTAAAAACCAGCTTGGACGCCCCCACCTTCCTCCCCCTGGAACCCACACCACCTTTGACGGCTCCTCTGCTTTCCTGTACTTGGTGTGCTATTGGACTACAATATTGGCTTGCTGCAGCTCATCTTCAGCTTATTAGATGTGATGTCAGTGCATCTGGACTTGTTGCCACCTGTAGTCCTCCGCTCCTTCTCGTGCATGAGATGTATCTGAAATCTACACTTCAGTCCTACATGTGAGTGGTTATTGTTTTTAATAATAAATTTATTTTGATACATACTCAGTGGCGCCCCTTTTCCTTGTTTTTTTCTAGTATATTGGACCTGACTTTTGGTTCTTTTTGGTGGCTGCCTTGAATGACTCTTTGTTCCACCCATATATATGCTATATATATGTCTGTATGGATCCTGCCCCTGTGTACATAGGCAATGTTATATGAGGTATTTTGTATTGCGCCTTTTTTTACTTGTATTACAGAATCTGCCTGGGGGGTGACACAGAATCTTCCTGGGGGGTGACACAGAATCTTCCTGGGGGGTGACACAATCTGCCTGGGGGGTGACACAGAATCTTCCTGGGTGAGTGACACAGATACTTTCTGGTAGGGTGATACAGAATCTTCCCAGGGGGGTGACACAGAATCTTCCCAGGGGGGTGACACAGAATCTTCCTGGGGGGACACAGAATCTTCCTGGGGGGTGACACAGAATCTTCCTGGGGGTGACACAGAATCTTCCTGGGGGGGTGACAGAATCTTCTTGGAGGGGACACAGAATCTTCCTGGGGGGTGACACACATTGATTGGTGGTGATGGTTAAAATAAACCATTTTTGTCCAATGAAAATTGAGTCAGTAAAATGTATTGTCAGTAAACTTTGACAGTATCTTGTATGAATAAAGTTTGTTGTAATGTTTGGTCCTTGTGCCGTTGTCACAGAACATCATCCAGGAGCCAATCATCATGCAGCTCTGAAAGTGCGGGGGCCGCGGTCACTCATAGAGAGGAGGCAGGGCTCCAATCAGATGACAATGGAGGCGGAGCTGTAGCGGTGATCTGATGTGCGGTGCAGCCAGTGTGTCACCGCAGGCTTGTAGTACAATAGATGGGAGTGCGCATGCGCGGGTGCCCCTATCAGATCAGTGCTGTGAAGGGGGCACCGGTCACACAACAACACAGGAAGTGGGCAATACTGAGCAGAAATGAGGCCATTTAGAAGAGGAAAAGAACACAAAGATTACTATTACTGGAATTCTATATTTAAGGATCAGAAAGAGAAAATAAAAGCTGAGAGTTCATATGACTTTACTCTGATATCATTCCATTCCGGACATTCTCTTCATATCCGGATCCGTGTATTACCTGAGAGGGGGAGGAGCTCCCACACACCTTCTTTCTTCTTCTGTGTTTATATACAAGCCAATATCCTTCCCTTAATAGAAGAATAATATGAGAGTGTTAAAGGAGGAAATGTTGCTGTGATGATGGAGGGAGGGGGGAGGGGCTCATACTGTGCTCTGTAAGAAATGATGGAAAAGTGAGGGCCCTCACCATGGCAGGGGCCACACACTCATGTCCATCCAACCATTGGGATAGCAGACTGTATGACTGGTGTGCTGGGCTGTCATGTGTACAGGATGAGAACACACATCTGATTGGCTCAGTTATACTGACACATTGGATGGACCTTGGGGGAAGGGGGGTTATTTTTCTGTAAAGGTAAAACCTTGTGCAAGATTGTAGGATCTGACTAAGATTATTATTGGTGGATGTGATTTTCCCCATCCCCCATCTGTAATGATAAAACTTGGGATGAGGAATAAATTCTCCATCATCTGGGAAATCTGTGACTGGCCCAGGAAATCTCAATCATCTCTCTCATTATCTGTAGAACTACAGAGACCTCCAATGGGTTCTACAGAAATTGTATAGAATGTTTGTCACCCGTCCTTCCATTTTCATTACAGTGCAGCCCGGGTGTCAGAAGACCTCCCAACAACGTCCCACCTCCATCATCTCATCACCATCCAACGTTGTCTACATTTTACTATTCACATTCTAATGCCCTGTACACACGATATGATTTTCCTACAGAAAATCTGTGATAGGACCTTGTTGTTGGAAATTCTGACCATGTGTAGGCTCCATCACACATTTTTCATAGGAATTTCCATCACACAAAATTTGAGAGCTGGTTCTCAAATTTTCTGACAACAAAATTCGTTGTTGGAAATTGTGTGTACACAATTCCGACGCACAAAGTTCCACGCATACTCAGAATCAAGCAGAAGAGCAGCACTGGCTATTGAACTTAATTTTTCTCAGCTCGTTGTACGTGTTGTACATCACCACATTCTTGACGTACGGAATTACCGACCAACTTTGTGTGACCGTGTGTATGCAAGACAAGTTTGAGCCAACATCAATCGGAAAAAATCCATGGATTTTGTTGTCGGAAAATCCGATCGTGTGTACAGAGCATTAGACTTAGTATGTGTGTTACTTCCAATATAACAGATCTTACCCTCTATCCACAGAGAAGCCGGCATTCCGGAGGACCTCACAACGTCGTCTCACTTCTGACTCCGACATCTTCTCATCATCATCCAATAACATCACTAGATAGGTCAGAGTTTGGTTTGTGGAGACAACGGAGCAAAGATCATCACAGCTCCATAATGTCACTTTACAGCAACTAACACTGGAGGGAGAAGCAGGAAAGAGGTGAAATGTTCTTCCAGGGAGGGGCAGAAGTAGACACAGCCAATGAATAATCAGTGGGTGGGGTCTAATGCCCTGTACACACGATAGGATTTTCCTGCGGAAAATGTGTGATAGGACCTTGTTGTCGGAAATTCCGACCGTGTGTGGGCTCCATCACACATTTTCCATAGGAATTTCCATCACACAAAATTTGAGAGCTGGTTCTCAAATTTTCTAACAACAAAATCCGTTGTCGGAAATTCCGATCGTGTGTACACAATTCCGATGCACAAAGTGCCACGCATGCTCGGAATCAAGCAGAAGAGCAGCACTGGCTATTGAACTTAATTTTTCTTGGCTCGTCATACGTGTTGTACATCACCGCATTCTTGATGTTCAGAATTTCCGACCAACTTTGTGTGACCGTGTGTATGCAAGACAAGTTTGAGCCAACATCCGTCAGAAAAAATCCATGGATTTTGTTGTCGGAAAATCGTATCGTGTGTACAGGGCATTGGGGAATTAAATGTTCTTCCAGGGAGGGGCAGAAGTAAACACATCCAATGAATAATCAGTGGGCGGGGTCTTAAAGAATGAAATGTTCTTCCAGGGAGGGGCAGAAGTAGACACATCCAATGAATAATCAGTGGGCGGAGTCTTAGAGAATGAAATGTTGGGACGTTTGGATGGAATATTGGTGGGACCTCCCCTATGAAATGGAGGTAAGTTGTCACCCACCTGAAAAGTCTTAGTGTGGAGTTACACTGTTGCGGGTACATTGCGGAGTACGTGGTAACGCACACATTGGAGGTGTGAATGGCTCCATATAGATTCCCCTTCACACTAAACTGCGGCACATTGATGGGAACCGGCCACATAGGAAATAATGGGATTTCTACTTCACATGTGTCTCCGTGCAGCAAAATCCATGGGGATCGCTAAACACACTGACAAGCAATGATAATATGTCAGCAGATCAACCAATCATTGGACAGTCTGCCCTCGGGCGGAGCTGGGTGATGTAATTTCCCGCCTGGACCTGAAACAGGAAATAGTGCTGGTGAGTGATATTATCTACTGCCCAATTGGTTTCTGGATATGCTGACATATTATTGGTTGTCAGGGCATTTATAGTAAATAAAGAGACAATTGTTTTGAAGGAAGTACTTCACTATTGGTGGCATTTTTGTTGTGTTTAGAGTTCTATATCCAGCCAATCAGGAAGGACCAGATCCCTTAAAGAGACCCCACACTTGTGACAGCTGATCTTGTGGGAAGTACCCCGGGCCCATTGAGCCCCCCAGAGGGGGGACAAGCACATGACACCTATATTGTATATGGGGCCAATACTTGAGGGGGCATTTCATCAGCACGGAGGTGGAGGACTCTGAACACACTTCATTTTGCAGTGACACACTGGAGGGGGCGCCATCATTGAGGAAGATTGATCACAGATATATGGACTTTCCTCTTATATATATCCAACTAGATACATTCATTTTACAACACTGGAGTTGTGACATCAATTACTTGTAACTAGTTATTGTTTTGTTACATTCATTATTTCCATTAGTAATGTGTTAGTTTGTAATATGTATTCACAGCACTGGGGTTGTGGTATTACCAGCAAATCGCAGCACTGGGGTTGTGGTATCACCAGCCAATCACAGCACTGGGGTTGTGGTATTACCAGCCAATCACAGCACTGGGGTTGTGGTATTACCAGCCAATCACAGCACTGGTACTTTGTTATCACCAGCCAATCACAGCACTGGTACTTTGGTATCACCTTAGGGTGAAGGACATTACAAGCTCTCATGTTCTGAATATGGTGTTTTTTGGACACAGATCTGTATACATTCCATGTTTTTGCTTAAGTACAAATGTTTTAATATACTCTGTTTAATAAATATTATCTTTTCTATTTACATATATTTTTTTCTCATACACTTTAAATATACAAGTGGCTTAAAAGTCCCCCTTAGGGGTATTTATTTTGTTTCTAACAAGTTTTTGGATGTGGCACTACTGAGAGGAAATCCTCACCGACTCCATCCAATTACTGTATAAAGTTGTTAGTTTTCTGTATAAAGTGTATTAATACCAATTCATTATTTTGCAGCACATTGTTCCAGCACTGAGGTTGTGGTAGTAGCAGACATATATTATATGTAGTATTTGCTTTGTATTATAATTGTTGTTGTGTAATTATTATTTGGAAGTATCAGGATCAGGTGGTGAGGTGGCTTGTTACATAGTTACACAGCCGTATAGTAACACTCGGGTTGTGGTAACACTTACCTCTGTCTGCAGGTAGGTTGTCTGTCTGTGTAATATAGAGCAGAGCTACACTAGTTTGTTATTTAGTGTATAAAATATGTACAAAGATAAAGAATGACAGAAAATACAACAAAGACAAAAGGACAGACACACTCTGGCTGTGAGAATAAAACAGAAATAAACTTTTTCTGAGGATTATCCTGTGACAGGAACATGTCAGGAACATCCGCTATTCACCGGTTAGACCGGCACCATGGGAATCACCCTGTCCATCCCAGGATCCTCAATTTATGGATGTGGGTGGAGTTTAGCCATCAGCCAATCAACTCTGGGGGGTGTTCACTGCCCAACCCACAAGCCGGTCCTGTGTTCTGAAGGAACCAGAGCTAAATGGGCCATGAATGGTTCTGATGGATGAGGATTGGATTTCCAACACCGGCATGTCAGTCTGATCCCAACAAGACCAATCAGTGCTTGTCTGGTGTGATCAGACTCCATATAACCATTCTGGGGGTTTCTCCTGGATTCTATCCTCACTACACATACAATGTTATATGTACATGTACCCCAACATGTCTACAATCAGGAGGAATTATTTCCATCTCTCTACAACTAATATTTTATTTTGTATGAGAGATAAAAATAGATTCCTCTGTTCTCTGATATAAATCAATGTCTGGCAGACAGTTCGGGGTCTTCTCACTGTATCGGCCTCGTCCCCTGCTGGGCTTGTAGATGAAATGACTAGGACTTCTCTTTGAGGCTCAGTGAGGTGACAATTTTATATCTACAAGGATGGGGAATTTATTGGCATCTAGGGGTCACTTCTGGTCTAGAGACTCGCTCTGTCCTTCCAGATTCTAATTGAGGACCATCCGTCTATGATTGGTCACTGAATGAAAAGAATACGGAGTCCTGTGCATCTTCTGGTCTGTTTCGGGTCTGAATTCAGCCCAAAATTCGGGGAGAAATCGGCCCTCAAACGGTGAATGGAGACACACCGGACCCCCTGCTGTGAGCCGCTGTGAACTCCAGTGTGATCCCAGCCAAAGTCTGATCTCTGATAGTCAGTGGAGGGGGAGGGGATGAAAACCAATAACAGCGAGTGACCTGAAGGACTGTGATGGGAACTCCCAGTGTAACCAGCCAGTCTGTCTTTGTATAACTTTCATCTAGGTGACATGTCTGGATCCCTCATATAGAAGATTTATACCAGAATCCTGCAGAATATTATATCATTTATAGGATAATTCTCACCGCAGCCACTCCAGAGAACAGCCAGGATGTCTGAGCCCCTCACATAGAAGTTTCATTCCAGAGTCTTCCAGATGATTAGCTGATAATTCCAGTACGGTGAGGGATTGATTATTGATAAGAAAGGTTCGGAGATCATCACAGCCGGAGGAAGTCACAACACATCCAACCAACCTGCAGAGACAAATCCAGACACATGATATTATATTATAAGATGAATATAAAGAATTATTCCCGTTTAGTGAAAAGTAACATAACATCACTAGAACAGAATATCAGGATATACAGAATGTTATACAGAGGAAAGATCTTATTATTAGGGAAGCTGATAAAGGTGAAGCTGTTGTAGTACTTATGTCTACACAGTATAAAGAAGGGGCGCTGTGACAGCTCAGTCAGCCCCTTATGTACCCGGTTATTAAGCAGGACCTAACACAGTGTCTCATACAGGGGCTTCTGAAATTGATAGATAAAAGGAAAGGATCTGGGGGGTTTATGAAATAAAACAGTAGAATTTCTGATGGTGGATACCCCAGTGACCCCAATATTCCTTCACCTTCCTAAAGTCCACAAATCAGGAGTTCCCATTGAAGATCACCGGATTGTGGCAGGAATAGGATCCCTTATAGAGAATGTAGGGGGGAGGGGTGGATATACATTTCCAGCCTTTAGTGCTGAGACTTCTGGGATATATTAGAGATACAAGTACTATATTGGTGGATATTCCACATTTACAATGGGATTCTACATTCACATGGGGGACACTTCACATTAAAGCACTTTATTCTTCCATCCCCCATTCTTTAGTGTCTCCAGCAATCAGATATCATCTCTGTAACGAGCCCCTTGCTCGCTCAGTTCCACTCTCCCGACACTCCTCTGCTGCTATCGAATCATATTGCAGATCGCACCATCTGATTGCTCGGTCATCCAATGCTCCGGGATTAGAATTACAGCTATGTGCCGTTCTAACCCAGTTGTGATAGCTCAGAACAAACACCAGGCAGGCTGTATGTAAGTTCAACCAGGCCTTTATTGCAAAATACAGGCTTTTATACACTCAAAGTGGAGGTGCAGACCTCCTGCTCATATTACTCTAACAATACAGCTGTAACCTAATTAACCTAATTAACATGAGCTAATTAACTAATCCCTTTAGACAGCCTAGATGACTCAGACATGACCGTTAGGCCAGACTGGCCGTCTTGTAGTTCAGAAAATCCAATCAACATTATCACAATCAACATAGACTCTTCTTCACACAATAGCAGAGTTACATAGTTACATAGTTACATAGTAGGTGAGGTTGAAAAAAGACACAAGTCCAACCTGTGTGTGTGATTATGTGTCAGTATTACATTACATATCCCTGTATGTTGCGGTCATTCAGGTGATTATCTAATAGTTTCTTGAAGCTATCAATGCCCCCCGCTGAGAACACCGCCTGTGGAAGGGAATTCCACATCCTTGCCGCTCTTACAGTAAAGAACCCTCTACGTAGTTTAAGGTTAAAACTCTTTTCTTCTAATTTTAATGAGTGGCCACGAGTCCTATTAAACTCTCTTCTGCGAAAAAGTTTTATACTTATTGTGAGGTCACCAGTACAGTATTTGTAAATTGAAATCATATCCCCTCTCAAGCGTCTCTTCTCCAGAGAGAATAAGTTCAGTGCTCACAACCTTTCCTCATAACTAAGATCCTCCAGACCCTTTATTAGCTTTGTTGCCCTTCTTTGTACTCGCTCCATTTCCAGTACATCCCTCCTGAGGACTGGTGCCCAGAACTGGACAGCATACTCCAGGTGCGGCCGGACCAGAGTCTTGTAGAGCGGGAGAATTATTGTTTTATCTCTGGAGTTGATCCCCCTTTTAATGCATGCCAATATTCTGTTTGCTTTATTAGCAGCAGCTTGGCATTGCATGCCATTGCTGAGCCTATCATCTACTAGGACCCCCAGGTTCTTTTCCATCCTAGATTCCCCCAGAGGTTCTCCCCCCAGTGTATAGATTGCATTCATATTTTTGCCACCCAAATGCATTATTTTACATTTTTCTACATTGAACCTCATTTGCCATGTAGTCGCCCACCCCATTAATTTGTTCAGGTCTTTTTGCAAGATTTCCACATCCTGCGGAGAAGTTTTTGCCCTGCTTAGCTTAGTATCATCTGCAAATACAGAGATTGAACTGTTTATCCCATCCTCCAGATCGTTTATGAACAAATTAAATAGGATTGGTCCCAGCACAGAACCCTGGGGAACCCCACTACCCACCCCTGACCATTCTGAGTACTCCCCATTTATCACCACCCTCTGAACACGCCCTTGTAGCCAGTTTTCAATCCATGTACTCACCCTATGGTCAATGCCAACGGACCTTATTTTGTACAGTAAACGTTTATGAGGAACTGTGTCAAATGCTTTTGCAAAATCCAGATACACCACGTCTACGGGCCTTCCTTTATCTAGATGGCAACTCACCTCCTCATAGAAGGTTAATAGATTGGTTTGGCAAGAACGATTCTTCATGAATCCATGCTGATTACTGCTAATGATATCATTCTTATTACTAAAATCTTGTATATAGTCCCTTATCATCCCCTCCAAGAGTTTACATACTATTGATGTTAGGCTAACTGGTCTATAATTCCCAGGGATGTTTTTTGGGCCCTTTTTAAATATTGGTGCTACATTGGCTTTTCTCCAATCAGCTGGTACCATTCCAGTCAATAGACTGTCTGTAAAAATTAGGAACAACGGTCTGGCAATCACCTGACTGAGTTCCCTAAGTACCCTTGCATGCAAGCCATCTGGTCCCGGTGATTTATTAATGTTAAGTTTCTCAAGTCGAAATTTTAATTCCGTCCTCTGTTAACCATGTAGGTGCTTCTTGTGTTGTGTCATGAGGATAAACACTGCAGTTTTGGTTACTGAAGCCCCCCGATTCACTCGTGAATACTGAGGAGAAGAATAAATTCAATACCTTTGCCATCTCCCCATCCTTTGTAACCAGATGTCCTTCCTCATTCTTTATGGGGCCAATATGGTCTGTCCTCCCTTTTTTACTGTTTACATACTTAAAGAATTTCTTGGGATTTTTTTTGCTCTCCTCCGCTATGTGTCTTTCATGTTCTATCTTAGCCGTCCTAATTGCACCCTTACATTTCTTATTGCTTTCTTTATAAAGTCTGAATGCTGAGGATGATCCCTCAACCTTGTATTTTTTGAAGGCCTTCTCCTTTGCTTTTATATGCATTTTTACATTGGAGTTAAGCCATCCAGGATTTTTGTTCGCTCTTTTAAATTTATTACCCAATGGGATACATTGGCTAATGCCCTTATTTAATATGCTCTTAAAGCAAACCCATCTCTCCTCCGTATTCTTTGTTCCTAATATTTTATCCCAATTTATGCCTTTTAGCAAGGTTTGTAGTTTAGGGAAGTTGGCTCTTTTGAAATTCAGTGTTTTTGTGTTCCCTTCATGTTTCCTATTTGTGTGATTTATACTGAAACTAATTGACCTGTGATCGCTGTTACCTAAATTGCCCCGTATTTCCACATCTGTGATCAGGTCTGTATTGTTGGTAATCAGTAGATCCAGTAATGTTTTATTTCTAGTTGGTGCATCTACCATCTGACCCATAAAATTGTCCTGCAAGACATTAAGGAACTGGCGAGCCTTAAATGAATGCACGGTTCCCTCCGCCCAGTCTATGTCTGGATAATTAAAATCCCCCATTATGATAACACTTCCCATCCTTGCTGCTAATCCAATTTGTGATAGGAGATCTGTCTCCCCCTCCTCCCTCAGGTTAGGGGGCCTATAGCATACTCCCAGTATTATTTTCCCCTTAGCTTCATCCCTTTGGAGCTCTACCCATAAGGATTCCACCTCCTCCCTAGCTCCCTCAGTGATGTCATCTCTCACATTCACTTGTACATTATTCTTGATATATAGGCATACCCCTCCCCATTTTTTACCCTCTCTATCCTTGCGGTATAGGGTATACCCTTGAATGTTTGCCAGCCAATCATGAGAGCTGTTGAACCAGGTCTCTGAAATTCTCACAAAATCCAAATCCTCCTTGTACAACAGTATCTCTAGTTCACCCATCTTGTCCGCCATGCTCCTGGCATTGGTGAACATGCCACATAGTTTAGACCGGTCGCATATTGACCTCGTATTGGGTGTTTCAAGATTGCAACTAGGACTTGCTACTATACTCACCTTGTGTTTTTGTGCTTTGGTTAACCTACCACTAATGCCCCCAATACTACCCTCTGGAATATCTTCCGCGCTGGCTATCACTGTCTCTGGACCCTCCCCCCATCGCCTAGTTTAAAAACCCCTCTAACTTTTTGGCCATCTTCATTCCCAGCAGATCTGCACCCTCCTCATTTAGGTGCAGTCCATCCCTTCTATAGTACCGGTTACCGACTGAGAAGTCGGCCCAGTCCTCCAGGAACCCAAACCCCTCCTTACTATACCAGCTCTTCAGCCACTTGTTTACTTCCCTAATCTCCCTCTGCCTTTCTGGTGTGGCTCGATGTACCGGTAGTATTCCTGAGAACACTACCTTGGAGGTCCTTTTCCTCAATTTAGCACCTAAGTCCCTAAAATAGTTCTTTAGGACACTCCATCTGCCTCTGACTTTGTCATTGGTGCCAACGTGCACCATGACAGCCGGGTCTTCCCCAGCCCCTCCCAGTAATCTGTCCACAAGATCCGTGATGTGCCGGTAGACAACATACTGTTCGGCGCTTCAGGTCTTGGTTACAGATTGCCCTCTCTGTCCTTCTAAGAATTGAGTCCCCTACCACCAGAATCTGTCTTTCCTTTCCCTTTGCTGCCCCCCCACTCTCACTGGAGGAGTTCTTCCCCTGGCAGCTAGGAGAGTCCCTCATCTCCAGCAGTGCTGGTCCCTGACTGGTTTCACCAATGTCACTCAATGGAGCGTACTTATTGGGATGCTCCAGTCCTGGATCGGCCTCTCTGGCACTTACCCCTCTACCCCTCCTGGCTGTCACCCATTGTGTTAATTAACACAAATAACAATGGGGATCTAATGACTCTTAGATCCCATAGTATAGACTTATTTACAATACACATTTTAGCAGACAATAGACAGACAGGTGTTGGAATTTACATCAGCATCTCCTAACAGTATCTGTCCCAGCATTATGAATCAGCCACTATCCCAATATGGCAAATCCAGGGTCCCCAGAGTCTGTGTGTCCTGGGGACCAGGACACGAATCCACAGTAATACCACCTCAATGGTCCCCAGGCATACAGCTCACAAAGAGCACTGTTCCCCCAAATGCAATGGCCCCCGATCGATCGGCAAGAGGCTAGCATACAGTCCCCTCCAAAAGTCTCTTTCCCGGCTAGGTCTGTCACAATCTCCATAGATATAGATCATATACTAGGATGTTACAGGAATTTATACAGAGGATTAGGGATGAGCCAAACACCCCCCTGTTCGGTTCGCACCAGAACATGAGAACAGAAAAAAAGTTTGTTCGAACACGCGAACACCGTTAAAGTCTATGGGACACGAACATGAATAATCAAAAGTGCTAATTTTAAAGGCTAATATGCAAGTTATTGTCATAAAAAGTGTTTGGGGACCTGGGTCCTGCCCCAGGGGACATGGATCAATGCAAAAAAAGTTTTAAAAACTGACATTTTTTCAGGAGCAGTGATTTTAATAATGCTTAAGGTCAAACAATAAAAGTGTAATATCCCTTTAAATTTTGTACCTGGGGGGTGTCTATAGTATGCCTGTAAAGGGACGCATGTTTTCTGTGTTTAGAACAGTCTGACAGCAAAATGACATTTTGAAGGAAAAAACCCATTTAAAACTACCCGCGGCTATTGCATTGCCGACAATACACATAGAAGTTCATTGATAAAAACGGCATGGGAATTCCCCAAAGGGGAACCCTGAACCAAAATTTAAAAATAAAATGACGTGGGAGTCCCCCTAAATTCCATACCAGGCCCTTCAGGTCTGGTATGGATATTAAGGGGAACCCTGGCCAAAATTTTAAAAAAAAATGACGTGGGGTTCCCCCTAAATTCCATACCAGACCCTTCAGGTCTGGTATGGATTTTAAGGGGAACCCCGCCCCCCCCCAAAAAAAAGGCGTGGGGTCCCCCCAAAAATCCATACCAGACCCTTATCCGAGCACACAACCTGGCAGGCCGCAGGAGAAGAGGGGGGACGAGAGTGCGCCCCCCCTCCTGAACTGTACCAGGCCACATGCCCTCAACAATGGGAGGGTGCTTTGGGGTAGCCCCCCGAAACACCTTGTCCCCATGTTGATGAGGACAAGGGCCTCATCCCCACAACCCTGGCTGGTGGTTGTGGGGGTCTGTGGGCGGGGGGGCTTATCGGAATCTGGAAGCCCCCTTTAACAAGGGGACCCCCAGATCCCTCCCCCCCTGTGTGAAATGGTAAGGGGGTACTTACCCCTACCATTTTACTAAAAAACTGTCAAAAATGTTAAAAATGACAAGAGACAGTTTTTGACAATTCCTTTATTTAAATGCTTCTTCTTTCTTCTATCTTCCTTCATCTTCTGGTTCTTCTGGTTCTTCCTTCGGCGTTCTCGTCCAGCATCTCCTCCGCGGCGTCTTCTATCTTCTTCTCCTCGGGCCGCTCCGCACCCATGGCATGGAGGGAGGCTCCCGCTCTTCTTTTCTTCTTTTCTTCTCTTCTTCTCTTCTTCATTTTCTTCTCCGGGCCGCTCCGCACCCATGCTGGCATGGAGGGAGGCTCCCGCTGTGTGACGGCGCTCCTCGTCTGACAGTTATAGATCTGACGTTCGCGGTGATACCTCATATTCATGGTGCAATTGCTGTTTACATACGTCAAGAGACTGATGCTTGCATTCACCCTTGCGCATGTGCACGGGGGGACAGGGGTGCTTTCATTTTTTTATTTATTTTAATCATTTATATTGCTTTTTATTTTATTTTTACACTGTCCCTTTCATTTTTTTTATCATTTTTATTGTTATCATAGGGAATGTAAATATCCCCTATGATAGCAATATGTAGTGACAGGTACTCTTTTTTGAAAATGTTTGGCTCTATTAGACTCTAGATCTCTCCTCAGCATCTGACCACACCAAGATCGGTGTGATAAGTTGCTTTCCCCATTTCCTAATGGCGCTGTTTATATCGGGCAAAACTGAAGTCATGAAATGCTCATAGCTTCCGGTTTCTTAGGCCATAGAGATGATTGGAGCATTCTAGTCTTCGATCAGCTCTATGGTCAGCTGGTGGAACCACCGGCTGCATTCTCAGGTTCCCCAGTGGGACAGGAGAGCCAGAGAAAACAAAGGAAGATGCGGGGGGGGGGCATTCCCTCTCACTGCTTGTAAAAGCAGTCTAGTGACTAATTAGCCACTAGAATTGCTTTTACATGAAAGCTGACCACTGGCTGAAACAAAAGATACCAAGATGATACCTAAAACTGCAGGCATCATTCCAGTATAACCACTCAAAGTCCATGTCGCTGGTCCTTGTTGGGCATATATTGTAATGTTCTTTTTTTTCATGCAGCCAGATTCCTCCATTCATGTCGATCGATCGGTGGTATGCCCACCAGTAGAATACCGCCCTTCATCCACCCACTTCTAATGATGGGCATGGATGCACCGTTCTATTTTTTTTCGTTCAGCCCATGGGCTGAACAGAAAAAAAGAACCTAATGCCGTGTACACACGACCGGACTTTTAGACCGAACTCGTCCGCTGGAACGAATACGTCGGACAATCCGACCGTGTGTGGGCTTCATCGGACTTCCGACGGACCTTTTCGGTCGAAAATCAGACGGACTTTAGATTTGAAACATGTTTCAAATCTTTCCGATGGATTCGAGTCTGGTCGAAAAATCAGTTCGTCTGTATGCTAGTTCAACGGACGAAAACCGACGCTAGGAAAGCCATTGGCTACTGGCTATCAACTTCCTTATTTTAGCTTGGTCGTACGTCATCACATACGAATCCGTCGGACTTTGGTGTGATCATGTGTAGGCAAGTCGATCATTTGAAAGTCCGTCGGAAGTCCGTCAAAAGTCTGTCGAAAGTCCATCGGAAAGACCATTGGACCTTTGATGCCAAAAAGTCCACCCGTGTGTACACGGCATTACAGAAACCTCCATTCTCATTGATCAATGTGGATGAAGAAATCACTGCCAAGAAAATTAAACAAAAATGTATGCCCCTAATGTCCACCCCTGCCCCCATGCATATATGCTTTTTTTTAACTGTGGTGGTGAAATCACCTCCTACAGCGTTGGAGTCATGGATTTACGTATCGTGAGAGCAAACCCTGTTGCTGTCAGAATAAATAAACCTGTGCTGCAAATGAATGGTGTACCTGCAAAGCAAACAATGGTTAACAATAAAACACAGTAACAGTACAGTATAATGCCCCGTACACACGGTCGGATTTTCCGATGGAAAATGTCCGATCGGAGCGTGTTGTCGGAAATTCCGACCGTGTGTGGGCTCCATCGGACATTTTCCATCGGATTTTCCGACACACAAAGTTGGACAGCAGGAGATAAAATTTTACGACAACAAAATCCGATTGCGTCAATTCCGACCGTGTGTGGCCTGTTCCGACGCACAAAGTGCCACGCATGCTCAGAAGAAATTCCGAGACGGGACAGCTCATTCTGGTAAACTTAGCGTTCGCAATGGATACAGCATTTTCGTCACGCTGCAATGTTAAAAATGGTTTAATACAGCGCGCTCTCTTCTTCTTTATAATGTGACAAGAATTAAATAGTTTTGCTGCTCATATTCACACACACTTCTCACAAACTTTTATTTGTGTTTTTTTAGTGGGATTCTCTGAATATATTGTTATTAGTTGTCACATCTGACAGTTTTATATTATTTTTTTTTTTTTTGGGGGATTTTCAGCCTTTTTTTTCTTTAATGTTTAGATTTTTTCCAAGGCTGATCTTTGTTCAATGTTATTTTTATTTTTACTCCAGAATATTTTTGGGTGTGTTTTGTGTGTCAAGTTACCCCAACACCATTGATATCTTTTATTATTTAATCTCAAGGAGATTGTTTGGTGTTGGTGTCCCTTGTTTATTTCACATTGTATATTTGAAATGTACCTGAATCCTCACAAACAAACTGTCATTTTTGAAGTAAAACACATAGGAGAGTATAATTCAAAACAAAAATTCCTTTATTAAGGGATCAGAACCAAACAAAGAGGGAGGCAACACTGGATCAACAGGAGAAATTAGCGAAGCCTGGGACCCCCACGGCAGACATCAATTCTTCAACATCAAAATTGGTGGCCTGAGGAGTCCATATGTAAGGGAGGGCAGTCTGGTCCAGAATTCGCAGAGATCCGGATAGCAGCAGATGACATCTGTGTCCCCAGGCTGTGGTACCACAAGAGGCTGCATCTTTTGGCTGACCAGACTGGATCCAGGGTCCTCACTTTCTGGTCTTCCTTCCACGCTTCCTTCCGGGCTGTGGCTGTGCAGTTGGAGATGTGGCAGGAGGAGGAGTAGGACCTGGAGGAGGAGGAGGACTGGGAGGACCTGGAGGAGAGGGAGGAGGAGGAGGAGGACCTGCAGGAGGAGGAGGAGGACCATCCCAAAGGTGTGTCTGAGGTGTCATTTGGCCCCTCATACCTTTCTCAAGAGCCTCCAATATGAGGGCCTCACACATGACTTGTTGGCCCTCCTCCATCCTCTGCATTTTATATGCAATGAAGGCAGCAATGTTCTCCTAAAGGGTGTGGGGTGCTCCCAGGACCTCTGTAGCCCTCCAAAAGAATTCTATAGCAGCCTCCTCTAGTGCACTCCTCCTACTGCCACTTTCTCTTTTCAGGGGGGGTGGAGGGACCTGCAGATCAGCCAGCCGGCTCGGCCCGGCCGCCTCCTGGCTGAGACTTCCCTGTGTATGAAAAAGGGACATGGTTGTAATGTTTTGCATCATCAATCACAATCCTAAATTAGTACTCCCAACTAACATCTAGTTAACATCATTGATTGTACAAGCAGAAATCTTTAGCGGAATGCTATACCTGGCTCAATCTGGGCTCCTCCACATATCGCCTGGAAGGCCCAGGTTGGGCATCAGAAGCCTCAGCCGGGGGGGAAGGAAGCGTGGAAGGAAGACTGGAGAGGGATGGCCTGGGTTCAGTCTGGCCTGCCAGAAAATGCAGCCTGTCGTAGTACAACATCCTGGGGACATAGATGTCATCTGCTGCTCCGGATCTCTGTGAATCCAGGACCTTCTTGCACTCCCTTAGATATGTACTCCTCAGGCCACCAATGAAGATCTTTAAATAGGTGATGTCTGCCGTGGGGATCACCTGCTTCACAATTTCACACAATTGCACCAGTGCTGCCTTCCTCTTTGCTTGGTTATTGAAATGGGGGTGTTTAATCTCCCACAGACAGGGCAGCTCCCTTAGCATTTCTAGGAATACTGACATGAAGTCATTATCTTTGAGTAGCATATCCATGTTCACTGCAAGACACAACACAAGACAAAGCCTATTGTCAGACAAAACTCTCCTAATCTTGTTACAATATAGGCCTCAATCTAGAAGCAGTATAGGCACAAGTTTGTCTCTTACCTTCGTTGTTACGATCGGCGCGTCCAATGCTCCTTCCTCCGCTCACAGATCGTACGTAATACGCACGCGTGTTACGCTTTATACACACTGCGCATGTGTGTAACTCCGCCCGCCCCTGACGTTCTTTCTAGTCTATTCCCCGCCCCTTTTCGTTCGGCACAGTGGGTGAAGAGCACATGGCGGAGTTACAGCAGGTGCATGCTAATTCTAGCAACGAGGAGGAGGAGGAGGAAAGCCCGGATTCGGACATGTCCCGATCCAGAAGGAGACGTTTTAAGGCCACAAATATGTCCTTTGGGGAGATGTTGGAGATGGTCGACATCATGAGGAAGTCCGACTATGACGGGAAGTATGGGCCTTACTCCAACCCCAACATCAGAAAGGCCAAGATCATGGCGAAAGTGATCAAAAGCCTTCACAGGAATTTCGGGGTACGAAGATCGAAAGATCAGCTCAGGAAGCGGTGGTCGGACCTGAAGTTGAGAGAGCCAGAGCAGTACCGAAAGATCCGGAGAGTGCTGCAAAAAAGTAAGTAGTTGTGCTGTGTTCCTATTCTTTCTGTCTTTATTACGTTCGTGCTGCTCCATATGCTTTTATTAATTGTAACGTTTAAAAGGGCAACTTTAATGTTCATGGGCCCATTATTCGTTCGTATCAAACATTTTTCTTTCGGCCTCTAGAACACCATTGTTTAGGCCATATGCATTTTCCCACATTTTTTTTGGGCCTACTTGGATGCCAAATATTTGTTTGTGTAGATGGGTTTGTTAATAGAATGAAATGCAAACTAGATTGTGTGTAAGGAGAGGACACTGAGCAGCTGTTTTCACATCTGGACACTGGAGCACTAGTGTGGGACACAAGAACACCATTTTTATTAGGGGGCCACACAGGTGCTCCAGTGTATACTATAGGGGGGGCTACATCTGTGAAGCTTGTACCAAACAGGTAAAGTATTGCAGCTTGACAAAGGCCAATAAAAATAATACATCTTGGAACTCTGCCAAAATAGACAATTGTACCCCACTTCCAAGCAATGTTTCCTATTTCTAGTTCTGCCATCAAATATCTGTGTGCTAATTATACCATTTTTGTTTTACATAGGGGAGAAAAGACTCGGAGGACACCCCTCATCCAAGGAGACCACAGACCCCCACCTCTGGAAGAAGGGGAACTAACACCAACCCAAGAAGAGCAGGAGGAAGAAGAAGATGTGGTGGAGATTGGCACCACAACAGGTGAGTGTCTGCGACCACAGGCTCAGGTAAAAGAGATGGATGCTGGCAGATTTTTGATACCTGTTTTTGTTTTCTTTCTCTCTTTTTAGGTGATTGTGATGTGAGGGATCCAGAACGTTTCACATCAGAAAGTGCCCAGATCCTGATCGGGGAGATCATGGGGTGTAATGCCGAACTGCAAAACATCCAGCAAAAAATCCATGATGTTATTAAAAAAAATAATAACATCATTGATGTTTTGGGGATGAATTTAAAACCCCACAAAATCACTTTTTGTATTGTGGTCCAATCTTTTAAATTTTTTTGCAATGTTTTGAAAACCCAAATTTGGAGGATGCACACAGTGTGCCAACATGTGCTATCTGCCATCACGGGAGATCAATTGATGCGTTTTGGGGGTGCAACCCCTTCCTCAATAATAAAGTAGCTGTGAGGAAGGGCTTGCTCCCCCAAAACACGTCCCTTGATCCCCCTGATGGCAGATAGCATATGTTGACATTGGGAAATTTGTGTGCATCTTCCAAATTTGGCTTTTCCAGGGGTGATTTCCCCCCATCTGAACGCAATATCAAACCCAGTTCCTAAATACTCATGTCTGATATAGCCTTCAGGTTTTACCTAATGTGAACTTTGTAAGTTCAAGTTTTTTGGCTTTCTTGATGGTTTTACACAGGCCTGTTTTATCTGAAATGGACATTTCATTTTTGCTAATGCTACTGCAAAAATTGTTATACAACAAACATGTTGGTTTGTTTTAAAAACCTTTGGTAAATGCACATGTGATTGTGCAGGTATAAAAAAGTGGCTTACTCAAGAATGTGTGGATTGTTGTCTCAACACTACAACACTTTTGAGGTGATGTAATAGCTGTTTTATGCAAAAGTGGGGGTTATTTCCTAAGGGCAAATCCTCTTTGCACTACAAGTGCAGGTTCAGTGCAGTTGCAAGTGCACTTGTAGTGAAATGTGTTTTTGCATTTAGTAAATAACAGCCAACAGTGCTTTGTATAAGGTTACACAATCACGACATTTTCTGCACTCAAAACATTTATGTCAGGGTCAGCTAAAACAAACACAAGCAGTAAATGTCCACAAAGATTTTCTTTTTTTTTTATTTTAAAAAGGCTTCACATATTGTCTGGCATATTGATAGCCCCCCTACCCGCAAAGAACTCCAGGTAGCGTAACCGGACATCACGGGCACTCAGGGAGGGCAAGCCAGGACGGCCACTTTCAAGCGCCGTCAGTGTTTCATGTATCATTCCGGCCTCAGGCCCAACTGAGCCAGCATAGTTGGCCGAATGTTTCCGTAAAAAGTTATGGAGAACACAGCACGCAAGTATTATATGGTTCAGTTTATACTCCGCCATATGGATAGGTGTCAGAAATAGGCGGAACCGGCTGGCCAGGATTCCAAATGTGTTCTCCACCACTCTTCGAGCTCTGGCCAGCCGGTAATTAAAAACCCTCTGTTCCGGGGTGAGGGTTCTCATCGGGAATGGCCGCATCAGGTGGTCCCCCAGCGCAAATGCTTCATCAGCAACGAACACAAATGGGAGTCCTTCCACATTGTCCTCTGGAGCTGGCAAGTCCAAGCTGCCATTCTGGAGACACCTGTAGAACTCCGTCTGGGCGATGACTCCACCATCGGACATCTGGCCATTCTTCCCCACGTCCACATACAAGAAGTCGTAATTAGCCGACACCACCGCCAACATCACTATACTATTAAACCCCTTGTAATTATAATAGTACGACCCCGAGTTGGGTGGTGGGACGATGTGGACGTGTTTCCCATCAATTGCCCCTCCACAGTTAGGAAAGTCCCACCGCTGGGCAAAGTGGGAGGCCACAGTCTGCCATTCCTGTGCCGTGGGAGGAAAATGTTGAGGAAAAAACAATAAACATTACTATTTTTACTCTGAAACATGGCAAGCAGATTAGACACAAACATTATGGGGCAACCTCCAGATAGCATTTATTAAGGGGAATTTAACAAGGCCAAAGTATAAGGTACACCTATCATACCCCCCCTCTCATGGGCCATTTCTAACATTATGGGGTGTGTGGAAATCTTGGACAGGTAACCCTCTTCATTTCATTGAGAGATGAATGCCTAAATAATGGGTAATACTTGGAACAGCCCCTCCTTAGTTACACTATTGGCAGCCCACTGGACAGGTAAGAAGTGTCATAATACAAAGATATAAATACACACTGTACACATTTGAGGACATTTGGACATTCTGCTATTACCTGTCAAGATAATAATAGAATACAAAAACTTTAAACAGTACCATTGGAAAGTATACAGGCAGGCCCTTGCACTACATGCTTTGGGGAATTCATCCATAAATCTGACCAGTAAAGAGATGGGTATAGTGTGTATGGGTTTGGCAAAGTCAGCAGATAGATGATTGAGGATAGAGAATTGGGATCAGCTGACTTAGCAGTTGGGGGAGGGAGAGTTACTAAAAATTATTTGGGGACACCACAAAAAAAGCCTCTGGCACTCTGCCTGAATTTAAAGCTAAAATAACATTACCAAACAGTTTAGGGGGTGTTTGGGGTAAAGCACTACTATGGAGCAGATAAAATACATTGTTAAGTGACTACATGAGGTGAATATAGGGGCAGGAGACACCATGCTGGGGAGGTTATTGAAGGGCAAATATGTATGAAGGACCTAAAATAATAATTACATAAAAATCCAGCATGCATGAGGACAAAGGGGACATTCACAGCATATTACAATCATGGTTATTAGGGAATGAGGAAAGAAATACAATATATTATCAAACATTAAAGACAATAAAATGTGATATAAAAGGATAAAAATCTTACCTTCATATACTCCTTCTGCAGGACCTGGATGATGGCAGAACAGGTCTCTGGGATAATGATACCCAGAGCCTGGGGGGAGATGCCTGTCGAGAACTTCAAGTCCTGCAGACTTCTCCCTGTGGCCAAATACCGCAAGGTAGCGACCAACCTCTGCTCCGGAGTGATGGCTTGCCTCATGCAGGTATCCTGCCTGCTGATATAGGGGGTCAGCGAAGCCAACAAATGGTGAAACACGGGGTCCGTCATCCTGAGAAAGTTCCTGAAATCATCAGGATTATTCTCACGGATCTCACGGAGCAAAGGCATATGAGAGAACTGGTCACGCTGAAGCAACCAATTCTTGGTCCATGAACTCCTCCCCACCCTGTTCATGGACTGGACTTGTGTCAAGGTCAGGACCCCAACATCAAGCCCCCGCACAGCACGAACTCTACGAGGAGTACGCATACGAAACATGGCTAGAAAACGGTCAGCTGCTCAGAACGAAGTAACAGAACGCGCTGAAGAACAGCAAGGCCTGTGAAGAGCGACCTGAAAAACAGCAACGAGCAGGCAAGATCACACAGAAAACTCCGATACGAACTGACTGCACGCACTGAAGAGCAGATACAAACCCACAAGCACAAACTGAACGGCAGAAAACGATCTGAAAGCCACGAGTCTGAAAAAGCGCAAATCGTCTCTCACCAAACCTTTACTAACACGAGCTTAGCAAAAGGAGCCCAAAGGGTGCCGCGCTTGGTTCTGAACCGGCCTTTTCTAGTCTCGTCGTACGTGGTGTACGTGACCGCGTGGTTGGCGATCGGAAATTCCGACAACTTTGTGCGACCGTGTGTAGGCAAAACAAGTTTGAGCCAACATCCGTCAGAAAAAATCCTAGGATTTTGTTGTCGGAATGTCCGAACAAAGTCCGACCGTGTGTACGCCCTATAACAGTAGTGTCAGGGACTTACTGCAGCAAGATGGAGATGCGTGCATATCTACACGGGTTCCAGTGTTGGCCCAACGAGCTGGGCAGCAGCGTGTGTGTGTGTGCATGCACACGGGGGGCACGCGCTAACCTTTGCAAGATTCATAGGGGACCAAACTAAATTCCAAGCCTTCTGCAATGCATGTCAGCTTTATTTTGCTCTGCAACCCAAGACTTTTTCACTAGAATCCACTAAGGTGGGATTTTTTTATTTTTATTTAAATCAAGTAAAAGTGCAAAAACAAATACAAATACAGTCAGGTACATAACTATTGCAGCAATATAATCAGGTACAGTAGTCATTATAATTATTATCATTATCATACAGCTTCTAGGTATAAACATTTGTACGAAATCAACTCACTGTAAAAATATTATTATTATTTATTTTGGTGGTGCTGCATAAATTGACAACATTTACCATTGAAGTTAAACTGTGTCTCTTGTATTATGGGAACTATTGTAAAGCATTGAACCTGTAACAGTAGATAGGTAAGAGGGAGAACAAATATATCATCCGTTTGAAGGCACATAGGGCGAGGATAGAACATTACCCTCAATATATGTTGTTATTGATATTGGAATTCACCATGGTTCCAGCAAGAGTAATTGTTATAAAAGTTAGACATTATTACCGGCATTTGGAATCTGTATTCTAATCTGCCAAATTACATTTGTAACAGTCTGTCTTTGACCAACTGGGTTGGACCTAGTCCTGGTGTATCTAGCCAGGGTTGCCACATTGAGTAACATTTTTTAAGGACATTTCTGTGTTGTTAAGTGATTTTTTTCTCGTATTAGCATATTATTTACCAGTTCGACCCATCTCTTACCCATTGGCACCCTCAGAGTTATCCAGAGCCTCGCGATGGCCTTGCGTGCCATGTATAATAGCCGCAGAATTGCTGTATGGCCATTCGGTGAGAGTGAGGGTATCTTCAAATAACTGAATCTTGTGGAACTGGGGTTTGAAATACCTGAGAGATAGTAGAAAGATAGTAGAAAGAACATAATGCCAGTATCGGAAAAGAGTTTTGAACATATCCACATCATTTGTAACAAGTCACCATTGTGTCCACAGCATTTTGGCCATATTGGGGAGTCCCTGAATCCGCACTTGTGCAGTATAGTCGGTGTTCTATATACCCTATGCAATAAGAATAAGTGCGACAGCTTATGTGACGCAGATACTGACACCAGTGGGGCAGATGTTAAACATAGCTCCCATTGCTCACCGTCAATAGGACTGAGGTCTTCTTCCACCCCTTCCTGCATGGCAGTTTATAAGCATCATGTGTAGAGTGAAGCAGTCTAGAATATACTCTCAAGATTAGACCTTTCCTATCTTCCATTAGCAACACATCCGTCATCAGAGGATGTGTCAGCGGCGCAAGCGAGGATATTCTGTTTTCACTTTGAATAGCATGCCTGAGTTGAAAATACTTAAAAAACTGTGTTCTCTTTTTGAGGAGGGGGAGGAGGATCTGACTAGGATGGACGTGCAGTGAGTTCGCTCCACTAGCCCAGGCAATCAGCTGCAGCAAGTCTTAATGATTCCCTAGACCTCCCCGGTCCTCCCATACAGCACATTGCATAACAAACAATCCCCTAAGCCAGCTGTCTTTTTCTTTTTCCTGCTCTCAGGTCCTGGTGTATAGCTTAACGAGAGCGCTACGGATTGTGGAAAATCCCTGGTGTGCCAGGGCGATTGTTGGAGTTTCTTTTACCTTAAGACACCGCCGGGTCCACGGATGACGAGGACGAGTAGCTGCGGAAGGAGGAGGCGGTGAGAGTGAGCGGCTAGATCCGAACCTCACCGGGAAAGCACGAGCTGAACTGAGTCCCGCCGAGTTCTGCCGAATCGAGTTCCACCACGCTCAGTCAAACGCTCGGGGAGAGGGATCTCAGGGTCCAGGCGGAGAGGGAGTCGGCGTGTATAGGAAAAGAAAGGAAAAAAAAAAACAATCCCCACGGAGAGTAGAGGAGAAATTACCGTATAACCGGCGTAACCCTGGAAGATTTTTTTCAGGAGTCTCCATAACAGCTGCAGGGAATAGTGTCTTCCCGGACATATACAGGGTACTCCACCAAAGCCTCCAAGAAGTGGGATAAAGGCAAGGTAAAAAGTGCCTTTTACATATAAATATTTGATGAACGTTTCTTGATTTGGTTCTATCAATGAGGTAAAGGAATAACATCTGTGTTGTAACGAACTTTAGAAGAGACTGTATACTCAGTGAAATAATGGCTGTAAAATCAGGGTATAGGTGAGAGCTATACTCCCTTATAGCTATATAGCCTAAGAAAAATATGCCTCCTAAAAGCACGCATACCCAGAAAACAAAAAGGGGATCATCAGGGGGGATAACTAAGAATCCCCACAAACCTGCATCGGCACAAAAGTCTGATATTAAAGGCTTTTTTCAACAACCACAGGATCAACAAAACAGCTCTACTTTAACTGAGTTAAATTTCTCATCTCCAGCTAGAGAAGCAGAGCATGGAACAAGTATTAGCCCTAGTGAGCACACACAACATCTTATGATGGATATGAAGGGAGCAGAAGGGGGCCCCATGTGGAATTTACAGACATATATAAAAGCTCTACCAACTAGAGAAGATATGGATAAATACATACACAGACTAGAATCCTCTTATAAATCTGAAATACAAACATTGAAATCATCTCTGACTGACACACAAAACAAGATCATGGACATGGACACTAAAATTGCAAATATGGATCAAAAATTGATTTTATTAGAAGAGAAAAGGGTAGAACATGATCAATACTTAAGCTACATAATAAATATCACGGATGACCTCGAAAATAGAAGTAGACAAAACAATATAAGAGTTAGAGGCCTTCCTGAGACTGTGAATGCAGAGAACCTTAAGAAAACTCTCCAAAGTATATTCAATTCATTGCTAGAGAGTCCAGGGGAGACAGAAATAGAGATCGACAGAGTCCATAGAATCCAAGGTCCTAAAGTCAATGATTCAGGAAAACCTAGAGATGAGATTTGTAGAGTACATTTTTTTCAGGTTAAGGAAAATATTATGATAGTGGCACGGCGGCACCGGGACATTGAATATGAGGGTGCACTGATAAGAAGAAAAGCAGTGAAACCATTATTGGATATGTTGAGGGAAAGGGAAATCCTATTTAGATGGGGTTTTCCCTTCCAGATCATTGTTCATCAAGGTGGCCAAAGGGTTATTTTTCGGGACATTAATGATCTCCCTGAATTTTCTAGACTTTTGCAATTACCTTTGATCAATTTGCCGGATTGGCCACATTCATATCAGGGATTGGACCGGAGACAATATAGAGGAAGATAGAAAGCATTAGTGGTGGAGGGGAGGGGGGGGTCTTTTTTTTTTTTCACTTTAGTAATAAGTAGGTGACTGAGGTGGATTATATGTTATAAGTTAAAATATGTTTTTGGTATTTTTGTTGCTGTATTTGAGGTATTAAGGATTTATAAGATAAAATCGTTATATTTATGTCCAATATTAGAGAGAAGTAAGGCACATTAATTCACTAGGTTTGGTTGGTGTTTTTTTTTTTTTTTTCACTTTTAGTAATAAGTAGGTGACTGAGGTGGATTATATGTTATAAGTCAAAATATGTTTCTGATAATTTTTTAGAGAACATTAATTTACTAGGTTGGGTTGGTGTTTTTCTTTCTTTTTTTTTTTCACTTAAGGTATTAGAATGTGGTTTGGTGTATGCTGGGGAAGGGGTAAAGGGAAGAAGAATGAAAATGTTTTTTATACTTGGCACTAAAAGAATGTGGGATATAATTTCTATATATATGTATATAACACTGGACAGTTGATCTGGTTGATGGTCTTTAAACTCACTGGGTGGGATAGGGGGTCTATCTGGGGGTTTCATGTTTTGCCTTTTTTTTTTCCTCACTAAGGATATAAAGGATATAACTGTTTGTATGTTATGTCCGAACAGAGGTGTTTTTGTAACTGATATATTTTTATTTTTTTTTGTTCTTGGCACTAAAGATGTAAAGGATATTTTTGTTTGAGTAGGTATTATAATAGATAGGTGTATGTCACATAAACTCACCAGGTTTGATAGGGGGTAATATTTCATTTGGCACTACTGATACACCAGGGTTGATTGGTACTTGGTGTGCGGAGGGAGGGGAGTGGGGGTTGAGTTTTTTTTTTTTCTTTGACACTTTAGGTATTAGTATGTTATTTGGTTTGGTCCCATGGCATATGCTGGGAAGAGGGAGGGGTAGAAAAGAAAAGTGAAATTTATTTATTTTTTTATAATTGTCTATACTTCGCACTGAGGGAATGTGAGACATAAATGTTATGTATATGTATCAAACAGGATAGTTGTATGGTTTTTAAATGTGTTAGATGGAGTAGGGTGCTTAGTTGAGCGTTTTTTTTTCTTTCTTCTTATTTTGTGAATAATAATAATATAGCCTGGGCTAGGCACGTTCAATCCTGGGAGGATATCCTCTTATTCCCCAATTTAGGGAACTTACTTGGTAAGGTTAGACTCAAAGGAGTCGAATAGATAGTGAGTAGATAGGTTTGTGTGGTTGGGTTGAGTGGGGTGAGTGTGTGTTAGTTTAAACCCTTTTTTTTCTCTCTCTCTCTCTCTTTTCTCTCCTTTCTTTCTTTCTCTTCTCTTTCCTGTATTGACTTAATTAAAATATGCTCTTATAACGTCAGAGGTTTCAACTTGGCGGCAAAGAGGTCGCAGGTTCTGTACTCTTTCCACAAACAAAAAGTGGATGTGGTTTTTTTTCAAGAGACCCACTTTCGGGCGGATCATATACCTAAGTTACAAAAGAGATATTATAACGCATGGTATCATGACTCCTTCGCATATTCAAAATCGAGAGGAGTCTCCATAGCGATACATAAGTCATTACCACATCAGGTTTTGGAAGAATGGAGAAATAGAGATGGTAGGGCAATATTTCTTAAACTCCTAATATATGTTAAGAAATATACATTCATTAATGTATACTTACCTAATCAGGGACAATCTAAAATAGGATCTTATGGAAAAAGCGGAAGGGATCACAATAATAGGTGGAGACTTCAATCTTATTCTGGATAATGATAGGGATACTACAGCAACATCAATAATACAGAAGGCTAAGGATAAAGTAAAATTTATGGAAAAAATGGCTAAGCATCATTTGGTTGATATATGGAGGGCGCTTCATCCCCTGGAAAGGGACTACACGTTCCATTCCAAGGTTCATGGTACTTATCATAGAATTGATTTCTTTCTGATAAATCAGTTGGGAGAAGCTGTGACTTCTTCCTCTGAAATAGGCAGGGCCATATGGTCAGATCATGCACCGATATTTCTAGTATTAAATATTTCCAGGGAGAGGAGTTCAAGAGGTACCTGGAAATTAAATGATAACTTCCTATATGATGAGGAATGCGTTTTAGAAATAAAGAGGGCAATAATAAATTTTTCTAAAGATCATATAAACGATACTACCTCCCTATCGATCCAATGGGAAGCGTTGAAATGCGTAGTTCGGGGCCTATTCATAAAGCATGGGGCTAGACTAGGTAAAAGGTAAAAAGGAATAGAGCGACCCAACTTTTGAAGGAGATACCAAAACTGGAAATTCAGCATAAGCAAAATCCTCTTAGAGAAATATTAGAATTAACAGAAAAGAAAACAGAACTGCAAAATCTACTTAATGAACAGACATTACAAATAAGGGATAAAACCGTACGTTATTTTATCAACATGGCAAAAAAAAACTTGGTAAACTTTTGGCAAGAGCTCTACGTCAGCGAGCTAGCGCTTCATCTATTGTTAAAATCAAGTCAGAAAATGATGAAATGATATATGACCCAAAAGGTATCTTAAAAACATTCCAGACTTTTTATAATAATCTATATAACTTACCAAACCAACTAGCAAATACAGATCCGGTAAGATGTCAACAAAATATACATCAGTATATCAAAGATACAGCATTACCACTATTAGCAACCACAGAAATAGAACAGTTAGAACAAGAATTTTCAGAGATAGAAATACAAAAAGTAATCGATTCATTAGTGACAGGGAAAAGTCCAGGCCCGGATGGTTTTACTCCACGGTTCTACAAACCATTTAAAGACGTCTTAATCCCTATTATCAAAAGAACTTTTAACTCAGTGTCTACCTCTCAACCATTTGTCCCGCATAGTCTACAGGCATATATCTCACTTATACCTAAACCGGAAAAATATCCCTCTATCTGTGGTAATTACAGACCAATTTCCCTGACTAATATTGATATTAGATTGTATTAAAAGATTATTGCTAACAGACTTACCACAATAGTACCAGCATACATACATTTAAACCAGGTGGGTTTTATAAAGGGGCGAGAGGCGAGGGATAACACGCTAAAAACATTGACATTGGTGGAGTATGCCCAGAGAAGCTCCATCCCATCCTGCCTGTTGGTAGTGGATGCCGAAAAAGCATTTGACAGGGTGGGATGGAGCTTTCTCAAGGAGACATTAAAGCAGTGGGGGATTGGCCCCTTACTGCTGGATAAAATAATGGCCCTTTATCATAATCCAGTGGCTAGAATACGGGCAAATGGGGAGTTATCGGATATAGTACATATCACCAATGGAACTCGTCAAGGATGTCCATTATCCCCAATCTTATATATATTAGTTATGGAACACCTCTTAATAGCAATTCGGAAGAATAATGATATTAAAGGCATTAAGGTTGGGGAGATAGAGTATAAAATGTCAGTATATGCAGATGACTTGTTATTGTACATCACAAATCAGTTGGTGACAATACCTAATCTAATAGCAGAATTTAAAAGATTTGGAGACCTGAGTAATTTCAAGGTGAATTATAATAAATCTGAGGCTTTAAATATTTCTCTGCTAATTCTCTGGTTGAGCTTCTAAAAAAAACCTTTTCATTTAAATGGCAGGCAGAGGCAATTGGATACCTTGGAACCTTTATCCCTAGAGAGATGAATAGGATACAGGAATTTAACTATCTCCCATTAATACGCAAAATAACAAAGACACTACAACTTTAGGACAAAGGGACCTTTTCCTGGATGGGAAGGATAAATATTATAAAAATGGATAAACTGCCCAAAATTATTTATATTTTTCAGACGATACCTATATATCCCTCAAGAACCTTAGTGAATCAAATTTGTAAGGTTATAGGAAGTTTCATTTGGGCAAAAAAGAGCGCCAGAATAAATAGGAAAAAACTATATAGATTAAAAAAAGATGGAGGACTGGCTCTCCCAGATATATCGTTGTATCTTAGATCAATATTTATAACCAGGATCGTGGATTGGTTCCATAATATGGATTACAAACAATGTGTAAAATTGGAGGAAGAAGTCACAGACATAAAACTGAAATCATTACCTTGGATTAAGAGGGAATGCAGACCCCGGGAGGGGGATATGCCCTCCTTGGTCATGTCAACCTTGAAAGTATGGGACGATTTGATAAAAAGGGTGATAGGACCTACATTGAGAGGCCCGATGACCCCCCTCTTTAGCAATCCGGAATTCCCACTTGCATTTAAAGCCAAGACCTTTCTAAAATGGCAGAGGAGGGATGATACGAGGATAGTGGAAACAATGGAGGAAAATAAACTCCCCCCATTGGAGGCCCTTGGTACCGAACATAGAAAGAAATTGATTCAATATGGGCAACTCCAGCAATATATTTTATCTCTGATGAAGGAGTCCATATTGAATAGACCACTTTTAGGGTTAGAAAAAATATTGTTACAGAAACATAGACCTACACATACTCTATCTGTTGTGTATAAATATTTAATTTCAGAAAAGTAAGGAGGAAGGGTTACAGTACATAAAAAAATGGGAGGAAGAACTAGGGAAAGCTAACCCCAGAGCTAAATGGGAAAAAGCTATTATATTAAAACATAAATTATCAATTTCTACTAGACATCAAGAAAGAAATTATAAAATACTAGCCAGATGGTATAAATGCCCAGTAGATATGAACAAAATAAGTTCAGATAATACAGATAGATGTTGGAGATGTGAAGGAGCAAGAGGCACAATGTCACATATCTGGTATTTCTGTCCAGAAATTCAATCATTCTGGGAAAAGGTATTTAAAATATATAGGGCTGCAACGGGGGTAAAGATACAACCAGATATATATGTGGCGATATTGTCAATGATCCCTGGATCAATAAAAAATATAAAAAAGGGAACTTTGAAGTACTACTTAACTGCGGCATGTACCGTTATAGCTAGAAAATGGAAAAATAAAATAGCTCCCTCCATAGAATAGTGGGGATGTGAAATGGGCGTGATGCGATCCTTAGAGGAGAGGATGATATTGGAGGGACAAAAATGACTAATTACAGGAAGTTTGTGGGAAGAGTTTAGAGCCTCGCCGCTGTAGGAGAAAGAAAAATTGGGATATAGATAGAACAAATAGTATGATGAATAGATGGAGAAAGTGGGAGAATTTTTCTGAATTGGAGGGTTTTTTTTTTTTTTTTCCTTTCCTTCTCTTTTTTCTTTTCTTGTGGTTGTTTGGTCATTTGAGTGGTGATGTGTAAGAGGACTGGTTGGGTGTTTGTGATTGGTATGGTTGGAGGGTATTGGGATAGTAGTGTGTTACAGATATAGGGGTCTTGCTAAGATAGGGTAATGAATTATATCCAGTAATGTATGCCGATGGTGCTAATTAGGGATGAGCCGAACACCACCCTGTTCGGTTCGCACCAGAACATGCAAACAGGAAAAAAGTTTGTTCGAACACGCGAACACCCATAAAGTCTATGGGACACGAACATGAATAATCAAAAGTGCTAATTTTTAGACATGTGCATTCGTTTTCGTCCGAATGCATTTTCCTCCGAATTTCAGGTATTTTCGTTATCGTTTTAACAAAGGATAACGAAAGTGCAGAGTCCGAAAAATGAAAGATCCGACATAAACAAATGCTTTATTTTCGTTTTCGTTGCTACAACAGTTCGATATAGATAGGAGGTTTGACATGATGATGACAATAATAATCTGTGTCCATCAAACCTGTGGTCGAATGTGCCTAACCTTAGCTCTATTAGTCCAAGATTATTCTACATAGAGAGAAAAGATTCGACGTAGAGAGAAAAGATTCGACATAGGGGAGGAAAGATTCGACGTAGGGGAGAAAAGATAAATAAAAATAATGATGATGAATGTTATTGGCTGATTGTAACCAAAGAGGTGGAGCAGTAAAATAGCTAGAACTAAGTACACACGTACTTTGGCTTATGGTGTCTGTTGAAAGTTCTAAGAAAATTAGACGGAGCAGGTAAACTATACGGCGTTGTACAGTTTAGCTGCTCCGTCGAATCTTCTTTGAACATTCGACAGACACCATAAGCCTTCAATGACAGATTCGACCTTAATTTGGATTTTCGGACGAATGCAATTTTTAATGAAAAACTAAATAAATAAAAACTAATTTCGGGAGTAACTAAATAAATTTATTTTTCAGACGAAAACAAAATTCCGAAATGAAATATTTCAGTGTGCACATGTCTACTAATTTTAAAGGCTTATAGGCAAGTTATTGTCATGAAAAGTGTTTGGGGACCTGGGTCCTGCCCCAGGGGACATGGATCAATGCAAAAAAAAGTCTTAAAATTGGCTGTTTTTTCAGAAGCAGTGATTTTAATAATGCTTAAAGTCAAACAATAAAGGTGTAATATCCCTTTAAATTTTGTAGCTGGGGGGTGTCTATAGTATGCCTGTAAAGGGGCGCATGTTTCCCGTGTTTAGAACAGTCTGACAGCAAAATGACATTTCGAAGGAAAAAACCCATTTAAAACTACTCGCGGCTATTGCATTGCCGACAATACACATAGAAGTTCATTGATAAAAACGGCATGGGAATTCCCCACAGGGGAACCCCGAACCAAAATTTAAAAAAAAAATGGCGTGGGAGTCCCCCTAAATTCCAAACCAGGCCCTTCAGGTCTGGAATGGATATTAAGGGGAACCCTGGCCAAAATTTAAAAAAAAATGACGTGGGGTTCCCCCTAAAATCCATACCAGACCCTTATCCGAGCACGCAACCTGGCAGGCCGCAGGAAAAGAGGGGGGGATGAGAGTGTGCCCCCCCCTCCTGAACCGTACCAGGCCACATGCCCTCAACATTGGGAGGGTGCTTTGGGGTAGCCCCCCAAAACACCTTGTCCCCATGTTGATGAGGACAAGGGCCTCATCCCCACAACCCTGGCCGGTGGTTGTGGGGGTCTGCGGGCGGGGGGCTTATCGGAATCTGGAAGCCCCCTTTAACAAGGGGACCCCCAGATCCCGGCCCCCCGCCTGTGTGAAATGGTAAGGGGGTACTTACCCCTACCATTTCACTAAAAAACTGTCAAAAATGTTAAAAATGACAAGAGACAGTTTTTGACAATTTCTTTATTTAAATGCTTCTTCTTTCTTCTATCTTCCTTCATCTTCTTCTTCTGGTTCTTCTGGCTCTTCTGGTTCTTCCTCCGGCGTTCTCGTCCAGCATCTCCTCCATGGCGTCTTCTATCTTCTTCTCCTCGGGCCGCTCCGCACCCATGGCATGGGGGAAGGCTCCCGCTCTTCTCTTCTTCTTTTCTTCTCTTCTTCTCTTCTTCCCCGTGACGTTTGACTTTAAGCATTATTAAAATCACTGCTCCTGAAAAAACGGCCGTTTTTAAAACTTTTTTTGCATTGATCCATGTCCCCTGGGGCAGGACCCGGGTCCCCAAACACTTTTTATGACAATAAATTGCATATAAGCCTTTAAAATTAGCACTTTTGATTTCTCCCATAGACTTTTAAAGGGTGTCCCGCGGCATTCGAATTTGCCGCGAACACCCCAAATTGTTCGCTGATCGGCGAACTTGCGAACAGCCAATGTTCGAGTCGAACATGAGTTCGACTCGAACTCGAAGCTCATCCCTAGTGCTAATAAAGATCATAGGGTTATATAGAATGATCTGAATATTAATTGTGAGAAAGACCCAACACACTTTTTTTTTTTTGAAAATGTATGTATGTGTATATGTTTTATAAAAAATTTTTTGTAAAAATGTTTGATAAATAAAGATTGTAAAAAAAAAACAAAAAAAACTGTGTTCTGGGTATCGTGAATTCATCTTGCAGGTCTGTGAAAGATTTAAATATATTACCATTGAAAATATACTGGAAAATATATTGCACACCCCTTGTTTCCCATGAACGAAAGTCTTTTAGTTTAAGAAGTTCTTTTTTTTTTCCATAAAAGTTTTTATTTAAGTCAGTAAGGAAAGGGTATACAAAGAAAGCATTACATTTACTCGATAAAGTCACAGCAGTAACATCAAAATGGGTTTACAGTCTTAGGAAACCATTTAGTAGAACAGCCTGGGATAAGTGAACCAGGAACAAAAACTTGTGCATTTAACAGAGCTTTGTTACGTGGAGGATCTCTTTTTCAATTTCACCTCCCCACCCCCCCTCGGGGCGGCCAAGGAAAGGAGATAGCATAAGGGTTCGCTCCAGGTTATTGTTACAAACGTAGTGTAACCTAAGACAGCGTATTGAGTGACATCAGGATAGGCACAGGGAGGGAGGGTATGTGGGGTATTGTATAGGTTTCGGTCGAATTCAGGACATTCGACCACAAGGGAGAGAGGGGAATATGTCAAAAACAGTGTGTGAAGAAGGTGAAGTTGAGGAGCATGAAGAGGAAGGAAGAGTGAGAGGGGGGAAAGAAAGGGCATAAGAAGCAGCAGGGAAGGAGAGAGTAGGAAGGGCTTGGTCGGGGAGAAAAGGGAGGTGGGGAGGGAGCAGATACAAATGTAGTTGGTAGGTCATTCTCATGTGGCTCAGCCGCCTGGCTCCCCCCCGTTGCTTCCAATAAACTAAGGAGGCCTGAGATTACTTATGCAAGTCCATTCTATGTAACATATTGGCGGTATTGGTCTGATGTTGTATAATAATTCCAACATGCCCAAGTGAATGTGAATTTGTGTATTCTATCTTGGGAGATATGGATTAATTCTTCCATGTTTTTTATGTTTGAGACCCTCGACAACCATTCCCTAATCATCGGAGTGTTTTTAGATCGCCAATGATTCGGTATGCAGAGCTTTGCTGCAAATACCATATGCATGGCTAAAGATTTGTAATAGTCTTTTTTTCGCTAAAGATGAGTAATGAAGGAGGAACTATGTAGGAGAGTAATCTAGGGTCAACGTAGTAACATGGGCCATAAGGCTATGGACCTCTTTCCAGAAGGGTTGTAGTTTCTCGCAATCCCACCAAATGTGGAACATGGTGCCTACCGATTTCTCACATCTCCAACATATGTTAGGGATGGTAGGGGAAAATGTATGGAGGCGGGATGGAGTCCTATACCATATGGTAATCACTTTGTAACAATTTTCTTGAATGGCAACATTCAGTGAGCCTTTGTGGCCGTATTCATACACATCGTTCCATTCCTCTTTGGTTAACGGTGATTGTAGGTCTCCATTCCACGCTATTTGTGAAGGATGTGGTTCGTGTTTGGTCTCCTCGGAGAGGAGGGTATATAGGGGGGAATTAAGGTGTCTCTGTTGTGTTTTGCAGTGGCAAAGGTCCTCGAGTTGTCTCGTCCAGTTGGTTTGATGAGTGTGGGTCATGAGAAAGTGCCGTATTTGCCTATATGTCCAAAAGGGGAAAGTGGTGGTCTTAGACATGGCGTTTATTTTCTCTAGGGGGATAGGTATCCCTCCTGAGAAAAATTGGGAGGCTAGAGTATCTTCATAGGGCCATTCCTGGTGAAGGAAATGCTGGGAATCACCTGGAGGTAAAGCAGGGTTACATCTTAGAGTAGTTAGGGGTCCCGGGATGGGTGCAAGTGTCCCAGATTGTTAGGCTTTTTAAAGGCTAATAGAGAGGGGTATATAAGCGGATGTGATGAGATGTTTAGTGGCCAGTGTTTGGAGGGTATCCAGGGGAGAGAGAAAAATATCACTGCTCTGAAGGAGGTCTGTGAGGAATAAACATTTTCTCCATGCTGGAAGTAACAGGCACCGGCAATGCTGGTAATTGAGAGGTAAACGAGAAATCCTGGACAGCCGCACTCAAAAGTAATCTTCAATCTTTATTAACCACTTGACGACCGCCTCACGCCGATGTACGTCGGCAAGGTGGCACGGACAGGCAAAATCACGTACATATACGTGATTTGCCTTCCGCGGGTGCGGGGTCCGATCGGACCCCCCCGGTGCCCGAGGCGGTCGCCATTTCTTCCTGGGCGATCAGAGGTCAGGGGGAGGCCATCCATTGTTGGCCACCCCCTCCCGATCGCTCCCGGCGAATGAAAATGCTTCCTTTCCCTCTGTAATGTAAACAGAGGAAAAGGAAGTGATGTCATCCCTCCTCGAGCCGGTCTTTTCGATCCGGCGCCGAGGAGAGAAGACATCAAGTAAGTCTGCACAACACTACACTAACAGTAGAACACGCCAGGCACACTTGTCACCCCCCTTCACCCCCCGATCACCCCCCTGTACCCCCTGTTACACTGACACCAATAGCAGTTTTTTTTTTTGCATTGGTGTCAGTTTGTGACAGTTATAAGTGTTAGGGCAGTTAGGTTAGCCCCCTTTAGGTCTAGGGTACCCCCCCTTAGATCCAGGGTACCCCCCTAACCCCCCACTAATAAAGGTTAACCCCGTGATTACCCCCCGTCACCAGTGTCGCTAAGCGATCGTTTTTCTGATCGCTGTATTAGTGACACAGGCGACGCTAGTTAGGGAGGTAAGTATATAGGTTTGCTGTCAGTATTTTATAGCGACAGGGACCCCCATATACTACCTGCTAAAGGTTTTAACCCCCTAAATGCTACCTAGTTAACCCTTTCACCAGCAATCACCGTATAAGTGTTACGGGTGACGCTGGTTAGCTAGTTTGTTTTTTGTAGTTTATTATAGTTTATTACAGTTTATTATAGTTTTAGGGCACCTACCGTTTATTACCTTATAAAGGTTTAACCCCCTAATTGCCCGGTGGTGATATAAATTACGTTTTTAGGGTCAGATAAGGTCTGCGTCACCCCAGGCTGCGTCAGGTTAGCGCCAGTACCGCTAAAACCCACGCACGCAGCATACACCTCCCTTAGTGCTATAGTATCTGAACGGATCGATATCTGATCCGATCAGATCTATACTCCCCAGCAGTTTAGGGTTCCCATAAACACAGTGTTAGCGGGATCATCCCAGATACCTGCTAGCACCTGCGTTTTGCCCCTCGGCCCAGCCCTGCCCAGCCCACCCAAGTGCAGTATCGATCGATAACTGACACTTACAAAACACTAAGCACACATAACTGCAGCGTTCGCAGAGTCAGGCCTGATCCCTGCGATCGCTAACAGTTTTTTGGTAGCGTTTTGATACAGTCGCTGACAGTCAGAAGCTCTTTTGCCTGTGAGTCTCACTAGTGTACCCCTAAATTTAGAGCCCAAAATGGCAAATCGAAGGTACACTAGTGAAGAGGCCTACACGTTTCTGAGCATGACAGATAGTGAAGAGGAAGTCACTCATCTGTCAAGTTCAGGCTCAGAATACGATCCTGTAGAGGATAGCGGTTCCATGACAGATAGCTCTGACGACAGAGTTGTGGTCCCCGCTAGGGTCAGGCGTACCAGACCCCGAACTTCTTCTGTCCTTGAAGTGCAAGAACCGCAGGTCCCTCGTATGGAGCAGAGAAGTACTAGTGCCGCTATTCCTTCTGGTGAACTGGCAAGCACCAGCGGCCTAGTACACCCTGGTCGTACATCCAGCACTGGAGTAACACTTGGTGACGTGGCGAGTCCCATAAGTGCAGTTCAAGCTGGTGAGGTGGCAAGCACTAGTAGTGTCCCGCTGCCACCAAGAAGACAAAGACAGGCCCATCGTGCCCATAGTGCCCTTCCTGCTGCATTCGCCATTCCGAATTGGGAACCCACCACTTCTGCAGCACCCGTACTTCCCCCTTTCACTGGCCAACCAGGAATTCAGGTGGAAACAGTTGACTTTACGCCACTGGATTTTTATTCACTGTTTTTCACCGAAGATCTCTATAGATCTATTGTGGACCAAAGCAATTTATACGCTGGTCAACACATCGCCGCTAATCCACAGTCCTCTCTTGCCAGAGATTGGAGACCAATTACGGTCAACAAATTTAAGACCTTTCTGGGCCTTTCCCTCCTCATGGGCTTGAATAAAAAGAGTAAGTTGCGGTCATATTGGTCCATTGACCCAATTTACCATTCGCCCTTGTTCTCTGCTTCCATGGCCAGGGCACGATACGAGCAGATTTTGCGGTTCATACACTTCAACGACAATGAACTCTGTCGTCCTCGTGGAGACCCTGCATACGATCGGCTCTACATAATTCATCCCCTTGTAAACCACTTCAACCAACGTTTTGAAGACTTGTTTACCCCCCATCAAGTTGTCTGCGTTGATGAGTCCCTGATTAAATTTTCTGGCCGCTTGTCATTCAAACAGTACCTTCCCAGCAAGCGTGCCAGATACGGGGTCAAGATGTATAAGCTCTGTGACAGGGCCACAGGCTATACATGTAGTTTTATGGTTTACGAGGGCAAAGATAGTCACGTAGAGCCGACAAACTGCCCTGACTACATAGGAAGCGCTGGCAAGATAGTGTGGGACTTGGTGTCACCCTTATTCGGAAAGGGGTACCACTTGTACCTGGACAATTATTATACGAGCGTGCCACTTTTTAGTCACTTGTTTGATCATCAGATTGGAGCATGTGGCACCGTGCGACCTAATCGCCGGGGCTTTCCCCAGCGGCTTGTAGATTCCCGTCTTAGGCTGGGGGAGAGAGCCTGCTTGAAGTGTAATAACTTGCTCGCTATGAAGTGAAGGGATAAGAAGAATGTTTTCGTTCTCACCTCCCTTCATGCAGACACGACGACCCAAATTACTACGGCGACTGGTGTTGTGGAGAAACCCCTCTGTGTCCACGAATATAACCTTAATATGGGAGGGGTGGACCTCAACGACCAGTTGTTGGCGCCGTACCTAGTTGCCCGTAAGGCCAGACGCTGGTACAAAAAAGTGTCTGTTTATTTATTTCAATTGGCTTTGCTGAACACTCATGTGCTATACAGAGCTTCAGGACGGACTGGATCCTTCCTTAAATTCCAGGAAGAGATCGTCAGAGCCCTTCTGTTTCCAGACGGTGCTCTACCTCACCTTCCCCAACCAAATGCAGTAGGCCGGCTGCATGAGAGGCATTTTCCTTATGCCATCCCGAGTACCCCTACCCAACGAGCCCCCCAAAAAAGATGTCGTGCCTGCAGCAAGCGCAGATTTAGGCGTGACACCCGGTGTTATTGTCCCTCCTGTCCTGACAATCCTGGTCTTTGCATGGGTGAATGTTTTGAACGCTACCATACAATAGTGGAGTATTAGCGTAGGGTACAGCACTGCACAGACTAGGACACACTTTCACAGGGTCTCCCAAGATGCTGTCGCATTTTGAGAGACCCAAACCTGGTACCAGTTAAAAAAGTTAAAGTAACAAAAAAAAGTGTAAAAAAAACAAAAAAAAGTAAAAAAAAAAGAAAAAAACACAAAAAAATATATAAAATAAAAAAAACAAAAATAGTTGTTGTTTTATTGTTCTCTCTCTATTCTCTCTCTATTGTTCTGCATTCTATAATGCAATGTTTTATTGTTATGTTTTTATCATGTTTGCTTTATAGGTATGCAATTTTTTTATACTTTGTTTTTTTATTGTTAACCACTTTTTTGTTTTCAGGTACGCCATTCAGCTGCAGAGCGGATTTATTTATCTTGACAGCAACAGCGTTTGCTCCCACGATACTGTCGGAGGTGATTTCACCACAGTTACATACTTCAGCATATATGCCGAAGCATGGGGGCAGCAGTGGGTGGAGGAGCAATTTGCTCCTGCCTTTTGCGGGAGGATGCCCCCATGCTTCGGCATATATATATTTTAGGCATAGGTTGCGTTAAATGTTTTATTTTTTACTATGTTTTTTTTTGTATTTGCTTTGCAGGTATGGTAAGTCTTACTGTTATACTGTAATGTTACTTTGTTTTTTTGTTAACCATCATTTGCTTAGCAGGTACGCCATTCAGTTGCAGCGCGGATTTATTTATCTTGACAGCAACAGCGTTTGCTCCCACGATACATAAAGCCGTGACTCCAGCGCTGTCGGAGGTGATTTCACCACCCCAGTTACATACTTCAGCATATATGCCGAAGCGTGGGGGCAGCAGTGGGTGGAGGAGGGATTTGCTCCTGCCTTTTGCGGGAGGATGCCCCCATGCTTCGGCATATATATACGGTGCATGTATGCCCATCATTAGAAGTGGGTGGATGAAGGGAGGTATTCTAATGGTGGGCATACCCACCGATCAATATCTTCTTTTCGTTCAGCCCACAGGCTGCATGAAAAAAAAGTTTACAATGTATGCCCAACAAGGACCAGCAACGTACTGGTATGTTGCTGGACTTTGAGTGGTTATACCAGAATGATGCCTGCAGGTTTAGGTATCATCTTGGTATCATTCTTTTCAGCCAGTGGTCGGCTTTCATGTAAAAGCAATCCTAGCGGCTAATTAGGCTCTAGACTGCTTTTACAAGCAGTGGGAGGGAATGCCCCCCCCACCGTCTTCTATGTTTTTCTCTGGCTCTCCTGTCCCAACAGGGAACCTGAGAATGCAGCCGGTGATTCAGCCAGCTGACCATAGAGCTAATCAGAGACCAGAATGGCTCCAAACATCTCTATGGCCTAAGAAACCGGAAGCTACGAGCATTTCATGACTTAGATTTCGCTGGATGTAAACAGCGCCATTGGGAAATTGGGAAAGCATTTTATCACACCGATCTTGGTGTGGTCAGATGCTTTGAGGGCAGAGGAGAGATCTAGGGTCTAATAGACCCCAATTTTTTCTAAAAAGAGTACCTGTCACTACTTATTGCTATCATATGGGATATTTACATTCCCTGAGATAACAATAAAATTAATTTAAAAAAAATAAAAATGAAAGGAACAGTTTAAAAATAAGATAAAAAAGCAAAAAAATAATAAAGAAAAAAAAAAAGCACCCCTGCCCCCCCCTGCTCTCGCACAAAGGCGAACGCAAGCGTCGGTCTGGCGTCAAATGTAAACAGCAATTGCACCATGCATGTGAGGTATCACCGTGAAGGTCAGATCAAGGGCAGTAATTTTAGCAGTAGACCTCCTCTGTAAATCTAAAGTGGTAACCTGTAAAGGCTTTTAAAGGCTTTTAAAAATGTATTTAGTTTGTCACCACTGCACGTTTGTGCGCAGATTTAAAGCAGATTTAAAGCATGTCATGTTTGGTATCCATGTATCCATGTTTTGGTATCCATGTATAAGATCATCTTTTTTATTTCATCAAACATTTTGACAAAATAGTGTGTTTTAGTGTATTAAAATTTTAAAAAGTGTGTTTTTTCCCCAAAAAATGTGTTTGAAAAATCGCTGCGCAAATACTGTGTGAAGAAAAAAAATTAAACAACCACCATTTTAATCTGTAGGGCATTTGCTTTAAAAAAATATATAATGTTTGGGGGTTCAAAGTAATTTTTTTTCAAAAAAAAATGATTTTTAATGTAAACAAAAAGTGTTAGAAAGGGCTTTGTCTTCAAGTGGTTAGAAGAGTGGGTGATGTGTGACATAAGCTACTAAATGTTGTGCATAAAATGCCAGGACAGTTCAAAAGCCCCCCAAATGACCCCATTTTGGAAAGTAGACACCCCAAGCTATTTGCTGAGAGGCATGTCGAGTCCATGGAATATTTTATATTGTGACACAAGTTGTGGGAAAAAGACAAATTTTTTTTTTTGCACAAAGTTGTCACTAAATGATATATTGCTCAAACATGCCATGGGAATATGTGAAATTACACCCCAAAATACATTCTGTTGCTTCTCCTGAGTACGGGGATACCACATGTGTGAGACTTTTTGGGAACCTAGCCGCGTACGGGACCCCGAAAACCAAGCACCGCCTTCAGGCTTTCTAAGGGCGTAAATTTTTGATTTCACTCTTCACTGCCTATCACAGTTTCGGAGGCCATGGAATGCCCAGATGTCACAAACCCCCCCCAAATGACCCCATTTTGGAAAATAGACACCCAAAGCTATTTGCTGAGAGGTATAGTGAGTATTTTGCAGACCTCACTTTTTGTCACAAACTTTTGGAAATTGAAAAAAGAAAAACAAAAATACGTTTTTCTTGTCTTTCTTCATTTTCAAAAACAAATGAGAGCTGCAAAATACTCACCATGCCTCTCAGCAAATAGCTTGGGGTAACTACTTTCCAAAATGGGGTCATTTGGGGGGGTTTGTGCCATCTTGGCATTTTATGGCCTTCAAAATTGTGATAGGTAGTGAGGAGTGAAATCAAAAATTTATGCCCTTAGAAATCCTGAAGGCGGTGCTTGGGTTTCGGGGCCCCGTGCGCGGCTAGGCTCCCAAAAAGTCCCACACATGTGGTATCCCCATACTCAGGAGAAGCAGCAGAATGTATTTTGGGGTGTAATTCCACATATGCCCATGGCATGTTTGTGCAATATATCATTTAGTGACAACTTTGTGCAAAAAAAAAAAAAAAAAATTGTCACTTTCCCGCAACTTGTGTCAAAATATAAAATATTCCATGGACTCAACATGCCTCTCAGCAAATAGCTTGGGGTGTCTACTTTCCAAAATGGGGTCAATTGGGGGGGAGGTTGTGCCATCTGGGCATTTTATGGCCTTCAAAAATGTGATAGGTAGTGAGGAGTGAAATCACAACTTTACGCCCTTAGAAATCCTGAAGGCGGTGCTGGGTTTTCGGGGCCCCGTACGCGGCTAGGCTCCCAAAAAGTCCCACACATGTGGTATCCCCGTACTCAGGAGAATCAGCAGAATGTATTTTGGGGTGCAATTCCACATATGCCCATGGCCTGTGTGAGCAATATATCATTTAGTGACAACTTTGTGCAAAACAAAAAAAACATTTGTCACTTTCCCGCAACTTGTGTCAAAAAATAAAATATTCCATGGACTCAACATGCCTCTCAGCAAATAGCTTGGGGTGTCTACTTTCCAAAATGGGGTCATTTGGGGGGGGTTTGTGCCATCTTGGCATTTTATGGCCTTCAAAACTCTGATAGGTAGTGAGGAGTGAAATCAAAAATTTATGCCCTTAGAAATCCTGAAGGCGGTGCTTGGTTTTCGGGGCCCCGTACGCGGCTAGGCTCCCAAAAAGTCCCACACATGTGGTATCCCCGTACTCAGGAGAAGCAGCTAAATGTATTTTGGGGTGCGATTCCACATATGCCCATGGCCTGTGTGAGCAATATATCATTTAGTGACAACTTTGTGCAAAAAAAAAAAATTGTCACATTCCCGCACCTTGTGTCAAAAAATAAAATATTCCATGGACTCAACATGCCTCTCAGCAAATAGCTTGGGGTGTCTACTTTCCAAAATGGGGTCATTTTGGGGGGGTTTGTGCCATCTTGGCATTTTATGGCCTTCAAAACTGTGATAGGTAGTGAGGAGTGAAATAAAAAATTTATGCTCTTAGAAATCCTAAAGGTGCTGCTTGGTTTTCAGGGCCCCGTACGCGGCTAGGCTCCCAAAAAGTCCCACACATGTGGTATCCCCGTACTCAGGAGAAGCAGCAGAATGTATTTTGGGGTGTAATTCCACATATGCCCATGGCATGTTTGAGCAATATATCATTTAGTGACAACTTTGTGCAAAAAAAAAAAAAAATTGTAACTTTCCCACAACTTGTGTCAAAATATAAAATATTCCATGGACTCAACATGCCTCTCAGCAAATAGCTTGGGGTGTCTACTTTAGAAAATGGGGTCAATTGGGGGGTTTTGTGCCATCTGGGCATTTTATGGCCTTCAAAAATGTGATAGGTAGTGAGGAGTGAAATCACAACTTTACGCCCTTAGAAATCCTGAAGGCGGTGCTGGGTTTTCGGGGCCATGTACGCAGCTAGGCTCCCAAAAAGTCCCACACATGTGGTATCCCCGTACTCAGGAGAATCAGCAGAATGTATTTTGGGGTACAATTCCACATATGCCCATAGCCTGTGTGAGCAAAATATCATTTAGTGACAACTTTGTGCAAAAAAAGAAAAAATTGTCACTTTCCCGCAACTTGTGTCAAAATATAAAATATTCCATGGACTCAACATGCCTCAAAGCAAATAGCTTGGGGTGTCTACTTTAGAAAATGGGGTCAATTGGGGGGTTTGTGCCATCTGGGCATTTTATGGCCTTCAAAACTCTGATAGGTAGTGAGGAGTGAAATCAAAAATTTATGCCCTTAGAAATCCTGAAGGCGGTGCTTGGTTTTCGGGGCCCCGTACGCGGCTAGGCTCCCAAAAAGTCCCACACATGTGGTATCCCCGTACTCAGGAGAAGCAGCTAAATGTATTTTGGGGTGCAATTCCACATATGCCCATGGCCTGTGTGAGCAATATATCATTTAGTGACAACTTTGTGCAAAAAAAAAAAAAATTGTCACATTCCCGCACTTTGTGTCAAAAAATAAAATATTCCATGGACTCAACATGCCTCTCAGCAAATAGCTTGGGGTGTCTACTTTCCAAAATGGGGTCATTTTGGGGGGGTTTGTGCCATCTTGGCATTTTATGGCCTTCAAAACTGTGATAGGTAGTGAGGAGTGAAATAAAAAATTTATGCTCTTAGAAATCCTAAAGGTGGTGCTTGGTTTTCAGGGCCCCGTACGCGGCTAGGCTCCCAAAAAGTCCCACACATGTGGTATCCCCGTACTCAGGAGAAGCAGAAGAATGTATTTTGGGGTGTAATTCCACATATGCCCATGGCATGTTTGAGCAATATATCATTTAGTGACAACTTTGTGCAAAAAAAAAAAATTGTCACTTTCCCGCAACTTGTGTCAAAATATAAAATATTACATGGACTCAACATGCCTCTCAGCAAATAGCTTGGGGTATCTACTTTCCAAAATGGGGTCATTTGGGGGGTTTTGTGCCATCTGGGCATTTTATGGCCTTCAAAAATGTGATAGGTAGTGAGGAGTGAAATCACAACTTTACGCCCTTAGAAATCCTGAAGGCGGTGCTGGGTTTTCGGGGCCCCGTACGCGGCTAGGCTCCCAAAAAGTCCCACACATGTGGTATCCCCGTACTCAGGAGAATCAGCAGAATGTATTTTAGGGTGTAATTCCACATATGCCCATAGCCTGTGTGAGCAAAATATCATTTAGTGACAACTTTGTGCAAAAAAAAAAAATTGTCATTTTCCCGCAACTTGTGTCAAAAAATAAAATATTCCATTGACTCAACATGCCTCTCAGCAAATAGCTTGGGGTGTCTACTTTCCAAAATGGGGTCATTTGGGGGGGTTTGTGCCATCTTGGCATTTTATGGCCTTCAAAACTGTGATAGGTAGTGAGGAGTGAAATCAAAAATTTATGCCCTTAGAAATCCTGAAGGCGGTGCTTGGTTTTCGGGGCCCCGTACGCGGCTAGGCTCCCAAGAAGTCCCACACATGTGGTATCCTCGTACTCAGGAGAAGCAGCTGAATGTATTTTGGGGTGCAATTCCACATATGCCCATGGCCTGTGTGAGCAATTTATCATTTAGTGACAACTTTTTGTAATTTTTTTTTTTTTGTCATTATTCAATCACCTGGGACAAAAAAATAAATATTCAATGGGTTCAACATGCCTCTCAGCAATTTCCTTGGGGTGTCTACTTTCCAAAATGGGGTCATTTGGGGGGGGTTTGTACTGCCCTGCCATTTTAGCACCTCAAGAAATGACATAGGCAGTCATAAACTAAAAGCTGTGTAAATTCCAGAAAATGTACCCTAGTTTGTAGACCCTATAACTTTTGCGCAAACCAATAAATATACGCTTATTGACATTTTTTTTACCAAAGACATGTGGCCGAATACATTTTGGCCTAAATGTATGACTAAAATTGAGTTTATTGGATTTTTTTTATAACAAAAAGTAGAAAATATCATTTTTTTTTTAAATTTTCAGTCTTTTTCCGTTTATAGCGCAAAAAATAAAAATGGCAGAGGTGATCAAATACCATCAAAAGAAAGCTCTATTTGTGGGAAGAAAAGGACGCAAATTTAGTTTGGGTACAGCATTGCATGACCGCGCAATTAGCAGTTAAAGCGACGCAGTGCCAAATTGGAAAAAGTGCTCTGGTCAGGAAGGGGGTAAATCCTTCCGGGGCTGAAGTGGTTAAAGCGTTCATCTTTGCTTGGGACTCTTTTTTGGATTTTGCGGCTAAGACCAATAGTTCGCCTCGAATCACACATTTATGTGCTTCCCAAAGGGATATAGGGTACATATCTGGGCTACTATTTTCTGCGAAATATAGGTGGTCAACAATCACAGGGTCTTTTAAGAGGGCGGGGTTGAGACGCCAAAATTTTGTTCTAGTGCAAGTCTCAGGGAAGGAGAGGGTAATTGTGATCGGGTGATGATCGGAAAGAAACATAGCTTCTATTGTGGATTGTTGTAAGCAGGATAGGTCTGTTTGGGAAAGGAAAAAATAGTCAATCCTGGAATATTTCTGGTGGGGGGGTGAGAAAAAAGTGTAGTCTTTGACAGATGGAGACAAAGTACGCCAGGCGTCATGTAAGGTAAATTTCTGGAGTTTGAATTTAATTTGGCGGAGGGCTTTATAGGGTAGGTTAGATGTGCCCGTGGAAGAATCCAGAACAGGGTTCAGGGGGACATAAAAGTCACCTCCGAGGATTACTATTCCCTTCTAGAAAGACGATAGGAGTTCACAGGTCTTTCTAAAGAAAGTGACATGGTGTTCGTTGGGGCAGTGGATATTGGCCAGTGTGATTGGTTTTGAGGCGTAAGTGCCTTTAAGAAAGATCAACCTACCCTCAGGGTCAACAAGGGAGTCAGAAAGGTGAAAGTCTGCGTGTTTAGATATTAGGATAGAAACCCCTTTGGTCTTGGACTCAGGGTTACTAGCATGAAAGGCAGAGTGGTATATATGATTGGATAATTTAGGAATAGAATCCGAACGGAAGTGCGTTTCTTGTAAGTAAATGAAGTGAGCCTTGTGTTTCGTGAGGGAGGACAATACTTGTGTTCTCTTTTCCGGGAGATTAAGGCCTTTTGTATTTAGTGATATACATTTCAGGGTCAGGGGAGGCGAAGCGATTGAGTTACTTTGCATGAGGAAGTATAGATGTGGTGTCCAAAAGTAGGTGATTGGGTGTCTGAGAGAGGGGTGACCTGGAGATGGGGGGGGAGGGACAATTGATTGGGGGCGGAACCACATAAGAAGGAGGCAGTCGGTATAGGGAGCATTATGGGAAGGGGAAAGGAGCGGCGTATAACACGTTAGCTAGAGATGGAGGGGAAGAGGGGCTGAAAACCTAGGGGGTATAAGGATATAAAGAGCAGTGCAGAGTAGTGTAGGAGGGAGCAAAGGGGGGAAATAGAGAGAGAATACCAGAGGTGGCAGTAGACAGGCTACTCCACCAATAGAGGGAAAAGCTGGAGGTGTCAGCAAAAGTCCAAGGGGACAGCTGTAGGGGGACGGAAAAAAAAGACAAAGATCACGGGGTCTCCGCGGGCCGGGGAGCGAGAAATAAAGAGCGGATGAAATTAGGTAGTGATGTAGTGGGGAGCCGTCTGAACAGAGTAGCATATAACCGGTTATTATTCAAGGTTTAGAACACATAAACAGTAACGTTAACAATAAATCAGCCATTGGATAGCTTTGCCTCGTCAGAATACATCTGCGAATTGTAATTATTCCGATGAGGCAAAGGGTTCGGTACCTATTAAGCAGACAAGGATGTGCATTTGTACGTCATAAAGCTAAGCAGAATAACATAAACATAAAAAAAAGGGGGGAAGGGAGGGAGGGGAGGAGAAGGTGGGAAGGGAAAAAAGAGAGGGGGGGAGGGGGAGAGGTAAGGAGGAGAGAGTGGGGAGGGAAGAAGAGGCAGGGAAAGGGGGGGACAAAGGTGGGGAGGGGAGAGAGGATATTGGATAGAGGATACAGAAGGGACAGGTGGATTGGAGGGGTCTTGGGAAAGCCTAGGATAACATGAAGCACTACTGCATTGTTATGCTCTTGTTTTCATTGCTTTCCAGGAGGGACATGCATTCTAGGTTTTAGCGGAGGCCTAGAATGTACTGTACGTGTTCTTGACATTTTGTAAACTCTAAAGATAATAAAAATAATAATATCTCAGGAGCCAGGGGTGTCATATTAGTGCCAGTATAATCGCATGAAAAAGTGAAGATGCCTCAGGGGCAAAGACTGACCTGCACGTTCCTGAATAATTATGTGGTCAGGTTTGCAGTATAAATTGGGTGTTAGCAGTTGGGGTGTATCTAATAAGATGGCGGTGTTTGATCAGGCACTACTTGACAGATCCCTCCGGGCTCACGGGATACCACATATCCCTAACATCTATTAAAGCATCATAGGCAGGTATGTTACGTTGTAAAGGACTGGAAACACATAATGTTTGCGGCAGGATTATACTAAACTATTTATATCTTCTGCAAGTAGCCTAGCATCATGTAGACCGGCCAATAGTGCATATTGGTCACATGCTGTACAAACAATAAGAATGGATTGAGATCATCTAAGGGTAGCGTCTTTTATTGCATATGTTGATTGTTGCTCCGATATTGGTTTGGCTTGTGTTAAGAAGGCATCATAGAAGAGTAGTGATACCAGCAGAAGTCAAGTAAGCTACATCCGTTATGGGGGGCAGCTTGTGGTATTGGAGTAGAAGACAAGTCAAATTGATTCGTACAGTGGGCGTGCAGTGTGTGAGAGGCTGCGTGGTACTATTGAGCTTGCAGAAGTCTTACTATGTCGCAGGAGAATATCAGGAGGGCGTTTATGATTTGGGTGAGGTTAATTAATGGGTTGGGGTACCTCATATAGGTGGATCCTGTCGCAGTAGAGCGATCTGTACTGAAGTTCGCAACATCAGGGTTTGTTTGGGTGTCAGCTGGCCAGATGTCCCGGGCCCTGATACGCGTATGTCGATTCTAGAAGAGATGTCCCATCCACCTGGTTTTGTAGGCTCCTCATTTCCCGATCCTTCAGATGTAGTGTGTGGAGGAAGCATGGGAATAAGTCTACTAAAAAGCGATCTTGGAGGGGCGTCCAGCCCTGTGTAGCATAGTGAGACAAGAAAAAAAAAGGGGGGGGGGGGGGTTGGACAAGAAAGCAGGAGAGATAAACCTGAGGGGGGAAGATGTGGTTAATAGGCATCGACGGCACTTACATGCATGTGCTAGTCCATGGCTGAATAGAGAGAGATGTCCTTATGCAGCAAGACGGTCTCTCCTCATGGAAGGGGATGAAAGAGATCCCGGGCTGCGCTGATAGAGGTCTCGGCGAGATGAGCGGGCGTTCAATGAGGGCTGATCTGCTCTTTTTTTATGGGATCTCTGGTGTTGAGCTTTTGGTGATGGGTTCAGTGAGACTGGAAGCCATGGTTCTGGAGGAAAATATAAGGTGTACCAGTCTGGAAGTTCTACGCGTGGGAGATCGAGTTGTTCGCAGAACATCTGAAGGTCTTCTGGCGTGCAAAGTATTGCAGAGCACCCTCTGGTGGATGCTGACAAGGCAAAAAGGAATTTCCAGCAATACTGTATGTTCCGTGTGTGCAGTATCTCCAACAGGGGCGCAGAGCTCTCCTGTTCTGCAGCGTGATCTGTGATAGATCCTGAAAAAGTTTTATCTCTGCGCCATTGTAGAGGATGCATCCTCTTTCTCTTGCTTTGAGGAGGATTTCCTCCTTCAGTGGAAAGCTAACAATACAACAAATCACATCTCTGGGTGGTTCATTATCCGGGGTTGAGGGCGCAAGGCATGATGAGCTCTTTCTATCTCGATAGGGGAGTCAGCAGGTCGATCAATCAGGTCATTAAAGATTGCACAGAGAGTTTGCTGAAGATTGCCCGGGTCGCCATTCTCAGGGACTCCCCACATTCTGGTATTATGCCTTTGACCTCGATTGTCAAGGTCCTCAATATGTCTGTGAAGGTCAAGAAGGTGGGGTAGCTGGGAATCATAAGTGTTTTGTACCTGACGAATGGCTGCAGCATGGGTCTGGGTCATCTGTTCCACATCCCCAATTGGGTGCACTGCTGCTTGTATGTCAGATCTAAGATCAGCAATGGCGGCTGTAAAAGTGTTCTTAATATTGGTTGCAACTTTCTCCAGGTCGAAAAGGCTAGGAGGTTGTGAGCGGTCCGCGCTGGGCATAGCTCTTCCCGCCGTCAGGGCACTGGGATCAGTGTTAGGTGAGTTCGGTGTCTGGGCCTGCAGGGCCATGTGTGCAGACATGCGCTGGGTCCGCAAAATCTCCGGTATGTTTCTGCTGAACTGCGTACCGGAGTCCACGGCTGCACGGGAGGTGGAGGAGCTCTGGGTGGTCCTGCTCATGGTATTTTGGGAGAGATTTGGCAATATCGGCTTCCCACTAGGCTAATCTCGGTCCCCGGGTCGCAGGAGCTAGTGGGTTAAGCTGCCATCTTAGTCTCCGCCCAGGCCACGCCACCCTAATTTAAGAAGTTCTTTATAGTATTTATTCCTCCATATGGGTGTGAACGCACAGGGACCTCTAATTTTCAGGATAGATCTGGTGTATTTCCATAGGGTGTTTAGTAAGATTATTGTGGGGTGAGTTTGTGTTACATGCGTGAGACCTGCCTCTAGGTGAGATAGAGCCGAGAGCAGTGAGCCCTCAGGAAGCAATAGGGACCTGATGGGATCATTGACATTGAACCCCCCCCAGTTACCCAGGTGTTGGAGATGGGATGCCACAAAGTAAAATCTGGAATGCGGTACAGCTAGGCCCCCTTGATTTTTAGTTAGCTGTAGAGTATGTAAACTAATCCGTGCTGACTTGTTACCCCATATTAAATCTCTGAACTAGGCATCTATTTGGGTAAACCATTTGTGTGGTATCCATATAGGGGCATTGTGAAATACATATAAAATTTGTGGGGCCCACACCATTTTGATTAAATTTGCCCTGCCTGTGACAGAGAGGTAATTTTGTCCATGCCGAGCACTTCATGCGAAATTTACGGAATAAGGGTACAGTTCAGTGTAATATACTGGTTTGGGTCTGGGGTTACCTGTATACCAAGGTAGCGGAACTCGCCAACTGTAATAATGTCTCCTGCAAAATAAGGTAGAGGCTGTGTCAGGGGGTCCAGTGGCATAAGCACTGACTTTTTCCAGTTAATACTGAATCCTGACAGCTCACCAAAGTCAGCAATTAAACGCATTACATTCTTCAAGGAGCTGTTGGTGTCTCCTAAGTAAATCAATGTGTCATCCGCTTATAGAGAAATTACATCATGGTTAAGGCCTCGACGGAAGCCTATGATGTTTTCCGATGCTCTGACATGTATGGCTAGAGGTTAAAGAGCTAGGGCGAACAACAGGGGTGAAAGAGGATACCATTGTTGCGTGCCCCTGAAGAGTCTGAAGGGTTCCTATACATCTCCATTGATACGCATGCTCGCCGTCGGATTTTAACAGCTGAAACCATTTCAGAAAAGAGGGGCCCACCCCAAATTTTGTCAGTGTTTCCCACAGATGGGGCCATTCAATGCTGTCAAATGCTTTGGCAGCGTCTAAAGAGAAGATGGCCCTATTACCCGGGTTTTCTGTAGGCAGTTGAAGATTGAGAAATAGTCTGCATAGGTTTTGAGATGTGGATTTAGTTGGTATAAAACCTGACTGATCTCTATGGATCACAGTTTGAATACATTTGGCTAATCTGTTAGCCAGAACTCTGGCAAACAACTTAATGTCAAACGTAATTAATGAAATAGGTCTATATGCATCTGGAGATAGGGCGTCCTTGCCAGGTTCCAAAAGTACTACAATAAGTGCCTCACTCATAGAGGGGGATAGTCTCCCAGTTTCAAATGCCTTGTTATAGATTTGCAAGAGTATTGGGATTAATTGTGCTGTGTAGCGTTTATAAACTTCCGCTGGCAAGCCATTGGCACCAGGCACTTTTCCATTTTGAGCATGGGCCAATGCCTCTAGAAGCACCTCCTCAGTCAGTGGGGCATTTAATTGTTTTGCATCTGTGGTGGACAAGCAGGGTATAGGGTTCGGCACATCACGGATCTTGTGGACAGATTACTGGGAGGGGCTGGGGAAGACACCAATGACAAAGTCAGAGGCAGATGGAGTGTCCTAAAGAACGATTTTAGGGACTTAGGAGCTAAATTGAGGAAAAGGACCTCCAAGGAAGTATTCTCAGGAATACTACCGGTACATCGAGCCACACCAGAAAGGCAGAGGGAGATTAGGGAAGTAAACAAGTGGCTAAAGAGCTGGTGTAGTAAGGAGGGGTTTGGGTTCCTGGAGGACTGGGCCGACTTCTCAGTCGGTAACCGGTACTATAGAAGGGACGGACTGCACCTAAATGAGGAGGGTGCAGATCTGCTGGGAATGAAGATGGCCAAAAAGTTAGAGGGGTTTTTAAACTAAGCGATGAGGGGGAGGGTCCAGAGGCAGAGATAGCCAGCGCGGAAGATATTCCAGAGGGTAGTATTGGGGGCATTAGTGGTAGGTTAACCAAAGCACAAAAACACAAGGTGAGTAAAGTAGCAAGTCCTAGTTGCAATCTGAAAACACCCAATACGAGGACAATATGCGACCGGTCTAAACTATGTGGCATGTTCACCAATGCCAGGAGCATGGCGGACAAGATGGGTGAACTAGAGATACTGTTGTACGAGGAGGATTTGGATTTTGTGGAAATTTCAGAGACCTGGTTCAACAGCTCTCATGATTGGCTGGCAAACATTCAAGGGTATACCCTATACCGCAAGGATAGAGAGGATGAAAAAGGGGGAGGGGTATGCCTATATATCAAGAATAATGTACAAGTGAATGTGAGAGATGACATCACTGAGGGAGCTAGAGAGGAGGTTGAATCCTTATGGGTAGAGTTCCAAAGGGATGAAGCTAAGGGGAAAGTAATACTGGGAGTATGCTACAGGCCCCCTAACCTGAGGGAGGAAGTGGAGACAGATCACCTATCACAATTTGGATTAGCAGCAAGGATGGGAAGTGTTATCATAATGGGGGATTTTAATTATCCAGACATAGACTGGGCGGAGGGAACTGCGCATTCATTTAAGGCTCGCTGGTTCCTTAATGTCTTGCAGGACAATTTTATGGGTCAGATGGTAGACGCACCAACTAGAAATAAAACATTACTGGATCTACTGATTACCAAAAATACAGACCTGATCACGGATGTGGAAATACGGGGCAATTTAGGTAACAGTGATCACAGGTCAATTGGCTTCTGTATAAATCACACAAATAGGAAACATAAAGGGAATACAAAGACACTGAATTTCAAAAGAGCCAACTTCCCTAAACTACAAACCTTGCTAAAAGGCATACATTGGGATAAAATATTAGGAACAAAGAATACGGAGGAGAGATGGGTTTGCTTTAAGAGCATATTAAATAAGGGCATTAGTCAATGTATCCCATTGGGTAATAAATTTTAAAGAGCGAACAAAAGTCCTGGATGGCTTAACTTCAATGTAAAAATGCATATAAAAGCAAAGGAGAAGGCCTTCAGAAAATACAAGGTTGAGGGATCATCCTCAGCATTCAGACTTTATATAGAATGCAACAAGAAATATAAGGGTGCAATTAGGACGGCTAAGATAGAATATGAAAGGCACATAGCGGAGGAGAGCAAAAAAATCCCAAGAAATTATTTCAGTATGTAAACAGTAAAAAAAGGAGGACAGACCATATTGGCCCCATAAAGAATGAGGAAGGACATCTGGTTAAAAAGGATGGGGAGATGGAGAAGGTATTGAATTTATTCTTCTCCTCAGTCTTCATGATTGAATCGGGGGGCTTCAGTAACCAAAACTGCAGTGTTTATCCTCATGACACAGGAAGCACCTCCATGGTTAACAGAGGACAGAATTAAAATTAGACTTGAGAAACTTAACATTAATAAATCACCAGGACCAGATGGCTTGCATCCGAGGGTACTTAGGGAACTCAGTCAAGTGATTGCCAGACCGTTGTTCCTAATTTTTACAGACAGTCTACTGACTGGAATGGTACCAGCTGATTGGAAAAAAGCCAATGTAGCACCAATATTTAAAAAGGGCCCAAAATACATCCCTGGGAATTACAGACCAGTTAGCCTAACATCAATAGTATGTAAACTCTTGGAGGGGATGATAAGGGACTATATACAATATTTTAGTAATGAGAACGGTATCATTAGCAGTAATCAGCATGGATTCATGAAGAATCGTTCTTGCCAAACCAATCTATTAACCTTCTATGAGGAGGTGAGTTGCCATCTAGATAAAGGAAGGCCCGTAGATGTGGTGTATCTGGATTTTGCAAAAGCATTTGCCACAGTTCCCCATAAACGTTTACTGTACAAAATAAGGTCTGTTGCCATGGACTAGGGATGAGCTTCGTGTTTGAGTCGAACCCATGTTCGACTCGAACATTGGCTGTTCGGTCGTTCGCCGAATTCCGAACGTTATGGGCCGTTCGTGCCAAATTCGTGTGGCGCGTCATGGCCCATAATTCACTGCGGCATCGCAGTGCATTGCTGGCTGATGATTGGCCAAGCATGCACTATAACCCGCATGCTTGGCCAATCACAGCGCCTTCGGTAGAGAGAGGGTGGCTTTGGCCAATTATGGCTCAGGGGGCTTAGAACACGCCCCACACTATATAAGGCCGCCTGCACGGCGGCCCTATGTAGTGTGTGTTCCGGCGTTGAAAGAGAGATAGATAGACAGAGAGACAGTGTAATTTCATTTGAGTTAGATAGATTAGGCAGGACAATCAGTGAGTTAGCTGCACTTACAGTGTATTGTGTATATATATGCATCCCAGGTGTTGCATATATATATATATATATATATATATATATATATATATATATATATATACACACTGTATTCAGTTTAGCTAGATCCGTTCCTGTTATCTTCTTACTGACAGGCAGGCTTGTCTTGTTACAGTATTTACAGCTACCTGAAGATAATTGCTGGTGTTCTTTTGATCCTATTAGTACCACAGTCAGGCAGCTAGACTATTTACAGTTAGTGCAGTGTGTCCTGCTCACAGTGTTCAGCTAAACCTACAAGTTATTTTTTTGCGAGCTCTGCACAGTGTTCATCTAAAGCTACAAGTTAGTGCAGTGCGTCCTGCTCACAGTGTTCAGCTAAAACTACAAGTTAGTGTGGTGCGTCCTCCTCACAGTGTTCAGCTAAACCTACAAGTTAGTGTAGTGAGACCTCTGCACAGTGTTCATCTAAAGCTACAAGTTAGTGCAGTGCGTCCTGCTCACAGTGTTCAGCTAAAACTACAAGTTAGTGTAGTGAGACCTCTGCACAGTGTTTATCTAAAGCTATAAGTTAGTGCAGTGCGTCCTGCTCACAGTGTTCAGCTAAAACTACAAGTTAGTGTAGTGAGACCTCTGCACAGTGTTCATCTAAAGCTATAAGTTAGTGCAGTGCGTCCTGCTCACAGTGTTCAACTAAAACTACAAGTTAGTGTAGTGGGATCTCTGCACAGTGTTCATCTAAAGCTATAAGTTAGTGCAGTGCGTCCTGCTCACAGTGTTCAACTAAAACTACAAGTTAGTGTAGTGAGACCTCTGCACAGTGTTCATCTAAAGCTATAAGTTAGTGCGGTGCGTCCTGCTCACAGTGTTCATCTAAAGCTACAAGTTAGTGCAGTGCGTCCTGCTCACAGTGTTCAGCTAAAACTACAAGTTAGTGTGGTGCATCCTCCTCACAGTGTTCAGCTAAAACTACAAGTTAGTATGGTGCGTCCTCCTCACAGTGTTCAGCTAAACCTACAAGTTAGTGTAGTGAGACCTCTGCACAGTGTTCATCTAAAGCTACAAGTTAGTGCAGTGCGTCCTGCTCACAGTGTTCAGCTAAAACTACAAGTTAGTGTAGTGCGTCCTGCTCACAGTGTTCAGCTAAAACTACAAGTTAGTGCAGTGCATCCTGCTCACAGTGTTCAGCTAAAGCTACAAGTTAGTGTAGTGCGTCCTGCTCACAGTGTTCAGCTAAAACTACAAGTTAGTGTAGTGAGACCTCTGCACAGTGTTCATCTAAAGCTATAAGTTAGTGCAGTGCGTCCTGCTCACAGTGTTCAGCTAAAACTACAAGTTAGTGTGGTGCGTCCTCCTCACAGTGTTCAGCTAAACCTACAAGTTATTTTTTTGCGAGCTCTGCACAGTGTTCAGCTAAAGCTACCTGTAGAAGGTTGGTGGTGTTTTCCTGATCCTATCACTACCGCAGGCAGCTAAAAAAGCTACAAGTTAGTTTTTTGCGAGCTCTGCACAGTGTTCAGCTAAAGCTACCTGTAGAAGGTTGGTGGTGTTCTCATACTACAGGCAGGCAGTTGATTTTGCTAGCTGCAGTATCAGTACATATATATATATATATATATATATATATATATATATATATATATATATATATATATATATATCCCAGCTTAGTGCAGCTACAGGCCATTAGTATGTCTGGAAGGCCAAGAAGGAGAGGCAGACAGTCACAAGCCAATAAGAGAGAGCAAGCAGGCTCTGTGTCTAGTGCTGGTCGTGGAGATGGTGCATGCTTATAAGCATGTGGCCGCGGGATACGCTTGGCCTTTTTTTCGGCAGCTGGCCGTGTTGAGCCGCAACATGCGGAAGACTTGGTTGAGTGGATGACCAAGCTGTCCTCATCCTCCTCATCCTCTCTCACCCATGCTCAGGGTACTTTGTCTGGCAAAGCAGCGGCCTCTTCCCTCGGCTCAATGTCATCAGTGACTCCTTCCCTAGCCCCACCATGTCCTCCTGAGGAGTCCCTCGAACTGTTTGAACACAGTGTTGGGTACATGCTCCAGGAGGATGCCCAGCGTTTGGAAGGCTCTTATGATGATACTGAGCTTGATGAAGGCAGTAACATGAGCACGGACAGAGGGGGTGCCCAAGAAGGACAGCAATCTGACAGTCATGCTCCCCCTGCTGCAGCATACTGCCAGGTTTGCTCCAGTGATGAGGAGGGAGGGGATGATGAGGTCACTGACTCAACGTGGGTGCCTGATAGGAGAGAGGAGGAGGAGGAGGAGGTGGCACATCACCAACGAGGCAGGATGCCCTCCAGGGGCCAGCCTAAGGGCAGCACATTGACTGCATCACACCCCAAAGCTCCACATGTGCAGGGCGCTGCAGTCTCTGCACGTTATTCAAAAAGTTCTTTGGTGTGGGCCTTTTTTGAGACAAGTGCATCAGATCGCATCGCTGCTATTTGCAACATATGTCTCAAGCGTATCTCGCCTGGCCAAAACATCTCACGATTGGGTACCACATGCTTGACCAGACATATGTTGACCTGCCATGCAGTTTGTTGGCAAGCGTATCTACAAGACCCACACCAAAGAACAAAAAGGACCTCTCCTTGCTCCTCATCAGCTGAGATCTCCAACCCCACTATACCTTCAGTCCTCTCTGAGACCTGCACTGAGAGGAATGAAGGTGTAGAATTAGGTGTGTCACAGACAAGTACTTGTGGGCAATCTGCTTTTGGTACACCGACATCAGATTGTACCAGGCAAATTTCCCTGCCCCAGCTGCTGCACCGCCGAAAGAAGTTTGCTTCCAGCCATCCACATGCCCAGCGGTTGAATGCTAGCTTGGCAAAATTGCTAGCATTTCAACTGCTGCCTTTTCAGTTGGTAGACTCTGCCCCCTTTCGTGAGTTTGTGGAATGTGCGGTTCCTCAGTGGCAGGTACCCAAACGCCACTTTTTCTCACGGAAGGTGATTCCGGCTCTCTACCGGCATGTGGAAGGCAATGTCCATGCCTCGCTGGACAGGGCGGTCAGCGGTAAGGTGCATATTACTGCTGACTCATGGTCCAGCAGGCATGGACAGGGACGTTACTTAAGTTTCACGGCGCATTGGGTGACTCTGCTGGCAGCTGGGAAGGATGCAGGACAAGGTGCAGTAGTGTTGGAGGTTGTTCCGCCACCACGCCTCCAAAATGCCACTACTAATGATTGTGACACACCTCTCTCCTCCACCCCCTCCACTTCTTCTTCCTCCATGGCCTCTTCCTGTGCTTTTTCCTTGGAACCAGCGGTGCTCCGTAGCCATTCAAGGGGCTACGCAAGTACGCAGGCCAAAAGATGCCATGCGGTGCTTGAGCTGGTGTGCTTGGGGGACAGGAGCCACACTGGGGCAGAGGTTCTGTCAGCTCTGCAGGGGCAGGTTCAGAGGTGGTTGACGCCATGCCAACTTAAGGCAGGAATTGTGGTTTGCGACAATGGCACCAACCTCCTCTCTGCCCTCCGACAGGGACAAATGACCCATGTGCCCTGTTTGGCTCACGTCCTTAACTTGGTGGTGCAGCGGTTCTTGGGCAGGTACCCGGGCTTACAGGATGTCCTGAGGCACGCCAGGAAAGTCTGTGTGCATTTCCGCCGGTCATATAATGCCAGTGCTCGGCTGGCGGACCTCCAAAAGGAGTTTAACCTGCCCAAGAACCGCCTAATCTGTGACATTCCCACCAGGTGGAACTCAACGTTGGCCATGCTGCAGCAGCTGCACACACAGCAGAGGGCCATCAATGAGTACCTGTGCGACTATGGCACCAAGACAGGGTCAGGGGAGCTTGTTTTTTTTCCCCACGCCAGTGGGCCATGATCAGGGATGCATGCACTGTCCTGTCACCATTTTAGGAGGCCACGAGGATGGTGAGCAGTGACAGTGCATGCATCAGTGACACTGTCCCCCTTGTCCACCTGTTGGAGCACACGCTGCGTGGAATAATGGACAGGGCACTTGAGGCAGAACAGAGGCAGGAAGAGGAGGACTTCCTTAGCTCTCAAGGCCCCCTTTATCCAGACAGTGTTACTGTGTGCCTGCCGATCACACAGGAAGAGGATGAGGAGGAGGAGGAGGAGGAGGAAGATTGTGTCAGTATGGAGGTGGAGCCTGGCACTCAGCATCAGCAGCAGTCTTTAAGGGATCTGTCCCAAGAAACACATGGACTTGTACGTGGCTGGGAGGAGGTGGCTGCGGACCATGTCGTCCTTAGTGACCCAGAGGACTCCGGACCGAATGCCTCAGCAAACCTACGCTGCATGGCCTCCCTGATCCTGCAAAGCCTGCGTAAGGATCCTCGTATTCGTGGTATCAAGGAGAAGGACCAATACTGGCTGGCAACCCTCCTTGATCCACGTTACAAGGGTAAGGTTGCGGACCTTATCTTGCCATCGCAGAGGGAGCAAAGGATGAAACATCTTCGGGAGGCCTTGCAGAAAGGTCTGTGCAACGCGCTCCCAGAGACTGGGAGGTTACAAACTCCTGTTTCTGGACAACGTGTTGCTGAGGCTTTGGTCAGTCAAAGATGGAGCGGTGGAGAAGGTGGCCATCTGACCGATGCGTTCAGACAATTTTTTGGTCCGCAGCCCCAAGGTATGATCGGTTCCAGCAACCATCGCCAGCGTTTGTTTTACAAGGTGCAGGAATACCTAGGGGCAAGATCTGACTTGGACACCTTTCCCACTGAAAATCCTCTGGGTTACTGGGTCTTGAGGATGGATCACTGGCCAGAGCTTGCACAGTATGAGCTACTGGCCTGTCCTGCATCCAGCGTTCTTTCGGAACGCACATTCAGTGCTGCTGGAGGTTTTGTAACCGATCACAGGGTGCGTCTGTCCACCGACTCGGTCGATCAACTGACCTTCATAAAAATGAATCAGTCTTGGATCACCACCAGCTACCAAGCACCTGATGTTGATGTAACCGAATATTTTTTTTTGAAATCTCAAATCCCTTCAAAGACTGCCTATGCTGATGCTGAGTGACTATACCTGAGTAATTATCCTCTTCCTCCTCAATGATCACGCTGATAGCTTGTAAGAACATCTTTGGTTCTGGGCGCCACCACCAGTGCCTAAGGCCCAATTTTTCAGCCCCTGTTTAACAGGGGCGTGTAATTACAATTTTTGATGCAATACTTTGCAGCAGGGCTCGTTTCTGCGTTCCAACTAGAGTATCTGTGAGGGGTTGCAGTGTTGTGGCACCAGCACCAGTGCCTAAGGCCCAATTTTTCAGCCCCTGTTAGGCGTGTAATTACAATTTTTGATGCAATACTTTGCAGCAGGGCTCGTTTCTGCGTTACAACTAGAATATTTGTGAGGGGTTGCAGTGTTGTGGCACCAGCACCAGTGCCTAAGGCCCAATTTTTCAGTCCCTGTTTAACAGGGGCGTGTAATTATAATTTTTGATGCAATACTTTGCAGCAGGGCTCGTTCCTGCGTTCCAACTAGAGTGTCTGTGAGGACTTACAGTGTTGTGGCACCAGCACCACCACCACCAAAGGCCCAATTTTTCTGCCCTTGTTCAACAGGGGCATGTAATTACAATTCTTGATCTAACATTTCACAGCAGGGCCCTGTGAGGGCTTACAGTGTTGTGGTCACAACAACACCTAAGGCCCAAATTTCTGCTGAGTATATAGGGCAGGCCCCTACTTTCAAACATCTAACTTACAAACGACTCCTACTTGCAAACGGAAGGAGACAACAGGAAGTGAGATGAAATCTACTCCTAGGAAGGGAAATTCTCTCCTGTAAGAGTTAATATGGGAAAATCATTTCTCCTTTCCACTGTTGCTTTCCAATCCTTGTTCCACAAAAAAACCCAAATTTTCAAAAAACATTTGTCATTGGGACAAAAAGTGAGGTGAAATCTTCTGAAGAGGAGGACAGACAGCAAAACAAATGTCACAGGGGTGATAACCCTTCCCTATGTTTTCCAAAAAGCTTAAAAAAGATTTTTTGGCTGGAGCTAAACACGTTAAAAATGTACCCGTTCAAAATTACAAACAGATTCTACTTAACAACAAACCTACAGTCCCTGTCTTGTTTGCACCGCCTGTATACTGCTGTTCAGAGTATTTAGGGCCTGGTGGCCCCACATCTTTCCTTATTTTAATTTGGGTGCGGGGTTCCCCTTAATATCCATACAAGACCCAAAGGGCCTGGTAATGGACTGGGGGGTACCCATGCCGTTTGTCTCACTGACTTTCAGCCATATTGCCAGGACCCGACTTTACATTAAAGCCGCAAGCAATTTTAAATGAGATTTTTTCCTTCAAAAATGACATTTGGTGCAGGGACTGTTCTAAACATGGGAAACACGCGCCACTTTACAGGCATACTATAGACACCCCCCAGGTACGATATTTAAAGCAATATTTCACTTATTTTTTTTTACTTTAAGCATCATTAAAATCACTGCTCCCGAAAAAACGGCAGTTTTTAAATGTTTTTTTTTGCATTGATACATGTCCCCTGGGGTAGGACCCGGGTCCCCAAAATCTTTTTAGGACAATACCATGCAAATTAGCCTTTAAAATTAGCACTTTTGATTTCGAACGTTCAAGTCCCATAGACTTCAATGGGGTTCTAACGTTCGTGCAAATTTTCGGTCCGTTCGCAGGTTCTGGTGCGATCCGAACTGGGGGGTGTTCGGCTCATCCCTAGCATGGACCATAGGGTGAGTACATGGATTGAAAACTGGCTACAAGGGCGAGTTCAGAGGGTGGTGATAAATGGGGAGTACTCGGAATGGTCAGGGGTGGGTAGTGGGATTCCCCAGGATTCTGTGCTGGGACCAATCCTATTTAATTTGTAAATAAACGATCTGGAGGATGGGATAAACAGTTCAATCTCTGTATTTGCATACTAAGCTAAGCAGGGCAATAACTTCTCCGCAGGACGTGGAAACCTTGCAAAAAGATCTGAACAAATTAATGGGGTGGCAACTACAAGGCAAATGAGGTTCAATGTGGAAAAATGTAAAATAATGCATTTGGGTGGCAAAAATCTGAATGCAATCTATACACTGGGGGGAGAACCTCTGGGGAAATCTAGGATGGAAAAGGACCTGGGGGTCCTAGTAGATGATAGGCTCAGCAATGGCATGCAATGCCAAGCTGCTGCTAACAAAGCAAACAAAATATTGGCATGCATTAAAAGGGGGATCAACTCCAGAGATAAAACAATAATTCTCCCGCTCTACAAGACTCTGGTCCGGCCGCACCTGTAGTATGCTGTCCAGTTCTGGGCACCAGTCCTCAGGAAGGATGTACTGGAAATGGAGCGAGTACAAAGAAGGGCAACAAAGCTAATAAAGGGTCTGGAGGATCTTAGTTATGAGGAAAGGTTGCGAGCTCTGAACTTATTCTCTCTGGAGAAGAGACGCTTGAGAGGGGATATGATTTCAATTTACAAATACCGTACTGGTGACCCCACAATAGGGAGAAAACTTTTTCGCAGAAGAGAGTTTAACAAGACTCGTGGCCATTCATTAAAATTAGAATTCTGCACTGGGGAAGGCTGCACTGACAAGGCTGCACTGGGGAAGGCTGCACTGGGGAAGGCTGCACTGACAAGGCTGCACTGGGGAAGGCTGCACTGACAAGGCTGCACTGGGGAAGGCTGCACTGACAAGGCTGCACTGGGGAAGGCTGCACTGACAAGGCTGCACTGACAAGGCTGCACTGACAAGGCTGCACTGACATGGCTGCACTGACAAGGCTGCAATGAAGGGCATTTAAGTTTTTTTCCCTTCAACTTCCCTCCTAAAAGTTTTTTTTCCTTAAAATTCCCTCCTAAATTGGGGTGCGTGTTATACGCCGGTGCGTGTTATACGCCGATAAATACGGTAATAATAAAATAAATTTTCCCATGATTCACTATCGCTCAATTCTGCAAGTGTTCTAATTTACTATCGCTGTTGTCTAGGGACACTTTTTGGTTGCTATGGACAATCTCAAGTTTCCAGGCAGAAAGAACAGTATATATAATATAAAACTGCATGAAGGGCATAGGACAAAGCACTGGGGACAAAAGGGATGTGAAAAAAATTTTCATACAGTACTGTAATCTGTAAAATTACAGTACTGTAGGTGTTATGATTTTTAAAATTTTTTGAATTTGCCACCAGGCTCCGCCCCGTGCGTCGTGATGCTCGCAGGGAATGGAGCCTGGCACAGAGAGGCTTCGGAGGAGACAGAGCACACAGACACTGCGGGGGACATCGCAGGATCCTGGGGACAAGGTAAGTAATGCCGCACCAGGATCCTGCACTGTAATCCTGAGTGTGGCTCGGGGGTTACCGCTAATGGGACTGAATTTTAACCCCGAGCCACACTCGGGAAAACTGCCAGGGAGGCTACAAAAGGATGTAAGAACTTTTGGGAGTGGGTCAGGTTCTGGTAGGAGTGACAACCAAAAGGGGTTAAGCTTCCATAGTCTGTTACCTCTGACCACTCCCACTCGTATATCAATCGAGAGCGGGGAGTGGTCTGGCATAGTACTGCGAGGAATCTACTATTGGCAGCATATGTTCATTACCTAGTCCTAAATAAATCCACGAGAGACCACCTACTGAGGCTGATTGGCATGAATCCATCTTAGTGTCAGGGTTATGCATCCTCCACATGTCTGTGAGGCCCATCTCTAGAAGAATACGGGCAAACGGTGTACGGCCTTTCCTTCTCTGTGATCCGTCTCCAGTACTACTACTTAATTTGTCCTTCCCATGATCAATGTAATTATTAAAGTCCTCTATGACTAGTACTGGTATCCCTGGGAAGAGGGACATAAAGTTAGCTAAGGGGGGCGTGACCGGAAGCCATCCTGGATGGAAGCCTGACTCTCCTGCTCTCTCTCAGCCCGTGATCCAAAGGCACATTTGGGGACGTTTTGCCGCAATTTAATGGGGAGATCCAGGACCACCCGATCCACAAAAGCCCTGAGACAATCACAACCCCTGCCTGATTCCTCCTTGGACCTCCGGTCCTTCTTTCCACCGACGGTCATGCCTCCCGGTGGAGCAGACAAAATGGCACTGGATGCCTCCTCGGCCCACTCCCGGACCTCAATGCAGCTCTCCCCGCCGGCTCACACATCAAACCGGACCTCTGAGGGTCCCCCACTGGCTCCGATGGGCAACATGGACATCCCTTCTTTCTCAGGAGCGGTGAGTCCCACCCACACTGTATCCCCAGGGGCCTTGCCGCATGGCCTGCAGCCCGCCATGCTCAGCCATGCTCGATTGCTGAGGACAGAGTCAGACCCAGGGACGGACCCTGGATCCCCGGCATCCTCAGATTTCTCTATAGACTTGCCAGCCCTGCCAGGCTCTGTGCACCCATCCAGCCAGATACTACAAGAGCCTGGGGGGAGCCATGCGGCCTTCAGTACCTTTGCACCTGAACCACTTCCCCCTAAAGCCCAGAGACTGTCTCACTCACAGGCCTTCAGCTCCCCCAGGGAACAGGTTACACCACCAGCCACCTATGCACAAAAGGTGTACTCCCCAGTCCACCACTCCTCTGGAGCAGCAGGCATGTGGTACCCCACGCCTGATCAAGCACCGCCCTGGGGGGACCCATGGAGCTCATCACCAGGACTAGCATACTCTGCCCAGGGCAATGCTACCTCACATCCTCAACCAATGGCACCTCACCCACCTCCACCACAGCAAACCCCAATGCCAGCCCAAATCCACCCTGTACCCCCACAATGGCACTCGTATCTAGAGGCAATGCCCACCAAAGAAGACTTCAAGCAGCTAATAGCAGATGTAAAATCCACATGCCACTCAGAAATACAAGTGCTACAGTCAGGCCTTAAGCACCTAGCAGACAGAGTGGAGATGGCCGACAAAGAAATAGAGGAGACTAAGCTGGCAGTCCACAGAACCCAACTCCAGGGAGCAGACCATCGCAACCTGCTGAGAGACATGCAACGCCACGTGGAGGACTTGGACAACAGGGGGCACAGGAACAACATCCAGTGAGAGGGGTCCTGGGGACTGAGGGCCCTGAGGACATACAGAACACTTTGCAGAATGTGTTTAACAACTTCCTAGGTGAGCCTGCCACCAAACATATTGAAATAGACAGAGCCCCCCGAGCCCTACGTCCTAAGAGCTTCACCTCCAAACCAAGGGACATCATCTGTAGGATTAGTTCCTACCCCCTGAAGGAAGAGATCATGCGGCAAGCCCACCTAGCATGCAAGGTCACTTTCCAAGATGTCTAAGTGCAACTGTATCTGGATCTTTAATGGATTACCCTGCAAAAACGCAGACTTCTGCAACCCCTATTGCACACCCTACAAGACGAAAACATTGCGTGTGTATGTGACACCGGCGCAAAAAAATTTCTTAGTGATTGGGTCAAAATATATATACACATATAGTGGTTGCTGCAGTCAAAAAATTCATCCAAAAGTGAGAATCAAATGTGTATGTATCTAGTGTTTGACTGCGCTACCTCCGATACTTTAAACCAATTACAACAGTCTAAATAAAAATAAATCATGTATGTGATATAAAATCAAAATAAAAAAAACAAACAAACCCACTATTCCATAATAACACCGCCAAAAAAAATATAGTATGTTGATACTATTGCATCCATTTAAGTCCTTTTAAATATACTGTGCAAAATAAAGGCTTGGGTCCCGGTGTGGGCTTCCCACTATTCCTCTGGTGTTTTCAGTGCTCCTATTCTTAAATCCGTGCAAAAAATGTGTGACTTCTTCACCACTCCAGTGACAACACCACCACCACCTGGATTGGCCACTCACCAGATAATGGTATATATGTGCCTTTGGTTGATTTACAAATAACCATTCCACTTTGATACTTGTTGTATGCTGGCCCCAATGCAGAAATAAGCAACTAAATCCGTCCTCATAAAAGACAACAGACAGTGGTCATAGCTCAATATGCTAACACTGTTTATTAAAATCATATAAACTCACATGCTTTAGGTGCCCTTGGGCCGGCACCAAGCTGATCCAGCAGTTTGAATGGGTAAAAAGATGTAAAGATGCTGAGGCTGTGTTCCCTCTGCCAGTGTGCGGTGCAAGCCTCGTTCCCACTTGGTTACCTGCTTGCGGTTCAGGCCTCGCTTTTGCCCAGCCGGAAGTGACATTGTGACGTAGCGTGTATTTCCCAGCAGCTTCTACGCATTTCGCAATAACAATTGCATTATCAGGAAGCCACGTGGTGAGCCCCCAGACATCATCGGCTCAAGCCCTCAGGGACTCGAAGCTCTTCCGCCAACTCTCTAGATGATATGCTCTCTTCAATGCCTGGAGGGCTCTCCACCCAGGGGATCGGCAGTACACATTTTACTCGGCACCCCACCGAACACACTCACATATTGACTATTTCTTTATCAATAACCCCACACTTAGAATAACACTCAAAGCACGGATTCTCCCGATCTCATGGTCTGACCACGCCCCTATCTTGCTTACCTTAGACCTAGGTTCCCCCCAACCTTAGGCCCTACAACTGGAGGTTAAACACATTCCTTCGCCAGCACCTCCCATCAAAAACAGAGCTAACCTCCACCCTAAAATTTTACTTTGCAGAAAACAACACTACTGACATCTCCCCCCACACTCTGGGAAGCCCATAAGGCGGTCCTTCGAGGCAGATGTATGGCACTATCCTCTGCCATGAAAAAAGATGCTCTGGCCACAAAGCTCCAAACCGGGAAAGAGCTTAAGGTTCTAGAACACCGACTACAATTGTCCCCTACCCTATCCCTCCTTAAGAAAATTACAAAACTATGGGTGACTCTAAGTGATCTCACACTGGGCGATGTAGAAAAGGCTTTGCTTAGACTAAAAGAAGTATATTATGATAAAGTTAATAAGGCCCACTCCCTACTGGCAAAGAAGCTGCGTGACAACTCCCAGATGTCCACGCCTCACCAGATTAAGAACAAAACAGGCTGCCTACTATCCCACCCCAAAGACATTGCTCATACCTTTGCAGAATTTTACACAGACCTCTACAACAATCCTGACATCCCCAGTAACCCCCTCCTCTGACCTATCCCATCACATGCAACAATATCTCGAACAAAGCGGAGTCCCCCAACTCCAAGCCTCTGACTTAGCAGCTCTAAACACACCAATTACCGAAGAAGAAATAGAACAGACTTTTAAATCTCTACCATCCCACAAGTCCCCAGGCCCAGACGGACTACCTTATGAATACTATAAGACCTTCCTTCCCCTCCTACTCCCCACATGTGCAAACTCTTCAATGCCTTCCTCCGGGACACCCCCATCCCAGCAGACATGCAATGATCCTTTATTACTCTGATCCCCAAACCAGACAAAGACCCTACCTTATGCGTCAACTACAGACCCATCGCTCTGCTGAACTTGGACCTTAAAGTTTTTACAAAACTACTCTCAGTTCACCTGAATGTAGTCCTCCCCTCTCTCATTCACAAGGATCAGATGGGCTTTGTCCCACTCAGACAGGCGGGCGAAAATACCAGGAAGGTGATTGATCTGGTGGACATGGTGAACAGGGAGAATTCGGCATCCTTGCTACTTAGTCTGGATGCCGAAAAGGCCTTTGAATTGGTTGGCCCTTCCTGTTCGCGCAAAATTTATTTCACTATGGGAACCTAGTGGACCCTAGATCACGCAAGATATTACACTTCTCCGAACGTCAGACTAAATATGACCTGCCTCACCAGGTGATTTATAATTATTTACAAATACGCCACTACGCCTTGACCATAGCGCCTGACGTGCAATTCTCCCCCCAACTCCTTTTGAAAATGTAATCCTAGCAGGCTCTGCCCAGAAGGGCTTAATCTCCGACATTTACAAAATACTAAATGCTTACCCACTAGATACAAAAGGTAAACACACCTATATGATTAAGTGGGAGAAAGCCCTCAATGAGGAAATCCCTATAGAACAATGGCAGGTGATATGGTCTCAGGCAGCAAAGAGCTCACTCTGCAAACTATATAAAGAAAATGCGTATAAAATCATCCTTTTCTGGTACATGACTGCAGGCGAGCTCCACACCATCTATCCCACTAGTTTGGACAGATGCTGGTGATGCCAGGGAGATAAGGGCACCCTCCTCCACATTTATTTGAGCTGCCCACCAATCTTCTGGAATGCGGACCAGCAGTTACTGACCAATCTTCTAAAAACACCAGTCCCCATGACCCCCAAATTTTTCCTACTGGGCTTATCACCATTAAGGGTCTCCACGTCCTAAAAAAAACTAGTACGCCACATCCTCACAGCTGCACGCTGTCTTATCGCCCTAAACTGGAAAAAAACGCCCCCCTACTCCTGAGGCTCTATACTCCAGAATTAAAGATGTAGAGCTGTTGGAGAAGATGATGGCCAGGATGCAAGACAGGCTGGATGCCCATGACAAGGTATGGGAGCTGTGGCACCTTCGGGAGGACCCACCATGACCAGGTAAATGAGCTGCTATGATGACCTCTTCCTTCTTTTTTTTCTATCCCTCTCTTTCTCCTCCACTTTGAGTACTCCTGTGACTCTTACTCCCTTATATAGGATGCTACATGTCATTACATGACACTAAAATGCATATACAACAATTTCAGAAGTGTGACTGCTGCTATCTTAGGACATACTGAAAGAAATTTCAAGCATACGTCTGAAAAATGAATGCATGATACGATTTGTATATTTTCATTCTACATATTCCTGTACTGCAAACGCTAAAAATAAAATGTTATTTGGAAAAAAAAAAGTTAGCTAAGATTGTAAGGAGACTGGCTGAGAACGGAGGAGGAATGTACAACCCTGCCAGTACACATTTTGTTCCATATAGAGAGCATAAAATGAATGCATAACGACCCTCCGGGTCAATTTTAGCTTCCAGAAGGGAAAATTGCACATCTCTTTTAATCAGGAGGCTCACTCCCCTCGAATACAGAGTATGTAGAGTGGTATTGGTGATAAAACTGTCTTTATGCAAATAGTGGTGTGGACGTCAAGGGGAGATGAGTCTCCTGCAAACATATCACGTCAGCATTCAAACGCTTGATCGCGCAAAGCACGGCCAATCGTTTAACTGGATTATTTAAACCCCAGATATTCCAGGACAGTATTCTAGTTAGCTTAGACATTGGGGGTTATTTACTAAAGGAAAATCCACTTTGCACTGCAAGTGCACTTGGAAGTAAAGTCGCTGTAGACCCGAGGGGGACATGCAAGGAAAATAAAAAACAGCATTTTAGCTTGCACATGATTGGATGATAAAATCAGAAGAGCCTCCACTCATTTCAGATCTACCCCTTATATTTAGAGTGACTGCACTTCCAAGTGCACTTTCAGTGCACTTTCAAGTGCAGTTGCAGTGCAAAGTGGATTTGCCTTTTGTAAATAACTCCCTTTGTATCAGCATAACAATAGTAATGGTTATAGATCCTATGTGTATTACATGATCATATGGCAATACCTTGTGACAACTAGCACTTAAAGTGGCAAGCTGTCAGTGGGGAAGATAGGGAAAGAGATTCCTGTGTTCAGCTTTAGAGTTTTATGGTTCATGATGGTGCAGGGCGCCTGTTGCTTGCTTCACAAATTGCTTGTTCTTCTCGGTCCAGCCATTGTGCAGCTCCTGATGGGGAGTCAAAGAATTGCACTGAGCTCAGCACCTCAACTCCCAGATGGGCTGGGTATAGCATAGCATATTTCAGATCAAGATCTCTGACATTTATCATCAATAAACTTGGCTCTCTGCTTCTGCAGATCAGCCGAGAAATCCGGAAAAAGGGAAATTTTAGAATTATCCATTTTCAGTGCAGCTGGTTTTATTCTGGTGTTGTACAGAATTGCATCTCTGTCCTTGAAATTGAGATGTTTAAATAGGAAGGGTCGTGGGGGATCTCCTGGCGGAGGAGGCCTAGTTGGAACTCTGTGCGCCCGTTCCACAGTAAACATGGGGGAGAGCACCTCTCTGCCAAATGCATTGATCAGCCATTGTTCAATAAACTCTACAGGATTTTTCCACTCCATTCTTTCAGACAGACCTATAGCTCTCACGTTGTTTCTTCTCATCCTATTCTCTAAATCTTCTAAGCGAGAAGTGTGTTGTGTCAGCAGGTGGTTTATGTATGTTAGGTCTCTCTGCATGGGCGCCATGTCATCTTCTATGGAGCTCACTCTCCCCTCTAGGGCTGATGTTCTTTCCCTTAACTTTTGAGTATCTTGGCATAGGAAGGTTATTTCTGTCTTCACGCCTTTTATTTCAGCTGTGAGGGCTGCTATAGAAATAGTGTAAGTGTTTACAGCCGTAAAAATGTCCCGCAGCATGGGTTTACCTTCAGGATTAGGGCTGGTGGGGATATTAGGCCTAGCAGGGGTATCCCCTGGAGTACTCACTGTGTCCCATGGAAAACCGGCATCGCTGGAGTCTTCCAGCGGCACTGTGTCATCAGCCTCAGATATTCCTCTGGATAAATCCACTGGAGTACTGGAGGAGGCTGCTGGATCTGTGGAGAGCGGCATGGAGAACATGTGTTTCTCCTTTGCAGAGCGCTGCGCGAGGGTGCCATTTTGGCCCATGAAGTCTGTGGGCCTAAACTGATTTTGCCATTTTGTAGCGGTCATCGAGGTTGCTGTACCAAGACAACGGGGTGGTCAGGCACAGGGGACCTTCCGACCCTTGGTAAGCCGTGTGTTGAGCAGGGTATATTGGTTCCTAAGGATATATGATCAGAGTTTTGGCAGAGTGAGCTGAAAGAGCATCCGGCTACATACGCTGCCTGGCCACGCCCCCACCAAGGTGGGATTTTTAATCTCTCTGCTTCAAGGGGAACCCCAGACCTGGGCATATCCGTTACCTGAGGGAAACAGTGAACAGACGCATGCTACGTCATCCTTTAATGCCATGGCCCAGCCTTGCGAAGATCCACAGTGGACTGCCACAGCAGAGACTGCCCTGTTTGCACTCCTGCAGGGCCGCAGAGTGGCTGAGGACTATGTTACGGACTTCAGACGCTGGAGCACAGACACCCAGTGGAATGACGCAGCTCTGCAACACCAGTTTCACATGGGTCTTTCCAAAAACCTGAAGGATAAACTTGCCCAAGTGGGAATACCCAATACCCTTGAAGCATTGATCACCCTAGCTATCCAGATCGATCGGCATCTCCGTGAAAACTGATCAGAGCGTTCCACTCTTATATGGATGACACCAAGAGCTCCAGTCCCTGTCGCATGCTACCTGGCACCAGGTAGTTCAGGCCCTACCAGTTCAGTATCTGATGTTCCTGAGCCTATGCAATTAGGATTGATGCGACCAACCCTGTCCCCTAAAGAGCGAGCATGCAGCTGCCCTGCAAAGACTCATAAGTGCCCATCTTCTGTTCCTGCGAACCTGTCAACATTGTCTGCCAATGCCACTCACCTTGCTCTTCCACTCTTGTTCCAGTTCCTGGAAAGAACAATCTCAGTCAACGCTATCATTGACTCCGGAGCACGCAGCTGCTTCATTGACCTAACTCTCGCCACTCAGAAACTTATCCCCCTGCAACAAAAGATGCATGGACTTTCTGTCTACTTGGCTGATGGCTCTTATATAAAGTCAGGACAGGTAACCCAGGAGACACCTCTATTACCTGTTATCATCTCCACTCAACATAAGGAACTACTGAGTCTGGATGCCATCTTCTCTCCATTGTTCCCAGTCATTTTGGGCCTACCCCAGCTTCAGGCCCACAATCCCCAGATAAACTGGATATCCGGAGAAGTCAATTTCTATCAGCCTATTGCCAAAGACATTGTGTATTAAAGACCCCTGATCCATCAGCCATATTGTTATGTATGGACTCTGATCAAAACATACTCCAGTCAGTGCCTGAACCGTATCACAAATTTATTGACATCTTCAGCAAACGAGGGGGAGACACACTTCCCTCTCATCATCCCTATGACTGCCCGATTGAGCTTCTCCATGGGGCTGAGATTCCTTTTGGCCGCATTTTTCCACTGGCAGAACAGGATCAGGAGGCATTGAAGGAATACATCAACAAAAACTTTGAAAAGGGGTTTATCTGCCCTCGTACCTCTCCAGCAGGTGCAGGGATCTTCTTTGTAATGAAGAAGGACCAGTCCCTTCGTCCATGTGTGGACTATCGAGAATTAAACAAAATCATGGTCAAAAACCGATATCCCCTGCCTGTGATGCCCAAGCTATTTCAGCGATTAAGGTCTGCAACTATCTTTACCAAATTAGATCTGAGAGGAGCCTATAACCTGGTCCGCATCCGAGCTAAGGATGTGGGGAAGAAAACTTTTCATACCCGCTTTGGTCACTACAAATATCTGCTCATGCCATTTGGACTTTGCAATGCCCCTGCCACCTTCCAACATTTTATCAATGATGTGTTTAGAGACTTTTTAGACATTTTTGTAATCGTCTACGATATTCTGATTTTCTTGGGATCCCTTGACCAGCAAGAACATGTCTGCAGGGTGTTATGCTGGCTTCGCCAACACGGATTGTATGCAAAGGCAGAAAAATGTAAATTTGAGCAGCAGAGCATTGAGTTTTTAGAGTTGGTGATTTCCCTGACAGGAATTAAAATGGACCCCCAGGTAGTGTCCGCCATATTGGATTGGCCTGTACCTGCGGAAAAAAGAGAAGTACAATGTTTTGTAGGCTTTGCAAACTTTTACAGGACGTTCATTAAGGGATTTTCTGCCATAATCACTCCCATCATGCAGCTGACCAAGCAAAACCTGTGATTCCGCTGGAATCCAGAGGCACAAGATGCTTTTAAGACACTTAAGAGATGGGGCGTGGCCTGGCTGCACACGAGAATGGCCGCCTGAACACGGAGCTCCTCTCCTCCACAGAGCTACTCAACGGCAACCAGCGCTTATACCTAGCCAATCATCTCCCATAGAGGGGCAGCTGACTCCTAGCATCCCCAGAAGTGTGACCCGCGGATGATCCGACACCCACGGATCGCGGAAACTGCTGGATTTCTACATGAGGGTCGTGTAGAAATTCAGAAGAGCAGCAGCCTCAGCCAGCTTCCTCTCCAGCAGATAGAGGTAAGAGGTCTGCAAACTCCCCAGCACACTCTCCCACAAAGCCTCCCCCTGTGAAGAGGCAGCATGGCGTTGAGCCCTGTAGTGCCATAGCGGCTGATACACCCACCGCATCACTAGCTGCATATACAACAACAGATAATCCTGCTTCAGAACACACATTAAAAGCAATGCTGCTCTCCCTACAATCTGATATGCAAAGAGAGTATAGATCCTCAATTAATCATCTACTTGATAGAGTGGATAACCTGGAGGACCGTATTGACCATATTGAGCAGCACCTCTCAGCAGCTAACATAGCCCATAACACCACTGTAGATATACAGGATGAACACTGAGGCTATCCAACAATTGCGCCTTAAAATCGCCGACCTTGAAGAACGCTCCAGGTGGAATAATATCAAAATTAGGGGAGTGCCAGAAGCCATAACACCTGCTGAGATAACCCCATACCTGCACCAATTATTCTGCAGAATCTTACCAACATTGACGCCGCAAGACCTTCTCATTGACAGATCACATAGGATTCATAAACCACAGCACTTACCTGAATCTCTGCCCAGGGATATCCTGGCCCGAGTCCATTTTTTTTCATTCTAAGGAACAAATTATGAGAGCAGCAAGATCTTTACGCAACCTCACTGAACCGTTCTACAAAATACAACTCTATAATGACATCTCTGCAGCCACCTCGCAGGCACGCAAAGCCTTTACTCCGGTTACGTCAATCCTCATGGAGCACAAAATCACATATAAATGGGGATTTCCTACCAAACTTCTTGTCAATTATCAGCGTCAGCAGGTCGCAATTTTGACACCCAAGGATGGGATTTAACAGTTGCATAACTGGGGTATTGTCCCTAATCCGCCTCCAACAACCCCCTTAAACAAGAGATCTTCCAGGATCTCCAACAAATGGATGACGAGGGATAAGCCCTAGTTGTCAGATTGCATAGGGATAACCTCCCAGGTCATCCCTAAACCCAGCTGGATATCACTTGCTTTAAAATTGTGGAGGAGTACCTCCCCTACTGGTTGACTTACCTCGCCCTACTGCTATAGTGTGCAAAGCACACAGCATTTTCTCAAGTTACTATAATTTTTCTCCTTTTTATGTTTGTAACAGATTTGTTCAACTAAGTCTATGAAGTCTCTATATCAGTTCTGATTACTGTGTAGAAGTCAAATTTCAGTAATAACAGTAAACACATTACTAATTCCAGAAAGTTTGGTTAAGTACTACTTATACCTTTACAGGATAGAACGTTCTCAGTGCCACCTTGACATCTACTATCTGCAACACATGTCACTCAAAATAACTTCCCTTAATGTCAAGGGTTTAAATAGCCCATGCAAACAATCCATGCTATGGATGGAAGCGATCTCCCAACGCACCGATATATTATATATTCAAGAGACAAACTTTTCCTCAATCAATCCACCACGCTGCACCCACAAATTATACCCACATATTTTCCACTCTCAAACTAATAAAAAAATAAGAGGAGTAATGATAGCGGTACGTTCTACCGTGTCCCTCTCAGTTTCCAACATAGAACAAGATCCCTCTGGCAGGTACCTAATACTATCAGTTCACTTTAACAACAAACCTCTGATAATAGTTAATCTTTACGCCCCGAACACCCACCAAAAATCCTTTTATAACGCTATTATAAAAAAATTCAACATTATCCGAGAGACCAAATTATCCTATGTGGCGACTTTAATGATGTACTTGACCAATCACTTGATACTTCCACCTCAAAGAGGAGAAGATCCACTGCCCTCTCCTCTATGGTACTCTTAGAAGAGTTCTATGACCCCTGGAGATGTCAACACGGCACTGAGAAAGATTTCACCTTTTACTCCAACTCCCAAAGAACCTATTCCAGGATCAACCTGTTCCTGACTACTACAATCCATTACCACCTCCTCTATCGGAGTGATATCATGGTCTGACCATGCCCCTATATCTATTACACTCAACCTAATATCCACCACCACATCACACAAATTGTGGCAACTAAACTCTTCCCTAATTAGTACCAAGGACAATAGGGAGCAGGTTGAATCCGTGACCAATGACTACTTTACCCTAAATGAAGGCTCTGTATCTAATCCTACCATGCTTTGAAATGCTCACAAATCTATAATAAGAGGGACTCTGCTAAAAATGGGAGCCCAGGAGAAGAAAAAATGCAATGCAACCCTTAACACCTTCCTAGACAATATAAGAACCTTAGAAAGACATAATATACAAACACTCTCAGAGGCCACCCATGACGAACTCCGCAAACTCAGGTCTGATCTGAGCTCATACCTTCAGAGCAGGCATGATTTTTATATGCGGAAACTAAGACTTACCTGGTACTCCCAGGGAAATAAGACAGGGAAGATTTTAGTGCAACAATACAAACGTAAGGCAGCTCTATCCAAAATCCCTTTTCTCATAGACTCTAATGGTCATAGGCTTACTAACCCTAAAGACATAGCCAATTGTTTTAGCTCCTTCTACTCTAAATTGTACAACTTAAATTGCTCCCCCACTGAGACGCAACCTACTGGCACAAATATTCTAATGCCGCGTACACACGGTAGGACTTTTCATCTACAAAAGTCCGACGGACAATCCGATCGTGTGTGGGCTTCCCCAGACTTTCGGCGGACTTTTCCAGCCACAAATCTGACGGACTTTAGATTTGGAACATGCTTCAGATCTTTACGTCGCAACTCCACCGGACCCAGAAATCCGCTCGTCTGTATGCTAGTCCGACGGACAAAAACCCACGCTAGGGCAGCTATTGGCTACTGGCTATCAACTTACTTATTTTAGGCCGGTGTACGTCATCACGTACGAATCCGTTGGACTTTTGTGTGATTGTATGTAGGCAAGTCCGTTCGTTAGAAAGTCCGCCGCAAGTTCGCCAAAAGTTCCCCAAAAGTCCGTCGAAAGTCTGTCGGATGGGCTGTCGGACTTTTGTAGCCGAAAAGTCCGACCGCGTGTACGCGGCATAAGCTTTCTTTTTAAATTGAGTCTCCCCTCCCTAACCCCTACACAAGCAACAGAGTTAGCCCAACCCTTCTCGATCCAAGAAGTCCGGAGCGCTATTAAGGCGCTACCATCACACAAAGCCCCAGGACCGGATGGCTTTGGAAATGAATATTATAAAACATACTGCGAGCAATTAATCCCACACCTTTGCAACTCATTAAATAGATTCCTTGCTACTGGAGAAATTCCAGCCGAATCACTAGAAGCTACCATCTCCACCATCCACAAACCGGGAAAGTCCCCCCATGACCTGGCTAATTATCGCCCCATCTCACTTCTTAACACTGATATCAAGGTATATGCCAAATTATTAGCCACATGTTTATCACAACACATGCCTTACCTTGTACATCCAGATCAGGTGGGATTCATCCCCCAACGGCAGGCCTCTGATGGCACCCATCGCTTTGTGGATCTCATTCACTGGGCTGAATATCACCAAACACCCTCTCTGCTGATCTCTCTTGATGCAGAGAAGGCGTTTGATAGAGTCCACTGGGGCTATCTAGAAAGTGTGCTGACGAAATTTGGCATAGAGGGCAAATTTTTGCAAGCCATCCTAGGTCTCTATTCCTCACCTAGCGCTAAGGTATGGACTTCAGGCATTCTCTCTAACTCTTTCGCAATCACCAATGGTACTCGACAGGGGTGTCTACTCTCGCCCCTGATCTTTGCCTTGGTGATTGAGCCCTAGCCCAAGCCATACTTCATATTCCCATCGCACACATTCCTGGATGAGCTCACGAATATGGGTGCTGCAGCAACAACCAGCTGTATACTGGTTCAAGTCACAAGAAAATATTTGCCAGCACACCATGGAACGGCGTAGATAGCGCCCAAACGTGTAATTTATTGCATGATCACAACACAAGGAGAGTGCAACGTTTCGGAGTCACGCAGGACCCCTTCCTCAGGCATGTGATAAATGTGAAAAAACTGTGGAAAATATATAAAGAAACATCAACCGATCAGAAAAAGAGAAAAGGAAAAAAACAAAAGACTCCTCCCACCCCCAGACAGATATGACGTCATAAATCCCACCAAAAAGACACTAACAAATGTTTAAAAAATTTTTTCATGAATGAAAGAAAAGCAAATGACAAAGGAGGGTACAGAGAAAAGTATTGTAAAACTGTCATCATGGAGAATGCTCACAGGTGCTGTGAGCGTCCAAGTGCTGCTCCCTGAGCGAATATGCTGAAGTGAGTCTGAGCTCCCGTGCTGAAACTGACTGACACCCTCAACTGTGTTAGCCACATGCTGGTCAGATATGTGCTGCTGTGATCTGCTACTTGCCTGGCGTCCCGGTCGCTTACCGCTCTCTATATCTCAGCTGATCAGCTGCTGGCTGGCATCTGTCCGTGTCTAGGGGTGAGCGGCTTGCAGTGAGTCATCCAGCGGGCGGTATCACCGCATGGATCAAAGCCGCTGCCACATGCCTGTGTTGTAAGAGGTCGGGGGCGGGAATACCGGCGAGAGGAGCTAGGAGTCCTGGAGGACGGGCAGAGTGGCAGCAAGAGGCAGCAAGAGACGGAGACAAAGCAGGACGGCAACCATCACACAAGCCCAGGGAAGCCCCACACCACTCAACCGTGCCTGGGAGATGCCCGGGGGGTGACTGCCGGAGGGAGGAAATGTATGGACGCTCCTGAAGATCGAGTAGGAGTACTTAAACTTGCACCTTAAAACTCACATCTATACTTATACCTATTCCACATATTAAAAACTAAAGTGCTGCTAAGGAAGCTGGCCAGCTGGAGTAGGATCAGGAGGAAGAGGATTATTGATATAATTGAAAAACTGCCTGTTCTGTTCCTCTCTGGTCTATAGCACTACAGTGGTGAAAGACTCTGAAAAACTCTGACTGAGTATGACTGAACTGGTCTGCATAATTTAGCTTGCTTTATTTGCCCATTGCCCATCATCTATGCATAAAACTCTTCTCTTCCTTTCTCTGAGAAGCCCTGCAAAGGGAAAAAGGGTTAACGCATACATTTACAAGCTTCTACTCACACATCCCTCTGCATACCTCTCTGTAAAGTTAAAAAGGGGGAAGAACACTCCTTTGTGTACAAGAGCTGCCTGTTCTGGCTCATAGAGACTGCTTTGGGGGTTTCCCTTCCCCTAAGAAGTTGAAGGAGAGAGAGGGGGAGGAAAGGGGAGAAAGAGAGGGAAGGAAAGAAGGAAGAAGGGAGAAAAAAGGGAAGGACATATATGGCCAGTAACTTCATTTCTTCTTCTATCCTGGTTCGGTCTCACTGCTCCACTGTATACTTATATAACTCTTGTGGAATACTGATCCTTCCTGCCCAAAAATTATATATGAGATAATGACATTAGCAATGACCACACGCCAACAAGCCACGTAGCAGCCGGCAAAAGGAAGCCTGAGTGAGTTAGGAGGAATACGACTTTACCTCTCCCCTCGTGCGGAGCAGGGATACCGTATGGGAGGGCAGGAAGAGAGGGGAAGTGGGGCAATGGAAGCCAAGCGAGACAGTGGGAAGCAAATGGACGGCAAGCCACTGACATCAGACTGTGGCGTACAAGTGGCTGGACAGGCCCACACAGAGCAAGGAAGGGGATCTCCGACAATAGGACGAGGGAGGAAGCTTCCTGAGAGAGACATCCCTAATGTAGAACAACACTCTCCAAGTACGAGAAAAGATACAGCAGTGTGGGGACAAGGCAGTTTGAGGCCTGAAGAGGGGGTGCCTAATATGGGAAGGATGCAAAATGACCAAGAGGGGGGTGGAAATAAAGACAGAGATGCGCAAAAAGCAGACACCCTGATATTAGAACATAGCCCCCCCGAACCCGCAAATAGTATGGCCCTGGATGCTTTATCTTCAAAGGGGGACCTGGCTATGGTAGAGAGAGGGGCCCCACTACTGGAGGAGGAATTAGTATCAAGGGAGGAGAAACAAGCATTGGCGGGTCCCAGTTACCCCACAAGTCCCCCACCGGAAGAAAGGGAGAAATGGTCTCCGGTATCAAGGGGAGGTGTGGGGGATGCAGAGATGGAAATCAGGGAAATCAAGGATCTATTGAGGGCCCTCCCTACAAAGCCTGATATCCAGCAACTAATCAGCTCAGTGGAGCAAGCTTGCCATCAAGCGGTAGAGGACCTAAAAGAAGATACAAGGGCACTAGGGCACAGGGTGGAAAGTTTGGAAGAGAACCATGAGGCAATGGTACAGGCGGTGACGGAGGTCCAAGACTTGATTAAAGAACATGGGGATGTCCTAAACCTATATAAGGATCAGTTGGATGATTATGAGAACAGAGATAGAAGGCAGAACATCCGCATAAAAGGGCTACCTGAAACAATCCAAACACCCGACTTAGTCTCAGTAGTCCAAAAAGTATTTGGTCAGATTGTGGGGACCTCTGCACCTGAATGTATTGAGATAGATCGGATTCATCGAGTCCCCACATACTCTACTAAAAATAGGGAGAAATCCAGGGATGTTATATACAGAGTACATAAATATACAATAAAGGAAACCATTATGAAAACGGCCCGCAGCAGCCCTGAAATCTAATTTGATGGTATGACTCTATCACTATACCCAGATCTAACACGCAGGACTTTGTACCAACGCTGAGCAGTTAGGCCTTTGCTGGAAGCCCTGCGTTTAAAGGAGGTGAATTATCATTGGGGGTTCCCATTTAGCTTGACGGCTTCTAGAAATGGCAGAACAGCAACTTTACATACTAAGGATGACCTACAGTCATTTGTGGAAATACTGCATCTCCCGGCAGTAGACTTTACAGATTGGAGGACACATAAAATTGGGACCTCCCTACAGTGGCCTGAACAATGGCATCTAGTCTCCCCTAAGGGCCAATGTAGAAATCGTCAAGGGAGGCATAGGCCCGCTTAAAAGAATAGATAACCTAATTGTATAATAATATAAGGGACTTAATCCTAAGTGAACAGATCTAGGGGGTGGTCTGAGTTGTGGACCCTGGTATATGTTATATGTGTAATAGGTGACATATAGGTAAATAGGTGCATGCGGCGGAAACTACTTCCTAGCGTGGGGGGAGGGGGGAAATATGCATTTATCTCATTATTATAAGACATAGTATAGAATGTTGTTACAGGGAGCTTATCAATATTAAAAAAGGGTCTCTAGATGATACAGTCAGAAGACTCAGATACTGGGAGAATATAGGAGAAAAGGGCTTGGGGAGGAAGGAACCAGAGAGGGGTATCTAGAGTTATTCTGGTCTCTTAGGAAGGTCCCGATACAATGGGATTGGTTGAACTGGTATCGGTGAGGGGGTGGAGAGGACCGGGTACAGGGTGTGTGCACGGACCCCCCTACCAGTTAGTTGGGATGCTCCAAATGGGGAGGTATATCTGGAGTGTCTTGGGGGGGTACAAAGTTTTTTTTTGTCTTTTTCCTTTCCCTTTTTTTTTTTTCTTTTTCTCCGGCAAATTGCAAAGAGCACAATATATGGTTGGTACTTTGGAGAGATGGCTACACCATTAAAGATTGTATCATATAACGTGAAGGGACTGGGTTCACAGCATAAAAAGGGGCCAACTCTGGCATGAACTACAATATCATGCAGTGGACATAGCTTTTCTACAAGAAACGCACTTCAGGGAGAGGTCTATACCTAATATGCCTACGAAACAGAGCTCAAATATCATATAGCGGCGATCATGAGGGGTCGGCGCTATATGATATTTGAGCTCTGTTTCGTTCTTCCAAAATGTGAGTCTGTTTTTTATTATTTTAATAAATTAGTGTTTTAAAACGTTATTACGCTATGTGAGTTTTGTTTGCTCCTTGCATGGCATATGAACTACACGTTTGGCTTATTTTGGATTGCCTATGGGAGAGGAAGCCGTGCGGGCACTCTTTTTTCCACCATCTGTTGATGACATCTGACAAGATGCACTTCTCAGAACCAGTGGTTATTAAGCCTTTTTGATTTGTCTGGCGTACGCCATTTCAGGTCAATTTTTTCTGGTAAGCCTCCTCTACTTCTGGTGTTGGCCCCGGCACTGATGTACAATCTATGCACACTTGTGGTCTTCCTTCTACCCACTCGCCAGATTTGGTGTAACCATCCATCTGTGAATTTGGGAGTTTCTCTCTACCACCTGGCCATTGATCACCCCCATTGAACTCTGCTGATGTTTTCTTTACTATTTTTCTACACATTTTTATATACTCAATATGAACTGTTATGTTTTATGATTTTTTATGTTTGGTGTTTGGTTCATGGAACCAGCACGGGTTTCTACTAATCACTGGCACATCTGATAACTAAATATTATTGTTTATTTACCTTATATGTGATCAACACTGATTAATTATTTGGCACTATCCATATTATGGTCATACATATTTTGGTAGTATTCACCATTTATATATGTTCTCATTGTAATACACACGGCTGTGGATGTGATATATAGCGCTACACTTTTATTTCTTTTGATATTTTTTGCCTTGAGTCTATAGGTGTGTTGGCTGCTTTTTCACATTTTTTTTCTAAACGTAGCGCTGTACTTAATCTTTATTTCAACTCGGATATTAAACTGCTTGCTAAAATTTTAGCTCTGAGATTGCAAGAACATATCGGGGACTTGGTGCACCCGGACCAGTTAGGTTTTGTAAAAGGACGTGAGGCAAGGGATAATACCATCCAGGCACTTCACCTGCTCCACTGGATACAACATGGCCCAGAGAAAGCTCCAAAGATTGTACTATCGATGGACACAGAAAAAGCCTTCGATAGGGTGAATTGGAGCTTTATGAATGAAGTCTTGAAGGGGGTGGGGCTGGGTGACCGTATGTTGGGATGGATAATGGCTCTCTATGCGGATCCAAGAGCAAGGGTTAAAGTAAATGGTACAATTTCGGACTATCTTAATATACGAAATGGAACAAGGCAAGGGTGCCCACTCTCCCCATTAATATTTGCTATAATATTAGAGCCATTTCTCTGTAGGATTAGAAGCAATGGGGAGATATTGGGGATAGGTATTGGGGATGTGGAACATAAGGTATCGGCTTATGCTGATGATCTACTATTCTATCTTTCAACACCTCAGACATCCTTAATAGCTCTTATGCATATGGTCATCTATCTAATTTTAAAACCAATTATGAAAAATCAATACTCCTCCCCAGTCACGTCCCTCAAGAGATGGCAAGGATGCTGAGGAGGGAGTACCCCTTTTGTGTGGAACAAGGACTCCTTGTTTTATTTAGGGGTACATATTACTTTGGATCAAAAAATGTTATATGATCTTAATTATGCCACCCTAATGGCAGGGCTAAAGGGGGACTTAAAGAAATGGACAGGACAATATCTAACATGGTTTGGAAGAGTGAGTGCCATTAAAATGTGTATACTACCCAGAATTATCTACATGTTACATACAGTCCCGATTAAATTACCAGGAACCTTTTTTAAACAGATATGGAAGGCTTTTGTAGCATTTGTGTGCAATAGTAAATGACCAAGGTTGACTTATGACATCTTGCGTAGAAGTAAGGCACATGGAGGAATGGGGCTGCCTGATATATTAGTATATTAAAAGGCAATGTCGCTGGTTCGAATCTGGAGTTGGTGCCATGACTCCTCTAGTAAAATGTGGGTCCCATTAGAAAAAGCTATAGCGGGGAGGAATTTAGCAGGAGCCCCTTGGATCCCAAGTATGGCAAGAGGACTTCGAAATGGACGTCCCCCCTGACTTGGAATTCTTGGTCAACATGGGATAATCTGAATAAAATAGGAGAGTATTCCCCCCAGGTGTCCCCCTTAGCTCCACTGGAGGGATTCCCATGGTTCCCACCGGGGGAGGGAGGGGGATTCCTGGGGGCATGGGGGAGAGATGGAGATGTCACATGTGGCAAGTTCGCCCAGGGGGGACCCTAGCAACTTACCCGGAGCTGGTTACAGCTCTAGGGAATACAGCCATATCAGGATGGAGATACAATCAAATGACAAGCTTTTTTAAAAAGATGAAACCCTCACTAAGATCATTAAATTCAATTACTATGTTCGAGAGCCAGTGTATGCGCCTAGGGGAAGCTAGACATCTGTTGTCTCAGATGTACAGTTTGATACTTGGTGCCCAAAAGAATACAGTCCCATACTTTATTAGGGAATGGGAAAGAGAAATATAGAACTGTCAGATGAACAAATTAAAAAAATTATTAAATCAACTTATTCAGCATCCATAAGTTTGTACATTCAGGAAATGGCCTATAAATTCTTGACAAGGTGGTATAGGACACCAGTAAGACTAAATAAAATGAACCCAGCAGCTGATGCCCGGTGCTGGAGAGGGTGTGAGCAAAGGGGTACATTTCTCCATTTGTGGTGGGAATACCCCAGGATCAAAGCATTTTTGGGTAGCAGTTGCACCATGGATCGGGAGGTTGACCACTAGACCTATAGAGTTTGCACCTCTGGACTTCTTATTTCACAGAACATCCTGCCCAATTAAAGCCTATAGGAAGAGCATTACACCACACCTATTAAATGCAGCTAAAATATTAATCCCCAGATTCTGGAAACAGATTGGCTGCCCAACACTAGATGATTGGAAAAAGGAGGTTAACCGGATAATGGAAGCCGAAAGGTGGATTCATGTAGTAAGGGACAAAAAAGGGGAATTTGAGAAGATATGGGCAGGCTGGATACAGTGTGCACATGAGATAGACTAGGAAAAAAGATAGGGAATGGAAAGGTAAGGGTGGTAATGGCCCTATAAAGGCCCCTAGTATAAAGTATAACCGCATATGGTCTTAGCCATAAAGGAATAAGGAGCCGAAGTGCGAACTATGACCAGGACAGATCTATGCTTGTTTTTTTTTTTGTTTTTTTTGTTTTTTTCCTTTTTTTTTTTTTTTGGTTGTTGTCTCTTTCTTCCCCCCTCTCCCTACATCTAGATATCTAGATGCCTGCCCCTAATGAAGGGAGAGAGAGAGAGAGAGGGAGTTATGTGGAGGTGGAGAGCTTGGCTCTTGAAGGGGGGGAGTAGTGGGCTGTGAAGTCTGTTTATTCATAACTAGGGTGCAACCCCTTTTTTCCTTTTTTTTTATCACACAAGGTATAAGTTATTTTCTACCATGGCCATTAGTGGCCTCTTACATTATATGAGGTTGGGTAAACACATGGAAGTAGGAGAGGGGACTATCCTGTCTTTAATTATTTATTATTTCTTTTTTTCTTTTTTTTTTTTCTTTTTGTCACTTAGAGTTGAGGAATTAGGCCATGAAGGCAGATATACACAATTATGGATAGTCAATATTAATCACATGGCACGTATTGTTGGGTTTCTTTTTTTTTTTTGTTCTGTTTTGTTGGTGTGTTTGTTTGTAGGTGTTTGGAGTGTCACTGAGGAATTAGGCCATATAGGCTGATATACACAATCGTGGATAATTATATTTAACCACAAGGCATCCTTTTGACACAGAGAGGCACGGCATTTGAACACATGACTTAAAGTGGAAAGAACGGAGTGTGAAGGGACAGGGCGGGTATCTATCTTCTGGTGGGGAGGGAGGGGGAAGGATAGCCTTCTTTGGATTTTCTTTTTTTTTTTAGGGGGGTAGGGCTAGTATAACTGGTTAACTGCTGACAAGAGAGCCCTGTAACTAGCTTGTTTCTTGTCTATGTTTAATTCTGTGTATTTTATGTAAATCATGGAATGAAAGAATGTATAATTTTGAATTGTGAAATTTATAATAGAAAATAAAGAAAAAAATTTGATTATAAAAAAAACTGTCATCATGGTACCTCCTCGATAATGCTGCAAACCGTTGTGGGGATGGAACAGCTGTTGGGGAACATCAGGCTGCAGTGCACGATCCTGCAACGGATCAGTGCCAGTGTAGGGATCAGATGCTGTGGGGTGAGATTCAATAATAAACATAGGACGCGCTTGCGTCATGCAGCGGTAGCCGGGGCAACAGGAGACGTTGAAGTCCCTGGCATACCAGCGTGTGAGGGAGATAACAGCAGTGCATTAGTGTCTGATGACTGCCCAAGACATGCACCTGACCTGCATGCTTTGGCCAGTCACAGCGCACTCTGCAGAGAGAGCCATAATTGGCCAAAGGCAGGGTGCCTTTGACCAATCATGGCTCAGGGGGACTAAGTCCATGCCCCCACACTATATAAGGCTGCTTACATAGAGGCCGTGTATTGTGTGTGACTGTAAACAGAGATGGATTGAGCTAGATTAGGCAGGCTAGTTAGTTAGTTGCAGTGTATTTGATATATAAATATATACAGTCACTCTGCATTTAGCGTAGACAAGATATTCAGTGTAGACTCTATATTCAGTCAGTGTATTTGATATTTATGCCTTGCAAAAGTATTCACTCCCTTGGCTTTTTACCTATTTTATTACTTTACAGCCTTTAGTTAAATTTTTTTTAATCTGAATTATATGTGATGGATCAGAACACAATAGTCTAAGTTGATGAAGTAAAATTAAAAAAAATATATACATAAAACTATTTTTCAGAAATAAAAAAAATTTAATTGGCATGTGCGTATATATTCACCCCCTTTGTTATGAAGCCCATAAAAAGCTCTGGTGCAACCAATTACCTTCAGAAGTCACATAATTAGTGAAATGATATCCATCTGTGTGCAATCTAAGTGTCACATGATCTGTCATTACATAGACACACCTTTTTGAAAGGCCCCAGAGGCTGCAAAACCTAAGCAAGAGGCGCCACTAACCAAACACTGCCATGAAGAACAAGAAACTCTCCAAAAAAGTAAGGGACAACGTTATTGAGAAGTACAAGTCAGGGTTTGGTTATAAAAAAATAGGGATCATCAAAGATTTGCATGATCCCTAGGAGCACCACCAAATCTATCATAACCAAATGGAAAGAACATGGCACAACAGCAAACTAGAGCTGCACGATTCAGGCTAAAATGAGAATCGCAAATTTTTTGCTTAGAAGATAGATCACGATTCTCTCACGATTCTCGCGGCATAACATTAGCTTTTACATTAAAACAAAAAAATTGGGCTAACTTTATTGTTTTTTTTTTTTTTTTTTTAATTCATTGAAGTGTATATGGGTAAGCTCACCAAGCAAGTACACAATCCAGCAATGGATCTTTTCACACAGAGTGCTGCTGTGTCTCTCTCCTACTCAAACAGCTCATCTCTGACACTTTCAGCCCAGCTGGAAATAAGCAGGTCTGAAGGGGAAGTACCTGCCCTCTTCAATTACCCTCTTCTTAACCCTGCCCCAGGAAGGCCTCTGGTGTGGCAAATGCAGTTTTTTCTTTAGCCTCTGGGGAAAGCGGGATCTGCCAGTATCCCTTGGTCAAGTCAAGAGTGGTGATGTACAGGGCTGGTCCTAATCTCTCGATTAACTCATCCACCCGGGGCATGGAATACGCGTCTGGCTTGGAGACTTCATTTAACTTGCGAAAGTCATTGCAGAACCGCCATGTTCTATTCAGCTTGGGTACAAGGACTATAGGGCTGGACCAGCTACTTGAAGACTCCTCAATGATTCCAAAGGTCCAACATACTCTTAAGCTCGGCCGAGACAATATTCTGGTGAGCTTTGGGTATGTGGTAGGGTTTGAGGTTTACTCAAACGCCAGGGTCTGTGATTACATTATGTTCATATACTGAGGTTAGGCCCAGCAGGTTTGAAAAAATGTCTCAATTCCTCTGCAAAAACTCCCAGGACTCCTTTTTTTTGAGAAGGGGAGAGAGCCTCTGCAATCCCTACCTTCTTAATCGGAGCATCAGGATCTTTCGGGACCTTCAGACTGACTATCTTTCCATGGTTTGATCAAGTTGACGTGGTAAATCTGGTAGGGTTTACGTTTGGTGGGCTGATGGACTTTATAGTTGACCTTGCCCACCCTCTCAACTATCTCAAAGGGTCCTTGTCACTTGGCGAGAAACTTACTCTCCACGTTAGGCACTAACACCAGCACCCAATCCCTAGGTTTAAACTCTATAACCTCGGCAGATCGGTTGTATACACGACTCTGGGTGTTTTGCACAGCCTGCAAATGTTCCCATACTAGAAGAATGGAATAGGAATAGGAATTGGGAGTGTTCTAAACAAGTAGAGAATCTTGGGGAGTACCTGCATTTTAAAGGCAGCTGCTCTGCCCACCCAAGAAATGTGAGACTCACTAATCTGTTTCATATCTTCAGAGATATTGGACAATAGAGGAGTAAAGTTGGTTTCATAGAGCAGGCCAGTGGCATAAGTAAGCTGGATGCCTAAATATGTGATTGATTTAGCTCTCCATGAATATGAGAACTCACTTTTTATTTTTTTTATTTGGCATTGAGACAATCCCATGGCCAGTATTTGACACTTATTAGAATTGATCTTGTAGTAGGAGGCTTTCCCAAATTCCTCAATTAGTTGTTGGATTCTATGTAGAGAGTTGAGAGGATTTGTAAGAGACAAAATTATATAGTCTATATTTTGTGTTCACTGCGGCCTACTCACAGGCCCTGAATCAGAGGATCACTCCTGATGACTTCAGAAAAGGGTTCGATGGCAAGGGAAAATATAATTGGAGAGAGGGGGCACCCCTGCCTTGTACTATTCGAAAGATCAAATGATCCAGATAGGGTGCTGTCGACATATACTCTCGCTGACGGATTTTTGTATAATGTCATAATAGCGGAAAATATGGACCCAGACAGCCCGAATTTAGTTAGCACTTGCGTCAGATATTCCCAATGAACCCTGTCGAATGCCTTCTCTGCATCCAAAGCAAAGAGAAGAGAAGGCACCCGACAAGTCTCAGCGTGATGTATTAGGTTGATCATTCTTCGTGTACCATCGGGAGCCTGCCTCCTCCTCACAAACCCTACTAGCTCCGGCCCTAGTAGGAGTGGAGTTAAATCCAAAAGTCTGTTAGCAAGCAGTTTGGAGTAAATTTTTAAATCAGAATTTAGAAGCGATATGGGCCTGGAATTTTGTGGGAGGTCTGGCTCTTTTCCAGGTTTAGGGAGAGTCACTATAACAGCTTCTAACATTTCCTTCGGGAAGGAACCGGTAAGGACAGCTTGGTTGTATAGTTCAACCAAATAAGGTTTTAAAATTGGGTTAAGGGCTCTATAGTATTCTGAGGAGAGTCCATCCATTCCCGGTGATTTTCCCAGTGGAAGAGATGTAATAACATTTATAATTTCTTGCCTTTCTATAGGGCGGTTAAGGTGGTTCAGAGAGGCATTATCAAGTACAGGTAAATGTATGTTTTTTAGGAACTTAGATAGTTACATAGTTACATAGTTACATAGTAGGTGAGGTTGAAAAAAGACACAAGTCCATCAAGTCCAACCTATGTGTGATTATGTGTCAGTATTAAATTGTATATCCCTGTATGGTGCATTCATTTAGGTGCTTATCTAATAGTTTCTTTAAACTATCGATGCTCCCCGCTGAAACCACCGCCTGTGGAAGGGAATTCCACATCCTTGCCGCTCTTACAGTAAAGAACCCTCTACGTAGTTTAAAGTTAAACCTCTTTTCTTCTAATTTTAATGAGTGGCCACGAGTCTTGGTAAACTCTCTTCTGCAAAAACGTTTTATCCCTATTGTGGGGTCACCAGTCCGGTATTTGTAAATTGAAATCATATCCCCTCTCAAGCGTCTCTTCTCCAGAGAGAATAAGTTCAGTGCTCGCAACCTTTCCTCATAACTAAGATCCTCCAGACCCTTTATTAGCTTTGTCGCCCTTCTTTGTACTCGCTCCATTTCTAGTACATCCTTCCTGAGGACTGGTGCCCAGAACTGGACAGCATACTCCAGGTGCGGCCGGACCAGAGTCTTGTAGAGTGGAAGAATTATCGTTTTATCTCTGGAGTTGATCCCCCTTTTAATGCCAATATTCTGTTTGCTTTGTTAGCAGCAGATTGGCATTGCATGCCATTGCTGAGCCTATCATCTACTAGGACCCCCAGGTACTTTTCCATCCTAGATTCCCCCAGAGGTTCTACCCCCAGTGTATAGATTGCATTCATATTTTTGCCACCCAAATGCATTATTTTACATTTTTCTACATTGAACCTCATTTGCCATGTAGTCGCCCACCCCATTCATTTGTTCAGATCTTCTTGCAAGGTTTCCATATCCTGCGGAGAAGTTATTGCCCTGCTTAGCTTAGTATCGTCTGCAAATACAGAGATTGAACTGTTTATCCCATCCTCCAGGTCGTTTATGAACAAATTAAATAGGATTGGTCCCAGCACAGAACCCTGGGGAACCCCACTACCCACCCCTGAACATTCTGAGTACTCCCCATTTATCACCACCCTCTGAACTCGCCCTTGTAGCCAGTTTTCAATCCATGTACTCACCCTATGGTCCATGCCAACGGACCTTATTTTGTACAATAAACATTTATGGGGAACTGTGTCAAATGCTTTTGCAAAATCCAGATACACCACATCTACGGGCCTTCCTTTATCTAGATGTTAAGTTTCTCAAGTCTAATTTTAATTCCGTCCTCTGTTAACCATGGAGGTGCTTCCTGTGATGTGTCCTGAGGATAAACACTGCAGTTTTGGTTACTGAAGCCCCCCGATTCACTCGTGAAGACTGAGGCGAAGAATAAATTCAATACCTTCGCCATCTCCCCATCCTTTGTAACCAGATGTCCTTCCTCATTCTTTATGGGGCCAATATGGTCAGTCCTCCCTTTTTTACTGTTTACATACTTAAAGAATTTCTTGGGATTTTTTTTGCTCTCCTCCACTATGTGTCTTTCATGTTCTATCTTAGCCGTCCTAATTGCACCCTTACATTTCTTGTTGCATTCTTTATAAAGTCTAAATGCTGAGGATGATCCCTCAACCCTGTATTTTTTGAAGGCCTTCCCCTTTGCTTTTATATGCATTTTTACATTGGAGTTAAGCCATCCAGGACTTTTGTTTGCCCTTTTAAATTTATTACCCAATGGGATACATTGGCTAATGCCCTTATTTAATATACTCTTAAAGCAAACCCATCTCTCCTCCGTATTCTTTGTTCCTAATATTTTATCCCAATTTATGCCTTTTAGCAAGGTTTGTAGTTTAGGGAAGTTGGCTCTTTTGAAATTCAGTGTCTTTGTATTCCCTTTATGTTTCCTATTTGTGTGATTTATACTGAAACTAATTGACCTGTGATCGCTGTTACCTAAATTGCCCCGTATTTCCACATCCGTGATCAGGTCTGTATTGTTAGTAATCAGTAGATCCAGTAATGTTTTATTTCTAGTTGGTGCGTCTACCATCTGACCCATAAAATTGTCCTGCAAGACATTAAGGAACCGGCGAGCCTTAAAAGAATGCACGGTTCCCTCTGCCCAGTCTATGTCTGGATAATTAAAATCCCCCATTATGATAACGCTTCCCATCCTTGCTGCTAATCCAAATTGTGATAGGAGGTCCGTTTCCCCCTCCTCCCTCAGGTTAGGGGGCCTATAGCATACTCCCAGTATTATTTTCCCCTTGGTTTCCTCCCTTTGGAGCTCTACCCATAAGGATTCCACCTCCTCTCTAGCTCCCTCAGTGATGTCATCTCTCACATTCACTTGTACATTATTCTTGATATATAGGCATACCCCTCCCCCTTTTTTACCCTCTCTATCCTTGCGGTAAAGGGTATACCCTTGAATGTTTGCCAGCCAATCATGAGAGCTGTTGAACCAGGTCTCTGAAATTCCCACAAAATCCAAATCCTCCTCGTACAACAGTATCTCTAGTTCACCCATCTTGTCCGCCATGCTCCTGGCATTGGTGAACATGCCACATAGTTTAGACCGGTTGCATATTGTCCTCGTATTGGGTGTTTCGAGATTGCAACTAGGACTTGCTACTATACTTACCTTGTGTTTTTGTGCTTTGTTCAACCTACCACTAATGCCCCCAATACTACCCTCTGGAATATCTTCCGCACTGACTATCTCTACCTCTGGACCCTCCCCCCATCGCCTAGTTTAAAAACCCCTCTAACTTTTTGGCCATTTTCATTCCCAGCAGATCTGCACCTTCCTCATTTAGGTGCAGTCCGTCCCTTCTATAGTACCAGTTATCGACTGAGAAGTCGGCTCAATCCTCCAGGAACCCAAACCCCTCCTTACTACACCAGCTCTTCAGCCACTTGTTTACTTCCCTAATCTCCCTCTGCCTTTCTGGTGTGGCTCGATGTACCGGTAGTATTCCTGAGAATACTACCTTGGAGGTCTTTTTCCTCAATTTAGCTCCTAAGTCCCTAAAGTCGTTCTTTAGGACACTCCATCTGCCTCTGACTTTGCCATTGGTGCCAACGTGCACCATAACAGCTGGGTCTTCCCCAGCCCCTCCCAGTAATCTGTCCACAAGATCCGTGATGTGCTGAACCCGAGCGCCCGGTAGACAACATAATGTTCGGTGTTTCAGGTCTTGGTTACAGATTGCCCTCTCCGTCCTTCTAAGAATTGAGTCCCCTACCACCAGAATCTGTCTTTTCTTTCCCTTCGCTGCACCCCCCCCCCACTCTCACTGGAGGAGTTCTTCCCCCGGCAGCTAGGAGAGTCCCTCAGTTCCAGCAGTGCTGGTCCCTGACTGGTTTCACCAATGTCACTCAATGGACCGTACTTATTGGGATGCTCCAGTCCTGGATCGGCCTCCCTGGCACTTCCCCCTCTACCCTTCCTGACTGTCACCCATATACTCTTTGCTAGTGCCTGCACCTCTTTGTCTTCACCCGCCTCTGTGCTGGCCCCTGCCGGCCCCTGCCGTGTACGTTCCTGGCTCTCCTTTAGTATGGAGGGACTTCTCAGGGCTGACAGTTGCTTCCCCAGATTCAGAACCTGGGCTTCCAGGGAAACAATGTGCTTACATTTTGCACAGCAGTATTCGCCCTCGATCGGATGATCAAGTAACGCATACATGCAGTAAGATGTACAAAGTGTCGCCTCTCCACACCCGCCGGGCATCGTACCTATTAAATTTAGTGAGGATTGGGGATTATATCCTGTCCAAATTACCTAACAGCTAGCTTCCTGGCACTAATACTTAAGACAATACACAGGTACACAACAAGACAATACACAGGTACTCGCAGACCTACGTGCACTCGCAGACCTACGTGCACTCGCAGACCTACGTGCACTCGCAGGCCACTCGCAGACCTACGTGCACTCACAGACCTATGTGCACTCGCAGACCTACGTGCACTCGCAGGCCACTCGCAGACCTACGTGCACTCGCAGGCCTATGTGCACTCGCAGACCTACGTACACTCGCAGGCCTATGTGCACTCGCAGACCTACGTGCACTCGCAGACCTACGTGCTGCATAATAATCCCTGAATGTTTGGGCTATATCTGAAGAGTCAAGGGCTTATTTACCTCTTTTGTGGTGACACAGTCGGGTATTTTTTTCCCTAGCTCTTTTTTGCTTTAATTGCTTAGATATTCTTTTGCTTGCTTTATTATTTTGTAAGCAGGCTGTGAGTTTAACGCCTTTGATATATTTGTCATGTTCAGATATCAACACTATTCTAAGTTCCTCTCTAAGGATTACAAGGCGGGACAGTAAGGTATGATGAGGAGATTGTTTATGCTGAGCATCCACAGAGGCTATATCAGCCAGAAGAGTGGAAATTTGTAATTTCCTCTTTTTCCTCTCCCTGGAGGCCATCTGAATTAGCACTCCCCTAACAAAGGCCTTGTGCGTACACCAAAGATTGAAGATACTACTAGAGGATTCTGAGTTGAATGAGAAGAATTCCTCCAATTGTGTTCCTAACTCCTTAACACATTCTGGGTGAGACAATAGGTAAGTGTTATTTCTCCATAATGTTTACCAATGCCCTCCTCTGCGATTTCTAGCGAAATAGAGGCATGGTCGGACCATGTGATGTTGTAAATATGTGTCCCCGTTACTTTATGGAGAAGAGTTCTATCTGTAATAAAGCAGTCAATTCTTGAGTATGCGTTGTAAGGATGGGAGAAAAAAGTATAATCTTTTTTCCGCGGTATGATGATAGTGCCATGGGTCATGTAGATCCTCCTGCATCAGGAATTGTTTAAGTCCGACTTTCCTTGCTGAATTTCGGGTGTTGGAGTCCACGTCAGGGTCCATGGTAATGTTGAGATCACCGCATAGTAAAAGGTGGCCTTTTTGGATTAAGCAAGCTTTGGTCAAAGATATTTGGTGCTTATTGGGAGCGTAGATATTGACTAGGGTGTATAGTACTCCATTGAATTCTGCAACCAGAATTATATATCTACCTTCTTCATCTATCACCGAAGTATGTAACTTGAATGAGAGGGAATCTTTTACTGCTATCATAACTCCTCTTTTCTTTTTCGTGAAATTAGCTTGGTAGACATGGGGGAAATGCTTGTGGGTACATCTGGGAGGTTTTGCGGACATGAAGTGAGATTCTTGTACACATAATATATCGCAGTGATGATGTTCTGCTTCCTTCCAAAGTGCCCGTCTCTTGTAAGGGCTATTAAGACCTTTCATGTTCAATGATAATAACTTAAGTACCATTGAAGATAGGTGTAATGCAGGCGAACAATGTTTATTTTGTATAAATATGTTGCAGACATGCTGTAAAGCAAACATGGTAATGTAAACTTAAAATAAACAAAACAAGAAAAAGGAATTGGAAACTTGTATTGTTGTAGTCCCATGCTCTATGATGAAAGAGAGTTTGTTGGATACAGAGGTCTTCTGTACACATATCCAAAGAGGGGTAAAAAGTCCAACCGGGCAGGATCTTAGTATGCTATATAAGGGCAGGTTATCAGGGGCCGCTATTGTGCAAAATTCAGAATAGCATTGATCTGGACATTCAAGAGTGTGTCACAGGATCTGAGATGTCTTCTTCATCTTGTGGAAGGAGACCCCAAGATTTCACCAGCTCCTTCATCTAGGGTAGTTACTAGCCAGGTTTTATTGTTCTTTTCAATGTACAGCTTATTTGGGAATTTCCATTTGTAGTATATATTGTTATTCCTCAAGATTTTGGTAATGGTGAGGAGATTTTTGCGGGCTTGAATAGTTGCCTGTGATAGATCTATATATAGCGATATTCCAGAATAAGGTTCCGATAAGGAGTCGCATTTGTGGGAGAAGTACATGAGCTGGTCCTTAATATGGAGATAATGAATCCTAGCTATCACATCTCTTGAAACACGATCAGGTAGATAGGATGGCATTTGGCAGGCGATGAGCCCTATCTATCGCCAATTCGTGGGATTTAGTCGCTGGGAGCAGTTCTGCTATCATTTTCTGCAGATAAGGACAGAGATCCCCTGGGGGGACCGATTCCGGAATGCCTCTAAATTTCACCTTGTTCCGGCGGGAACAATCCTCGATGTCCGCCATTTTTATTTTCAGGTTGCGGACTTGTTCTGCAAGGTCATCATGAGCATCTACTACCTCATTGTGTGCTGAGGTAAAGTCACTCATTTTGTTTTCTAAGTGCTCCACTCTGTCACCTAAAGCTTCTATTTCCCCGTTAGTTTTCCTCATGAAGTTAGACATGCTGCAATGCTCCACGCAGTGTTATAAGCATATCTTTCAAAGCAGAATCTAAGATAGGCTGGCCCATTGTAGGAAAGGCATCCAGCGTCTCACTGAAGCTATTACTATCAGCCAGAGTTTCACTAACAATAGAGGCATCACTACTGTGTCTTCCTCTGCTGTTAGCTCCCTTCTTTGTTTCACAGGGCTATTAAATGTAGATTGTGGAGATCGGCTTCCATTATCTGTAACAGAAGGGTCATGCTGTTGTGAGGTATGCCACGCTGCTGCAGTCATCCCCGTTCTCCTCTGTGAGGAAGCCGCCACTCCGGCGCCATCTTGAGGGAGACGAGCACCCGTTAAGCTGTAGAAATCTGTCAGTCTACGGGGTTCTTCACGTTCCTTCCTTTTCCCTCTCATGCTCCCCCTACCTCTCTGGCTCTGCATCCTGTGTTGGGTGATGATTGCATCCTGCTATCGCTAATAGATGCCTATTAGATCCTGTGATGCCAGAGCTTGGTCACTGTGCGGCCATCTCCTCAGACTGCCGGCCACGCCCCCCCGGTGTACAGTTTCTAATACACTTCAGGTGGCGTACACAGTATATAATACAGTGAAGCCGGTGTACAGTTTCTAATACAGTGCAGGCAGTGTAGACAGTATATAATACAGTGTGTACAGTTTCTAATACACTTCAGGTGGTGTACACAGTATATAATACATAGAAAATAGGAGGGAAGAAGTGGCACTGTTCTGGGGTGGAGTGTTTTAAACCCCTGGTTTGTGAAGCATCCCTAAATTTATTGAGTGAATTTCTGACGTGATAACTGTGCAAATGATACAAAAATCAAGCCAAATAAATGTGCAAACTTATTATGCAAGTGATCAGGGTAATAATTGCAAAAACCTGGTGAATTACTACTGGAATACTGATTTAGGAAACCAACCAGTAATTAATATATTCCTTATGTGCAAAAACCACAATCCTAAAAACAACAATCTGATGTGATATTAAAAATATATAAAGATTGTGCATAGAAACCAACATTAAATTCTTAAAGTATCCTCTAGTAAAGTGCTAGAGAATGTGATGGTGCGCTAAAAAGTCCATATATCATAAATAAAATATAACGTGACAGGTGCTCTTCAGAAAACTGTATTCGGTGCTTCTTAAAAGGTGCCCCATAAGAAATGCACTCACCGGAACCATTCACCCCACAAGGAGATATTACACCTTCACAGTATTTGCCACTGTGTAGCACACAGGAAAACCTTTGATCCTATTTCAACTGGTTGCTTCCATGTTTGCAGTAAAAGGCATAAAATACCCCCCTTGCAGTTGGCCCTTTATTGCTCCCACATGTAGAAAAGAAACACTTCCATAGTGTATTACCATTAAAGCCTAACATTTATGAATACAGACTAGGGATGAGCTCCTTGTTCGAGTCAAACCCATGTTCGACTCGAACATCGTGTGTTCGGCCGTTTGTAGTGCATCCTCTGCACAGTGTGCACCTAAAGCTACCTGAAGAAAATTAGTGGTGTTCTATAGATCCTATTAGTACAGTACCGCATGCAGCTGCAGTATTTACAAGTTAGCGTAGTGCGTCCTCTGCACAGTGTGCACCTAAAGCTACCTGAAGAAAATTGGTGGTGTTCTTCTGATCCTATCAGTATCGCAGGGAGCTGTAGTATTTACAAGTTAGTGTAGTGTGTCCTCTGCACAGTGTGCACCTAAACTACCTGAAGAAAATTGGTGGAGTTCTTCTGATCCTATTAGTATAGTACCACAGGCAGCTGCAGTATTTACAAGTTAGTGTAGTGCGTCCTCTGCACAGTGTGCACCTAAAGCTACCTGAAGAAAATTGGTGGTGTTCTTCTGATCCTATTAGTACCGCAGGCAGCTGTAGTATTTACAAGTTAGTGTAGTGTGTCCTCTGCACAGTGTGCACCTAAAGCTACCTGAATAAAATTGGTGGTGTTCTTCTGATCCTATTAGTACCGCAGGCAGCTGCAGTATTTACAAGTTAGTGTAGTGCGTCCTCTGCACAGTGTGCACCTAAAGCTACCTGAATTAAATTGGTGGTGTTCTTCTGATCCTATATTAATACCACAGCAGGTAACTACAGTATTTACAGTTAGTGTACTGCGTCCTCTGCACAGTGTGCACCTAAAGCTACCTGAATAAAATTGGTGGTGTTCTTCTGATCCTATATTAATACCACAGGCAGGCAGCTTCAGTATTTACAGTTAGTGTACTGTGTCCTCTGCACAGTGTGCACCTAAAGCTACCTGAAGACAATTGCTGGTGTTCTCATACTAATAATACTACAGGCAGGCAGTTGATTCTGCTAGCTGCGGTATCAGTATATATATACATCCCAGCTTTGTGCAGCTACATCTCACTGCAGGCCATTAGTATGTCTGGAAGGCCAACAAGGAGAGGCAGACAGTCTCAAGCCAATAAAAGAGGGCAAGCAGGCTCTGTGTCTAGAGGCAACAGTGCTGGTCGTGGAGATGATGCATCCTCATCAGCACATGGCCGTGGGACACGCTTGTCCTTTTTTTCGGCAGCTGGCCATGTTGAGCCGCAACATGCGGAAGACTTGGGAGAGTGGATGACCAAGCAGTCCACATCCTCCTCATCCTCTCTCACCCAGGCTCAGGGTACTTTGTCTGACAAAGCAGCTGCCAACGCGGCCTCTTCCCTCAGCTCAATAGCATCAGTAACTCCCTCCCTAGCCCCACCATGTCCTCCTGAGGAGTTTGACCACAGTGTTGGGTACATGCTCCAGGAGGATGCCCAGCGTTTTGAAGGCTCTGATGATGGTACCCAGATGAGGAAGGCATTAACGTGAGCCCAGAGAGAGGGGGTGCCAAAGAAGGACAGCAATCTGGCAGTCATGTTCCCCCAGCTGCAGCATACTGCCAGTTTTGCTCCAGTGATGAGGACGGAGGGGATGATGAGGTCACTGACTGCACGTGGGTGCCTGATAGGAGAGAAGAGGAGGAGGAGGAGGCACATCACCAATGAGGCAGGATGCCCTCCAGGGGCCAGCTTAAGGGCAGCACACTGACTGCATCACACCCCAAAGCTCCACATGTGCAGGGCGCTGCAGTCTCTGCGTGTTATTCCAAAAGTTCTTTGGTGTGGGCCTTTTTTGAGACGAGTGCATCAGATCCCACCGCTGCTATTTGCAATATATGTCTCAAGCGTATCTCACGTGGCCAAAACATCTCCCACTTGGGCACCACATGCTTGACCAGACATATGTTGGCCTGCCATGCAGTTCGTTGGCAAGTGTACCTAAAAGACCCACACCAAAGAACAAAGAGGACCTCTCCTTGCTCTTTATCAGCTGGGATCTCCAACCCCACTATACCTTCAGTCCTCTCTGAGACCTGCACTGAGAGAAATGAAGGTGTAGAATTAGGTGTGTCACAGCCAAGTACTTGCAGCAATCTGCTATCAGTACACTGACGTCAGATTGTACCAGGCAAATTTCCCTGCCCCAGCTGCTGCACCACAGAAAGAAGTTCACTCCCAGCCATCCACTTGCCTAGTGGTTGAATTGTAGCTTGGCTAAATTGCTAGCACTTCAACTGCTGCCTTTTTAGTTAGTAGACTCTGCCCCCTTTTGTGAGTTTGTGGAATGTGCGGTTCCTCAGTGGCAGGTTCCCAAATGCCACTTTTTCTCACATAAGGCAATTCCAGCTTTCTACTGGCATGTGGAAGGCAATGTCCTGGCCTCGCTGGACAGGGCAGTCAGCGGTAAGGTGCATATTACCGCTGACTCATGGTCCAGCAGTCATGGACAGGGATGTTACCTATCTTTCACCGCACACTGGGTGACTCTTCTGGCAGCTGGGAAGGATGCAGGACAGGGTGCAGTAGTGTTGGAGGTTGTTCCACCACCACGCCTCCAAAATACTACTAGTGGTGATTCTGCCACACCTCTCTCCTCCACCCCCTCCTCTTCTTCTTCCTCCATGGCCTCTTCCTGTGCTGATTTGTCATTGGAACCAGCGGTGCTCCGTAGGCGTTCAAGGGGCTACGCAAGCATGCAGGCCAAAAGATGCCATGCGGTGCTTGAGCTGGTGTGCTTGGGGGACAGGAGCCACACTGGGGCAGAGATTCTGTCAGCTTTGCAGGGGCAGGTTCAGAGGTGGTTGATGCCATGCTAGCTTAAGGCAGGGATGGTGGTTTGCGACAATGGCACCAACCTCCTCTCCACCCTCCGACAGGGAAAACTGACCCCTGTGCCCTGTTTGGCTCATGTCCTTAACTTGGTGGTGCAGCGGTTCTTGGGCAGGTACCCGGGCTTACAGGATGTCCTGAGGCAGGCCAGGAAAGTCTGTGTGCATTTACACAGGTCATATAATGCCAGTGCTCGGCTGGCTGACCTCCAAAAGGAATTTAACCTGCCGAAGAACCGCCTAATCTGTAACATGTCCACCAGGTGGAACTCAACGTTAGCCATGCTGCAGCGGCTGCACACGCAGCAGAGGGCCATCAATGAGTACCTGTGGAACTATGGCACCAGGACAGAGTCAGGGGAGCTTGTTTTGTTTTCCCCACGCCAGGGATGCATGCACTGTCCTGTCACCATTTGAGGAGGCCACGAGGATGGTGAGCAATGACAGTGCATGCATCAGTGACATTGTCCCCCTTGTCCACCTGTTGGAGTACATGCTGCATGGAATAATGGACAGGGCACTTGAGGCAGAACAGAGGCAGGAAGAGGAGGACTTCCTTAGCTCTCAAGGCCCCCTTTATCCAGACAGTGTTCCTGCATGCCCGCCGATCACACAGGAAGAGGAGGAGGAGGAGGAGGAGGAGGAGGAAGATTGTGTCAGTATGGAGGTGGAGCCTGGCACTCAGCATCAGCAGCAGTCTTTAAGGGATCAGTCACAAGAAACACATGGACTTGTACGTGGCTGGGAGGAGGTGGCTGCGGATCATGTCACCCTTAGTGACCCAGAGGACTCCGGACTGAATTCCTCAGCACACCTACGCTGCATGGCCTCCCTGATCCTGCAAAGCCTGCGGAAGTATCCTCGTATTCGTGGTATCAAGGAGAGGGATCAATACTGACTGGCAACCCTCCTTGATCCACGTTACAAGGGTAAGGTTGCGGACCTTATCTTGCCGCTACAGAGGGAGCAGAGGATGAAACATCTTCGGAAGGTCTTGCAGATAGGTCTGTGCAAGGCGTTCCCAGAGACTGGGAGGTTACAAACTCCTGTTCCTGGACAACGTGTTGCTGAGACTTCGGTTAGTCAAAGAAGGAGCGGTGGAGAAGGTGGCCATCTGACCGACGCGTTCAGACAATTTTTTTAGTCCGCAGCCCCAAGGTATGATTGGTTTCAGCAACCTTCACCAGCGTCTTTTTTACATGGTGCAGGAATACCTAGGGGCAAGATCTGACTTGGACACCTTTCCCACCGAAAATCCTCTGGGTTACTGGGTCTTGAGGATGGATCATTGGCCAGAGCTTGCACAGTATGCAAGTGAGCTACTGGCCTGTCCTGCATCCAGCGTTCTTTCGGAACGCACATTCAGTGCTGCTGGAGGCTTTGTAATTGATCACAGGGTACGCCTGTCCACCGACTCGGTCGATCGACTGACCCTTATAAAAATGAATCAGTCTTGGATCACCACCAGCTACCAAGCACCTGATGCTGACCGAATAATTTTTTTTGAAATGTCGGATCCCTTCAAGACTGCCTATGCTGATGCTGAGTGACTATCCTGTTATGCTGAGTAATTATCCTCTTTCTCCTCAATGATCATGCTGATAGCTTGTAAGAATATTTTTTGTTCTGGGCACTGCCACCAATGGCTAAGGCCCAATTTTTTCAGCCCCTGTTTAACAGGGGCGTGTAATTACAATTTTTGCTGCAATATTTTGCAAGGAGGTGAAAAAATGAAAAATAGAGAGTGACGCTGTTATAGAAACAGTGTATCAATATAAGAATTATTCTTCTTAAAGATATAAAGTGACAGGTGCTAAAGTTGTAAAGTGTATCAGTACAATAATTTTTTAGTTGCAAATATAAAGTAATAAGTGCTGAATTGTGCAAGAGAGGATTGCAAACAATATGCAAATAATGAGAACTCAGTCACTATACCATATAGGTGAAAAAACAAAAAACATACAAAAAACTAAAGTGACATGTGCTTATAGTTCCCATATAAATTAGTCATTTGGATTGGGGATCTAAAGTGACAGGTGCAAAGATATATTAAATATATGTCTTGATATGAGAAACAATTTGCAATAAAAATCAATACGCAATAAAAAAACAGAAAATAAAAAATATTACAATTCATCAACTTGCTGTGTATTAGGTATAATGTATAGAAACAAAAACAGAATGTTCATAAAGGTGACGTAAAGTTTCTTCCGATATGTTTGAATGTCTCCTTTGCAGTGGAATATAGGTAAAGAAGTGCAGTGATTGATGGCAATATTCCCCTTATGTGATTGCACTCACCAGAGCGCCCTACCCCTGCAGGGGTGCAAGCGTAAGATGTTAATCCCCAGGTGCTAATATCCTTCCAGCTCCCAATAGCACGATCCAGGGTCATCCACCTGCAGAGAAGGAGGGAGGGGGGGGGAGAAACTCCACTGGCTCCTATTTCAATGGAGATCCCGGCCAGACATCCACATGATGTATTTCATAAAACGAAAACAAAAGTAGTCCACATAGTGTGACTCCGTTTCATTCATTTATTGTAAAAAAAAAAATATATATATATATATATCCAAGGCATACATAAAAAAGTTATCCAGCACTGACCCAGAAGGACCCAGACAATAATAAAACTGCTAGCAAACACTAAAGGCTAATTCAATACAAAAACCTCAAATAGACATAGGTAAATAAAGTGCTGCGCAATTCATAAGAGTCCATAAAATAATGGTAAAAAACACAATTGGTGTTGGTGCATATACACGAACAAATGAAGTGCTGGTGACACACACAGGAAACGGATCTCAAATCAGGTGTCAGTGATCCCTCCACCGCAAACAGATGGCCTCTCACCTCAAAGATTCGACCTGAGGAAGGTCACATAGCGAGCCAGTATAACAGACACAGCAATCCAGGCAAACACTCCAAACAAAGCCGCTCCAGGATGTGTCACAGTCAGCATAATTGGTGTATGAAAAAAGAATAACAAAGCGATCTAATGCTCTCTGTATGTACAAACTTTTATTAAGTGAAGAAAAAGATGTATTGCACTACCATATAGCGGCACTCAATACCGAACGAGATGACCGCGGGTGACGTCATGCAAGCACCTGACCCCTGTACGCGTTACGTCCGTGGGCGGGACTTCATCAGCGTGGGACAGAGTGCACACAAACAGCCCGCTTGTTGTTTATATTGCCATAGTAAAGTGCTGCTGTGCTTATGAATACAAATACTGGCGCACATTTATTTAAAATTCATATAGGGATAACTCATACCTCATATATATGTTATAACTATCAGAAAAAAGGAAAAAGAAAAAACAAAAAAAAAAACGCCTTCATTTGCATAAATATAAGACCGGAAAACAAATCCTGTGCAGCCCATTAGTAAATAAAAATAAATATGATTAAAAAATCTATATAGAGATCTTATATAGAAACATAAACGTCATCCACAGCCATCTTGTTGATAAAACCATATACAAAATTAAAAATTGAACAAAATTCATAGACAAAAATATATAAAAATATATGATAAAAATATAAAATTATAAAAATATATAAGGACAAGGGAGGAGCTATATACGAACGGAGCTAGATAAAAAAAACAGAAAAAAAACTATCTATTTGAAATAAAACAATTAAGATCAAAATCAACATTCATTCCTGCAGGTGACATAACCTTGGTTTCGTAGATCCAGAAGGATTCTCTATGACTTAACTGTCTTATATAATGGCCACCTCTCCAGTGACAGGGGACTTTTTCTGAGACATTTGGGGTCCCTTTGGTGACAAGATCTAAAATGTCTTGAAACACTATGTGTCTTTACACCCCTTTTGATATACTGCTGATATGTTCGCCCACCCGTACATGTAGTGCTCTTGAGGTGCGACCCACATATTGTAGGCCGCAATCGCACTTAAGCATTTAGACAACCCCTACAGATGTACATGTGATGAGGCTTTCAATCTGATAACATTTTTGAGTAACACTTGAGACAAACTCTTTACGCTTCTTGATGTTTCTGCTGGCATTCTTGCAAGTAGCACATCTGCCACATGCGTAGAAACCAGACAAGAATTTGAAAAGCCTATTATCTGCCATTTTTGGTAGGTCCACTACTCCTGGTGCTAAACGGTCACGGAGAGAGGGTGCCTTATGATAGATAAACTTAGGGTATAGAGGGAGAGTAGGTCCCAAAGTCCAATCACATTTAAGTATAGGCCAATGTTTGGCAATAATTCTCTCTAATTTCTTATATTGGATATTGTAATCCAATAAAATTGTATAGCCAGCCGTATTATCTTGAACATCCTTTTTTTTAACCTAGCTGCCAAAATCTGCGATTGGGATAGAAACTCCTCCTCCGAGGTGCAATTGCATCTTAGCCGGATAAATTGGCCTCTGGGAATATTGCACAACCAGGACTGATGATGGCAACTGGTAAGTGGGATATAGGCATTCCAGTCAGTGGCCTTAAAATGGTTTCTAGTCTGTAAACTATTCCCATTCTTAAAGATTTCAAGATCTAAAAAAGTAATCTGTTGATGTTCTATGGTCCAAGTAAGCTGGATATTTTTATTATTGCTGTTAAGTTTATCAATAAATAACTGGAGACTCATCACATCACCCTCCCAAACCATAATTATATCATCAATGTACCTTTTATAGAATGTTAACTGAGAGGGAGGGTCATGTACGGGTAGGCAAATTATAGTATGTAGATATTCATTATAGTATGTAGAAATTCATTTAGTGTGACCTGGTGCAGCAAGAAGTGTTTCTAGTTTAGTGTTTTCAAGAAGTACTGGTCCTGTCCCGAACTGAGCCTGAGCTGCATGTCTAAGCCTGGCGAATTGAAATGTCCATGAGTCCGGGACACCCAGCTCACCCCTCAGCTGCGCAAATGACTTTAATTCGCCATTGTCATACAATTGGTGCAAGTATGTAAGTCCAGATTTGGCCCATCTATATCCATCTTCTAGGTGGAAAAATTCCTTCAAACAAGGGTTAAACCATAGTAGGGCATAGGGTGACAAATGTTGAGGGCCATCAGTTATATGTTTCATACAGATCCCCAGCACCCTTTTAGCCAATCTGAGCATTGTTGTACCTCCTGCCGTAGGGACCTCCAAGTTTAGTAGTGTCTCGTAGGAGGTCGGCACAGCTGCCCCAACCGCAATTGCAGCGTTGCTCAGCTGTGGGAACAGGCGCCAATATATCTGCACTGGCTGTGGTGCCAGGTAGTAGAGGCAGAGGTCAGGCACTGCCAGACCTCCTCTCCCCACCGGTAATTGCAGATTGGCCAGTGATACCCTAGCTGCCTTGTCACCCCACAAGGAGGTCAACAGGGAATCAATATATACATTCCAAAGAAAACTGAAAGTTTTCTTTGGAATGTATATCGGGGCATTAGAGAGCACATATAAAAATTTAGGTAGGAAAATCATTTTAAACAGATTAGCTCTGCCTATTAACGTAAGTGGGAGATCCTTCCATTTCTGTACTCTATTGCCGTGTACACACAAGCAAACTTTACGGCAGACTTTGCCCGGCGGACTTTTCGACGGACTTTATGATGGACTTTCCGAATGAACGGACTTGCCTACACACAGTCCACCAAAGTCCGTCGAATTTGTACGTGATGACGTTCGACCGGACTAAAACAAGGAAGTTCATAGCCAGTAGCCAATAGCTGCCCTAGCGTGGCTTTTTGTCCGTCGAACTAGCATACAGACGAGTGGACTTTTCGACTGGACTCGAGTTCGACGGATAGATTTAAAACATGTTTCAAATCTAAGTCCGTCCAACTTTTGAGAAAACAAAGTCCGCTGGAGCCCACACACGATCGAATTGTCCAACGAAATCCCGTCCGCCGGGCAAAGTCTGCCGTAAAGTCCGTTCGTGTGTACGCGGCATTACTCTAAAGATTCCAATTACTGGCCAAAGCCAAGAGGGGGGAGTTTGGGACTTTAAATGAGGCACAATATTTGTGCCTCCATCCCAGGTTCAAGTACATAAGAAGAGAATGTGGGACTTTAAATGAGGCAATTGACTTGTGGAGGTAGAGTATATAGTATTTTTTTTATTTGTAACAATAGTAAAACAGTATTTTCATATATATACATGCACAATGGCATAAACATAATGGATACATATACATTAGCTTGGCAGCACATAAAAGATAGTAAATGTTGATAAATATAATACAAGGTGTTTCATATTGGCAGGCATTAGTACATCATATGCAAAAGAGCTGCTATAAGATAGGTACACATACACATTGATAATTGTAGAGTACTCAATTAATTTTGGATGTATAAAAAGTATATATGGGCCAGTGAATAAGTAATGAGCCAGAATTGTCTGAGCACCCCATGGAAACTCGACGCGTTTCATGGCTACATGCCATTCATCAGGAGTTGGGTACAGAAGTAAACTGTAAATATAAATAAATATGTAATATTAGTAAATATGTTCTACCCCTTTAAAGGGAGAAAAGACCTCATGGGGAAAGAGATCTATACTTACAGGTTGGCTGGAGCACTGTGCTTGGCTGGCATCGAGGAGGATGGGACCCCAAATGGTTGTCTGTTCTGGAGCTCAGGCAAGGAACCCCACCCCAGCCAATAAAACCTCCACATAGCATGCCCGATTGCTGCAACACATTCCACATGTGTGGGGATGATTACAAGTATGGTGTTCTGAAAAAAATGTATGAAAATAAGAAAAATATGTGTAAAAACAGTGAAAAAAGTAAAAAAGTGAGAAAATGTGAAACGTGAAAAAACATGATGAGTGTTTGAGAAAAAAAAATGATATGTGTATATTTTAATGAGTGTTATGTATGTCTAGAAATACACACATACACCATAGTAAGTGGGTGTTGCATGGGTCAAACGAAAAAAAGAAAAAAGAAAAAAAGGGGGAAAGGAGATGAAAAAAGGAGAAAATGTGCATAACTTCCATGTGTGTGTATCCAGTGAATGGGCTGTGTGTGTTACCTCCCTGGTGTCAAACACACAGTGAAATGGTAGGCAATCAGGCTCACCTGCTTAAGTAATCCAGGTGTGGGGCGGGTCCCCGACCAACGTCATGCACACCATCGAATAAATGTAAGAGTTGGCAGTGAAATCCACCACAAGCAACCACGCACAAGCGCCAAAGTGGAGCCACACCAACCACATCTTCGATGTGAGATGGACCAAGAACGTCCCTGTATTGCGGCATCAAAAAGATGCCACAAACAGGTCGTAACATGACGCAGATGGAGGGCCCCCCCACCAATATCTCAGGAGGGAAGCACTGCTGCGCATCGAGAGCTCTGGAATGAAGACAAGAAAAGGGCGCCCCCATCCCCGATCCAAGCCAGCCTCAGTGTGAATGGAGTCATATAGAACAACAGAGGCCCAGTAGAGAAATATTTTTTAAATAAATTATAATTGGAGAAAATGGGCATGGTATCACATAGTATATCTAATACAGATATTGCATATGTCATTGTTTTGTATAAGTTTAATTATTCAAATGCAGATATACTTATACAGTGTCAAGTAAACCGCCAGGTGCCATAGCATTATAGATGTCTTGAGTTTGTGGACCCTAAATGAGGTGCACTAACAACCAAGACAGACCTCACACATGGATGGCAGGGGAACACTGCCAATCCAAAAAATCAATTGCCTCCATCCCTGTTGCATATAGCCAAGAGGGGGAAGTTTGGGACTTTAAATGAGGCACAATATTTGTGCCTCCATCCCGGGTTCAAGTACATAAAAAAGGAATGTGGGACTTTATTTACTAATATTACATATTTATATTTACAGTTTACTTTTGTACCCAACTCCCAATAAATGGCTTATAGCCATGAAATGCGTCGAGTTTCCATGGGGTGCTCAGACAAGTCTGGCTCATTACTTATTCACTGGCCCATATATACTTTTTATACATCCAAAATTAATTGAGTACTATGTAATTATCAATGTGTATGTGTACCTATCTTATAGCAGCTCTTTTGCATATGATGTACTAATGATTGCTAATATGAAACACCTTGTATTATATTTATCAACATTTACCATCTTTTATGTGCTGCCAAGCTAATGTATATGTATCTATTATGTTTATACCATTGTGCATGTAAATATATGAAAATACTGTTTTACTATTGTTACAAATAAAAAATGATTACTATATACTCCACATATTTCTTCTTGTGTGATGGAATGTTCCAAAGCAGCACTATCTTCCAAGTCCAGAGAAGGGAGATTCAGGTCCTCCAAATAGGAGGATAACTCCTGATCCATACGTCATGACTAGGGATGAGCCGAACACTCCCCTGTTTGGTTCACACCAGAACATGCGAACAGGAAAAAAGTTTGTTCGAACACGCGAACACCGTTAAAGTCTATGGGACACGAACATGAATAATCAAAAGTGCTAATTTTAAAGGCTAATATGCAAGTTATTGTCATAAAAAGTGTTTGGGGACCTGGGTCCTGCCCCAGGGGACATGTATCAATGCAAAAAAAAGTTTTAAAAATGGCCGTTTTTTCAGGAGCAGTGATTTTAATAATGCTTAAAGTCAAACAATAAAAGTGTAATATCCCTTTAAATTTCGTACCTGGGGGGTGTCTATAGTATGCCTGTAAAGGGGCGCATGTTCCTGTATTTAGAACAGTCTGACAGCAAAATGACATTTTGAAGGAAAAAACCCATTTAAAACTACCCGCGGCTATTGCATTGCCAACAATACAAATAGAAGTTCATTGATAAAAACGGCATGGGAATTCCCCAAAGGGGAACCCCAAACCAAAATTTTAAAAAAAAAATGACGTGGGAGTCCCCCTAAATTCCATACCAGGCCCTTCAGGTCTGGTATGGATATTAAGGGGAACCCCGGCCAAAATTAAAAAAAAAAAATGAGGTGGGGTTCCCCCTAAATTCCATACCAGACCCGTGGTATGGATTTTCCTTGTCAAAAGAAGTTTATTGAGTATACAATATTATAAAGATACATAAAGTAAGTTTACAAGGATCTATAAAGTAAGCTCATTGTTTTACAGTAGGGTTTATATAGGTAAATATCATGAAATTTCAAATATTAAACATTGGGTTCACGTGAACCTAAATTAAAGATATATATCATTTCCTTAGTTACTTTTGTAGGTATTTAAATGATTTATACCTACTATACATATTGTTTACAGGTAGAATGTATATAGGTCAAATAAATTCTGATAATGAGCTTTAATCGTAAGGTGGAGAAAAGGAAAGAGAAAGAAGAAAAAGGGTAGAAAGGCAGAGGTATGGTCCACAAGGTTGTCCCGCTCGTCAGTTTATTATTCTTTTTAGTTCTCTTTGAAGCCTTAGAATGGGTGTCTCTGTAAGTCATTTAATCTGTTACCATGGCAACAGGACAGAGTCATTGAAATTTGACAGGAACTGTTGTTTTATCCAAGGATGCCAAAGTTTTTCAAATTTTGGAATTTGATTTTGATCGATGGCTACCATCTTAGCATGGGACATTGTATTATTCATTCTGTGAATTGTTTCTGCTAGTACCAATGTAGGAGATTTCCATACCTTGGCCACTGTTTGTTTTGCAGCCGTTATTAGTTGGATCATAAGTTTGAATTGAGAGATTGTTAACCATTCCGGTTTTAGATTAAGTAAAGTTATATATGGATCTTTAGGATCAAGCCATAACAAGTTTGATATTAATAGATGGGTCATTTTCTGAAGCCTCTATAAATAACCATAATGGGATTTCCTGTTTTGCATGGTATTTGGACAGACTGGCCAAATGTGCTGCTCTGTAGTAGTTAGTAAAATTAGGGTATCCCAGGCCTCCTTTATTTTTGGGAAGATGTAGTGTGTGTATAGGTATACGTGGTTTAGAAGAGCCCCATATAAACAAAGTTGCTCTTTTTTGTACTATTCTCAAAAAATAGGAAGGAATTTGAATAGGGAGGACTCTGAATAGATAAAGCAATTTGGGTAGAATAGTCATTTTGACTGCATTAATCTTCCCTATCCAGGATAAAGGAAGTTGCGACCATTGTTTTATTAGATTTGTGATCTGTCTTAATACAGGAGGATAATTGGTTGAGAATAAGTCAGAATGAGATGCTGTTAAAAATTCCAAGATATGGGATTGATTTTTCTGCCCATGTGAATGGGAGTGCAGCCCTAGCCGGGATCAATTCCATGTTTGTGAGCGAAATATTAAGCACTAGGCATTTCTTAGGATTAATCATAAGGCCGGATAGGGCTGCAAATCCATCAAGAGCTGGTATTAAGTTAGGACCAGAGACCTGTGGTGATGATAGAAAAAGTAATATATCGTCTGCAAATATACATAATTTGTGTGTAATACCTCCTACTTCAATGCCAGTTATAGTTTGGTTTGTTCTGATGTATTGGGCCATGGGTTCGAGTATAAGGGCAAATAATAAGGGAGATAATGGGCAACCCTGTCGGGTACCTCTTTCGATATTAAAGGCATCAGATTTGTATCCAGCATATTTTATATAGGCTTTGGGTTTATTATATAATGCTTTGATCCATGTTAAAAAGTGGGGTCCAAAACCCCATTTTTGTAATGAATATTGCATATATTGCTAGGATACTGTGTCAAATGCCCTCTTAATATCGAGAGATAGAAAACATAAAGGGATTTTCCGTTTTTTAGCAATATGTGCCAATAACACTGCCCTGGAGGGAGGGCGTTTGAGGGATTTATCAACTGACTCAGTGAGAAATAGATCGTATTCCAATCTAGATTTTTCCAGATGAGATTTTGTACTCTGAGATGGATTATCTTGAAATGATATGTAGGCTGCATTAAAATTGAGTTCTAGTTTTTTTGCTAGATTTTTGCGTTCCTGTTTAAATAGTGCCATTTGTCTTTGTATTGTACCACGCAAGACAGGCTTATGAGCTTCCCACAGTGTTATTGGGGAAATGTCTGTTGTATTATTGATTGATATGTATTCCTTTAAAGCTTGTTCAATGGCCATCTGATGTAGTGGGTGTTTGAGCATTATGTCCGGTAAGTACCATGTTGGGTCATGCGCTTTTGGTATGGCTGAGGCTATAGTAGTGTATACTGCATTATGGTCAGACCACGGAATCGGAATTATATCTGATGCAATAATTTCTGGTATCATTCCTATTGTTAGAAAAATATAATCTATTCTGGTGAAGGTTTGATGAGGGTGCGAGAAATAAGTGAATCTACCAGATTGTATTTGGAAAGAAGTTGAGAAAAAGGTAATCTAGAGTTATTTTGGATGGTGTAAAAGGTGATTTATCTAGAAATGGGAGGAGGACCTAGTTCGAATCCCCGCACATTATCACTGTTCCTATTTTGTGTGTATTAATCACTTGTAATATATGTGAGAGGAATGGTGTAGGTTGTTTGTTAGGAGCATAGTAGGAAATCACTGTGATTGCTGTATCCATTATATAACCCATGAGTATCAGGTATCTACCTTCTGGGTCTTTAATTTCTGATGATAAGGTGAATGGTGTGGATCGGTGAAATGCAATTAGAGTTCCCCTTTGTTTGGTACAGGCAGAAGCCGTGTAAATTTGTTGATAAAAAGGAGAAATATATTTTGGAGTAGAATCTTTGGTGAAGTGTGTTTCTTGGAGGCATACTATGTGAGCCTTCTTGTTATGGAAAGTACGGAAGGCTTTGGTCCTTTTTTGAGGGACATTTATTCCCTGAACATTCAGGGAAAGTATATTCAGTGGTGCCATGGCAACAGATCAAATCGTTTTGACTTACTTTTTGTTATGCAGAGCTGACTGCGCAGATCAACCTGTGTGGACTGAAGAGATGAATAGATAGAAAAGAAACCAGTGAATTCTGGAGTAAAGAGTAAACAAAAAACATATGAGATTAGATGATACATTGTATAAATTATTTTTTGCAAGTAATCACAATTTACCCATGAAAGAGAATAAATATCTCTCTCAGGGGAATAAGTGCCTTCGTCACACTCCCACATAATATGGTTGGGAGAATGAGGAGGGCTAATGGGGGTACACGGATCTTCCGCTTACAGGAGAGAAGTGCTATGTCAAAAGACATCAAAATGATGTTTCATTAATTGGAGTGCAGAATATAGTTTTTGTTGAAATTATTTATTCCAGGGTGGTTGTATATGGTTAGTCTTGCCCTAGGCTAAATAATTCAGTTAGAAAGGTACTGTTAATAACTTTGGTATTGATGAAGATAGTTTGAATTATTTTGGGATTTTAACCCTTTTAGAGTAAACAATTACATATTTTATTCATATCTAACTGTTTAGATATGTTAACTCAAAAAATTGAGGTTGTATTGCTTCAGATTAGAATAAACAAAAACATAATTCTAGGAACTAGTTAGGTAATAATATATTTGTTTTAAGAAAAGAAAGAAAAAGCTTCCATTACTTCTGGATTATTGAAATCCAAAAGCTTCCATTAATTCAGATTATTAAATCTGACTGAAAAGGGGAAGCCCCATTGATACATAATGTTGTGGCGTTGCAGTTCCATTAGTTGGGGTTTCATGGATCGTCTTTTAGTAATAGTAAGTTGGGATAGGTCAGCAAAAATTTGATAATTGTGTCCTTGAAAATTAAGTTCCTTTTTTTCTCTTGCAGCAATTAGTATTTGTTCTTTATTTCTGTAATAATGAAATTTTGTGATTATATCACGTGGAGGTCCATCTTTCTTTTTGGCTGTGAGGGCTCTGTGTACTCTGTCCAGTTCTAAACGTTCAATAGGGATATCTGGCTTTAGTTCTTGTAATAGAGCAGTAATAGTAGATAGCAGGTCTGTCACAGTTTCAGGTATTCCCCTTATGCGCAAGTTTGAACGTCTTACTCTATTTTCGTAATCTTCGAGCTTAGTTTGAAGTATTAAATTCTCTTCTTTTAATTGTTCCAATTCTGTTATATTTTCTTGGGTTGTAATTTCAATTTCATCCATTTTTATTTCTATCGCTGCGGTGCGGTTTCCGAGCTCTCTTATTTCTTTGGTTAGGCTTTTTGTTATTTGGTCTGAGGTTTGTTTTAAAGCCTTATGAAGCATCTTTTCAAATTGTAATAATATTACTGGGGATGCTGAGGAGGCTTGTGGAGAAGTTTGTGAGAGGATTTGTTCTGTATCTGACTCAAATGGAGAGTCTTGCTGTGACATTTTCTGTCTGTGAGAGCGCCCTGATGCTGTATATTGTGAGGTGACTGGAGCTGCTTTAGTTGCAGTGAGTGCCTGTGAGCTCTTTGTGAGGTGATTTTTATTTCTGCCACGGCTTCCTCCCAGTACCATATTTCCTGCCCAAACTTTCACAGTTTGTTCCCTGGGGCAAAAAGGTTCAAATGGATACCTTTTGAACCTGCAGGCTCTGCTTTGTCCTTCTCTTCTCTCCTCAGCGGTGTCGGAGCTCTAACAATGCATGTCTGCTCCACTAGACACCGCCCATCTCCCCCCCTGGTATGGATTTTAAGAGGAACCCCGCGCCAAAAAAAAACAAGAAAAAAAAAAACGGCGTGGGGGTCCCCCCAAAAGTCCATACCAGACCCTTATCCGAGCATGCAACCTGGCAGGCCGCAGGAAAAGAGGGGGGGACGAGAGTGTGGCCCCCTCTCCTGAACCGTACCAGGCCACATGCCCTCAACATTGGGAGGGTGCTTTGGGGTAGCCCCCCAAAACACCTTGTCCCCATGTTGATGAGGACAAGGGCCTCATCCCCACAACCCTGGCTGCTGGTTGTGGGGGTCTGTGGGCGGGGGGCTTATCGAAATCTGGAAGTCCCCTTTAACAAGGGGACCCCCAGATCCCGCCCCCCCTGTGTGAAATGGTAAGGGGGTACTTACCCCTACCATTTCACTAAAAAACTGTCAAAAATGTTAAAAATGACAAGAGACAGTTTTTGACAATTCCTTTATTTAAATGCTTCTTCTTTCTTCTATCTTCCTTCATCTTCTGGTTCTTCTGGTTCTTCTGGCTCTTCTGGTTCTTCCTCCGGCGTTCTCATCCAGCATCTCCTCCGCGGCATCTTCTATCTTCTTCTCCTCGGGCCGCTCCGCACCCATGGCATTGGGGGAAGCTCCCGCTCTTCTCTTCTTCTTTTCTTCTCTTCTTCATTTTCTTCTCCGGGCCGCTCCGCACCCATGCTGGCATGGAGGGAGGCTCCCACTGTGTGATGGCGCTCCTCGTCTGACAGTTCTTAAATAATGGGGGGCGGGGCCACCCGGTGACCCCCTCTGACGCACGGTGACTTGACGGGACTTCCCTGTGACGTCACGGGGAATGCCACAGGGAAGTTCCATCATGTCCTGTGCGTCAGAGGGGACATGACGTCCCCCCCCTTTTCCTGCGGCCTGCCAGGTTGCGTGCTCGGATAAGGGTCTGGTATGGATTTTCGGGGGGACCCCACGCCGTTTTTTTTTTTTTTTTTTTTTTGGCGCGGGGTTCCCCTTAAAATCCATACCAGACCTGAAGGGTCTGATATGGAATTTAGGGGGAACCCCACCTCATTTTTTTTTTTTTTAATTTGGGCCTGGTATGGAATTTAGGGGGACTTCCATGTAATTTTTTTTTTTTATTTTGGTTCGGGGTTCCCCTTTGGGCAATTCCCATGCCGTTTTTATCAATGAACTTCTATGTGTATTGTCGGCAATGCAATAGCCGCGGGTAGTTTTTTCCTTCAAAATGTAATTTTGCTGTCAGACTGTTCTAAACACAGGAAACATGTGCCCCTTTACAGGCATACTATAGACACCCCCCAGGTACGAAATTTAAAGGGATATTACACTTTTATTGTTTGACTTTACGCATTATTAAAATCACTGCTCCTGAAAAAATGGCCGTTTTTAAAACTTTTTTTTGCATTGATCCATGTCCCCTGGGGCAGGATCCGGGTCCCCAAACACTTTTTATGACAATAACTTGCATATAAGCCTTTAAAATTAGCACTTTTGATTTCTCCCTCAGACTTTTAAAGGGTGTTCCGCGGCATTCAAATTTGCCGCGAACACCCCAAATTGTTCGCTGTTCGGCGAACTTGCGAACAGCCAATGTTCGAGTCGCACATGAGTTCGACTCGAACTCGAAGCTCCTCCCTAGTCATGACTGGGACTGATAAAGGGTTTCATAGAATTCTAGAAACGTGTTCAGAATTCCCTAAAAGTCTCTCACCATATCTACCCATGGGTGTCTAAGTTGTAGTACAGAGGTCGGGGCATATATAGGTTTTGCTAGAAAGGCCAATAGGCGGCTGCTTTTGTCGCCAAATTCAAAAATAGATCTGGTTTGATGTAACTGTTTTTTTTTATTACGTTCAGTTAGAAGTAGCTTATACTGTCTCGTCAGGTCCTGCCAAGATTGATAAGTACTAGGGGATGGGTCTTGAATATATTTCTGTTCAGCAGCACTGAGTTCTACATGTTTCATGTCAGAGTTCAAGGCCTTGGAGAAATCTCTCGTCTCTTTAGCAAACACTCCCCTCATAGTGGCTTTAAAGACCTCCCATTGATTGTGGATCATGGTTTCCACACCATTCTCTCTCTAATAATGACCAATAACCTATTTGCATTTCAGGGTTATATATTCCTCCTGTAGCCATTGCGTATTCATATGCCGTTGTCTTCTCCCACTGGAGGCATTGAAATCTATTATGACCTCCATCAGGGAATGGTCTTATAAGGCTCTAGGAGGATATCTGACCCTGGATATAAATCAGGAGACCATCTATGGAGGATAGCAGCAGGTCTATTCTGGTTAATGTCTTATGAGTCTCCGAGTGACAGGAGTACTCTCTGACTCCAGGGTTGTTTCAACGCCACACGTCAGTAAGAGCATAGCTTTCCAGCCATGAAGAAAGAGTGTGGCGTGAGTCAGAAGCACATCCATGTCTGTCTAGAGCCCCATCTGACACCACATTAAAATTGCCCATCATCAACAGATGGCCCTGTGTGATCAGTGCAGCTTCCTTTAGCATGTCCTCTAATATTTGGAAAGTGAATGGCGGCGGAATATATACACAGACCAATGTTAAGTATACATTGAACATTTGACATACCAGTATAGCGTATCTACCATTAGGGTCTGATTTGACCTGTATACTATGCGCTGCAGCCTTTTTTGTAACCAGAATAGCAACCCCTCGTGAATATGTGGAGTATTCAGCATGGATAACTCTCATAATATTGGCTTTTTTTAATGCCATAACTTTAGACCCTTGTAGATGCGTCTCCTGTAACAGGATAGTATTGGGTTTATACCTCTTTAAAAAATCAAATATAAGGGACCTCTTTACCTTTGAGTTCATACCACGCACATTCCAGGACAGTACACTTATCTTACCCGCCATTTATATAGGAAGGATACCAATAAACATTCTCTGGAAGAGCAATGGCCAACCAGTCTTTGGTCAGCTCATCCATCCTGTTGGGATCAAAACAGAGAGAAATAACAACACACAGCACTAGCCAATAAAACCTGAAACCCCTCCCTTCCCTCCCTGCACACAACCCCAACATGTTGTGCGCCTGTATCCCATAACTGCGACAGTAAACGACCTCGGGGGTCACAGGTCTTTAGTACCACACCAGTAGCAGCACACTAGTGTGTAAAGTCTCTTGAAGGAACTCAGTAACGTCCGGTAGTATAACCAATTCTTCCTTAAGGTAGCCCCAAAAAAACAGGGGGATGCAGCAAAAGGATGTAGTTCAAAAGTCAGAACTGGTAAGCAGGAGAAAAACTAGGGATAAGAAAATAAAAATAGGTGAAAAAATGTAATTCAGTCTACAAACATATGATTAGTCCATCTGGGAACTGAGAAAGAAAAGTCTCAACGCAGGCGTTCATTAGATTTGCAGGAGTCATTTTCTAATCAATTGACAAGTCGGCATGGGACTTCATGCAAAATGAATGTAGTGTCAGGAAGAAAATAAAGAGCTACACCTCTATGTAACCAGAGAGTGTGTGAATGGCCTGTCTCACAGGTAGAGGGCAAAAAGAAACACAGATTATTCATCTATGTGCTGTAGGGCTATTGCGCCCCCTAGCACCCAACCAATGTGATGCTTCCGGGGGGTGTTGAAAAAGAAAACTTTGCCCCTGTCCACCACTCTCAATTTTGCAGGATATAGCATACTGTATGCCAGTTGTAAATCTCACATCCTTTTCTTCACATGAACAAAGCTGGCCCTTTGTTTCTGTGTGGCCGCCGAGAAGTCAGGGTAGATTGAAATGCGATTACCATTATACTGTAGGTCACCCAGGGAGTGTGCTGCACAGAGGATGTTTTCAAGAAGTCCTCAGGTTGTTTACCCTCTGCTTTCTCAGGAAACCCCACAAAGCGAACATTGTTTCTTCTTTGATGGTCCTCCATGTCTCCCAATCAGTGTGGACAGTGATTTCTCTTTGCTTAGTTTGTGCGGTGCTTTCTAATGGGTGGATTACATCCTCCATGTCACTGATTCTATGTTCAGCTTCTGTTGCTCTCTCCCTGATATTCTGCAAATCTTGATCGATAAATGACATTTCTGCCCGCATGCTGTCTATGTGTGCTGTTAGGGTGGTTTGGCATGTGAATATGGCCTCCATTATTTGTTCAGGGAGGGCTTCCCTTCTCCCTCCACCAGCACCACATCCCCTGGATCTGTGTGGGGCAGCCTGTCTAAGGAGAGACCCCTCCTCAGCCCTCTAGACCTGCGGGGCAGTTGGCTTACCTTACTGGAGGTAGTGGGGGATTGAGTCTCTCCACTCTGCTGTGTGCTGCTTGGGCCCCAGTCCATCTCCTTGTGGTGGCTACCATCTTGGGATTCCCATGCCAAGCATGAGAAACCTTCAGCAGCTGAATCCATGGGTGCCGGCACGTATTTAATCATCTCCCACTTTTCTGCCCACTCCAGGGTGTATTAGGGTGCCGAATTGGGTCAGGATCCATGTCGCTGACACTCAGAATGATTGCAGGAGAATTCGTCTCGGCCAGGGGGCTCTCACTCAGTGCTGCTTACATGTCCACCGCTAGCTCTGCCCCCCGAAATAATATTTAACAGCAGGGTCCGTTCCTGCGCCCAACAAGAGTAACTGTGAGGGGTTACCATGTTCTGCCACCACCATCAAGACCTAAGGCCCAATTTTTCAGCAGAGTATATAGTGCAGTCTGTATAGTATATATAATGCAGTTCAGAGTATATAGTGCAGTCCGTATAGTATATATACTGCAGTTCAGAGTATATAGTGCAGTCAGTGTAATATATATAATACAGTGCAGGGTATATAGTGCAGAGTACAATATATAATATAGTGTATTGAAGTGGTTAAGGGGAGACCTATGACAGAATTAAGAAAAAAACAGCATGGGTTCCCCCATCCATACCAGGCGTTTTGGGTCTGGTATGGATTTTGGGGGAGACCCTCACGCCATTTAAAAAAAAATTGGCTTGGAGTTCCCCTTACTATCCATACCACTTACTATCCATACCAGACTCGACAGGGCCTGGTATGGACTGGGGGAGGAAACCTTCGCTGTTTTTTTCAATGATTTTTTATGTATATTACCGGGATCTGGCAATACATTACAGCCGTGAATAATTTTGAATGACATTTTTTCCTTTAGAAATGTCACTTTTCTGCAGTACTGTTATAAACATGGGAAAAATGCGCTACTTTACAGGCAGACTAAGGGGACCCCTCAGGCACGATATTTAAAGGAATATTTCATTTTTATTATTTCACTTTAAGCATTATTAAAATCACTGCTCCTGAAAAAACGGCAGTTTTAAAAACTTTTTCTGCATTGATCCATGTCCCCTGGGGCAGGACCCGGGTCCCCAAACACTTTTTATGGCAATAACTTGCATATAAGCCTTTAAAATGAGCACTTTCATTTTTCACATTCGTGTCCCATAGAATTTAACGGTGTGTGCATGTTCGTACAAATTTTTTCTGTTCACAAGTTCTGGTGCAAACCGAACTGGGGGGGAGTTCGGCTCATCCCTAGCCAAGGGTACTAAAATCTGCTGTTTCCACCTGAATTCCGGGTTGGCCAATGAATGGGGGAGGGACGGGCGCTGCAGAATTGGTGGGCTGCCAATCAGGATTAGCAAACACATCAGGAAGGGCACTATGGGCTCTACGGACCTTTCTTTGAGCTCTTGGTGGCTGCAGGACACTACTTGTGCTAGCCACTGCACCAGCTTGAACTGCACTTATGGGACTCGCCACATCACCAAGTGTTACTGCAGTGCTGGTTTGTCTACGACCGGGATGTACTAGGCCGCTGGTGCTTGCCAGTTCACCAGAAGGATGAGTGACACTAGTACTGGCTCTTTGCTCCATACGAGAACCATATGGTTGTTGCACCTCAGCAACAGAAGAACGGGGTCGGGTACGCCTGACCTTAGCAGGGACCACTACTCCGTCATCAGAGCTATCGGTCAGGGTGCTCTCTACCGGTTTGTATACTGAGCCTGAATCTGACAGTGAGGTCTCTTCAATGCTGTACTTCTGTTTGGATAGTTTGGCCACTAAATTTATAGGTACAGCTAGTGAGACTCACAGATAAAAGAGAACCTGGTTGTCAGTGACTGCTTCAATCGCTACAAATAAAAATGAACTGTTAGTTGTAGCAGGGATCAGGGGTGACTCTGCTAACGCTGCAGTTTTGTGTGCTGTGTTTTGTAATCTAGTAACCAGAATTTATTGATGACTTGGATGGGCTGAGCTTTGCAGAGGGGCTAAACACAGGTGTCTGGACTGATCCTGCTAATGCTGTGTTTTTGGGAATGCTTTACTATTGGGTGCGCTAATATAGTTCTGATCAGATCAAAGATATTGATCCATTCAGATACTATACTAGTAATGGAGCTATATAGTGTGTGTGTGTGTGTGTGGGTGTATAAGTGTACCTGGAACTAATTTGTTGCTGTCCGGGATTGACGCTGACCCTAACTGACACTAAAACCTACTGATGTCACCCGTGACACTAATACAGTGATCAGAAAAGAGATCTGTACACTATACTAGTGACACTGGGACAGGGAGTGAAAGGGTTAACTCGGGGCAATCAGAGGGTTAAACCTTTATTAGGGGGTTAATGGGGGGTACCCTAAGCCCACCTGGACCCACCACTAACTGCCCTAACGCTGCTTAGTGTCACAAGTGACACCAATACAGTGACCTGTGAAAAATCTGAAAACTGCACTTGGTGACACTGTGACAGGGAGTGAAAGGGTTAAAGAGGAAGTAAACCCTGATGGGGTTTACTTCCTCCTTTGCTCCCTGCAAAGCCTGCAAATTAAAAGCATAAAGGGATAGTATGCATCGCATACTAGCCCATTATTTGACACTTACCTGCAAACGAAGCCCGCGCTGTCCCCTGTGCAGGCCACGTCCATCTTTTCCCCTCTACCTTCTGGGGCAGCGGAGTCAGGCTTTGTGACTGGCCGGAGCCACGTGACATCACTCCCGTGCATACATGTGGGAGCCATCAGTCACGGCACACGCTGGGGAAGAAACAGCACGGTGGCCTGTTTCTTCACAGCGCATGCACCGATAAAAACATTGGCGCACTACAAGTGAAATATCTTCTAAACGGAGCACGTTTAGCAGATATTTCCATTACCTAAAGGTAAGCCTTATTCTAGGCTTAACTATAGATAAAAGTAAGACAAAAGGGTTTACAACCACTTTAATTGGGGGTGATCAAGAGGTTAAATGTGTACCTACATATCCTGTCAGTGTAGTGTTGGTGTACTCACAGTAGATGTCTTCTCCTCGATCACTGGAAACTAAAAGGGCTCCAGGAGGGGAGATGACATCACTTCCTCTGCCTGTGTTTACATTACACAGAGGACAGTCTGCCATTCACCAGAACCGATCAGCAGGTCCAGGCCAGAAATCATTGACCTGGGCCTGTAGACTGATCGGTTCTGAAATCAATCCAATCATTGTGGGGAAGACGGGGGTGCGCGCCCCCCATACCCACGCTCGTTACCGATTTACAATGATGGCGATTCACGCAGGAGAGCCAAACCTGCTGCAGTACAACTGTGGCGGCTGGTTGGGAACCGGTTAATGTATTTTCTGTATTCTCTGTATGAAGGTAAAACATCTTCTGCATGCAGCTCCCCCCATCCCCCAATACTTACCTGAGCCTGATCTCCATCCAGCAATGTGCACAAGAGCAGAGGATCTCTTGGCTCTCTCCCTCCTCATTGGCTCAGACACAGCAGGGGGAGCCATTGGCAGAGGAAGACTTGGGACTTTTTATGGCAGACAAGGACTCATAAAGGGGATGGGAGTTAGGGATGTTCATCATTTCTTCTAGTGATGGGGGAGGGGTAACTTTCCAGGATTTATAACTCCTATCCTGCAGAAGGGAGACAATGACAGATGATATTTCTGGAGTATGAGTTGTATTGGTTATGGGACGGCCTTTTGTACAGAAGTGAGAACTGTCTGAGGTCTTTGTCTTCAGTGTCTTTATTATGGTCAGGACAAAACTTTCCATTTATAGATTTGTAAATATAAAATATTCTATATAAATAATTCACATTTTCATTTTCAGCCAGCAGGTGGAGATGAAATCTCTTTTCCACATGTTTACCTGACTGTCCTTCCCGGATCACTGTACAATCCATGTTATTAACAGAGCTCAGTAGCTCAAGCTGTAATTTCCCTTAATGACTCAGAGGAGGGGGAGGGGGGAGCAGATTGCTGAAACCCACCGGAGGGACCTCACTGGATATTGTGTGAAAATTGAGGATGAATTGATCCATGGTGTCTGTAGCTACAGAGGTCAGTGAGGTCTCGGTCACACGTGTGTCAGTACCATGTGATTATGTGACATTTATTCAGCATTTCTAAAGCCTGATAACCGCCTTCCATGCCTGCCATGAATATTACAATGGCAGCACACAGTGCTGGTCACACAGGAGCGGTAGCGTTGTGTCGTGTTATAAATGAAGCCGCATGTCGCTGTCATGAGACATCCACGCTTGTCAGTCACCTCCATTCATTTCATGGTGATGTCCAATAATCACTGGGCATTGGAGGACAGACAGCGGAGGCTCCGGTATCCCAGAATGCACTGGGAAATAATAGAGAAGTAGGACAGAGCAGCTCCGGTCACTTCTGGTTGTACAGAACAGCCGTGTGGTAACTCCAATAGCTTCTGTGTGCCGGAAAAATCACCAACCAGCCGGCAATACTGACAGTGCCAGGCAGGAAATGTGTCACTGCACAGCCAAAAACCTCTTATAATTATATATACTAATCAGCTGAACACAGAAGGATTCATCCACAAAATCCAACACCAAATACATAGAAAGAGAACTGTGCAGCACTACAAGTGAGACTCCCTAAACCTAAAAATAGGATTTTTATTTCAAATGTTTAAACAATCCACACGTGTTTCAGCACAATTATACAGGAATATTACAATGTTATAAAAAACAATATAAGTAAGATATATTCAAAGTGTTCAATATCGCAGCATGATGAGTGGGACCACCCAAACTTTAGCATACTATGTACATGCAAAAAACCTACTTTGTGGTCGGCCATATATGATTGGTGATGTGCAGTGACACCTCCCTTACAGGATAGATATAAAGATAGCTGTGCAGCGCTAGAAGTGAGACTCCCTAAACCTAAAAGTGTTAATATTTACACATTTTAAACAAATAACACAAATATACATGATGAAGCCCCGCCTAGGGAGTAACGTGTAAGGGGGAGACGTCATCACGCCTGTCAGATACACTAGGAGAGTCTCTGCTATACTGTTATGAAGGAGAGGAGGGTCGCCGGCCGCTCTGTGCATTCTTACATGGATATATTGTGATTCTATGTGAGGATATATTACATGTTATTATTAATAAACTATTAATGACCAGAGTATCCCAGCTATTGTGACACATACAAATAAAACAGATCTGGTAACAAGTCACCAAGCGGGTATTATCCTCAGACCGGGAAATCTTTCCTCCAGGGATTACATGGATGAGATTACAAAGAGAAAGATTCCCTCAGAGAGAGGAGAAGACATGAGAAGAGGACAGGTGATGGAAGATTCTACATGGGTGAGGATGGAGGACACCCAGAGATAGAAGGAAACACTGAGAGACGGGAACAATCACAAGATGTCACATCTCCCCATCACTGCAGATCACACATTTCTCTTACCGTAATTCCTGAATTTTACTCTCCGGGTTCTTCAGAAAGGAAAGAGAATCAGACATCATTTTATGTCCTGAAGAGGAGGAATCTTTTTCTTCTGCGTTGTCCTCCTCCGGACAATTTTCACTGGAAATAATACAACGCAGAAATCTAAAAGCCAATAATAAGATAATAATTAGCACCAAGAATGTATGACCTCTGACACCAAGAATAACAATGTAACACCCAACATTTCCCTTCCACATGGCTGACTTCCCTCTGGCTCTACAGTCTCATACTGGACCTAATTATTATTATTATTATTATTATTCAGGATTTATATAGCGCCAACAGTTTACGCAGCGCTTTACAATATAAAAGGGAGACAATGCAGTTATAATACAATACAGTACAATAGGATTAAGAGGGCCCTGCTCAGAAGAGCTTACAATCTAATAGGGTGGGGCAAGTGGTACAAAAGGTTGTAACTGTGGGGAATGAGCTGGTGGAAGTGGTAGGAGATTAGTTGGAGACGTGATAGGCTTTCCTGAAGAGATGAGTTTTCAGGGATTGCCTGAAGGTAGCAAGAGTAGGGGATAGCCGGATAGATGGAGGTAGCGAGTTCCAGAGGATGGGAGAGGCTCTGGAGAAATCCTGGAGACGAGCATGGGAGGAGGAGATGAGAGAGCTTGACAGCAGGAGGTCTTGAGAAGAGCGGAGAAGTCGATTTGGGTGATTTTTGGAGACAAGATTAGTGATGTAGCTTGGGGCAGATTTGTGAATGGCTTTGTATGTTGTGGTTAGAATTTTGAATTTAATTCGCTGGGTGATTGGGAGCCAGTGTAGGGATTGAAGTAGAGGGTTGGCGGACACTGAGCGGTTGGTAAGGTGGATAAGTCTGGCAGCAGCATTCATGATAGACTGAAGAGGGGATAGCCTATGGAGCGGTAGGCCAATGAGAAGGGAGTTGCAATAGTCAAGGCGAGAGATAACAAGGGAGTGAATGAGGAGCTTGGTGGTTTCATTTGTTAAAAAAGGGTGAATTTTAGAGATGTTACGGAGGTGAATTCTACACACTTTTGACAAGTCAGAATCTAGGATTACACCTAGTACCCTGGCGTGAGGGGAGGGACTGATGGTTGCATTGTTGATTTTGATGGAAAAGTCATGGAGGGGGGCACGGGCGGGGGGGATGATGATGTCACACCCCTGACATTATTTCCCTCCCCCAGATCTCTGAACACAAAGCTTTCCCTCCAAATGTTCTGTGTGATAAATGGTATAATTGGGGGGCAGAGAAAGGGTTAATATGATGCAAATGATGTGATTGTTACCAGAAGTTGTGTAGAAGGTGATATGTGGGAACCACCATTTAGCTCTGGTTCACACAGAAAGTCGCAGCGACTTCCAGCTTGACTTTGCTCTACAACTTCCCGGCAACCAGGTGTGACTTCAAAGTGACTTTACTGAGAAGCATTCCTATGTGACTTTGATGATCCGTGTGTAGAGCTGGTAGATTTTCATCTAGCGCTTATAGGTAAATTTAGTGGGTTATCTGTTTCATACATAGTCAGATTAGCCTCTGTTCCAGTTTGCTGCATGTAGTTTCGCACTGTGCCTGTAGGTGTCATTGTCGCCATGGGTCGGTGTTGGAAAGGCAACACGTTGAAGCGTATGGGTGCTCTTCTGTCCCGGAGATAACTCAGTGGAGGTGGTCCTCCGAGTTGCATTCTGGGAGAGGGTATTTATGAGACAGACGCCATGTTTTAGGGTTCGTTCCGTTCCACCTGCTGGCCCTCCTGGCCGACAGGTATGTGTTAGGAGTACTACTGCGTGGTCCTCCGACTGGGAGGACCACGTTGCTGCAGCGTGTGGGTGGGCCCAGAAGCCTGTCTGGGGCCTACCACAGCGGCAGAGGAATGGTCCTGAGCTGTCTGTCCTACGGGAAGAAGCTGGACAACTGAGAAGATCCCAGGGGAGGACCCGTCATGGAAGGATCATGCAGAGTGCTGGTCTGGAGAGGGGCCTGGTGGCTCGGTTGGAGGACGCATCCTAAAGTTATCCTACTGCATAGTACTGCCGGGTCGGCTTAAAGGTTCTAGTGCTGTGTTTGCTATTCATCATAAACCATTACATCCTGTGGCAGAGGATCATACGACTTTCTATTCCATTCAAGTCTGTGGCAGAGACTTTTGTTGGTGCTGCGTACTGGCTGCTAGGTTAGTGAGGGAAACCTATCCGTGCGGGCAAAGATTCAACTCTAAAAGGAGAGTACATTCATCTACAAGATTCCAATTCCTAATATTATATCAAGAAAAGGTATTTAAACTTCCCTGCAACTTTCCTTCTACCTCTTTCCTGCTACTTCCTTAAGTTACCCCTTTATTAAAGCATTGGAAAAGATACTCAAGTGTCTGGTGTCTACACTGTCTGGTATTAATTTCTTTTTTTTTTACAATTATTTTATTTATTTCAAGAACATGGTCGAGTACAAGTATTGGATGGATACAATTAGTTGCGTAGTACAAACATTGGATACATACAATCAGTTGCCTAATACAGCGTTGCTATTATAAACTATAATTGAAGACAATGTACAACCGATAAAGGACAAGCCGGTAGTCGCCATCCGCACTGTATCCGGTATTCACAAAGCACGAGTGTAGACAACCAACATATGCTGCTCCATTTGAGGACTCGGACCAGTTCTAAACTCTTTTATAATTTTATATATTAACATAACAGGAGCCCGGTGAGCCCGGGCTCAGGTGAAACATAGAAGAGAAGAGAAGAAAAAGAAAGAATGGAAGAGAACAAAAAGTGAAGAGGCGGGGAGAGGAAATGTGCGGGGGGATGTACCTAGCGTGATCTCACCAAACACAGTAGAGCAACAGGGTGAACTCCGGAGGTATACCATAGCCAACAGAGCTATTGATTGAAGGGGTAGTTGTATACATTCTAGTCGCCTCCAGGCCAGCGTCAAAGAGGGTTTGTCCCTCCTCTGAGAAAAAGAAAACGTTCCATAGTGACCATGTCTCGGAATACCGTTCCTGTTGGTTTCTTGAGGAAAGAACCAAGTCTTCCATTATGCTAAGTTCTCTCACCTTGTGTATTCACATTACTATTGTCGGGGGTTGGAGAGACTTCCACTTAAGAGGTATGCATGCCTTAGCGGCATCAAGGAGGTGGCGAATAATAGATTTTTTATATATCTTCCCTGGTATACTAGAGGCATGGAGTAGGAAGAAGGCCGGATCGTCTGGTATTACACGTTCCGTGAAATTTTGTAGGATGCGTCGGACCTCCTTCCAGAAATGTTCTAGTTTGGGGCAGGACCAGAAAATGTGTAGTATGGTGCCTTTCTCACTCTGGCATCTCCAACACTGATCAGAGGTGTCAGGGAAAAATTTCTTCAGGTTCGCTGGTGTTTTGTACCACCTAGTAAGGATCTTAAAGTTGGTTTCCTGTGTTTTTGTACAAATCGAGGATTTGTACATAAACCTGAGTATGTGTCGTCTCTGTGGCATATTGAAGGTTTTATCTAGGTCTCGTTCCCACTCCGTAATGCAGTTCAGTACATAGGGCTCAGTAGGAGTGATTAGTAATTCGTAACAGGTGGATAACGTGTAGTGCATCACACCTGTCTCCGAACAGTATTCTTCGAAAGTGGTAAGGGGCCTGGCAAACAACTCCGGGGTCGGAAGAGCCCCAAAAAAGTGAGCAATCTGGAGAGCACTCCAAAATTTCAATCGGAAAGCGCCCGCCTGGTCCGCCAATTCTGAAACCGTCGGCCATTTCCCGGTTGTTACGTAGTTGGAGGCTTGCATACAGCCTGCTCTCAGCAGGCCCCGGTATTCCACGCCGCCCACTCCCGGAGGAAAGAGCGGGTTCCCCAATATCGGATAGAGGGGAGAAGTCTGCGAGGATATGGAGGCCACCGAAATCAGGGCTGAGCAGAGTTTGGTCATGTTACCTATTAAAAGGTGATCCGCCATCTCCCTTGGCAGGGAGAGAAAGCACCAGGGGGCCCTTCCGAGAGGAACGGTCGACTGACCTTGTCTAATACGCACCCATATTTTAAAGTCTGCATGTCTATTCCAGTCGATCAGTCTACTCAAGTGTATAGCTTGGTAATACCGGTATTTACGTATGTCCGGAACTGCCAACCCCCCATATTGCTTGGGTAACATCAGTTGATCCCGGTTTATTCACGGGCGTTTCTGTGCCCAGATAAAGTCAAAGAAAATCTTTTGGACCTGCTTAAAATATGTGGATAGTATATGTATTGGTAATGCTTGGAGAAGGTAAAGAAACTTGGGAAGCATGCTCATTTTATTAATGTTGAAAAAAGAGAAAGGGTTTGGCGGGACTTTAAATGAGACGTGCAGTCAGCATTGGCGGGTGTACAAAGCGGTATATTTAATGTCCATCATGAATAAAAATTCATACAGTGAGATACATGATAAAACAGCAAAATTTATATACATACATATAGGAACATGAAATAAACATGACAGTGTGTAGACCCCCCTGCTACATTGACTGAGAACTTCCTATTGTTTGAAGTTGCTGATAACATTGCAAATGTCCATACAAATGAAAAATCCATGAAGACAGAAAAGTGGTTTAGACATTGTATGTACTACGGCTCTATGCGTTTTGTGGAGTGTGTTAGTCCACTCATCAGGAGCGACAATGTCTTTGCTCTGAAAGAAAGGACAATGAAAAATGTCTAAGTGGTTGTCTTAAAGGGGAAGGTACACCCAGGGAAAAGCTGTAATATGTAAAAAATATGCTCTGAATGGTACTCACAACCGCCATGTGGAGATGCACTCTTGAGAACTAGAGACTCCCCTAGGGGTGTCCTGTCCGGGAGCTGTGGCGGGGTATGGCACAAGCGGGCCCAACAACAGGGCCCCACGCTGAGGGAAACTGATCACACATCGGTGGCTCGATTGCACCAATAAAATGGTGGCTAACAAAAATCTTGAATGATTTCTAAAATGTAAGTATAAATGTATAATAAATTGTCAGATAAACTCAAACTGTGCTTAATTAGAAGCAGAGTAATATAGTCAGGACAGTGTGGCTAGTTTTTTTACCTGGTGTTGAACCTGGAAACGGCAGGATGTGCATGCAATAGAGGTCAACCAAACAATGAAATTTGAGCCAGCAATGTGGGCAGAACGCCCCAGATGGGGTCAATATAAGAGCCCGCACGTGCAGACCCGCCTAACGCCACGTAAGATGTGTAGGGGGAGGAGATGACGCTGTTGCCAGGGTGACGACGTCACTGGCCATGGGCGTCAGAAATCCCACCCACTGGGTGCAGGTGGAAAAAGCACTGACAACGTCATGATGTATGCAAGAGCGCCGTACATATGACGTGTGTTAACGTGGCGTCGATGCGCAGCACAGAGCAACCTCCCCATTCCAAAGGGGGAGAGGGGAGAGGTGCGCATCGTAGCTCCCGGACATGTGAGCGAGCTAATGAGCTCGCTCATCCAGATTGGGGGAGGCATGAACATCGCAGTGTAAATGGACCAAAGCGTGGTAGATGGAGTGAAAACAAAAAAGAAAAGGGCCATGGGTGTTGATAACCTAGAAGAGTTATAAACCTAAACAAGAAACAAAGAAAAAACCTTGGTGCTGCCATGGAGTAGCCAGCTCAAGCTGAACAATGTGTATAAAATAATAAACCAATAACCGCTCTGGAAATGTACACCTCATGAGGACTGCACGTTTCCATCCCTAATTGCAATAAAAAGGAAAAAAGGGGAACGGTGGGACTTCAAATGAGGCGGTAGCCTCCATCCCAGTTTCATATGAAAAAAGAGAAAGGGTTTGGTGGGACTTTAAATGAGACGTGCAGTCAGCATTGGCGGGTGTACAAAGCGGTATATTTAATGTTCATCATAATTATCGGATAGAGGGGAGAAGTCTGCGACGATATGGAGGCCACCGAAATCAGGGCTGAGCAGAGTTTGGCCGTGTTACCTATTAAAGGGTGATCCGCCATCTCCCTTGGCAGGGAGAGAAAGCACCAGGGGGCCCTTCCGAGAGGAACGGTCGACTGACCTTGTCTAATACGCACCCATATTTTAAAGTCTGCATGTCTATTCCAGTCGATCAGTCTACTCAAGTGTATAGCTTGGTAATATGTCCAGAACTGCCAACCCCCCCATATTGCTTGGGTAACATCAGTTGATCCCGTTTTATTCGCGGGCGTTTCTGTGCCCAGATAAAGTCAAAGAAAATCTTTTGGAGCTGCTTAAAATATGTGGATAGTATATGTATTGGTAATGCTTGGAGAAGGTAAAGGAACTTGGGAAGGATGCTCATTTTAATAATGTTGCAGTGACCAAACCAAGAATGGAGGCCTGTTTTCCATTTATCTAAAAGTATTTTACCTTTTTGCAACAATAAAGGGAAATTAAACTCGAAAATTTTGGCTATGTTGGGTGGAATCAATGTGCCTAAATAGTTCAGTGCTTTGTCTGTCCATTTAAATGTAAAGGTTTCTTGAAGCTGAGCGATCAATAATTGAGGGAAATTGATCCCCATTGCTTCCGACTTGGTGAAATTAATTCGGAGGTTGGATAAAGTTCCATACCTCTCAAACTCCCTCATCAGATTAGGAAGTGAGATCAAAGGATTTGTGATGGAAAATAGCATGTAGTCGGCATAGGCTGAAATTTTCTATTGGTCCTCTCCTATTTTAATTCCAGTGATGTCCGGGTTGAGTCTGACTTAAAGGGGTCAGATAAAATACCGTTCGCTCGAACCCGAGCTGCTGGTCGGGAGTAAATCGCGGATATCCACTGTAGCATTCTGTTGCCAAATCCGGCATATCGTAAGACTGCTACCATTAAGTTCCAATTCACCCTGTCAAAGGCCTTCTCCGCATCAGTACTAAGAAATATGCATTGTGTCTGGGATTTGTTTAGTATCTGAAGCAGGTTCAACACTTTTGTAGTATTGTCCCTAGCCTCCCGGGTAGGGACAAATCCCACTTGATCCAAATGGATCAAGTTAGGGATAAGATGTTGAATCCTGTTGGCCAGTATTTTTGTAAAGAGTTTTAGGTCTAAATTGAGCAAAGAGATTGGCCTGTAACTTCCACAGGAGGCTAGGTCCTTCCCTTCCTTAGGGATCACTGAGATGTGTGCCAATAAGGTGTCAGCTGCAAACCATGCAGAAGAGTCAAGTGCATTAAACAGCTTAACCATGTACAGGGCAAGAGAAGGTAGTAAGGTCCTGTAATAATTGCCCGTCAGACTGTCTGGGTCTGGTGCTTTGCCCTGTTTAATGTTACCTACCGCTACTTGAAGTTCCTCGATGGTAATGGGGTTTTTAAGAGTGTCTCTGTCCTCCACAGCTAATTGGGTCATAAGTGAAGATGTGAGGTAGGAGTCTATCTGTTCCTGGGTGGGAGGTTTGGTCTGTAGATTATACAGGGAGTTGTAAAACTCCCGGAATTCCCGTGCTACATCGTGGGGTTTCGTGACTTTGGGTCTGTTGGGTGGGACTATATGTGGGATGTAAGTCGTTAGTCTCTGCTCTCGCAGTGTTCTTGCTAAGAGTTTCCCGCATTTATTTCCAGACTCATAGGAGAACCTCCTGTAGATCTGCAACGCTGCCTTGGCTCTAAATTGGAGAAGATCCGTAATTTGAGTACGTTTGGAAAGGAGATCCCTCTCCAAAGAGGGGGAATGTACTCTTTTATGGCGGTTCTCCAGCGCTGCAAGATCTGCAAGAAGCACCCCGAGCTGTTCGGTGCGCCTCCGCTTGAGTCTGGAACCATGTTTTATCAACACGCCTCGGATAACCACCTTGTGTGCTTCCCAGATAATACCCGGGTCGCAGTCAGGTGTGTCATTGGCTTTAAAATAAAGATCCAGTTCTTTTGTTACATCCGCCAGTACTTCCTTATCCTGCAAGAGGCTTTTGTTCAGTCTCCATTGATTGGTCTTGGCCGTTAGGAAGTCCTGAATGGCGTATGACAGAAAGATCGGGGCGTGATCCGACCAGGTAATGGAGCCAATAGCGGAGGCTCGTACTGCGTGGAGTTGGACATGGGGGATAAGGAAATAGTCAATACGTGAGTAGGACTTGTGGGGAAGAGAAAAGAAGGTGAAGTCCTTTTCAGCAGGGTGTAAAAGGCGCCATACATCAATTAGTTGGTTGTTATGTAGAGATTGTGTAATGCGATTACGTGATGAGAAAGAAATAGACGAGAGACCGGAGGAAGTGTCATCTGCTGGGGCCAATGGGACATTTAGATCACCCCCGACAATCAGATGGCCCTCCGAATAGGAGGTCAGACGCCTAAGCGTCCAACTCAGGAACACCTCCTGGTGATCATTGGGGGCATACAAATTAGCTGGGGTAACCCTGACGTCGCCCACCATGCCCTTAACAAACAGGAAGTGACCCCCAGGGTCTGTAATTGAGTCTACATGGGTCCATGGCACCTTTCCCGAGAGGAGGATGGACACCCCCCTCGACTTGGCTGACTGATTAGTGGAGTGGTACACTGTAGGGAACGATCGGTTCTTAAGGATGGGCAGTTTGTCGTCTCTAAAATGTGTCTCCTGTATAAAGGCTACATCTGATTTAAGGCGGTGTAGGTCTTGTAGGAGCATCCTCCATTTCTCCGGCGTGTTTAAGCCTTTGGCGTTGAGTGAGACCACATCTAGGACCTCCGTGGGAGGAATGGTGTAAAATGGGAAGGGGGAAGGGAGAAAAAGAAGGAAAGGAAGTGCAAAGAGGCAGAGGTGAAAAAGAGCAAAAAGATCAATGTAAGAAGTCAGATAGCAAGGAAGAACTAGACAGCCGTGCTGAGGCACAGCAGGCTAGGGTAACCTATAAATGAGGCAAGTTTTTGCCAAGACGCTCACCAGTCAGAAACCGGAAATTGAGCGTAAACCTATTTGGGAGAGAGGCTAGACAGGACCGAGGAAGAAGTCCCCAGCCCACCCCACCCACCCCAGCAACATCAAAATGGTTAACAAAACATATAACAGCATGAAGATAATACAGGTATAATGCAACATATATGGAATATCCACGAACAGTCATCTCAATTGCACGTGGTCAAGAAAATACTGCCATTGTGAACGTGTGTTCCCCCGAAACCCCCCACTCCCGGTGTGCAGGTGGTGTCCAGGCCGTTTCTTAAGAGAACGGGTCAAATCTCCTATACGCCTGTGTGGGTCATTGCTGCCTGTAGCTGTTAGGGTTATTCTGAAGTGTGTCAATACAATACGGGCCCCAGGTGTGTGTGGTGCCCAATTCAGACCTGCCCTTCCTCTTGGGATGTCACGGTCAGGTATATGGATGTTAAGGAGGGGCCGCAAGGAAATCAAAGCCAACAGACTAGCATTACGTGGTTCACCCATCAGATTCATAAGCCCCATTTCTCCTTACCCAGCAGTGATGAGGGGTCTTATCAACCAACCCCCCACGGAGCCACCCACAGCAGATGCCTATTTGCATATGTATTGTAGTGGAAGATAACGTAGCTCACCACGTTGTGTCCCCATTCAGATCCCCTAGGAGAGAGGGGTAGGAGACAATGATCAACCGAGGGAAGGGGAATGCCCCTCTCCCCCCCAAGATCATCTCCCCTGCCATCCCCCAAGATCATCCATGTTCATGTCCAAGGCATCCCAAACAAAGACATATGTTGTCATTACGGGTGTTCTAGAACCCAATACCCAGCACATCAGTATCTTCAAGCAACATGTGACATTGAAAACTTACAAGTCTTTGGTCGTTAGGACGGGTAAAGATACGTTCCCCAAAACGTGTGTAATTGCAGCCTGTTCAGTAGCCTAACTCTCTGCAACGGCGGGAACTCCACGGCTCCGCAGAGAGGGATGAATTAGCAGGGAGCATGGGGAGCAAAATGTCTCGGTGCGGCCACACAGTTGGGGGGGGTTCTACCTGAGACTTAGTCTGTTCCCGGAGGGGTGGGGGACCGATGCACTAGAAGGAGATCTGTATTGAAGCCATCACAGCTGGGTAGGACAGGATTGCAGCCGCTCCATAGTAAACTAAGGTGTGGGGAGGAAGGGGGACACATCAATGACATCAGTTCATTCAGGACTCACGCGGCTGATTCGGGGAAGATGCCGGGGATCTCCTTCGACTTCTCTGCTGACGTGCCGGTGGAGGTCCCCCGACTGCCGATGTGCCCGGTCTGCCGATAGATCTCGGGAGGTATTGAAGCCAGTCGGGGACCTGAATAGGGGAGGATCCTAGGAAGGAAAACAAGGCAGGCAGATCCGAGGTTGTGCAGAATATGAAGGAGGTGGAATCCCTCTTGATCAGGACAGTCAGCGGGTATCCCCAGCGGTAGGTACAGCCATGTCTCCTCACTAACTTTAGTACCGGGCGAAGGAGTGCTCTGCGCCTCAGCGTTGCCCGTGAGAGGTCCGGAAGTATTTTGATAGAAGCTCCTTTAAAGTCCACTTCACCATGCTCCCACACTCTGCGGGAGATCTCCTCTTTCTGCGTGTAGCGGTGCAGGCAGCAAATTACATCTCGCGGTTGGTCCCAAGGCCCTGTGTACCCTGCCAAGCTCCAGGGAGGGCGGAGGGGGATCCAACAGCTTATGGAAGATGGCAGTAACCGTGGCCCCCAGATCCTCCGTGCCTGTGGCTTCCGGGATGCCGCAAAGCCACAGGTTGTTCCTGCGGCTTCGGTCTTCAATGTCCTCCAAGTGAAGTTGTAGCTCAATGGATGCATTCCTGTGTGTGACTTGAGATTGCTCCAGGGCTGTCACTCTTTGCGCCAAGGATGCGTGAGAGGTTTCTCCCAATGTCATGCTGTCTGATAGCTCCTGTACCTCCTCCCGTACCTCCTGGATGTCTCTCCGGTGCGTCTCGTCTAACCGGAGGGGATTTGGTGGGGAGGGCTTGTAACAAGGTACAAATGTCCTGGTCCAGCTAACCAGCCTGCGGGGAGTGCTTGGGGGCTGCCGGATCAGGTCGGAAGGCCGCTGGGGTCCCCGGGAGGTAGGTCGTTGAAGCTAAGGAGTTGGGGGATGAAGGCTGGGAGTAGGGCGCTTGTGTTTCCTGGGAAGAGCCACATGCAGCCGCCATTGCAGTGTTCGGAGATAGTCTCTGGAGCTGTGAGAAAAAGTGTTGAATATCATTCCTGAAAGCACTGGAGCGGGTCACTCTAGTTGTTGCTCTTGTTCTGTATCGTCTTGCTGAACTCATGCCGTTAATAGCAGGTTGAAAAGCCGAGGTAGGCAGGGAAAGGCCAGGAACTCACCAAAGATGCAACTTCATTCGGCCATGTCCAGGCCACGCCCCCCGTCTGGTATTAATTTCAACGGGACCCTAGACCCGGTTCTGGTGAAATTGAAGTAACAAAGGTGACGGTAACAGCCCGCTTTAAACCAGCAGCTCCACCGTGAGTTAGTGCTACACGTGTTTATATCGTGTTTTGTCACATGACAAAACATGCATCTGATAACCGTGATTGGGGCGTCATTAACAAGCAGGCTGCATTTACATCTGCATGATTCTGAATGCACATCAACCGCACAGAAATTGTGTGCTTTGCCGCATGTTTCAGAAATGCGCTGCGACCGCGCATCACGCTTGTACTGCAAAAATGGCAAGACGAGCACAATTCAATACCTTCGCCATCTCCCCATCCTTTGTAACCAGATGTCTTTCCTCATTCTTTATGGGGCCAATAGGGTCAGTCCTACCTTTTTACTGTTTACATACTTAAAGAATTTCTTGGGATTTCTTTCGCTCTCCTCCGCTATGTGTCTTTCATGTTCTATCTTAGCTGTCCTTATTGCACCCTTACATTTCTTGTTGCATTCTTTATAAAGTCTGAATGCTGAGAATGATCCCTCAACCTTGTATTTTTTGAAGGCCTTCTCCTTTGCTTTTATATGTATTTTTACATTGGAGTTAAGCCATCCAGGACTTTTGTTCGCTCTTTTAAATTTATTACCCAATGGGATGCATTGGCTAATGCCCTTATTTAATATGCTCTTAAAGCAAACCCATCTCTCCTCCATATTCTTTGTTTCTAATATTTTATCCCAATTTATGCCTTTTAGCAAGGTTTGTAGTTTAGGGAAGTTGGCTCTTTTGAAATTCAGTGTCTTTGTATTCCCTTTATGTTTCCTATTTGTGTGATTTATACTGAAACTAATTGACCTGTGATCGCTGTTACCTAAATTGCCCCGTATTTCCACATCCGTGATCAGGTCTGTATTGTTGGTAATCAGTAGATCCAGTAATGTTTTATTTCTAGTTGGTGCGTCTACCATCTGACCCATAAAATTGTCCTGCAAGACATTAAGGAACCGGCGAGCCTTAAATGAATGCGCGGTTCCATCCGTCCAGTCTATGTCTGGATAATTAAAATCCCCCATTATGATAACACTTCCCATCCTTGCTGCTAATCCAAATTGTGATAGGAGATCTGTCCCCCTCTCCTCCCTCAGGTTAGGGGGCCTATAGCATACTCCCAGTATTATTTTCCCCTTAGCTTCATCCTTTTGGAGCTCTACCCATAAGGATTCCACCTCCTCTCTAGCTCCCTCAGTGATGTCATCTCTCACATTCACTTGTACATTATTCTTGATATATAGGCATACCCCTCCCCCCTTTTTACCCTCTTTATCCTTGCGGTAAAGGGTATACCCTTGAATGGTTGCCAGCCAATCATGAGAGCTATTGAACCAGGTCTCTGAAATTCCCACAAAATCCAAATCCTCCTCGTACAACAGTATCTCTAGTTCACCCATCTTGTCCGCCAGGCTCCTGGCATTGGTGAACATGCCACATAGTTTAGACCGGTTGCATATTGTCCTCATATTGGGTGTTTCGAGATTGCAACTAGGACTTGTTACTATACTTACCTTGTGTTTTTGTGCTTTGGTTAACCTACCACTAATGCCCCCAATACTACACTCTGGAATATCTTCCGCGCTGACTATCTCTACCTCTGGGCCCTCCCCCCATCGCCTAGTTTAAAAACCCCTCTAACTTTTTGGCCATCTTCATTCCCAGCAGATCTGCACCCTCCTCATTTAGGTGCAGTTCGTCCCTTCTATAGTACCGGTTATCGACTGAGAAGTCGGCCCAGTCCTTTTGCCATGTACATCCCAAATTATTATGTATCTTGGGGGTTTATTTACTAAAAGGTAAATCCACTTTGCACTACAAGTGCACTTAGAAGTGCAGTTGCTGGAGATCCGAGGGGGACAAGCAAGGAAAAGGAAAAAAAAAACAGCATCTTTGCCTCTACATGATTGGATGATAAAATCACCAGTGCTACCCTTCTGATTTTCATCAACTACACTTGTATTGCAGAAAGGATTTGCCTTTAATAAACCCAAAAATACCTAATAATTTGGGGTGTACACAACAAAGTGCTAGAGTGCAATTTGCATAATGGGGACACTAGTTAGATTGACCTGTGTGTCCCCAAGTAAAAATATTGTTAGGGTTTTACTCTCACTTCCTGTTTGGCTATGTGACAGGAAGCAAAGCCAATTTTAATAAAAGAGACACAAAGCCCAACCTAAAAAAAAATAAAAAAAATCTTGATTTCCCTCAAATGTCCACAATTAGAATAGGGTTGTCTTCAGCTTGATTTTAGTTCAGTGCTTTAAATCAGTGCTGCTCAACCCTGTCCTCAAGTACCCCCCAGCAGGCCATGTTTGCAGGTTTTCCTTCTTCTTGCACAGGTGCTTGAAATCAAAGTCAATGGCTTTGTATTTTGGACAGCTATTTTAGATAAGATAAATTTCCTAAACATGTCCTGTCAAGGGGGTACTAGAGGACTGAGGCTGAGAACCACTGCTCAAAAAGAAAATTGAATACTTACCACTCTGAAATGTTACTTTCCTGGTCACTATCCATACACACAATCCATGCATGTGCTACCATGAAGGCACCAGGAAAGTAACTTAAAACTAAAAAAAAATTAAAAAGGGATTTGTCTAAGACATGCCAATCAGCCTAGTTAAGCTGCAGCTAGGAAATCCATTGCAGGAAAAGAACACATATAAAACAAAAAAATTGAAACAATTTTATTGGTCCAAAAAAAACAGGACTTGGAAAAGAAGCAAGGAAAGCAAAATACACACATGTATGTTAATTTGAGACACTAACAGAATATTTTTGAGGTTTGACCCTTTTGCAGTGTATTTTAACAGGAGTTAAAAGGAGTGCACCCACAAATGGACATCTATTAAGGATTAAAACAACATTAGGCACAACATCTTGAGAAAGAATTTTAAAAATAATGCAGCACAGACAGTTAAATCAAAGTGAACAACGTAAAAACAAGAAAAATTGCCAACATAAAAAAAATTTCATGGTAAAATAACCACCACCCAAAAAAAATACAACAAACCAAAGTAACAAATAAATTGCATAAAAACACATCTGTTTTGCAACAACATAACAAACAAAATACAAATAGAAAATACATGTGTTAGAAACTCGATAAGGACACCCAAATGTACACTCTTGCCGGCCCCCCACACACAATCTTGGCTCTTTTCAGGGAAAAGTAAAGCATGCTATCTGCAAGCTTTATATAACATAGGTTTATGTGCTAATGAGGCAATTGCAAACACATGGACAGTCCATTAAACACACAAAATGCAAGTTCACCCAATGTAGAGACAGAACTTCAAAGTGGGTACACCTGTTAAGGATGTCCTTGAATTACTAACCCGAAAAACACACTCTGAGCATGCCCAGAAACATCCAAGTGCTGTTCACACACAAAAAGCACCACCAAAAAAAAACAAAGTCCCTGAGCATGCCCAGAACAACCCAAATGCAACTAGCACAAAATAAGCCATCCCACTGTCCAAAATTAAGCACATCATCCAGCATGCACCAAAATTACACATGGGACAAAACACCCCCCAGTCCAGGGGGGCAACTAAAGAGCCTAACGTTCAAAAGTTCTACAAAAAATACCATTGCAGTCTATGGGAACTGACTTGGCAATTTTACTAGTCCCCACTTGGCTGGCTTATCTTCTAGTTATTGGCTTTAAAATGGCCCAGGTCCCACCCTAAGGGACATATATCAATGTCACCAATTGGACAACCCCAAAAACGAAACAAGGTGAAATGCCTTTAAATATGCCAAATTGCTTGAGGGCCAGTTCACACCAATGCAGTCCAGTGCATATTTTATGCATCAAAAATGCATGGAAAGTCGGTTATATGGTGTGCAATGGCAAAGTTCACATCAGTGCTTGCATTTCCAGTGCGTTCCAGTTCCAGAAAAAAAAGTAGAACATGCTGTATTTTTTTATGCACTGGTTAAGGTTAAGAAAAAAGAGGGCACTGGACTGCATCAAAAATGCACCAAAAACACACTGGAACGCATCAAAAACGCGCATGCAGAAAAGCACCTAGAACATGTCCGGACTGCGTTTCTATGGTGTGAACTGGCCCTAAGAGCCCTTAGGTCCAGATCACACCATAGAAACGCAGTCCGGATGCGTTCCAGGTGCTTTTCTGCATGCACGTTTTTGATGCGTTCCAGTGCAGGGGGTGTTTTTCTTAACCTTAAATAAGAACAAGTGTGTTGCAGTGCATTTTTGGTGCATTTAGGTACCTTCCAGTGCGTTTTTGATGCATTTTACAGCGTTCCAGTACAGTCCACTGCATAAAAAACACACTGGAACTGCAAGCACTGGTGTGAACTACTCGTGGCTATAATGAAATGTCGGTCCTGCAATACACATAATAATTCATTGATAAAAACAACATTAAGAAAAAAAACAAAATTAAGAAAAAAAATGTGTGGGGTTCCCCTAAAATTCCATACCAGGCCCTTCAGGTCTGGTATGGATATTAAGGGGAACCCTGCACCAAAATTTAAAAAATGGCGTGGGGGTCCCCCTCAAAATCCATACCAGGCCCTTCAGGTCTGGTATGGATTTTAAGGGGAACCCCAAGCCAAAAAAAAAATGGCTTGGGGGTCCCCCTCAAAATCCATATTAGACCCTTATCCAAGCACGCAACCTGGCAGGCCACAGGAAAAGAGGGGGGATGAGAGAGCGCCCCCCCTCCTGAACCGTACCAGGCCACATGCCCTCAACATTTGGAAAGTGCTTTGGGGTCCCCCCAAAGCACCCTGTCCCCATTCTGATGAGGACAAGGGCCTCATCCCCACAGCCCTTGCCAGGTGGTTGTGGGGGTCTGCGGGTGGTGTGTTTATCGGAATCTGGAAGCCCCCTTTAACAAGGTGACCCCCAGATCCCGGCCCCCCCTGTGTGAAATGGTAAAGTGGTACAAAAGTACCCCTACCATTTCACATAAAAAGTGTCAAAAATGTTAAAAATGACAAGAGACAGTTTTTGACAATTCCTTTATTTAAAGTCTCTTCTTTCCATCTTCGGGTCTTTTTCCTTCCTTCATCCTTTAGTTTCCTCCATCTTCTTCTTCCTCTGCTTGTTCCTCTGCTTCTTCCTCCGATCCTCGGCTTCTTGCTCCGGTGTTCTCGTCCGGCATCTTCTTCTGCAGTGTCTTCTTCCTGGCTTAGTTCTCGGGCCGCTCCGCATCAATGGGAGGCCCCTGCTGTGTGACGCTTCTCTTCTTCTGACATTTATATAATGGAACCTTGCTTCAGAGGGGGCGGGGTCACTGGGTGGTCCCGCCCTCTGTTATTTAAGAAGTTTTAGAAGACGAGAAGCGTCACACAGCGGGAGCCTCCCTTAATGGATGCGGAGCGGCCTGAGAACTAAGCCGTGAAGAAGACGCCGCGGAAGAAGATGCCGGACGAGAACACTGGAGCAAGAAGCCGAGGATCGGAGGAAGAAGCAGAGGAAGAAGAAGATGGAGGAAGAAGCTGAAGAATGAAGGAAGGAAGAAGGAAGAAGACCTGAATAAGATGGAAAGAAGAAGCATTTAAATAAAGGAATTGTCAAAAACTGTCTCTTGTCATTTTTAACATTTTTGACACTTTTTTGTGAAATGGTAGGAATACTTTTGTACTCCCTTACCATTTCACACAGGGGGAGGCTGGGATCTGGGGGTCCCCTTGGTAAAAGGGGCTTCCAGGTTCCAATAAGCCCCCCCGCCAGCAGACCCCCACAACCACCGGGCAAGGGTTGTGGGGATGAGGCCCTTGTCCTCATCAACATGGGGACAAGGTGCTTTGGGGGGACCCCAAAGCACCCTCCCAATGTTGAGGGCATGTGGCCTGGTACGGTTCAGGGGGGGCGCTCTCTCATCCCCCCTCTTTTCCTGTGGCCTGCCAGGTTGTGTGCTCGGATAAGGGTCTGGTATGGATTTTTAGGGGGACCCCACGCCATTTTTTTTATTTTGGTGTGGGGTTCCCCTTAAAATCCATACCAGACCTGAAGGGCCTGGTATGGACTTTGAGGGCCCCCCCCAAGCCATTTTTTATTTTTTTTGGTGTGGGGTTCCCCTTAATATCCATACTAGACCTGAAGGGCCTGGTATTGTATTTCAGGGGTAACCCCACGCATTTATTTTTCTTAATTTTGTTTTTTTTCTTAATGCTGTTTTTATCAATGAACTCTTATGTGTATTGCCGGACCGACATTTCATTATAGCCGCAAAGTGAACCAGCGTTAAAAAAAAAAGTGTAGATCAGTGGATCTCCTCAACACCTTTCTACTGGCCATAAATAAAAACAACTTCAATCTGTTTTTTACCATGTCCTTTAGCAAAGAAACCATCACATTCCTGGATGTCACTATTTCCAGGAATGATGATGATACTCTCTCCAGTAGCTTGTACAGGAAGCCTACTGCAGGAAATACCATCCTCTATGCCTCCAGCGCATACCCTAGAGCTCTCATTGAATCCATTCTCTACAGCCAATATCCTAGGCTTAGGAGGAACTGCTCAACAGAAGAATCCTTTATAATAGAAGCTGACCAACTAAGGACAAGACTCCTGGACCAGGGCTACTCACTCAAATGCCTAAAGAGAGCCTTTAAACGTGCAAGGGATCAGTCTAGAGCAAGGGTCTTCAAACTACGGCCCTCCAGTTGTTCAAGAACTACAATTTCCATCATGCCTAGCCATGTCTGAGAATGTCAGAGTTTTACAATGCCTCATGGGATGTGTAGTTCCGCAACAGCTGGAGGGCCATAGTTTGAGGATCCCTGGTCTAGAGCCAGCCTCCTTTTCCTGGAAATCCTTGATTCAGATAACACCACACCACAGACCACTCGTATTATTACGAGATATAATAAGCATTACAGAACAATCAAGAAGATCTTTGAAAAATACTGGCACCTACTTACCATCGACCCCACTTTAAGACCTCACGTTCCATCTTACCCGATGATCACATTTAGCAGAGCTAGATCAATAAAAGACCAACTAGTTCAGAGCGAATTTGTGGGAAAATTTAGATCAGACCCCTGCAAAAATATGGGCACCTTCCCCTGCGGCGGTTGCACTATGTGCCGATATATGAATACCCAAAAATATGTAATACTACCAAATGGCATGGTGTTCACACCACAACACTATGCCAATTGCAAGACTGCTGGGGTGGTATATCTATTGATTTGCCAATGCAAATATTTCTATATAGGAAAAACGAAATTGGAATTCTGACAATGAGCAAGGCGACATATCACCAGCATGCTAACCCCAAATCCAGACTTGCAAATGGGTAGGCACGTAATTGACCACCATGGGGGGATATGCCCAAAATTGAATTTTCTTATCATGGATCAAATCCATCCTAGTAGCTGGGGAGGAGATTGGAATAAAATCCTGCTACAACGAGAGACCCAATGGATAGTGGACTTGAATGCTACTTCCTTCCTAGGCCTGAACACCTAATTGAGCTTTAGGCCTTTTTTAGAAGGTTTTCAATCAGGGGTATGTGAAAAAGACCTGTAGGTATTCAAAATGGCTCAAATGGCTGGCTTACTCTGTCTAGCAAAAAATATCCATTGCATTGATAAATGTGAGAATTCCCTTCACTATATACTATACATTAGGGGTGAGCTTCGAGTTCGACTCGAACATCGGCTGTTCGCAAGTTCGCCTAACAGCGAACAACTTGGGGTGTTCACGGCAAATTCGAATGCTGCGGAACACCCTTTAAAAGTCTATGGGAGAAATCAAAGGTGCTAATTTTAAAGGCCTATATTCATGGTATTGTCATAAAAAGTGTTTGGGGACCTGGATCCTGCCCCAGGGAACATGGATCAATGCAAAAAAAAGTTTTAAAAACGTCCGTTTTTTTGGGAGCAGTGATTTTAATAATGTTTAAAGTCAAACAATAAAAGTGTAATATTCCTTTAAATTTCGTACCTGGGGGGTGTCTATAGTATGCCTGTAAAGGGGCACATGTTTCCCGTGTTTAGAACAGTTTGACAGCAAAATGACATTTCAAAGGAAAAAAAGTCATTTAAACTACTCGCGGCTATTAATGAATTGCCGGTCCGACAATACACATAAAAGTTCATTGATAAAAACGGCATGGAAATTCCCCACAAGGGAACCTCGAACCAAAATTAAAAAAAAAAAATGATGTGGGGGGTCCCCCTAAATTCCATACCAGGCCCTTCAGGTCTGGTATGGATTTTAGGGGAACCCTGCGCCAAAATTTAAAAAAAAATGGCGTGGGGTCCCCCCAAAAATCCATACCAGACCCTTATCCGAGCACGCAACCTGGCAGGCCACAGGAAAAGAGAGGGGGATGAGAGAGCACCCCCCTGAACCGTACCAAGCCACATGCCCTCAACATTGGGAGGGTGCTTTGGGGTAGCCCCCCAAAACACCTTGTCTCAATGTTGATGGGGACAAGGCCTCATCCCCACAACCCTGGCCGATGGTTGTAGGGGTCTGCGGGCAGGGGGCTTATCAGAATCTGGAAGCCCCCTTTAACAAGGGGACCCCCAGATCCCAGCCCTCCCCCCTGTGTCAAATGGTAAGGGGGTGCAAAAGTGCCCCTGCCATTTCACAAAAAAACTGTCAAAAATGTTAAAAATAACAAGAGACAGTTTTTGACAATTCCTTTATTTAAATGCTTCTTCTTCCTTCTTTCTTCTATCTTCCTTTGGTTTCTGAATCCATCTTCTTCTTCTTCTGGTTCTTCCTCCGGTGTTCTCGTCCGGCATCTTCTTCCGCGGCGTCGGCGTCCTCTTCCCTTTTTCTCCTCGAGCCACTCCACATCCATGATGGCATGGAAGGAGGCTCCCGCTGTGTGACGCTTCTCTCTTCATCTTCTTCTCTTCATCTTCTTCTCTTCATCTTCTTGTCTTCATTTTCTTTTCGGGACACTCCGCATCCATGATGGCATGGAAGGAGGCTCCCGCTGTGTGACGCTTCTCCTCTTCTGACAGTTCTTAAATAATGGGGGGCGGGGCCACCTGTTTACCCCACCCCCTCTGACACACAGGGACTTGACAGGACTTCCCTGTGGCATTCCCCGTGACATCACAGGGAAGTCCCGTCAAGTCACCGTGCGTCAGAGGGGAGCGGGGTCACCGGGTGGCCCCACCCCGTTATTTAAGAAATGTCAGAAGAGGAGAAGCGTCACACAGCGGGAGCCTCCCTCCATGCCATCATGGATGCGGAGCGGCCCGAGGAGAAGATGAAGACAAGAAGACGAAGAGAAGAAGATGAAGACAAGAAGATGTAGAGAAGAAGATAAAGAGAGAAGCGTCACACAGTGGGAGCCTCCCTCCATGCCATCATGGATGCAGAGCGGCCCGGAGAAGAAGGGAAGAAGACGACGACGCCACGGAAGAAGATGTCGGACGAGAACACCAGAGGAAGAACCAGAAGAACCAGAAGAAGAAGAAGATGGAGGAAGAAACCGAAAGAAGATAGAAGAAAGAAGAAGCATTTAAATAAAGGAATTGTCAAAAACTGTATCTTGTCATTTTTAACATTTTTGACACTTTTTTAGTGAAATGGTAGGGGTATTTTTGTACCCCCTTACCATTTCACACAGGGGGGAGGGCCGGGATGTAGGGGTCCCCTTGTTAAAGGGTGCTTCCAGATTCCGATAAGCCCCCCGCCCGCAGACCCCCACAACCACCGGCCAGGGTTGTGGGGATGAGGCCCTTGTCCTCATCAACATGGGGACAAGGTGTTTTGGGGGGCTACCCCAAAGCACCCTCCCAATGTTGAGGGCATGTGGCCTGGTATCATTCAGGGGGGGTGCTCTCTCATCCCCCCCTCTTTTCCTGCGGCCTGCCAGGTTGCGTGCTCGGATAAGGGTCTGGTATGGATTTTTAGGGGGACCCCACGCCATTTTTTTTTAATTTTGGCGCGGGGTTCCCCTAAAATCCATACCAGACCTGAAGGATTTTTTTTTCCTCAATAAATTTTTATTGAAAAGTATTTATGTGATAAGCAGTAAAAGAAACATTTTTAACATTGTTTTTACAGGAAATGTAGTTATTGTTATGAGATTTGGTACAATATGAGTCAATGGTACATCTTGCCTAGTAGAAAATGAGTAAAGAAATAGCTTTGCGGTATACACAAGGAAATATGTGGTAATATGATTGGTTTTATGATTCTACAAGTGTCAAGGAACAGTGCTAGTTAACCGACTATGAAATTAGCCGGGGGGGGTTGTAGGGCGACAGTTCCACCTGGACACCCCGCAAGGATTCTAGACTGTGACCGTGAAGAACTGTCCTCCCCTTCCCTATAAGTTAACTTCTGACTTCATCCGTCTGAGTTTGTAACCATCGAGAGAAACATGTCATAGATTGAATTTAAAGTGATTTCTATCGAGTAGATTGGGTGGGTTATACACTTAAGAGTTATGATCATCAGATAAGGTATTTTCGTCAGAGTTAAGGTTAAAAATTTCGACAAATGCCGGAGATCTAGTCCAATCAGTCCACGGTTGCCACATGTGGATAATTTTCATTTTGTCGTGGTGTAACGCTAGGGTTGTTTCGTGTGTGAAGTGAACATGGGTAAGATGGACTACATCTTTTAATGTGGGGGGGTCTGGGTCTTTCCATTTCCTAGATATACTAAGTCTGGCTGCTAGAAGAACGTGTGTAATGATATTCCTCATTGGGTTGGGGTACTGTTCTATGTCTAATGAAAGTAGAGCCAAAGATGGTCTACCTCTGATGGTCAGGTGTGTCATTTCTGATAGGTGGAGAGTATAAGTGTAAATATCGTGCTGTCATAAAGATGTGAGCAGCTAGCACAAACAAGTGATCTAATCCTGTAGGTAAAATTGTGTAAAAGGAGGTGCAGCGCTAAGAAGTGAAGTAAGTAATAGATGACATTAGTTTATATCCTACAATGAATAGTATATGTTGGTGCATAAATTACATAGGTATGCAATATCATATGGTAGACATACTAAGTGGTACACATTGTGTCCATAGCACACAGAAGGTCTTTTGTGACACACTATTAGTTAGTGTTCTAAATAAAATGAGTCCTTGAGGAAATCCTAGAAAATAAACATAACACCAGGAAGTGTAAAGAAGTAATGTAGTGTTGATAGAAGATCTACCACCGTTCTTAGAGGGGGCTTACCGGAACGATTGGACACAGATGGGTGTACACCCACTGTGTCAATCAGACTTGTAAAAGTGGGGATCCTTGATGATATCTGTTGTTAAAGGCACATATCCATGTGACCCGGGTGCTTGTAAGGAGTGTATATGGCAAGGAGGACAAATCCAATCAGATATCCAAAGTATATGTGGAAGAAATGTGAGAGCACATAGTGTAATACTGCATAAAAAGCTTAAAGCATATTTATTGAAGATAAAAAAACACCCACATTTATGAAGAGTAAAAACAGCGCTAAGTACTTAGATGGTATGGCAGTGTCAGTGGTGTCAGCAATTCATCCCGACGCATTTCATCCTACTGGACATCATCTGGGGTACCACACCACTGTATACACTGCCTTTTATATATAATAAATGACCCCCATGTTAAAGCGTGGCTCCAATCAGCAGTGCCGTTAGAAGGAAATGACTTCCGGGTATATAAAAATGGCGCTGACTACGTGCGTTGCACGCCTCGCTTGGGTGAGTGTATTGGAACGCATGGATGTGCAGCATCATGGCAACATCCCGCGTTCCAAGCCTCATTCTCGAGGCGCAAGTTCGAACCCGTCAATGTAGGCTAGCGGAGTAACAATGAAGAAACCAGCGTCGTGACGTCACGACGCTGCCTTTCAAACCTCGCTATGAACGGAGGATAGATGGAACGCACAGGGGAAACGGCTTGATGTTTACAACAAGATGCTGACTGGAGGATATTACGTAAATTAACACGGAGGGTCTTACTGAAACCTATATATAGGAAATTAGTATATGAAATACATGAAAAATCACATAACAAAGGATGATAGAAATAAAATTTGTCTCGCCCATTCTAACAAATATGTAGCATGGACATATACATTCAAAAATCATAAATATCTAGTTTGTATAGCCAAAACAAAGGAATGTATATGTTGGTATATATAAATTCAAAATAAATTTAGAAAAATATTTTAAAAATATTTATCCGGAAAAATGTATAAAAACACTAAAAATTAAAAGTAAAAATAAGCGATAAGGAGCCACGGTCTAACATAGGGATCTGGGATAACAGAGACAAATTGTATAGACTTAAATAACAAATACACACTCTAGAATGATTCTATGTGTATTATAGATGGTAAATATTATCCAGACAGGACAATAGGGTTTTGTAGTTGAGGAAGAGGGGGACAGACAAGAGAAGGCATACTGGTTTAGGATTGATTAATGAAGGCGTTAATGTCCCACGAATGTGTAATTTCTGATAGTAGTTGAAAAATTGAGCTCCAGGGGAGATGGGCGGAGTCTAGCGGAGCAGACATGCATTGTTAGAGCTCCGCACCGCTGAGGAGAGAAGAGAAGGACAAAGCGGAGCCTGCAGGCTCAAAAGGTATCCATTTGAACCTTTTTGCCCCAGGGAACAAACTGTAAAAGTTTGGGCAGGAAATATGGTACTGGGAGGAAACCGTGGCAGAAATAAAAATCACCTCACAAAGAGCTCACAGGCACTCACTGCAACTAAAGCAGCTCCAGTCACCTCACAATATACAGCATCAGGGCGCTCTCACAGACAGAAAATGTCACAGCAAGACTCTCCATTTGAGTCAGATACAGAACAAATCCTCTCACAAACTTCTCCACAAGCCTCCTCAGCATCCCCAGTAATATTTTTACAATTTGAAAAGATGCTTCATAAGGCTTTAAAACAAACCTCAGACCAAATAACAAAAAGCCTAACCAAAGAAATAAGAGAGCTGGGAAACCGCACCGCAGCGATAGAAATAAAAATGGATGAAATTGAAATTACAACCCAAGAAAATATAACAGAATTGGAACAATTAAAAGAAGAGAATTTAATACTTCAAACTAAGCTCAAAGATTACGAAAATAGAGCCAGACGTTCAAACTTGCGCATAAGGGGAATACCTGAAACTGTGACAGACCTGCTATCTACTATTACTGCTCTATTACAAGAACTAAAGCCAGATATCCCTATTGAACGTTTAGAACTGGACAGAGTACACAGAGCCCTCACAGCCAAAAAGAAAGATGGACCTCCACGTGATATAATCACAAAATTTCATTATTACAGAAATAAAGAACAAATACTAATTGCTGCAAGAGAAAAAAAGGAACTTAATTTTCAAGGACACAATTATCAAATTTTTGCTGACCTATCCCAACTTACTATTACTAAAAGACGATCCATGAAACCCCAACTAATGGAACTGCAATGCCACAACATTATGTATCAATGGGGCTTCCGCTTTTCAGTCAGATTTAACTACCAAGGTACAATTTACAGAAGCAGATCAGCAGATGAACTACAACAAACCCTTTTAAAATTAAATCTGACAGAACCCACAAGCAGCAACTCTCCCACACGCAGAAGAATGGCATCATCTTCACCTTCAGGCAGCACCCAGAACATTTCAGAACAAAATGGGAATCATCATTCTCACAAAAGAGGCCGTTATGCCACATCATCCATGGACCAAGAAGATTCAATGGACTGACATCCTAATTCCTGATATCTCTTCATTTATTATACTAAGAGATGGTTCTCTATAAAAAACCTATATTTATAACTGAATGTAACTGCATTCTGATAGTCACAAACTGTGTGGGATCATGTTGCATTCCAGTTATATTTCTTATTACTTCTGATTCATATAGCCTTAGAATATATAAGTGAAATAAGGAAATTCTTGTTCAGTTATATATTATCAGGTAATAACAATAGATTTATTACTTTTTAGGACAAATATGTTCAATAATCCAGAAGTAATGGAAGCTTTTTCTTTCTTTTCTTAAAACAAATATATTATTACCTAACTAGTTCCTAGAACTATGTTTTTGTTTATTCTAATCTGAAGCAATACAACCTCAATTTTATGAGTTAACATATCTAAACAGTTACATATGAACAAAATATGTAATTGTTTACTCTAAAAGGGTTAAAATCCCAAAATAATTCAAACTATCTTCATCAATACCAAAGTTATTAACAGTACCTTTCTAACTGAATTATTTAGCCTAGGGCAAGACTAACCATATACAACCACCCTGGAATAAATAATTTCAACAAAAACTATATTCTGCACTCCAATTAATGAAACATCATTTTGATGTCTTTTGACATAGCACTTCTCTCCTGTAAGCGGAAGATCCGTGTACCCCCATTAGCCCTCCTCATTCTCCCAACCATATTATGTGGGAGTGTGACGAAGGCACTTATTCCCCTGAGAGAGATATTTATTCTCTTTCACGGGTAAATTGTGATTACTTGCAAAAAATAATTTATACAATGTATCATCTAATCTCATATGTTTTTTGTTTACTCTTTACTCCAGAATTCACTGGTTTCTTTTCTATCTTTTCATCTCTTCAGTCCATACAGGTTGATCTGCGCAGTCAGCTCTGCATAACAAAAAGTAAGTCAAAACTATTTGATCTGTTGCCATGGCACCACTGAATATACTTTCCCTGAATGTTCAGGGAATAAATGTCCCTCAAAAAAGGACCAAAGCCTTCCGTACTTTCCATAACAAGAAGGGTCACATAGTATGCCTCCAAGAAACACACTTCACCAAAGATTCTACTCCAAAATATATTTCTCCTTTTTATCAACAAATTTACACGGCTTCTGCCTGTACCAAACAAAGGGGAACTCTAATTGCATTTCACCGATCCACACCATTCACCTTATCATCAGAAATTAAAGACCCAGAAGGTAGATACCTGATACTCATGGGTTATATAATGGATACAGCAATCACGGTGATTTCCTACTACGCTCCTAACAAACAACCTACACCATTCCTCTCACATATATTACAAGTGATTAATACACACAAAATAGGAACAGTGATAATGTGCGGGGATTCGAACCAGGTCCTCCTCCCATTTCTAGATAAATCACCTTTTACACCATCCAAAATAACCTCTAGATTACCTTTTTCTCAACTTCTTTCCAAATACAATCTGGTAGATTCGTGGAGAGAAAGTAACCCAATGAAAAAGAAATTCACTTATTTCTCGCACCCTCATCAAACCTTCACCAGAATAGATCATATTTTTCTAACAATAGGAATGATACCAGAAATTATTGCATCAGATATAATTCCGATTCCGTGGTCTGACCATAATGCAGTATACACTACTATAGCCTCAGCCATACCAAAAGCGCATGACCCAACGTGGTACTTACCGGACATAATGCTCAAACACCCACTACATCAGATGGCCATTGAACAAGCTTTAAAGGAATACATATCAATTAATAATACAACAGACATTTCCCCAATAACACTGTGGGAAGCTCATAAGCCTGTCTTGCGTGGTACAATACAAAGACAAATGGCACTATTTAAACGGGAACGCAAAAATCTAGCAAAAAAACTAGAACTCAATTTTAATGCAGCCTACATATCATTCCAAGATAATCCATCTCAGAGTACAAAATCTCATCTGGAAAAATCTAGATTGGAATACGATCTATTTCTCACTGAGTCAGTTGATAAATCCCTCAAACGCTCCAAACACAATTTCTACATGAATACAAACTAGGTACATATTTGGCTCGGGCATTAAATTCAACTAACAAATCTTTCAAACCAATACGTTTGAAATTATCAAAAAATGTTTATACTTGTAATCCAGTTAAAATAGTCCATAAATTTCACTCACGTCTCGCAACTTTATACAAGACAAACAATGAATTTAATCCTACAGAAGCTGAATCCTTCTTCTCAAAAATAACCTTACCTGAGTTATCTCAGAATCAAAAAAGCAGTTTGGATGAGCCTATAACTATAGATGAAGTTGCTAACGCCATAAAAGACCTAAAACTTAACAAAAGACCAGGCCCAGACGGCTACTCGGCTTTATACTATAAAACATTCTCAGAAATACTCTCTCCCATTCTCACTGAAACTTTTAACAAACTTCTAGATGGACATTCTTTTCGGCAAGAAACACTAATGGCAATTGTTTGTATGATCCCAAAACCCCTTACTTCCTGTGTGAATTATCGGCCTATCTCTCTTTTAAACCTTGATATTAAATTATTAGCAAAAATAATAGCAAAACGCCTCAATAGCATTATAGGAAAAACATAGGGATCAAGTAGGCTTCATGCCAAATAGACAGGCAGGCGATAATATACGCAGGGCAGTGTTATTGGCACATATTGCTAAAAAACGGAAAATCCCTTTATGTTTTCTATCTCTCGATATTAAGAGGGCATTTGACACAGTATCCTGGCAATATATGCAATATTCATTACAAAAATGGGGTTTTGGACCCCACTTTTTAACATGGATCAAAGCATTATATAATAAACTCAAAGCCTATATAAAATATGCTGGATAAAAATCTGATGCCTTTAATATCGAAAGAGGTACCTGACAGGGTTGCCCATTATCTCCCTTATTATTTGCCCTTATACTCGAACCCATGGCCCAATACATCAGAAAAAACCAAACTATAACTGGCATTGAAGTAGGAGGTATTACACACAAATTATGTATATTTGCAGACGATATATTACTTTTTCTATCATCACCACAGGTCTCTGGTCCTAACTTAATACCAGCTCTTGATGGATTTGCAGCCCTATCCGGCCTTATGATTAATCCTAAGAAATGCCTAGTGCTTAATATTTCACTCACAAACATGGAATTGATCCCGGCTAGGGCTGCACTCCCATTCACATGGGCAGAAAAATCAATCCCATATCTTGGAAATCATTTAACAGCATCTCATTCTGACTTATTCTCAACCAATTATCCTCCTGTATTAAGACAGATCACAAATCTAATAAAACAATGGTCGCAACTTCCTTTATCCTGGATAGGGAAGATTAATGCAATCAAAATGACTATTCTACCCAAATTGCTTTATCTATGCAGAGTCCTCCCTATTCCAATTCCTTCCTATTTTTTGAAAATAGTACAAAAAAGAGCAACTTCGTTTATATGGGGCTCTTCTAAACCATGTATACCTATACACACACTACATCTTCCCAAAAATAAAGGAGGCCTGGGATACCCTAATTTTACTAACTACTACAGAGCAGCACATTTGGCCAGTCTGTCCAAATACCATGCAAAACAGGAAATCCCATTATGGTTATTTATAGAGGCTTCAGAAAATGACCCTCTATTAATATCAAACTTGTTATGGCTTGATCCTAAAGACCGCTTTAAAATTCATAATCCCATAACTAAACACTTCTTATCTCTCTGGGATAAACTAAAAACCAAATATCAATCTCCACACAATCCTCTCCTTTCTTTTATCAGAAATCCGGCCTTTTATCCGGCATGGATCTACCCAAATTCTTTTAAAGCTTGGACAACATCAGGCATTCAGACACTAAATGACTTCATAGCATCTAAATCATTCCTTTCATTCCCATCGCTTAGAGAAAAATATGATCTACCAAACTCTGAGATATTTAGATATCTCCAAATCAAAAATTTCTATACACCATTCCTAAAGGGGGATACACCATTATCCCAATTATCCGTTTTTGAATCAATCTGTACAAAAGATCCATTTGCTAAAGGTACAATTTCATCACTTTATAATCAATTATATGGAGTAGTAAATCTTAATAGACCCTCTTACGTTCAGAGGTGGGAGGAGGACCTGGGATGAACTTTAGAAGACACGGACTGGTCTAACATATGGCTCACATCTAAGTCATCTTCACCCAACATCTTAGCACTGGAGACAAATTATAAAGTCCTAACTCGCTGGTACCTTGTACCCGCTAGAGTGGCAAAATATTCACCTAATACCTCAGCTCTTTGTTTTCGAGGATGCCCAGAAATAGGCACACATTTACACATATGGTGGACATGCCCAGTAATCCAAACCTTCTGGAAGGAAGTCTTCGTGATTGCATCTAAAATATTTAAAAAAATAATACAACCAGATCCATATATAACTTTACTTAATCTAAAACCGGAATGGTTAACAATCTCTCAATTCAAACTTATGATCCAACTAATAACGGCTGCAAAACAAACAGTGGACAAGGCATGGAAATCTCCTACATTGGTACTAGCAGAAACAATTCACAGAATGAATAATACAATGTCCCATGCTAAGATGGTAGCCATCGATCAAAATCAAATTCCAAAATTTGAAAAACTTTGGCATCCTTGGATAAAACAACAGTTCCTGTCAAATTTCAATGACTCTGTCCTGTTGCCATGGTAACAGATTAAATGACTTACAGAGACACCCATTCTAAGGCTTCAAAGAGAACTAAAAAGAATAATAAACTGACGAGCGGGACAACCTTGTGGACCATACCTCTGCCTTTCTACCCTTTTTCTTCTTTCTCTTTCCTTTTCTCCACCTTACGATTAAAGCTCATTTTCAGAATTTATTTGACCTATATACACTCTACCTGTAAACAATATGTATAGTAGGTATAAATCATTTAAATACCTACAAAAGTAACTAAGGAAATGATATATATCTTTAATTTAGGTTTACGTGAACCCAATGTTTAATATTTGAAATTTCATGATATTTACCTATATAAACCCTACTGTAAAACAATGAGCTTACTTTATAGATCCTTGTAAACTTACTTTATGTATCTTTATAATATTGTATACTCAATAAACTTCTTTTGACAAGAAAAATTGAGTTCCAATATTGTGTGAGCTTGGGGCAATCCCAAAATGTTTGTAGCAAATCTCCTTTAATTCCGCATTTCCTCCAGCAGGTGTCGTCAAGGTCTTTACTAAATTTAGAAATTCTATCAGGGGTCATATACCAATGATATGTTAGTTTATATGCTAGTTCCCAAAGGATGGAACAGCAGGTAGCCTTATAAATGGATTTGCAAGCTTTTTCCCATTTGTCTATTGTGAATGATTGTCCTAGATCTCTTTCCCATCTGATTATCGGTGATGATGCGGTGAATGTGGTCTTGTGGTGAAGCAGGTTGTAAAATAACAGTATACCCTTACGGTGTGTTATAGGGGATCTAAAGTAGATCCATGCTTCTTGGGGAAGAGTAAATTTCCAGGTTGTGAGCGATGTGAGGCAGTGATGGGTGCGAATGTATAGGAACATGTCAGAGGACGGGAGGTGAAATTCTTTTTGTAGTAAAGAAAATGATTTGGGTTTATCTTTGTCTATCAAATCGGACAAGTGGATAATGCCCTTTTCTTTCCATCTTAAGTAGGAAGTTGATATTATTAGATGATGTAGAGATTCTATAGGGATGAGAACATTGGAGGGTATAGAGTGAGTTAAAGGTGTTTGTTGGAGTCTGAACCAAGCTTTAATAGTCGCCAATATCGTCGGCGAGACATTGGGAGGGATCTTTGCCCCTAGCGTAATAGCAAATAACCAAGACTATATATTACCACCAAGGATTGTAGATGATTCTATTTTGCCCCACGGTGTGGGGAGGGGGGGTGTAGGAACCATTCTCTAGATTGGGTCAGGATAGAAGCCATGTAATAGTCTAAGAAATCTACATATCCTGTTCCTCCCGCTAGTCTGTGTTTAATTAGTTGAGAATGTCCGCATCTTGATTTCTTACTCTGCCAGATAAAGTTTGATAAAAGTTTTTGTAAGGATTTGAAATAGTGGAGGGGTATGGGGGTATTGTGCGAAATAGGTAGAGTACTTGGGGTAGATGAAACATTTTGAACTCCGCTAAGCGTCCCAGCCATGAGAATTCAATTGACGCTAGCCTGGTAAGATCTTTTTGAAGTTTGGTTCTAAGTGGTAGGTAGTTCATGGTATATAATGATTTGGTTGATTTGGTCAGTTGTATTCCCAGGTATGATATGCTGCTGTCTGCCCATATGTATGGAAATTGTTTTTTGAGTCGATTGCTAGTAGGGTTGTTTATACCCAAATTTAGTATATAAGATTTAGTTTAGTTGATTTTGTAGTATGAGACATCACTGAACCAGGCGAGTGTCTTTTGTATCTCAGGCAAGGATCGTTCAGGGTCAGTGATCATTAGGATCACATCATCTGCGAACAGACTAATTTTGTGTTCTATGGTTGCTAAGGAGATTCCAGATATTTTGTTGTTAGATCTAATGTTCTCGGCCATGGTCTCCATGATAAGGTTGAATATTAGTGGCGATAATTGGCAACCTTGTCTTGTACCTTTCGATATTTGGAAAGGTATAGACAGGGTATCTGCAGAGAACACCCGAGCAGAAGGTTTAGAGTATAGGGCCATTATTGCATTGTGTATTTGTCCCGTAAGGCCTAACTTATTCAGCACTGCAGATAGGTAACCCCAGTGGACCCTATAAAATGCCTTTTCGGCATCAAGGGAAAGGAGTAGGGAAGGCATTTTAGAGGATTCTACATGGTGGATTATGTTAATCATTCGTCTAGTGGCGTCTGAAGCTTGACGACCTTTGGTGAAGCCGGACTGGTCTTGGTGTATTAGAGAGAGGAGTATATCTTCAAGTCTGTTGGCAATGATTTTAGAATAGACCTTTACATCCAAATTAAGCAATGAGATGGGCCTAAAGTTTTTTGGGGTGGCAGGTTCCTTGCCGGGTTTAGGTAAAGTAACTACCATGGCACTAAGCATTTCAGTAGTAAAGGAGGCGGACTGCACATTTGAGTTGAAGGCATGGCATAGGATGGGAGCTAGAATATGTTGGAAACGTTTATAGTATTCTCCTGTGAAGCCATCTGGGCCAGGTGATTTGAAATTAGGGAGGTTGTTAATCACTTTTAGAATTTCATCAGTCGTGAAGGGGTCATTTAGTTTAGAGAGTTGTTGTTGGTTTATGGATGGAAGCTGTATATTATTTAGGAAGGTTTGTATCATTTCTAGGGAGGGTTGGTTGGTGGACGGGTCATTTTTAAGATTATACAGATCTTCGTAATATGTGCTAAAGGCGTTTGCTATGGAGTGTGGTTTAAGATGTTTTTCTTTGGAGTAGGGGTGGTGAATGAAAGGGATTTTTGTTTTGCTTCTGTACCCCTTGACTCATAAGGACATTGCCTTACCAGCTTTGTTATTTGTGGTTTATGATGTAGATTTGAGTATTTTGTATGATTTTTTATATTTTTCAAGAAGGTGGGATCTCAATTCGTGTCTGAGAGTGAAGAGTTTGGATTTTAGGGCAGGAGATGGGTTTATTTTATTCAGGGATTCAGTCTTGGATATGTCAGCGGTCAGTTTTTCTAGTTTCTGAGTCATTTGTTTCTTAGCTCTAGCACCCATTTGAAGGAAAACACCTCGTATTACAGCCTTGTGAGCGTTCCACACCACCAGTGGATCAGATACCGATGCTTGGTTAAGCTTGAAGAATTCTTCTAGTTGTGTTTGAATAGGTGTTAAATAGCATGGTGTATTAAGAAGGTGGTTACTTACTCTCCAAACATAGGAATTGGGTTGGGGCGTGTTGTCCTCAATAGTAATACTAATTAGAGCATGACCTGACCAGGTGGTGGTATGGATAACAGATTTCGATATTTTCTGTAGTAGCCATTTGTCAGCTAGAAAGAGATCGATTTGCAAGTAGGTGTTGTGACGCGCCGAAAGGAAAGTAAAGTCCCTCTCGCTCGCGTGACAACACCTCCACACGTCATATAAATCATTAGTTGAATTAAAACTTTCTAAAGGAGAATCGTGACGTTTGAGTGCTGCAGTGGAGTCCATTTTGTTGTTTGGAACTAGGTTGAAGTCTCCACATATCAGTAAATGACCTTGTTGGAATTTTCATGCTAAACGCAGTGTCTTCCTAAAAAAGGTCATTTGACCTGGGAGCATAAAGAGAAATTAGAGTGAATGGGATATTATTGATCGTGCAAGATAGAAAAATATATCTTCCTTCCGGGTCTGTGACACATTGATGAAGCTGAAAGTTCACAGTGTCCCTAATGGTGATCAAGACTCCTCGTTGTTTTTTCGGAAATGAGGTTTGGAAGATGTGCGGGAACTGACAGTGTTGACATTTGGGGGAGGTATCAAGAGAAAAATGTCTCCAGGACGTATAACACGTCGCATTTGTGGGCAAGTGCTGTGTTCCATAAGAAGGCCTGCTTTGCTGGATGATTTAACCCTTTCGCGTTGAGGGAAAGAATAGTGATTCCCATGGTAGGTGGTTGTGTGGTGAGTTAGGGTGGTCAAAAACTTACAGTTGTTGGGCGTTGGATTGTTCCTTAGAGATCCAGTTGATGCTGGATGAGAAGGCTGTAGTTGATGTCTGTTCGTTCAGTCGAGAGCAGAAGCAGATAGGTTTTTCGTGTGTACCTTAGAGTTCTAATTACCTAGGTTTGAAGACCATAAAAGGTAAAGAAAAACAAAAAGAGAAGAACAAAAAGGTGTAACTAAATAACAAAACGAGCTCAAGCGCACCTTATGGTGGACAAACAGGTTATTCAGAAACAGGCAGCTCGGGTGAGCATTTGGCCAACTTTGGGGGTAAAGTTCAGCGAGCAAGGATAAAGGCACGATTTCAGACCGGACTTTGGAAGTTGCTCAGTGTAGTAGCTGGGCTAAGTTATCAGTGACGTTTGTCCTTAAATTTCCCTCGATCCATCCCAAAGGAGAAAGGGTTTGGTTTTTCAGTGGGTCCGATAGGTTGCTGGGGTGTTCTGGTATGATTCCCCATGTATGAAGAAGTTTCATATCACCTTCTAGAGTTGAGATGGAGTGGGGTACGCCGTTATAAATGACCAGAATTGTGCCTGGGTGACGCCATTTGTACGTGATTTTATGGTTATTCATGGCTTTGGTGATGGTTTTCAATTGCCTCCGCATTTGGAGAGTATATTGTGATAGGTCAGCATGAAGTTGGATGTGTCTGAGTATGGTGGTGGAAGTGGGGACATCTCCCTTGCTTTCATGAGGATTTTTTCTTTTGCTTGGTAAAAGTGGATTCGCAGAAGTACATCTCTGGGCACATCTGCTTCTAGGTTGGCGGGGTTTGGGCAGTCTATGTATGTGATCTATAGTGAGCTCAATTTGGGATAGTTCAGGAAGCATACTGGAGAACATGGTGCTGGCAAAGTTTTGTAGTTCTCTAGGTTGGATGGATTCTGGGATGCCCCTTATTTTGATGTTATTGCATCTGGAGCGGTCCTTGAGGTCCGCGAGCTTAGCTTTGATCCATGTGGAGTCTTCTTTTTGTGCAGTATAAGCATCTACTAGGTCATTTACAGTGTCAGTGCATTCCTCCATTTTGTGTTCAATAAACTGTACCCTGTTATCCATGTGTTTCATTTCCAGTGAGAACTGGTTGATTAGGGATGATAAGTTAGACATGAGGGATGATTGTAAGGATAGGAGCATGTCCTTCATAGTGGTGTCCATCACCAGTTGGCCAGTGGTGGGGAACTGTGCTATAGAGGACTGGAGTGAGGATATGGCAGAGTTATTGTGCAGGCCTGTACTTACTGCGTCTGAGGCCTGGTCAGGGAGATCCATCCGCATCCTAGATTTTGCTGGGCTTTGTAGTGCCTGCGATGCGTCAGGTGGTAGATGGGACATCATTTCAGAGAGTGGGACCTATGAGGAGGCTCCGGGCCGGTCCGAGTAATGTAATGAGTGCCTTGCTGATCCTCCTGCGATGCCATCTTGGGATCCATGCTGTGGGCGGCAGGGCTGGAAGGAGAAGGATTCTAGCCTTCTTGGCTCTTTCTCCTGGTTCCTTTTGCGGGACATTGTGGCTGTGGGGAGAAGTGATTGTGTCACTTTGGAGCTGGATGCTGCAGTATTTGTGCCCGTTCATCGCTGTTTGCCGGTCTGTCTGACGGAGCTCACAGCTCAAGCGTCCATCTCAGTGTGCGCGCAAGCCATGCCCCCCAGTCTGGTATAGATTTTGAGGGGGACCCCACACCATTTTTTTTTTAATTTTGGCCGGGGTTCCCCTTAATATCCATACCAGACTTGAAGGGCCTGGTATGGAATTTAGGGGGACCCCCCACGTCATTTTTTTTTAAATTTTGGTTCGGGGTTCCCCTGTGGGGCATTCCCATGCCATTTTTATCAATGAACTTCTATGTGTATTGTTGGACCGGCAATGCATTAATAGCCGCGAGTAGTTTTAAATGACTTTTTTTCCTTTGAAATGTCATTTTGCTGTCAGACTGTTCCAAACACAGGAAACATGCGCCCCTTTACAGGCATACTATAGACACCCCCCAGCTACGAAATTTAAAGGGATATTACACTTTTATTGTTTCACTTTAAGCATTATTAAAATCACTGCTCCCGAAAAAAACGGCCATTTTTAAAACTTTTTTTTGCATTGATCCATGTCCCCTGGGGCAGGACCCGGGTCCCCAAACACTTTTTATGACAATAACTTGCATATAAGCCTTTAAAATTAGCACTTTTGATTATTCATGCTCGTGTCCCATAGACTTTAACGGTGTTTGCGTGTTCGAGCGAACTTTTTTGCCTGTTCGCATTTTCTGGTGAAAACCAAACTGGGGAGTGTTCAGCTCATCCCTACTATACATGTGTCATATAGCAACTTTTGAAGCAACTTAGTAGAAACACCTATTTCACCATTGTCTCCGCGGTATCGTTCTCTGATGTACTGATGAACCTTCTACTGCGTGGCCCAATGTGTTAGACCCAATAATCCCTTGAGACCATGTTTTTGGGGGTCACTGTCGATATATGTGACAACTGCTCTTATGTGCATCAGGTTGATTCACACTGAGGGAGTCTTGTCCTCCAGTTATGCCAAGTATGATCTAACTAGTGAGTTCAGTGATTATGGCTAATTTATGCTCAGACCATAGCCTTATATGATTGCTCTTTGCTCCATATGCATGCCTTGTGAAATGCTATTCTATGCTTATGGGCTCTATTACAAAGGATAATACTGTAATCATATAAATTTGTCCAGGCTAACTAGTATATGCCATCAATATTGCCTGTCAGCACCGCTGGTGCCTCTGTGTTGACTTCATTGCTGGCATCCCATTCATACGTGTCCAGTTTGCTGTTTCATTCGATCACAGGTTTGCCTTTCCCAGGCACTTCACTGTCTCTACAATATGTAAACACACTCAGCTGCTCTGCGGCATGGCCCCACCTCCCCCCTCTTATTCATTGTAGAGAGATGTGTAGGAGGTGGATGACCTGCACTATGTATGCCGCTCAGCCCGTCCCTCATACCCGCCCACAGATTATAGCCTCACACTATATGGGATAACACTGATGCCATACTCCGCCCACATTATGTATCTTTGTTGACTCAGCATGTAGAGCATGGGACGCTGTGTACGTACAGGTGTCTCCCTATTTAAAATCACAAGCTTTCACTGTAGCATTAGCCTGTCTCACTTACATCCAAACGGACGTGCTGTTGAGGCTGTGTATCGCTCTGCACCACTCTGCACTTGGTTAACTGCAAGGTTGGTAAACTATCATCTAGTTTTAATGTTGTAACATCCAGATTCTGACACCATGCTTAGTAAACTTTGCCTGCTTTTGACTTCTTATGCCGTGTACTTTTCGGCTACAAAAGTCCGACAGCCTGTCCAACAGACTTTCGACGGACTTTTGGCGGACTTTTGGCGAACTTGCGGCAGACTTTCTAACGAACGGACTTGCCTACATACGATCACACAAAAGTCTGACGGATTCATACGTAATGACGCACACCGGACTAAAATAAGGAAGTTGATAGCCAGTAGCCAATAGCTGCCCTAGCGTGGGTTTTTGTCCGTTAGATTAGCACACAGACAAGCGGATTTCTGGGTCCAGCGTAGTTACGACGTAAAGATTTGAAGCATGTTCCAAATCTAAAGTCCGTCAGATTTGCGGCTGGAAAAGTCCACTGAAAGTCCTGGGAAGCCCACACACGATCGGATTGTCAGCCGTATTTTGTCCGTCGGCGTCCGTCTGACTTTTGTAGACAAAAAGTCCGACTGTGTGTACGCAGTATTAGACACTTTACTCACAGCTAAACTAATGGACTTGATGCAGTGAGTTGATTCAATGCTATAGCAGATATCTATAGGAAATATCTGTTTACTTTGTGTCAATTTGACATGTGTCAATATTGCTGATATTTTTTTTTTCACTTCTTACTCTTTTGAAAATCAGTTGTAAATAAAAGCTGCTGTTTATAAACTTCATATAATTCTAATATACCTAACACTTTTTTCTTGCAGACAGTTTATAATACTGTCATTGTCTGCTTCAAACCAACCTGCAGTTAACCACGCAGACTCCTTGGTTCTACACAGCCAAGCAGTGATCTTCATACTATTCTACGTCCTTTTAATTTGTTATCCAACAACCATATGGCAGCAGCCGTCACGTTATTTGGAGGTGTACACACTATCAAGTTCATCTAATCGGAAGGTGATCTCCCATTTCTGGTCTCAACGATGCTCCTGCCTCTTGCCCTTTGCCCATGATGTATATAGTGTGTGTGTGTCCCCCCCCCCCTTTTTTTTTTCTTCAGTACTATTATCTTACTATTTTTCTGTTTTACATTTTTAGAATATGCTATGGTAACTCTGTCTCACCTTGAACGCCCCTGATGAAGGCACCCCAAGTGTCCTGAAATGTGTCGGGCTGAATGTCTACAATTACCACGCATTAACAATACCGTTTTTGTATACTTGTTGTTGTTTTTAACCTACTCTATTTTCGGTGGTGTCTGCACCTGAATAATTTTAGATTTTCTCCTATATAGCAATAAAATTTAACTTTTTAATGTTTACTTAGACCCCTTTTTTTCTTGTTGCCTGAAAAGTCCTATTAATTATTTGGGGGACATTTGCTCCTTTATAAAAAAAGTTTAGAGGTGCGCCCGTTCAACCTATGCAAATGCATTTACATTGCTTAACATTTACTAAGATTTTGTCGGCACACTGAACCAACGCATTTGAACAAGCGCAAATGCCATTTGAGCATGCGTAGTGCATAAATTGACCTCCCGCAGTTCAAAATGTGTTTTCCGGCGCTGCCGGCTTGTTCGGAGAAAGTTACTTTCTCATTCTATTTTGGGCATATTTGTTACTTGGGCAGTTAGCACTACTCTTCCTCACATCACCCCCATAATTTTGGCACTTCCAGCTTGTTTAAATTTGAAGTTAAATATGCCGTGCACCAGGTCTATAGTGGTGTACAGATAACCTCTTCCTGTGCCCCGGGAAGAGAATAGTAAATGGGGAATTGTGCTGTGTTACCGGCGCATATGTTTTGTAAATACGAAAATGTCATTTGCGCATCGGCGTGCACCGCAAGTCATGGCGCAAATGCTTTGTAAATCAGCCAAAATGTGTGCTTACACATGAAAAATACACAAATAATGGAAGTGGGAATGTGCGTTTCCGCTACGCTCAGGTGTTACTGGGATGTGTTGGGAGGAAGATTTTAGGGAGCAAGGATGACCAGGGAGGAGAGGTGAGGGGTAAAGATGTTGCAGCAAAGTCTATAAGATTCAGACAAATATATGACTTTCTGGTGATTTTACATTTAACAAATCTGGAACAAATGGGAATCCCACCTAATATATGCAGAGCTCACCGAATAAATATCGGGGGTGTAATCAGTGATATACTATACCAAGACACAAAAATTATGTACAACAATGTATTAGCACAATGACCCCCCCCAAAATACTTCAACCCTCCCCAAAAATATTCCTCTTAAAACCAGACACACTATGTAGGGCAAAAATACCCCTCATGAGACTGAGGATCAAAAAAGTGCAAAAAACCCCACAATAGACAAGCTCACCCCCCCAATACAAAGCACCCCCTTAATTCCTATATGATGGCTCAAAACCAGCTAAAATGAGATTCCCACAGCTTGTTCCTATAGCAGAGCCGTGTATGTCTGTGTAGAACACATATGACACATGTCACACTATTCCGTCATGGAAAGATGCACAGAATAAGAACCACACTCTATAATATCTACAAAACTACCCGGGTCATACGTCTGTCAGTCAGTGGGGCTGAGAAGACAACGGGATTGGACATATCATGATACAGTCAAATATTTGTACATCCGTATTCCATGTGAGTGTAATAATGATTGTATTCAGTCCTGACTGCTTAATCCAGGTAAGTAGACATTGAGAACAAGGAGTGATAACATCACTGGAGAAAAACGGCATACAATGCACAATACTCATCCAATCTGCTCAGATATTCATTCCTTGTTCATAAGAGATTACAACAGATTCAAGTGAAGTAGAGCGCGGCAATGTGAAGGGATTCCCACAGTGTGCAGATAATTCTATTCACTCCCAATTATAGGTAACATTTCTCAATGTTTCTTCTTGCTAAATTTACTCACAGATCCCTCTGGTCACTGTACAGAGATCTCCACATACATTCAGGGGAATCGATCTGTCGGTGTGTTCCCGATACATACGGCTTTTCCAGTTGGCAAATTCCTTGACTATAAAGATTCAGATTGTGCTGATCAGTATTTCTGTTTCAATATATAGTATAGTGGTTCTCCAGAGTCCTTGGGAGGAGGTTGGATGATTTCTCTGGTCAGGTGGACTTCTCCGGTCTGTACATTGGATGCTCAGGTTAGATATCCCTGAGAATGGGTGTCTGAGCCAAGTGGGGAATGGGGGTGTCCCAGCGTTTAGATGTTTACATGTTTCATTCCTATACAACCAAAACGTCGTCAGAACACGAGGGGGAGTCAGCTGTCACTTGTTTAACTGCTTGTCGACCAGCCACCGTCATTATACTGCGGCAGGTCGGCACGATTCCACAAGACGCTGTAGCTATACATCGGCTCCTTTAAGCGGAATAGCAGGCGTGCGCGAGCTGCCAGAGGGTGCCGATGCTCGTGGCTGAAGGTTGCGATGACTGCCGGCCATGAGCGATCGTGGGCCTGAGAGGCAGAACAGGGACGTGAGTGTGTAAACATACAAATCCCTGTTCTGTGAGTAGAGGAGAGGAGAGAGAGATTGTGAGTTCCTAATAGCCAGGACCCATGATCTGTAATTTTCCTCTAGGTCAGTCCCCTCCCCCTGCAGTTAGAACATGCCCAGGGAACACAGTTAACCCCTTGATCACCCCTAGTGTTAACCCCTTCCCTGCCAGTGACATTTATACAGTAATCAGTGCATTTTATAGCACTGAGCAAAAAGTACACAATATTGTGTTTTTTTCAAAATTGGCGCTCTTTTTTTGTTTATAGAAATAAAAAAATAAAGACCGCAGAGATGATCAAATACCACCAAAAGAAAGCTCCATTTGTGGGAAAAAAGGACGTCAATTTTGTTTGGGTGCCACGTCACACGACCGCCCAATTGTATGTTACACAGTGCTGAATCGCAAAAGATGGCCTGGTCATTGAGCACATAAATCTTCCGGGGCTGAAGTGGTTAAATAGGGACCACTACCCACCCTTAATTATTCTAAATCAAAAACAGATGCTGATAACCTATCAACCCCAACACCAATATAGTGGTATTACTACAAGTGCTCAACCCATATAAAATTGCACAGATGTGTTATATTATTATATACAATTTTAAATATTGGCAAAATCTCTGTATATAGGGGGATGATTGTTCAGGCATAGGCAACTACATAGATTGTTAAAACGACTTCATGTTCAAACATTAGGCTGACCTCTCATGTGAAAGTGCAGAGAACTCCAAATACTATGAGATTTTACATCACTCAAAACATACATCTCCCACATCCATCCAATTTATAGATGAGTTATTATATACTTGTGTAGGGGATATATGCCGATCGAGCGACATACAAATCATTATCAGTCTGCATCCAAGGTATTCATCAAAACCATATGAAAACTCTTATAGCTCATCATAACTGTATATAATACCTACAATGAACCACAAACAGAGCTGATAAATAACACACGGGTATGCACACAGCGCACATAGATAGATCAGATCTGTCAGACACAGACTAATATCATGTCACTACTTGGATATAGACCAGTACTGAAAAATCAAAGCAATTAAATAATTTTAATAATAACTAGTGATTGTACATTTTAAATACTCATACTTCATATATCTCTCTCTTTCTTCCAATGTCATTTAAACATTATATCAGAGAGTTACAATATAGTGGTTACTAGAAAGAGGCTGATGCTGATATATATACTGGTCACAACAAAGTGACACAGGGGGGACAATCTCAAATAGATGTATTGAGTAATAGATAGACAATAATGTAGTGATTTAACCTTCAAAGAACAGGTCACGGCCCCAATGTAGTGATATATTAATAATATGTATAGTAGTATCGTGGGTATGATAATTAATTAGTAAGTACTCTTCCGCAGCAACCCAATTCTTCCAGAGAGATGCACTTTATTGATTTCCAACACAGAGCAAAGTCCAAAGTCCACAGATGACAAAAAAATCCGACAGAGTATATAATTCAGAGACCCATTTCTTAGTTCTGTGCCTTCATACACAGATAAGCCTAACTTAAACTATAGACTGAATGCCGTGTTATATTCACTAGACACTGAATGGCTGAGCAATTTGATTGGCCATTTCAATTTAGGACTTTGATTTGCTTTTAGTCTTTGAGACAGACAACAACCCCCAGCCGTGAACAGCTGTAGTCATAAACCGCCCCAATTTGCACTCCCGCATATCAACATCAACAAGTCCCCTTAGATAAGTGTAATTATATTAGATTAACAGATACCACCTGAACACCCTTTGAAATGTTCAAATAGACTTGCATAAGATTAACACATCAAAGAGTCCTCAGCTGTCCCCTTGCTATGTTAAAATTCAGTTGGACAAATCAACCATTATCAATTGAATTCTGGCCTGGTCAATATTGACTGTATGTGTACATACATATAATAATATAATGTCCCACATAAATCAGTGAACATATTACAACATATACAACATATACCCCCACTTGGGTCGGTTCTAACTACTAGAACTGACCCATAAATCAAACAACAAAAAATATCATTACGATTTAAGGTACTGAATGCTTTACAATGGCTCATATGAAATATGAAGCTGAAACTGGTTACATCTCTCTTCACCAGCCTCTAAAATATCCCCATGAAACAGTTATTAGATAATATAACTTTTAGACCATGACTGGAAAAGGATTTGGTAAACATCAGTCGCCCATATAGCTGTTAGGCCTTATTATATCACATCAAGATCTTGAATATTGCACAAAGACGAGCTGATGTCACAGTCCATTCTTTGGTCTGACTTCATCACATCTCTCACCATCTCACCGACAGTAAACTTGGTATGCTCTGGGAACTCCAATCCACATAAGTCCAGGATTTTTATCATCTCCAGGCTCAAGCTTTCCATTTTTAAAGATGCTTTTATGCACACACTCTACTTTCATCTTTATAGTAAGAAGAACCATCAATGTACCAGCACTCACTTTCAAGGTAGAAAAGGTTTGGATATGGCAGTAAAACTGTGCTGCAAACTATTTCCTTGCACTTGACATTCATGAGTCCATCTTTGTTGATTGCCAGTCACCATTTGCTTTTGTAATTTGCCGTAGGGCGACCCCTCATTGCCTTCAATAGAGCAGTTACTTGGATCATTCAGTCCACAATTACACCTGAATGGTATACCAACATATACATATAGATATACCCCCACACGATGGTTCAGATAGAGTCAGCTTGACATCAGTGTTTATCAGATCTTCTATCCAGACAAAGCGGCAGTGGAAATTCTTGCCAGTATCTTCACCATGAAAGGTAGAAAGGTCTTTTTCATCCATATATGTCATAGCCTTTAGCATATTATAAACAACTGAATCAACAAAGTTTCAAATCATGACTAGAGTGATGAAATTCACTCACCCCTCTTATAAATTTAGGAAAACCACCCAACATACTAAAATTTATGCTATGCCAAGCCATTGTGCAGCATCTCACCTTAGATGTCAAATATATTGATCAATACGCATTATGTAATATGTAAAGATGTTATGACAATTATTTTAGGTTTATATGCTTCTCTTTGGTTTTAAGATAAAGTTCAAGAAATAAAACATAAAGAAAATAAAAAATGAAAAGCAAAATATATCAGGAAAAAGGAGAAAAAAAAAGAAAGAAAAAAAGGTCCATTGCTTGATGAATTCTTTATAATTCATTGTTGTCTATTCAGCATTTCTCCCATAATTCTCCCCCACTAGCCAGCAATTTCAGACTGTGCTTCTGCTATTCACCGGCCTTTAAATGTCAATATCTGAAAGACAAAAAAACTCTCCAACAAAACTAATTAGCAAGGTCCCTAAACGTTGTTTGAAGTTAAAACAAAGCATTATTTACACGTTTACAGTTTGGAGCTAATTCACCCCCACTGCTAGAGAAGTGTCATTTGCATTCAAAAACAGATCTGGAGAATGTACATCTTGTACCCCCTTCAACTGCTGTAATAATTTATCACGTTCCCCTCTCATCTTGTCATACTCAATCTTCAGGTGGTCATATTTCTGTTTTAACTGAGAAAACGGTATCCAGGTTTTGGATCTTTTCTTATTATTATTTTGGTCAGCTCTGTTTTTCATATTAATATCACCTATGTTTGAACCGGTGTCTTCTCTCTGGGTGTTATCATAGGATATTATCTTCTGATCTTTATGTTCAGTATTTGTCCTAAACAATGTGGCTAAATCAATTTTGACAGCCTGCTCATTTGACTTTCTCCATAAATGGTCTGCTCTCAACAATATGTCTTTTAAATCATGAGGATTTGGGGTAACTAGTAAAATATTTTGTTTGATATCTTCATGCAACGCATCTAGAAACATACTCATATGTATCAAGCCCCCACGTTCAAATGCAAGATTATTACCGACCAATAATTCCATAATAGTTGCTATCCTGTGTGACAATTCATAGGGAGATTCATTTTGCATCTGTTGAATCCTCCCATGAATAGTAATGTACACCATACAAAACACATAATAATTCCAGTAATATGTCCCTTGTCCTCAGAGGCTGAATACAGATGTTTAATTCTCATCCAAAGACCACTTCCTATAGAATGTTGTATGACTCTTTCTAAGTCAGATGGGTTGAGATTGTACATATCTCTGACTTGCTGCACGTCACAAAACCCTTTTAAAAATCTGTTTAAATCATGGTATGGAACCATTCCTATTTCTTTAAGAATTGCGTCTAATAATTTTGATTTTAATGGCTTCATTACAAGCTGAACTTCACCTGTATTATTATTATTGTTATAAACTGTGGTAGTCACAGTGGGGGCAGCTGGTAATGAATTATCAGATTTAATATGAGGTTCTGTTTGCTGCAGATTGCTGAATCCAAAATTTGATGCATATCTGCATTCCTGAGATCTCTTCTCTAATTCCATAATTCTTAATTTTAATCTCTCATTTTCCTCTGATAATTCATCACAAAGTTTAGATTTTTCAAGCAAAGCTCCCCCAATGGTAACTGCATGCAATTTTAAATTTACTGTCTCGGTGTCTGATTGGTTTTGTAACCTCTCACAAAGATTGTTGCTATTATCAACTGCCTTCTGTAACTGGGCAATTTCCTCAACCTTATAATTCAAAGAACTTTCCATTGTTAAACAGCAAGATAACAAGCCCTGTATAATACAACCTTTTCTTTTACTTTCTGAAATTTTGCTATCAAAATATTTTTTCTCTAAAAATTCCATCATCATCGTCCACATCTGCTTACATTTTTCTGGAATTTCATAAGGACCGCCATGGCGCTTAATACATTTTAATACCCATCTGTTAACTTTATCAGAACTGACACTAGCTTCACACTGAGTAAGCATTTTGACTATATTACTAATATTAATAGGAAATATTTTACTCACCGCATTAGTTACTCCTTCAGCTTCCAGTTCAGGTCTTCTGGTACACGACACAGTCCTTTTTTTGTTGTTGTTTCCTGTCTCCAGAGAATAATTCTGGGGTTCCCAACTTGTTTAATTTTGTAGACCAGACTCTCTTATGTCACAACCAGACATTAGAGTCACAGCACAGCTCTTGGTTCTTCATCAGACTTCTGTCCACCTCACAGGATTGTTGTCACCACCGACTTCTGTTACTAAGTCCGAAAATGCTCTTCTGGTCACTTGAACGGCACCAATGTAGTGATATAATTTATATCAGGTGGATAGTGGTATCGTGGTACCGCAGCAACCCCGGTTTGAATCCGGGTCACGGCACCAATGTAGTGATTTAACCTTCAAAGAACGGGTCACGGCCCCAATGTGGTGAAATATTATTAATATGTGTAGTAATATCGTGGGTATGATAATTAATCTTCCGCAGCAACACAATTCTTCCAGAGAGATTCACTTTATTGACTTCCAACACAGAACAAAGTCCAAAGTCCACAGATGACAAAAAATCTGACAGAGTATATAATTCAGAGTCCCATTTTTTTCTAGGTTTGCCTGTTCATACACAGACAAGCCTAACTTTTTTTAAAACTATAGACTGAACACCATGTTATATTCACTAGACATTGAATGGCTGAGCAATTTGATTGGCCGTTTCAATTCAGGACTTTGATTTGCTTCAGTCTTTCAGACAGACAACAACCCCCAGCCGTGAACAGCTGTAGTCATAAACCGCCCCAATTTGCACTCCCGCGTATCAACATCAACAAGTCCCCTTAGATATGTGTAATTAGATTAGATTAAGAGATACCACCTGAACACCCTTTGAAATGTTCAAATAGACTTGCATAAGATTAACACATCAAAGGGTCCAGCTGTCCCCTTGGCTATGTTAAAATTCAGTTGGACAAATCAACCATTGTCAATTGAATTCTGGCCTGGTCAATATTGACTGTATGTGTACATACATATAATAATATAATGTCCCACATAAATCAGTAAACATATTACAACATATACAACAAATAACACAAGGAGGACGAGAGCATGTGTCACTCATAACATATGAAGAAAAGAGAGAGAGAGACAATGAATCATGAATAATCAAAAATAATCAAAAATAGGGAAAAAGGAAAAGAGGAGACAGTCAGTTTGGGTAAATCTACAGATAGGAAATATATACTAATTGACCAGGTGCATATGCTGCGTGAAACTGTCAGGAAGGGGCGCATGCACAGCTTTCCAAGATGGCGGACATGTGACTCATGAGCTCCGGTCCCGTCCCAAGATCCGCGGCCCCTGGCAAGATACACTAGCCACCGATCGACTCAGGGGTAAGCGTCAACATCTCCTCAGGCCCCCTGGCACTACATGGGCAAAATTGGAGATCAGAGAACATTCTATCGTCCCCCACAGCCCATGCGGCCTTCCTCCACTAGGGATCACTTCTTAACTAGTCCTCAATCCCTGGTCTCAATTTCACAAGGGTATCCGGAGGACTATGGCAGTATGCTGATGGCGGAGGCTCCCTCCCAGCAGGACTTCCCTCCTCACACATCCTCCAGCCCTCAGCTAACCCTGACTCCTGAGCTGATGGATCTCAAGCTCCAGGCCTTGGCCCAACAAGTAACAAGGGACATCGCCCAGGAGATAGGAAAGATCTCCAGAGAGCTTAGGGGGGAAATTGATGCCCTTAAAGAGCACACAGCAACACTGGAGACAAAGTTTGATGAGACTCTGCAGTATATACAGGCCCTTGAAGAAGAGAATGCCCTTCTTAAAAACTCTGTATCTCAGTTACAGTTACAGCAAGAGGACCTTGAGAGCAGAGAAAGGTGCCAAAACCTTAGAATACGTGGAGTCCCTGAAAAGGTTGCTGACAACAACATACGAAGCTACCTTCCCGGCCTTTTCAATGCCCTGGCTCCTGAAATAGTGGACATTGATTGGCGTATGGACCATGCACATAGGTCCTTGGCCCCTAAACCCCCTGCAGGAGCCAGGCCCCGTGATACAGTGGTACGTTTCCACTTTTATGAGAGCAAGGAGGCCCTGACAAGAGCCACTCATAAAAGATCCAGCATTGAATACAAGGGAGACAAGCTCCAACTGTTCAGTGACCTGTCTCCCATCACCTTGGCCAAAGGTCGCTCTCTACGGCCCATCACCACTCATCTCCAACAGCATAAAATTTCTTAATACTGGGGCTTCCCACATAAATCAGTAAACATATTACAACATATACAACAAATAACACAAGGAGGACGAGAGCATGTGTCACTCATAACATATGAAGAAAAGAGAGAGAGAGACAATGAATCATGAATAATCAAAAATAATCAAAAATAGGGAAAAAGGAAAAGAAGAGACAGTCAGTTTGGGTAAATCTACAGATAGGAAATATATACTAATTGACCAGGTGCATATGCTGCGTGAAACTGTCAGGAAGGGGCGCATGCACAGCTTTCCAAGATGGCGGACATGTGACTCATGAGCTCCGGTCCCGTCCCAAGATCCGCGGCCCCTGGCAAGATACACTAGCCACCGATCGACTCAGGGGTAAGCGTCAACATCTCCTCAGGCCCCCTGGCACTACATGGGCAAAATTGGAGATCAGAGAACATTCTATCGTCCCCCACAGCCCATGCGGCCTTCCTCCACTAGGGATCACTTCTTAACTAGTCCTCAATCCCTGGTCTCAATTTCACAAGGGTATCCGGAGGACTATGGCAGTATGCTGATGGCGGAGGCTCCCTCCCAGCAGGACTTCCCTCCTCACACATCCTCCAGCCCTCAGCTAACCCTGACTCCTGAGCTGATGGATCTCAAACTCCAGGCCTTGGCCCAACAAGTAACAAGGGACATCGCCCAGGAGATAGGAAAGATCTCCAGAGAGCTTAGGGGGGAAATTGATGCCCTTAAAGAGCACACAGCAACACTGGAGACAAAGTTTGATGAGACTCTGCAGTATATACAGGCCCTTGAAGAAGAGAATGCCCTTCTTAAAAACTCTGTATCTCAGTTACAGTTACAGCAAGAGGACCTTGAGAGCAGAGAAAGGTGCCAAAACCTTAGAATACGTGGAGTCCCTGAAAAGGTTGCTGACAACAACATACGAAGCTACCTTCCCGGCCTTTTCAATGCCCTGGCTCCTGAAATAGTGGACATTGATTGGCGTATGGACCATGCACATAGGTCCTTGGCCCCTAAACCCCCTGCAGGAGCCAGGCCCCGTGATACAGTGGTACGTTTCCACTTTTATGAGAGCAAGGAGGCCCTGACAAGAGCCACTCATAAAAGATCCAGCATTGAATACAAGGGAGACAAGCTCCAACTGTTCAGTGACCTGTCTCCCATCACCTTGGCCAAAGGTCGCTCTCTACGGCCCATCACCACTCATCTCCAACAGCATAAAATTCCTTAATACTGGGGCTTCCCTTTCCATCTGAATGTCACCATGGAAGGGGTCCAGCACACCCTACGTGACCTCATGGAAGGAGATGCTTTCCTTAAACGCCTTGGCTTGCCCCAGCTTCCTCCAGAGACCGACCAGACCTCCCCGGCCACTCCACGGCACCTTGCGGCTCCAGCCAGGATTTGGACCCCAGTGAGAGGAAGAGGTTAGAGGGCCTACTCCACTCCTCAATGCTCTCAATGTTCCAGACCACCCACCTGATTTGCTGCAGGAGTCCCCACTGGATTTTCTTTTGTTTCCTCTCCCATTTGATCACGATTCTTCAGTCGATCCCGTATGGGAGACAGTTTTTCCTCATCACTGAGCTTTCTACAATGTACCTATGCATTGTCTTTTTTGTTGCATGTGTTAACATTTTTTTTATATCCTGAACTGTTGGGGAACGGGACATCTTCCCCTCCATAACTGCTTGCTTCACGGATGCTTTGAAGAGATCTCGATGTGTTAGCAGCATTTTCGGATCTTCGTGACGGGATGTCACGCTCCACCTCCCCATGTTGGAGACTGCCTTGCTCCCCTACAGGTCCTCAGGCTGCGGCCGAGGCCCCCTGACAGGCTTTTGCCTCTCAGGGCTATTCCTGATGTTTTTTCTTTTTGAGCCCAACGGGCCCGTTTATTGTTATGCTACACGTTCCAAAATGGTTCCTTTTTTGGTTTTTGTTTTAAACCGATACATATCTTTTTTTTTAGAGGTTTTTTTTCTTACAAATTTTTTACTATTTTTTTATTTTATTTTTAATTATTGTCATTATTTATATCCTTATGCTTACTTTTATTTTCTTCTTGTCGGTATTAACATTGTCAGCCTTATTGTGGTCTGCCCTCGCTACAGTAAGTCTCATGGCAGATTATGGTTTCCTAACAGCTTATTTTGGTGTCTTCACACTGTTGGGCTATCACCCATTGGTTTGAATGCTCTATGGCTTAAATGTTTTGATATAACATGGCTCTAAAATTAATGTCATATAATGTAAAAGGCCTTAATTCTATTAAGAAAAGATGGCTGGCATTGCGGGACTTCGGGATCTCTGGCGCAGATGTGATTCTAGTTCAAGAGACGCACTTCCGAGCTGGAGGCTCCCTGAAATTTGCCTCTAAATACTTCCCGCTGTCCTTTTTGGCGTCTGACCCATCTGGAAAGGCGGGAGTAGCAGTTTTGGTAAGATGTTAATGTCCTCTCCAGATTAAGTCGACCCATTTGGACCCCCAGGGTCGGTATATACAGTCAGGTCCATAAATATTGGGACATCAACACAATTCTAATCTTTTTGGCTCTATACACCACCACAATGGATTTGAAATGAAACAAACAAGATGTGCTTTAACTGCAGACTTTCAGCTTTAATTTGAGGGTATTTACATCCAAATCAGGTGAACAGTGTAGGAATTACAACAGTTTGTATATGTGCCTCCCACTTTTTAAGGGACCAAAAGTAATGGAACAATCGACTTCTCAGCTGTTCCATGGCCAGGTGTGTGTTATTCCCTCAATATCCCATTTACAAGGAGCAGATAAAGGGTCCAGAGTTGATTTGATATTTGCATTTGGAATCTGTTGCTGTTAATATGAGATCGAAAGAGCTGTCACTATCAGTGAAGCAAGCCATCATTAGGCTGAAAAAACAAAACAAACCCATCAGAGAGATAGCAAAAACATTAGCTGTGGCCAAATCAACTGTTTGGAACATCCTTATAAAGAAAGAATGCACCGGTAAGCTCAGCAACACCAAAAGACCCGGAAGACCACAGAAAACAACTGTGGTGGATGACCAAAGAATTCTTTCCCTGGTGAAGAAAACACCCTTCACAACAGTTGGCCAGATCAAGAACACTCTCCAGGATGTAGGTGTATGTGTTTCAAAGTCATCAATCAAGAGAAGACTTCACCAGAGTGAATACAGAGGGTTAACCACAAGATGTAAATCATTGGTGAGCCTCAAAAACAGGAAGGCCAGATTAGAGTTTGCCAAACAACATCTAAAAAACCCTTCACAGTTCTGGAACAACATCCTATGGGGAGATGAGACCAAGATCAACTTGTACCAGAGTGATGGGAAGAGAAGAGTATGGAGAAGGAAAGGCACTGCTTATGATCCAAAGTAGGAATGAGCTTTGTGTTCGAATCGAACCCATGTTTGATTCGAACATCGGCTGTTCGATCGTTCGTCGAATTGCGAACGATATGGGCCATTCGTGCCAAATTTGTGTGGCACGTCACGGCCCATAATTCACTGCGGCATCGCAGTGCATTGCTGGCTGATGATTGGCAAAGCATGGACTATGACCCGCATGCTTGGCCAATCACAGCGCCGTCGGTAGAGAGAGCTGTAATTGGCCAAAGCCAGGGTGGCTTTGGCCAATTATGGCTCAGGGGGTTTAGAACACGCCCCACACTATATAAGGCCGCCTACACAGCGGCCCTGTGTAGTGTGTTCCAGGGTGCTTAGAGAGAGAGAGAGAGAGAGAGAGACAGTGTCATTTAATTTGAGTTAGCTAGATTAGGCAGGACAGTCAGTGAGTTAGCTGCACTTACAGTGTATTGTGTATATATATGCATCCCAGGTGTTGCATATATATATATACACTGTATTCAGTTTAGCTAGAACCGTTCCTGTTATCTTCCTACTGACAGGCAGGCTTGTCTTGTTACAGTATTTACAGCTACCTGAAGAAAATTGCTGGTGTTCTTTTGATCCTATTAGTACCACAGTCAGGCAGCTAGACTATTTACAGTTAGTGTAGTGCGTCCTGCTCACAGTGTTCAGCTAAAGCTACAAGTTAGTTTAGTGTGGCCTCTGCACAGTGTTCAGCTAAAACTACAAGTTAGTGTAGTGCACAGTGTTCAGCTAAAGCTACAAGTTAGGGTAGTGCGTCCTCCTCACAGTGTTCAGCTAAAGCTACAAGTTAGTTTAGTGTGACCTCTGCACAGTGTTCAGCTAAAGCTACAAGTCAGGGTAGTGCGTCCTCCTCACAGTGTTCAGCTAAAGCTACAAGTTGGTGTAGTGCGTCCTCCTCACAGTGTTCAGCTAAAACTACAAGTTAGTGTAGTGAGACCTCTGCACAGTGTTCAGCTAAAGCTACAAGTTAGTGTAGTGCATCCTCCTCACAGTATTCAGCTAAAGCTACAAGTTAGTTTAGTGTGACCTCTGCACAGTGTTCAGCTAAAGCTACAAGTTAGGGTAGTGCGTTCTCCTCACAGTGTTCAGCTAAAGCTATAAGTTGGTGTAGTGTGTCCTCTTCACAGTGTTCAGCGAAAACTACAAGTTAGTGTAGTGCGACCTCTGCACAGTGTTCAGCTACAGCTACAAGTTAGTGTAGTGCGTCCTCCTCACAGTGTTCAGCTAAAACTACAAGTTAGTGTAGTGCGACCTCTGCACAGTGTTCAGCTAAAACTACAAGTTATATAGTGCGACCTCTGCACAGTGTTCAGCTAAAGCTACAAGTTAGTGTAGTGCGTCCTCCTCACAGTGTTCAGCTAAACCTACAAGTTATTTTTTTGCGAGTTCTGCACAGTGTTCAGATAAAGCTACCTGTAGATAGTTGGTGGTGTTTTCCTGATTCTATCACTACCGCAGGCAGCTAAATAAGCTACAAGTTAGTGTAGTGCGAGCGCTGCACAGTGTTCACCCAAAGCTACCTGTAGAAGGTTGGTGGTGTTTTCCTGATCCTATCACTACCGCAGGAAGCTAAATAAGCTACAAGTTAGTGTAGTGCAAGCTCTGCACAGTGTTCATCTAAAGCTACCTGTAGAAGGTTGGTGGTGTTTTCCTGATCCTATTACTACCGCAGGCAGCTAAATAATCTACAAGTTATTTTTTTGCGAGCTCTGCACAGTGTTCAGCTAAAGCTACCTGTAGAAGGTTGGTGGTGTTTTCCTGATCCTATCACTTCGGCAGGCAGCTAAATAAGCTACAAGTTATTTTTTGGTGAGCTCTGCACAGTGTTCACCTAAAGCTACCTGTAGAAGGTTGGTGGTGTTTTCCTGATCCTATCACTACCGCAGGCAGCTAAATAGGCTACAAGTTATTTTTTGGCGAGCTCTGCACAGTGTTCACCTAAAGCTACCTGTAGAAGGTTGGTGGTGTTTTCCTGATCCTATCACTACCGCAGGCAGCTAAAAAAGCTAAAAGTTATATTTTGGCGAGCTCTGGACAGTGTTCAGCTAAAGCTACCTGTAGAAGGTTGGTGGTGTTCTCATACTACAGGCAGGCAGTTGATTTTGCTAGCTGCAGTATCAGTATATATATATAATGCAGCTACAGGCCATTAGTATGTCTGGAAGGCCAACAAGGAGAGGCAGACAGTCACAAGCCAATAAAAGAGGGCAAGCAGGCTCTGTGTCTAGAGGCAACAGTGCTGGTCATGGAGACGGTGCATCCTAATCAGCATGTGGCCGTGGGACACGCTTGGCCTTTTTTTCGGCAGCTGGCCGTGTTGAGCCGCAACATGCGGAAGACTTGGTCGAGTGGATGACCAAGCTGTCCTCATCCTCCTCATCCTCTCTCACCCATACTCAGGGTACTTTGTCTGGCAAAGCAGCAGCCTCTTCCCTCGGCTCAATGTCATCAGTGACTCCTTCCCTAGCCCCACCATGTCCTCCTGAGGAGTCCCTCGAACTGTTTGACCACAGTGTTGGGTACATTCTCCAGGAGGATTCCCAGCGTTTAGAAGGCTCTGATGATGATACTGAGCTAGATTAAGGCAGTAACGTGAGCACGGACAGAGGGGGTGCCCAAGAAGGACAGCAATCTGGCAGTCATGCTCCCCCTGCTGCAGCATACTGCCAGGTTTGCTCCAGTGATGAGGAGGGAGGGGATGATGAGGTCACTGACTCAACATGGGTGCCTGATAGGAGAGAGGAGGAGGAGAAGGCACATCACCAACGAGGCAGGATGCCCTCCAGGGGCCAGCGTAAGGGCAGCACACTGACTGCATCACACCACAAAGCTCCGCATGTGCAGGGCGCTGCAGTCTCTGCGCATTATTCAAAAAGTTACATAGTTACATAGTTACATAGTAGGTGAGGTTGAAAAAAGACACAAGTCCATCAAGTCCAACCTATGTGTGTGATTATGTGTCAGTATTACATTACATATCCCTGTATATTGCGGTCATTCAGGTGATTATCTAATAGTTTCTTGAAGCTATCAATGCTCCCCGCTGAGACCACCGCCTGTGGAAGGGAATTCCACATCCTTGCCGCTCCTACAGTAAAGAACCCTCTACGTAGTTTAAGGTTAAACCTCTTTTCTTCTAATTGTAATGAGTGGCCACGAGTCTTATTAAACTCTCTTCTGCGAAAAAGTTTTATCCCTATTGTGGGGTCACCAGTACAGTATTTGTAAATTGAAATCATATCCCCTCTCAAGCGTCTCTTCTCCAGAGAGAATAAGTTCAGTGCTCGCAACCTTTCCTCATAACTAAGATCCTCCAGACCCCTTATTAGCTTTGTTGCCCTTCTTTGTACTCGCTCCATTTCCAGTACATCCTTCCTGAGGACTGGTGCCCAGAACTGGACAGCATACTCCAGGTGCGGGCGGACCAGAGTCTTGTAGAGCGGGAGAATTATCGTTTTATCTCTGCAGTTGATCCCCCTTTTAATGCATGCCAATATTCTGTTTGCTTTATTAGCAGCAGCTTGGCATTGCATGCCATTGCTGAGCCTATCATCTACTAGGACCCCCAAGTCCTTTTCCATCCTAGATTCCCCCAGAGGTTCTCCCCCCAGTGTATAGATTGCATTCATATTTTTGACACCCAAATGCATTATTTTACATTTTTCTACATTGAACCTCATTTGCCATGTAGTCGCCCACCCCATTAATTTGTTCAGGTCTTTTTGCAAGATTTCCACATCCTGCGGAGAAGTTATTGCCCTGCTTAGCTTAGTATCGTCTGCAAATACAGAGATGGAACTGTTTATCCCATCCTCCAGGTCGTTTATGAACAAATTAAATAGGATTGGTCCCAGTACAGAACCCTGGGGGACCCCACTACCCACCCCTGACCATTCTGAGTACTCCCCATTTATCACCACCCTCTGAACACGCCCTTGTAGCCAGTTTTCAATCCATGTACTCACCCTATGGTCCATGCCAACGCACCTTATTTTGTACAGTAAACATTTATGGGGAACTGTGTCAAATGCTTTTGCAAAATCCAGATACACCACGTCTACGGGCCTTCCTTTATCTAGATGGCAACTCACCTCCTCATAGAAGGTTAATAGATTGGTTTGGCAAGAACGATTCTTCATGAATCCATGCTGATTACTGCTAATGGTATCATTCTTATTACTAAAATCTTGTATATAGTCCCTTATCATCCCCTCCAAGAGTTTACATACTATTGATGTTAGGCTAACTGGTCTGTAATTCCCAGGGATGTTTTTTGGGCCCTTTTTAAATATTGGTGCTACATTGGCTTTTCTCCAATCAGCTGGTACCATTCCAGTCAATAGACTGTCTGTAAAAATTAGGAACAACGGTCTGGCAATCACCTGACTGAGTTCCCTAAGTACCCTCGGATGCAAGCCATCTGGTCCCGGTGATTTATTAATGTTAAGTTTCTCAAGTCTAATTTTAATTCCGTCCTCTGTTAACCATGTAGGTGCTTCCTGTGTTGTGTCATGAGGATAAACACTGCAGTTTTGGTTACTGAAGCCCCCCGATTCACTCGTGAAGACTGAGGAGAAGAATAAATTCAATACCTCTGCCATCTCCCCATCCTTTGTAACCAGATGTCCTTCCTCATTCTTTATGGGGCCAATATGGTCTGTCCTCCCTTTTTACTGTTTACATACTTAAAGAATTTCTTGGGATTTTTTTTGCTCTCCTCCGCTATGTGTCTTTCATGTTCTATCTTAGCCATCCTAATTGCACCCTTACATTTCTTATTGCATTCTTTATAAATTCTGAATGCTGTGGATGATCCCTCAACCTTCTATTTTTTGAAGGCCTTCTCCTTTGCTTTTATATGCATTTTTACATTGGAGTTAAGCCATCCAGGATGTTTGTTCGCTCTTTTAAATTTATTACCCAATGGGATACATTGGCTAATGCCCTTATTTAATATGCTCTTAAAGCAAACCCATCTCTCCTCTGTATTCTTTGTTCCTAATATTTTATCCCAATTTATGCCTTTTAGCAAGGTTTGTAGTTTAGGGAAGTTGGCTCTTTTGAAATTCAGTGTCTTTGTGTTCCCTTCATGTCTCCTATTTGTGTGATTTATACTGAAACTAATTGACCTGTGATCGCTGTTACCTAAATTGCCCCGTATTTCCACATCTGTTATCAGGTCTGTATTGTTGGTAATCAGTAGATCTAGTAATGTTTTATTTCTAGTTGGTGCGTCTACCATCTGACCCATAAAATTGTCCTGCAAGACATTAAGGAACTGGCGAGCCTTAAATGAATGCGCGGTTCCCTCCGCCCAGTCTATGTCTGGATAATTAAAATCCCCCATTATGATAACACTTCCCATCCTTGCTGCTAATCCAATTTGTGATAGGAGATCCGTCTCCACTTCCTCCCTCAGGTTAGGGGGCCTATAGCATACTCCCAGTATTATTTTCCCCTTAGCTTCATCCCTTTGAAGCTCTACCCATAAAGATTCCACCTCCTCCCTAGCCCCCTCAGTGATGTCATCTCTCACATTCACTTGTACATTATTCTTGATATATAGGCATACCCCTCCCCCTTTTCTACCCTCTCTATCCTTGCGGTATAGGGTATACCCTTGAATGTTTGCCAGCCAATCATGAGAGCTGTTGAACCAGGTCTCTGAAATTCCCACAAAATCCAAATCCTCCTTGTACAACAGTATCTCTAGTTCACCCATCTTGTCCGCCAGGCTCCTGGCATTGGTGAACATGCCACATAGTTTAGACCGGTCGCATATTGTCCTCGTATTGGGTGTTTCAAGATTGCAACTTGGACTTGCTACTATACTCACCTTGCGTTTTTGTGCTTTGGTTAACCTACCACTAATGCCCCCAATACTACCCTCTGGAATATCTTCCGCGCTGGCTATCACTGTCTCTGGACCCTCCCCCCCATCACCTAGTTTAAAAACCCCTCTAACTTTTTGGCCATCTTCATTCCCAGCAGATCTGCACCCTCCTCATTTAGGTGCAGTCCGTCCCTTCTATAGTACCGGTTACCGACTGAGAAGTCGGCCCAGTCCTCCAGGAACCCAAACCCCTCCTTACTACACCAGCTCTTCAGCCACTTGTTTACTTCCCTAATTTCCCTCTGCCTCTCTGGTGTGGCTCGATGTACCGGTAGTATTCCTGAGAACACTACCTTGGAGGTCCTTTTCCTCAATTTAGCTCCTAAGTCCCTAAAATCGTTCTTTAGGACACTCCATCTGCCTCTGACTTTGTCATTGGTGCCAACGTGCACCAGGACAGCCGGGTCTTCCCCAGCCCCTCCCAGTAATCTGTCCACAAGATCCGTGATGTGCCGAACCCAAGCGCCCGGTAGACAACATACTGTCCTTCTAAGAGTCCCCTACCACCAGAATCTGTCTTTCCTTTCCCTTTGCTGCCCCCCCACTCTCACTGGAGGAGTTCTTCCCCTGGCAGCTAGGAGAGTCCCTCATCTCCAGCAGTGCTGGTCCCTGACTGGTTACACCAATGTCACTCAATGGAGCGTACTTATTGGGATGCTCCAGTCCTGGATCGGCCTCCCTGGCACTTCCCCCTCTACCCCTCCTGACTGTCACCCATCTACTCTTTGCTAGTGCCTGCACCTCTTTGTCTCCACCCGCCTCTGTGCTGGCCCCTGCCGGCACCTGCCGTGTACGTTCCTGGCTCACCTTTAGTATGGAGGGACTTCTCAGTGCTGACAGTTGCTTCCCCAGATTCAGAACCTGGGCTTCCAGGGAAACAATGTGCTTACATTTTGCACAGCAGTATTCGCCCTCGATCGGATGATCAAGGAACGCATACATGCGGCAAGATGTACAAAGAGTCGCCTCTCCACACCCGCCGGGCATCGTACCTATTAAATTTAGTGAGGATTTGGGGATTTTACCCTGTCCAAATTACCTAACAACTAGCTTCCTGGCTCTAATACTCAAGACAATACACAGGTACACAATACACAAGTACTAACGATCCACACACACTACTCAGACAACACTCAGATACTCACACTACACAGGTACTATGACCCCTGTTATAACCTCCTGTTTTAAACTCTTGTTTTTAACTCCCACTTAATCCAGCTCCACTTACACCAAGCTCCACAGCTTCAAACTGAGCACGCTCAAACTGAGTCCTACAACAAGTTAAATAGGCACCTGGGCACCTGTGAGCAATTAACCACACCCCTTAATTGATAGACTGATGAAACAGAGAAAAAAAAAAAAAAAAAAAGCTATTTAAAAAGTGACAGCAAAAGGCAATTTAAAAACTAAAAGGAAAAGTCCCCAAAATGCAACCCAGCAAACACCAACAGACAGCAGCAATACACACACCAACAGACAGCAGCAATACACACACCAACAGACAGCAGCAATACACACACCAAGACTTGTATACTCTAACACTTGTTTTTAACTCCCACTTAATCCAGCTCCACTTACACCAAGCTCCACAGCTTCAAACTGAGCACGTTCAAACTGAGTCCTACAACAAGTTAAATAGGCACCTGGGCACCTGTGAGCAATTAACCACACCCCTTAATTGATAGACTGATGAAACAGGAAAAAAAAAAAAGCTATTTAAAAAGTGACAGCAAAAGGAAATTTAAAAACTAAAAGGAAAAGTCCCCAAAATGCAACCCAGCAAACACCAACAGACAGCAGCAATACACACACCAACAGACAGCAGCAATACACACACCAACAGACAGCAGCAATACACACACCAACAGACAGCAGCAATACACACACCAACAGACAGCAAACACCAACAGACAGCAAGACTTGTATACTCTAACACTTGTATTTAACTCCCACTTAATCCAGCTCCACTTACACCAAGCTCCACAGCTTCAAACTGAGCACCAAGTTCTTTGGTTTGGGCCTTTTTTGAGATGAGTGCATCAGATGGCACCGCTGCTATTTGCAACATATGTCTTAAGAGTATCTCGCGTGGCCAAAACATCTCCCGCTTGGGCACCACATGCTTGACCAGACATATGTTGACCTGCCATGCAGTTCATTGGCAAGCGTATCTAAAAGACCCACACCAAAGAACAAAGAGGACCTCTCCTTGCTCCTCATCAGCTGAGATCTCCAACCCCACTATACCTTCAGTCCTCTCTGAGACCTGCACTGAGAGGAATGCAGGTGTAGAATTAGGTGTGTCACAGCCAAATACTTGTGGGCAATCTGCTTTCGGTACACCGACGTAAGATGGTACCAGGCATATTTCCCTGCCCCAGCTGCTGTACCGCCAAAAGAAGTTCGCTCCCAGCCATCCACATGCCCAGCGGTTGAATGCTAGCTTGGCAAAATTGCTAGCACTTCAACTGCTGCCTTTTCAGTTGGTAGACTCTGCCCCTTCCGTGAGTTGTTGGAATGTGCGGCTCCTCAGTTGTTAGGTAACCAAACGCCACTTTTTCTCACGGAAGGCGATTCCGGCTCTCTACCGGCATGTGGAAGGCAATGTCTTGGCCTCGCTGGACAGGGCAGTCAGCGGTAAGGTGCATATTACTGCTGACTCATGGTCCAGCAGGCATGGACAGGGACGTTACCTAAGTTTCACCGCGCATTGGGTGACTCTGCTGGCAGCTGGGAAGGATGCAGGACAAGGTGCAGTAGTGTTGGAGGTTGTTCTGTGACCAAGCCTCCAAAATGCCACTACTAATGATTGTGACACACCTCTCTCCTCCACCCCCTCCTCTTCTTCTTCCACCATGGCCTCTTCCTGTGATTTGTCCTCGGAACCAGCGGTGCTCCGTAGGTGTTCAAGGGGCTACGCAAGTACGCAGGCCAAAAGATGCCATGCGGTGCTTGAGCTGGTGTGCTTGGGGGACAGGAGCCACACTGGGGCAGAGGTTCTGTCAGCTCTGCAGGGGCAGGTTCAGAATTGGTTGACGCCACACCAACTTAAGGCAGGAATGGTGGTTTGTGACACTGGCACCAACCTCCTCTCTGCCCTCCGACAGGGACAAATGACCCATGTGCCCTGTTTGGCTCACGTCCTTAACTTGGTGGTGCAGCGGTTCTTGGGCAGGTACCCGGGCTTACAGGATGTCTTGAGGCAGGCCAGGAAAGTATGTGTGCATTTCCGCTGGTCATATAATGCCAGTGCTCGGCTGGCAGACCTCCAAAAGGAGTTTAACCTGCCCAAGAACTGCCTAATCTGTGACATGCCCACCAGGTGGAACTCAACGTTGGCCATGCTGCAGCGGCTGCACACGCAGCAGAGGGCCATCAATGAGCACCTGTGCGACTATGGCACCAGGACAGGGTCAGGGGAGCTTGTTTTTTTTCCCCATGCCAGTGGGCTATGATCAGGGATGCATGCACTGTCCTGTCACCATTTGAAGAGGCCACGAGGATGGTGAGCAGTGACAGTGCATGCATCAGTGACACTGTCCCCCTTGTCCACCTGTTGGAGCACACACTGCGTAGAATAATGGACAGGGCACTTGAGGCAGATCAGATGCAGGAAGAGGAGGACTTCCTTAGCTCTCAAGGCCCCCTTTATCCAGACAGTGTTCCTGTGTGCCCGCCGATCACACAGGAAGAGGATGAGGAGGAGGAGGAGGAGGAGGATTGTGTCAGTATGGAGGTGAAGCCTGGCACTCAGCATCAGCAGCAGCCTTTAAGGGATCAGTCCCAAGAAACACATGTACTTGTACGTGGCTGGGAGGAGGTGGCTGCGGACCATGTCATTCTTAGTGACCCAGAGGACTCCGTACCGAATGCCTTAGCAAACCTACGCTGCATGGCCTCCCTGATCCTGCAAAGCCTGCGTAAGGATCCTCGTATTCGTGGTATCAAGGAGAAGGACCAATACTGGCTGGCAACCCTCCTTGATCCACGTTACAAGGGTAAGGTTGCGGACCTTATCTTGCCGTCGCAGAGGGAGCAGAGGATGAACCATCTTCAGGAGGCCTTGCAGAAAGGTCTGTGCAACGCGTTCCCAGAGACTGAGAGGTTACAAACTCCTGTTTCTGGACAACGTGTTGCTGAGGCTTCGGTCAGTCAAAGAAGGAGCGGTGGAGAAGGTGGCCGCCTGACCGATGTGTTCAGACAATTTTTTAGTCCGCAGCCCCAAGGTATGATCGGTTCCAGCAACTATCACCAGCGTCTGTTTTACATGGTGCAGGAATACCTAGGGGCAAGATCTGACTTGGACACCTTTCCCACCGAAAATCCTCTTGGTTACTGGGTCTTGAGGATGGATCACTGGCCAGAGCTTGCACAGTATGCAATTGAGCTACTGGCCTGTCCTGCATCCAGCGTTCTTTCGGAACGCACATTCAGTGCTGCTGGAGGCTTTGTAACCAATCACAGGGTGCGTCTGTCCACCGACTCGGTCGATCGACTGACCTTCATAAAGATGAATCAGTCTTGGATCACCAGCAGCTACCAAGCACCTGATGCTGATGTAACCGAATAATTTTTGTTTAAATCTCAAATCCCTTTCAAAGACTGCCTATGCTGATGCTGAGTGACTATCCTGAGTAATTATTCTCTTCCTCCTCAATGATCACGCTGATAGCTTTTAAGAACATTTTTGGTTCTGGGCGCCACCACCAGTGCCTAAGGCCCAATTTTTTAGCCCCTGTTTAACAGGGGCGTGTAATTACAATTTTTGATGCAATACTTTGCAGCAGGGCTCGTTCCTGTGTTCCAACTAGAGTATCTGTGAGGGGTTGCAGTGTTGTGGCACCAGCACCAGTGCCTAAGGCCCAATTTTTCAGTTTTTACGTTTTGGGCAGCTTCTTTAACCCCTGCGGGGGTAATGCGCAGTCAAAGTGTATGCCACTCCACAGGCTGTTTCTGGGTCACGGTGACGTTTTAGGCATAAGAGAAGAAAGAGGAGATTCCATAGCGTAAAACCATAAAACACTCTTTATTGAACGCAGATGACAGAATGGTACTCACATTTAAGCAGTTTATAATAGGCAACCAAATGTCATCAAAACAGGAGAGCGTCAGATTTAAGTTGGTGATCCTCTGGGAGATGATACAAAAGCGTCAGAATAGGCCACGACCTACGTGCTTCATCATAGGGATGTCAACTGGACTGCGCATTACCCCCGCAGGGGTTAAAGAAGCTGCCTAAAACGTCACCGTGACCCAGAAACAGCCTGTGGATTGCTGCACAGTGGCATACACTGTGACTGTGCGTTATCCCCGCAGGGGTTAAAGAAGCTGGTGAGTGTCCGCATGATCACAAGACACGAGCACCTGGTCACCAAGATTAATACAAATACCTTCCTTGTTTTACAAAGATGTCAAGTTTTTCACTTAAGTTGCACTGAGCACTAGTCACGATTTACCCTATGTAATTATTCAGCAATGTTATGTTTGTCAATCACTATATGGGGTTTTTATGCGGATGGAATAGCTTTGGCTAAAGTCATTTTTTGATTTCATCCCCTGTTCCCCTTCCCCCTCCCCCAATTCAAAGGGGGCCAACCTAGCCGTTAAATTTGCTATATGTGATTTTGTTTATATTTTGTTTATAATTTACATGCGACTTTACATGTGGGATTTGGCTACACACGATTTACAAAGTATTTTTTAAACTAGGACAACGTTACACCTACACACTCCAAATGGGGTCACTTTGCTGTTTTATGTTTGGTTTTATTTCCGTTGAAATTTTTATGTGCAATTTTGGTTTATACTTTATATGCGACTTTACATATGGGATTTGGCTACACACGATTTACCAAGTATTTCTATGTATTAGGACTGCACCACACCCACACACTAACCCTTCACTTACCTTCTGTTTTTTCCACCTTGGTGGAAATCACATTTGTGGAGGCAGCAGTCCTTTATGCGATTTCTTCCATTGTTTCCATTTTTTTCCATTTTCTCCACTTTTTTCTCCACTGGGACAACGTTACACCTACACACTCCAAAGGGGGTCACTTTGCTGTTTTATGTTTGGTTTTATTTTCGTTGAATTTTTTATTTGCAATTTTGGTTTAGGCGACTTTACATATGGGATTTGGCTACACACAATTTACCAATTATTTCTATAAATTAGGACAGCGCCACACCCACACACTAATCCTTCACTTACAGTGTTGTGGCACCACCACCACCAAGTATGTAAACAGTAAAAAAGGGAGGACAGACCATATTGGCCCCATAAAGAATGAGGAAGGACATCTGGTTACAAAGGATGGGGAGATGGCAAAGGTATTGAATTTATTCTTCTCCTCAGTCTTCACGAGTGAATCGGGGGGCTTCAGTAACCAAAACTGCAGTGTTTATCCTCATGACACAACACAGGAAGCACCTACATGGTTAACAGAGGACAGAATTAAAATTAGACTTGAGAAACTTAACATTAATAAATCACCGGGACCAGATGGCTTGCATCCGAGGGTACTTAGGGAACTCAGTCAGGTAATTGCCAGACCGTTGTTCCTAATTTTTACAGACAGTCTATTGACTGGAATGGTACCAGCTGATTGGAGAAAAGCCAATGTAGCACCAATATTTAAAAAGGGCCCAAAAAACATCCCTGGGAATTACAGACCAGTTAGCCTAACATCAATAGTATGTAAACTCTTGGAGGGGATGATAAGGGACTATATACAAGATTTTAGTAATAAGAATGATATCATTAGCAGTAATCAGCATGGATTCATGAAGAATCGTTCTTGCCAAACCAATCTATTAATCTTCTATGAGGAGGTGAGTTGCCATCTAGATAAAGGAAGGCCCGTAGACGTGGTGTATCTGGATTTTGCAAAAGCATTTGACACAGTTCCCCATAAACGTTTACTGTACAAAATAAGGTGCGTTGGCATGGACCATAGGGTGAGTACATGGATTGAAAACTGGCTACAAGGGCGTGTTCAGAGGGTGGTGATAAATGGGGAGTACTCAGAATGGTCAGGGTGGGTAGTGGGGTTCCCCAGGGTTCTGTGCTGGGACCAATCCTATTTAATTTGTTCATAAACGACCTGGAGGATGGGATAAACAGTTCAATCTCTGTATTTGCAGATGATACTAAGCTAGGCAAGGCAATAACTTCTCCGCAGGATGTGGAAATCTTGCAAAAAGACCTGAACAAATTAATGGGGTGGGCGACTACATGGCAAATGAGGTTCAATGTAGAAAAATGTAAAATAATGCATTTGGGTGGCAAAAATATGAATGCAATCTATAGACTGGGGGGAGAACCTCTTGGGGAATCTAGGATGGAAAAGGACCTGGGGGTCCTAGTAGATGATAGGCTCAGCAATGGCATGCAATGCCAAGCTGCTGCTAATAAAGCAAACAGAATATTGGCATGCATTAAAAGGGGGATCAACTCCAGAGATAAAACGATAATTCTCCCGCTCTACAAGACTCTGGTCCGGCCGCACCTGGAGTATGCTGTCCAGTTCTGGGCACCAGTCCTCAGGAGGGACGTACTGGAAATGGAGCGAGTACAAAGAAGGGCAACAAAGCTAATAAAGGGTCTGGAGGATCTTAGCTATGAGGAAAGGTTGCGAGCACTGAACTTATTCTCTCTGGAGAAGAGACGCTTGAGAGGGGATATGATTTCAATTTACAAATACTGTACTGGTGACCCCACAATAGGGATAAAACTTTTTCGCAGAAGAGAGTTTAATAAGACTCGTGGCCACTCATTATAATTAGAAGAAAAGAGGTTTAACCTGAAACTACGTAGAGGGTTCTTTACTGTAAGAGCGGCAAGGATGTGGAATTCCCTTCCACAGGCGGTGGTCTCAGCGGGGAGCATTGATAGCTTCAAGAAACTATTAGATAATCACCTGAATGACCGCAATATACAGGGATATGTAATGTAATACTGACACATAATCACACACATAGGTTGGACTTGATGGACTTGTGTCTTTTTTCAACCTCACCTACTATGTAACTATGTAACTATGTAACCACCAAAGGCCCAATTTTTCTGCCCCTGTTTAACAGGGGCATGGAATTACAATTCTTGATCTAATATTTCACAGCAGGGCCCATTTCTGCGCCCACCAAGAGCGAGTGAGGACTTACAGTGTTGTGGCACCAGCAGCACCACCACCACCAAAGGCCCAATTTTTCTGCCCCTGTTCAACAGGGGCATGTAATTACAATTCTTGATCTAATATTTCACAGCAGGGCCCTGTGAGGGCTTACAGTGTTGTGGCCACAACAACACCTAAGGCCCAAATTTCTGCTGAGTATATAGGGCAGGCCCCTACTTTCAAACATCCAACTTACAAATGACTCCTACTTGCAAACGGAAGGAGACAACAGGAAGTGAGATGAAATCTACTCCTAGGAAGGGAAATTCTCTCCTGTAAGAGTTAATATGGGAAAAACATTTCTCCTTTCCACTGATACTTTATCTCCAATCCTTGTTTCACAAAAAAACCCAAATTTTCAAAAAACATTTGGCATTGGGACAAAAAGTGAGGTTCAATCTTCTGAAGAGGAGCACAGACAGCAAAACAAATGTCACAGGGGTAATAACCCTTCCCTATGTTTTCCAAAAAGCTTAAAAAAGATTTTTTGGCTGGAGCTAAACACGTTAAAAATGTACCCATTCAAAATTACAAACAGATTCTACTTAACAACAAACCTACAGTCCCTGTCTTGTTTGCACCGCCTGTATACTGCTGTTCAGAGTATATAGGGCCTGGGGGCCCCACACCTTTCCTTTTTTTAATTTGTGTGCGGGGTTCCCCTTAATATCCATACAAGACCCAAAGGGCCTGGTAATGGACTGGGGGGTACCCATGCCGTTTGTCTCAGTGATTTTCATCCATATTGCCAGGACCCGACATTACATTAAAGCCGCAAGCAGTTTTAAATGACTTTTTTTCCTTTAAAAATGACATTTTGTGCAGGGACTGTTCTAAGCATGGGAAACACGTGCCACTTTACAGGCATACTATAGACACCCCCCTGGTACGATATTTAAAGGAATATTTCAGGGGTTTTTTTTCACTTTAAGCATCATTAAAATCACTGCTCCTGAAAAAACGGCCGTTTTTACAACTTTTTTTGCATTGATCCATGTCCCCTGGGGCAGGACCCGGGTCCCCAAACCCTTTTTAGGACAATACCATGAAAATTAGCCTTTAAAATTAGCAATTTTGATTTCAAACGTTCGAGTCCTATAGACGTCAATGGGGTTCTAACGTTCGTGCAAATTTTTGGTCCGTTCGCAGGTTCTGGTGCGAACCGAACCAGGAGGTGTTCGGCTCATCCCTAATCCAAAGCATTACCACCTCATCAGTGAAGCATGGTGGTGGTAGTGTCATGGCGTGGGCATGTATGGCTGCCAATGGAACTGGTTCTCTTGTATTTATTGATGATGTGACTGCTGACAAAAGCAGCAGGATGAATTCTGAAGTGTTTCGGACAATATTATCTGCTCATATTCAGCAAAATGCTTCAGAACTCATTGGACAGCGCTTCACAGTACAGATGTACAATGACCCGAAGCATACTGCGAAAGCAACCAAAGAGTTTTTTAAGGGAAAGAAGTGGAATGTTATGCAATGGCCAAGTCAATCACCTGATCTGAATCCGATTGAGCATGCATTTCACTTGCTGAAGACAAAACTGAAGGGAAAATGCCCCAAGAACAAGCAGAAACTGAAGACAGTTGCAGTAGAGGCCTGGCAGAGCATCACCAGGGATGAAACCCAGCGTCTGGTGATGTCTATGCCTTCCAGACTTCAGGCTGTAATTGACTGCAAAGGATTTGCAAGCAAGTATTAAAAAGTGAAAGTTTGATGGATGATTGTTAATCTGTCCCATTACTTTTGGTCCCTTAAAAAGTGGGAGGCACATATACAAACTGTTGTAATTCCTTCACCGTTCACCTGATTTGGATGTAAATACCCCCAAATTAAAGCTGAAAGTCTACAGTTAAAGCACATCTTGCTCGTTTCATTTCAAATCCATTGTGGTGGTGTATAGAGCCAAAAAAGATTAGAATTGTGTTGATGTCCCAATATTTATTGACCTGACTGTAGTTATACAGGGCACTTATCTGTCTATCCCTATAACGATTATGAATATATACGCACCCAATTCTGGTCAGGTTCAATTTCTAACTGATACTTTTAACAAAAATTCTCCCAACCCTTTACAATAATAGGTGGCGACTTTAATGCTATTCTCTCTCCCACCTGAGATAGGAAATCTCTGTTTCTGCCCCCCCATTCTCCGCTACACACTCCTTGTAAATACCCTCAAATTAAAGCTGAAAGTCTACAGTTAAAGCACATCTTGCTCGTTTCATTTCAAATCCATTGTGGTGGTGTATATAGCCAAAAAAGATTAGAATTGTGTTGATGTCCCAATATTTATTGACCTGACTGTAGTTATACAGGGCACTTATCTGTCTAACCCTATAACGATTATGAATATATACGCACCCAATTCTGGTCAGGTTCAATTTCTATCTGATACTTTTAACAAAAATTCTCCCAACCCTTTACAATAATAGGTGGCGACTTTAATGCTATTCTCTCTCCCACCTGAGATAGGAAATCTCTGTTTCTGCCCCCCCATTCTCCGCTACACACTCCTTGGCCACCTCCTTTAGATGACTGATCCGAACACATCACATGTTTGATACATGGCGGATCAAACATCCCACTGGTAGACAATATTCATTCTACTCCCCCCCCTTATAAGATGTTCTCTAGATTAGACTACTTCCTGGTTTCCACCCCCTACTTTTGCATATGGTCTCGTCCGAGTTGGGACCCATTACCTGGTCTGACCACGCTCCCTTATCTTTAGATCTTAGCCTTTCCGGTGCGTTTCCTAGCAAATGTCATTGGAGACTCAATGAATTCATACTAACACATCCCGAAACAAAAGACACTCTCCAAACCTTTAACTGAATATTTTCATTTAAACACAGGTTGCGTGTCCAGCCTGTCTACCCTTTGGGGGGCCCACAAGGCATTCTTCCGAGGTGTCATGGTTATGCAATAGAGTTTGTCGATCAGCATACCTGTCTCCATGTGTTCATCTCTAGAGACCAGCTGACCCTCACCTGACTGCTTTTGTAACCTCTCCTCTAAGCATGGCCCCAGCCCAGGCCCTATCAGGGAACCCTATATTAACCTGTGCACTGCAAGCCAGTGCTGATCAACCATTGTGTGTTAGCCTCTGTGTGTACTTGCTGTGTTTCCTACATCTGATTTCTGTTACCGACTTTGGCCTGTTCTTAACGATTCCTGTCTGCTCGTGACCCTGACCTTTGGCGTGTTTCTGACCATCCCTGTTTGCCTGTGACCCTGAACCTTGGCGTGTACTCTGTTGTCCTTGTCTGCTTGTGGCCCCGACCTTGGCTTGTCCCTTACTTTCTTTGTTGTTCCAGCCTGCTGCCTCCTTCCTCTTCTCCTGTAGTCTACCGTGAGCGTGAGCTGTGAGACCCTGGGGGCTGCGACCTGGAGCCAGACTGCAGCTTAGTCCATCCTTACCATTAAAGGCTCTGGTGAACACCAGCTGGCTCTTAGACTCCACGCCCTGGGGAATCTATGCTCTAGCTCCCAGTGGGATCTGTGTCAGTGATCCAGTAGACCTGCTTCCTGAACCTCCCAGGGTTCAATCCGCAGCAGTCAGCCGTAGGGTTCACTACCTTGCGGTGCACTCCTGATCCCAACAGTGTGCATCTGTCACCCAGCCTCTTGGTGACCTGACACGAGGACAGTGTATTGCTGTTGTCTCACAAAGGAAGAAAGACAAAGCCTACTTGAAATCATCGTTGCTGTCTCAACATTCAGCTGCTGAAAAATCATTGCTCCGCGCTCCCACGGTGGGCCGGCTGCGTGCGGTAACCTTCTTACGTCACCGTATAAAATCCCTAGATATATCAACAATAGACAAATCACTCCTATGGGCTAAACAAAAGTTAGATGAGTTTTCAAATAAACCACACAGAATGTTGGTTTCTAGACTTAACCCTAGACCCTTTCTTCCCTTTCCAAACCACATCAAACACCCTGACGGGACTCCCTCTTACTGCCCACAGACTATGACCCAGGTGTTTGGTGGGTTCTACGACAAACTTTATAATTGTCTCACACCCAACCATCATCCCCATTTGAAATGTCAGCTTTTGAAGAGTTTATGTCCGACGTGCGACTTCCCAAGTTATCAGACTCAGACGTACAAATATTAAACGCCCCTATCATGGTAGAGGAACTGGCTGACACTGTCAAGTCCTTACCTGAATCATAAAGCCCCTGGTCCAGACGATATTCCATATTCCTACTACAAGTCTTTCCTTCCTACCCTATCAACACACTTAATCTCCCTATATAACTTTCTACTCCAGGGAAAACTTCCCCACCAACAACTTCTTCACTCATTTATCACAGTTATACCAAAACCTGACAAGGACCCTGCGCTCCCGGACAATTATAGACAGATAGCACTCCTGAATTCAGAATATAAGCTATTCATGAAAATCTTGGCCAATCGCCTTTCAAAATTTTTTACTAAATTTAAACTAATCGACAGAGACCAAGTGGGTTTTGTCCCCATCAGACATGCAGGAGATAACTCCCGATGAACCATAGATCTTATTGATATGTTGAACAGAGTCCGCCGTACCGCCCTGATATTAAGCCTTGATGCCCAAAAGGCATTTGATAGATTAAGTTGGCCCTACATGTTTGCAACTCTCACTAGATTTGGCATTCGAGGTCCCTTTCTTCAAGCCCTGCAATCTCTTTATTCCAACCCCACATCGCAGGTCCAACTAGCTTCCTTCACTACCCGTTCGTTCCCCATGTCCAACGGAACTAGACAAGGCTGTCCCCTATCCCCTCTTATCTTCATCTTATGCCTGGAACCTTTGGCAGAAACTATCAGATCCCATCCTGACATAAGAAGGGTTCTCATGCGTCAAAGGGAATACAAACTATCCCTATTTGCTGATGATGTACTCCTTACCTTAACAAACCCTCATATCTCCCTACCATCCCTCCAGACCTTACTATACCAATTTGGCTCCCTTTCTGGGTACAAGGTTAATACATCAAAAATAGAAGCCTTACCTCTTCACATACTCCCTGAAGACCTCCTAATGCTTAAAAAATCATTCCCATACCATTGGTGCACAACGTCTTTCAAATATCTAGGGGTTCAACTTACGCCTACATACTCCTCCTTTATTTGACCAACTATCTCCCCCTGTTTAGGAATATAAATGCCATGCTGACTCGCTGGAATCCTCTCCCAATGTCCTGGATAGGTAGAATTGACGTGCTAAAGATGTCCATTATGCCAAAATTGCTATATTTCTTCGAAACACTTCCAGTTTCCATCCCAATGGCACAGTTGAAAATACTTAAAAGATGGTTTCTTAACTTTATATGGAGAGGAGGTGCACATAGAATGGCCAACTTGGTGGTCTTCTCCCCTAGAAGTCAGGGAGGTATGGGGGCCCCGGATGTTTGTAAATATTACTTAGCCTCTCACCTCCGTACAGCAGTGGCCTGGTCCAGCCTGAGACCTCCAAGCCGATGGGCGGAGATTGAGATGGGATCTCTTTTTCTGACCCACCCATGCTCCCTAGTCTGGTCCCCTGAGTTAAATTCGGACACCAGGCTGCAGAGTCTCTGCCTAGGTCCCTTGCTATTCTCACTTAAGATATGGCATTCTTGCCTTCCCAAATTCTCTCTCTCCTCCATATGCCCCCCCTTTCCAATGTACTTTTTAACCCCCTAATCCCTGATAGCCTCTCACATCCCCGAATGTTCCCCTGGGCTAGGGAAGGTATGTTTCAACTCCGACACTTTGTTAACCCAGTCACTCGCAAACTCCAACCCTTCAAAGACCTTCAATCTAATAGCCAAATCCCAAAACATTTGCTATATTCATACCTCCAAATCACACATTTTCTTTCAAAATCCTCCCCCGCACTCACTCTCGCCAAGCCAGCGCCCTTTGAACTTTTAGGCTCTCAGGGTCCATACCAAACACGACTCTTTTCTAGTATATACCAAATTCTCCAGGAGAATGCCCCTCCCCCAACTCCTACATGAACAAATGGGTGCAACACACCCAACAAAAAAATTCTGACGTACAGTGGGCTAGAATCTGGTCTTCAAACTCTAAGATTTCTCGATGTGTGGCACAGAAGGAGACAGCGTATAAAGTCTTATATTTTTGGTATAGGACCCCAGAGGTTTTACACCGTTATGATCCCTCTCTATCACCTCTGTGTTGGAGATGCGGGAAGGCTAGGGGGAATCAATATAATATCTTCTGGTAATGCGACTTGATTGTTCCTTTTTGGTCCATGGTACTAACAGTGCTCCAGCAAATACTTGATTTCCATTGCCCTATGGACCCAGTTCACTTCCTTTTAGGCCTCCCATTCCCAGGCCTGGGGAAGGCCCCGAACAAGCTCACCTCCTTCATTTTGCTAGCAGCAAAAAGAGCCATACCTGCCTGTTGGCTGTCCATGCATCCCCCAACCCAAGAACAGCTATTGCAAGGTATTAAAGACATACCCAAAATGGAACACATGACGGCTATATCGGAGGACACAACAGATAAGTTTGATAAAATATGGGCCCCTTGGGATAGCTCGCCCTTTAACTTACCTTTCTAGTTATTTGAGGCCCCTGGTGGGCCTGATATCATGCTGCCCCAGGCCCCCCCACACAGACCTGATTTCGTATGGTGTCTAGCTCCCACCCCATCTTGTCCTTGCTCTAAATTTTTGCTTTGTGTTCCCTTATGATTTATTTAATACTGACTTATTTTTATGTTTTATGATTTTCTTTTGATTATTATTTGTTATGATTTTTTGTTTTCTTTGTTTATACTTGCTTCTACCTCTGCTTGTACAATCTTCATGATATAGCGTATTTACGCTGTTGTATATATGCTTGTACTTTTTGAAAAATTTTTCAATAAAAATACAATTTAAAAAAACAAAAAAGAAACTGGCAGGAAGCTAAGAGCCGGATCTCCTAGGGTGATCGACACCTAATATCACAAGAGTAATTAATCATATCCTACAAGGTCATAAACTCCCTGAAGAGATGCTCTCTGCCAATATGACTCTCATCCCCAAACCTAATAAGGACCATTCGATACCAAAAAATTATAGACCGATCTCAGTTCTTAACAATAACACTAAGATTTTAGCCCAAGTATTAACTGATAATAGGCCCAGAACAGACAGGCTTTATCCCCACGAGACAGATCACAGTTAATATCCGTCTAGCGGCTAATATAATACAAGATGCAGATATCTGTTCCCGCAAAGTATTAATTCTAGGCCTAGATATACATAAAGCCTTCAATAGCGTCCAAAGCCTTCAATAGCGTCCTCTGGACCTATATAGATGCTGTCTTGACTAAGTTTGGTTTCCTTGGGGGAATTTGTTAAATGTTTTTAAAGCATTATACCATAACCCACACACCTGAATCAAACTCCCAGGATGTTCCTGGGAGTACTTTCCACTCAGCCGTGGAACCAGACAGGGCTGTCCATTGTCACCATTGATTTTTGGCCAGGGCGATTATCACTAACCTGAACATAAAGGGATACACAAAAGGGAGGAGGATTTCAAATTGAGTCTCTATGCAGACGACGTGCTCATGTTCTTGCCAGACCCATTAGTTTCCCTCCCCAACCTAATGTCCACCCTACAAGACTTCAACTCCATTTCTGGGCTGGGAGTGAATCTAGCAAAATGCTCTGCTCTCCCATCAACATCCCACCTCATATCTCCACTAGCATTAAAGATTCATTCGGTATCACGCTCACAGATAATTCCCTGCAATACCTGGGAGTGCGACTAGCACCCTCCCTCTGAGCTATGTACAATGCCAACTACCCTCAGGCCTTCCTTAAAACTAAACAATGGCTACAACTTTGGTATACGTTTTCCATCCCTCTTTTGGGATGGATCACAGCCATTAAAATGTCCATCCTCCCGGAGGCGCATGCACGGCAGCTCACAAGATGGCCACTGGCATTCAAAGCTCCGCTCCACCATGGCCCTCGTTTGATCACCGGAGCACTCAACTCATCCCCCAGTGCACAATACCGGGACCAATAGGTGGGAGAGACCCCCGGGAACCCTCCGATATCGGCGGCCTCCCATCCACCCCCATATTTGATCCGAACACAGGCCTGCTCCTGTCAGTGAGTGAACCAAATGCTGCAGCTCCTCTCCCAACTGACTTCCCTTCTATGATAAAGGCCTTCTCACAATTATTATCAAAAATTCTAGCTCTGAACGCTGCCCAAATTACCTCCTCTATCCACGCTGACCTGCAGCAATTAGGGATGAGAATTGACACTATCGAAAAGAAAGCCGATCAATCTGTAGCACGGATTAATCAGAACTCAGCCAGGATCCATGATCTACAGGAACAACTGGAAACGGCTTGTGCAAAGATCGACGACCTCGAGAATAGATTGAGACGTTAAAATTTTAGAATCAGAGGGCTCCCTGAATCTGACAAGGATGTTAATGCGGCAGTAAAAACACTGATTAAGAGCCTCATCCCAGATATTGCTGACCACCGTCTGGAGCTAGACAGAGCTCCCAGGGCCCTGCAGCCCCCCGATTGGATAGCCTCCCTAGGGACATCATTGTGAAGCCCCACTACTACACTGTGAAGGAGGAGGTGATGAAGAAATCCAGATTCTCTGACATTCTCAAGTTATTGGGGCACAAAATACAGATTTTTGCAGACCTTTCGCCTTATACGGTTCAGAAAAGACGCTCCTTCAAACCGCTACTTCAACTCTTGATGGAAAAGGAAATTTCATACAGATGGTAATTTCCTCTCTGCCTTAACTTCTCCTACAGAAATAAACACTACACTTTCTCCTCATTTGCAGAAGGTGAACGCCTGATGCTACAGCTGGGCCTGATCAACCAGGAACCATCTTCCACACAGACTAACAGGGGTACTTCCTCATCCTCAAAGAGACCCCCTCCAGCAAGTCCTCTTCAACCACCATGGCTGATACAGAACTTTAAACGCTCCAAGGAAAATCTCCCGACATGATGTATAAACTTTGCATGAGGATAAGGGCCCTGATCCGGTACTTTCCCCTGTTTCGCTTTCGGCCTCTAGTGGCCCCCTGAGGCTTCTCCGTCTCCCTCCACCTTTTTAGACCTGACCTCACACCTGGATTACCCTGTTTGCAGTCCAGATCCACACCTTAATGGATCCGGGTTGTACGTTTGACTGGATGTTATGTGTTGGATGGGGGCGCAGTTGTACCTTTAGGGGCACAAACGCAGGGGAGGCGGCGCTGCAGGGCTGAGGTTTTTCTCCTTTTATTACACCTCCTATAGTTTTTTACAGTTTCTTAAGGGGATTTCACTTACTCCTCTGGAGGGTTACATAATAGATACCCCTATGCAAATATTGCCTGTATACACAGACTCCCCCAGCTTCGGCTCCCTCGTGCAGTTGTCATAGCATTTGGTGTTGGCTGTGCGTGGGGGTAGCCTTTTGCTGGCATGGGGGTCTCTCCAGGCAAAGTCTTAGCACTCTCTTTTTGGTATCTCCCCAGTCGGGGCTGGCCCACCCTCCAGACCACCTAGCCCATGAGGCGGGAGTTCTGGAGGAGGGGATGGTTACTGGCAGGGGAGCTCGGTATTACCACTAGTTTCCTGTTATTGTTTTTTTTGTTGGACGTTTTGCTTACTTGTTCTCATAGGCTCCACTTCAGCCTTCAGTTAAGTTGTCCTTTGGGTGGACGGGGCTGTGGTGGACCCAGTGCACCTCCAACAAGCTCTGGGAACACGGACAGTGCTCTTGGTTGCTTAGCCGGTTGCTATATACATAGGGCATCCAGGTCCTCTTAGATCAAGGGGTGAGGAATGGCTAGTCCATTTTTCCCCGGGGACTGGCGGAGGTCAGGGGACCCCCGAGTTTCAAGGTATTACTATTTGCTCTTGTCTCTTTATGCATTACCTCAGGTTTTGGTAACATCTCATTTTTCCTTCCTTTCTCTTTTTACCACTTTCCTCCCACTCTGTTCTAATGCTCGTCTTAGCTTCTCCAGGACCCGCGTTTGCCCATGTTCTTCCATCCCAGGCTCTGGAACATTGGCTTCCACTCCATTCATGAGCCTCCTGATGATCCTCTCAAAAAGAAAAGGTAAGATACAAGCCTTAAGACTAGTCTCCCCTCCTCTGACTCAAAGCTAAGACCCATACCTCCAGAACTTCCCTGAAAATTATCTCCCACAACACACAGGGACTCAATTCCCCTCTGAAATGTAGAAAGTTGTTTCAACATTATCATTCCATGCGTGCAGACATTCTTTTGCTCCAGGAAACTCACTTTCCATGATCATATAAACCTACCTTTCTCCACCAACGCTTTCCCCAATTCTTTATATCCTCAGCAGCTAACAAAACGAAAGGGGTAGCCATCTGCCTGGCTAGACATGTTAACTTTTCTCAGCTGGAGACGGTGGTAGACCCTCTGGGACATTACGTTTCATTATCTGGGAAAATTGATGGGGAATTGTATACCTTTGTCTCCTACTATGCCCCTAACAAAGGCCAGAGGTCTTTCTTTGACTCTTTACTTCACAAACTAAAACCATACCTCAAAGGCACGGTTTTTCTTGGTGGGGACTCGAACATCCTCGACTCCTCCCTTGACAAATCGGGTGTGGGGAGACCGAAACCCAGGCATCCTTCCAGGCAGAGCGTTAAGATTGCGAAGCTGCTTCATGACGTGGGACTAATTGACACTTGGAGAGAGACTAACCCTCATACTAAAGATTATACTCACTTCTCGGCCCCTTACAACTCCTTTGCCAGGATAGACCACATCTTTACACTTCCCACTTCGATCCCTCTGATCGTGAGTTCCAAGATTGTAGACACTCCCTTATCTGATCACTCGATGGTCACATTGATCACACAGAAACCCATGGGATCTGACTCACCTCTTCGCTGGCGATTACAGAAATCCCTTTTAATTGATCCTGTACAATGTAGAAGAAGCCATAAAGGATTAATTCAGTATTAACATGAGTGACGTCTCACCTATGACCATATTGGCAGCTCATAAGGTAGTACTGAGGGGGAAAATTATAAAACTGACAGCTAAACTTAGGGCAGAACATAAAGCCGACACATTGAAACTAACTGAGGAATTCCGATCTCTAGCTAGGGCACACAAATGACACCCTACATCGGACTCCTTAGCTAAATTGGATAAAGCATGAGCCCTCCTGAATCTACACTTGATGACGGCAGCTGAGAAACACCTTAAGTGGACTGTGGCGAAATTCTATGCCCAACAGGATAGAGTTGGCTCCAGACTAGCAGTTAAGCTTATCCCCAAACCCCTCTCTCCAGCTTTCCCTAAAATTAGACTGCCCTCGGGACATTTATCGCAGAACCCAACCAAGATCATGGAGGCCTTTCTCCAGTTCTACTCAGAACTATATAAACCAAACCCCCCATCCTCTACACTGACACAGAACACATTTTTAGACTCCCTCCCACTCCCCTCACTGGCTACGGAACATAAAGATCTATTAGAGAGCCCATTTACACATAAAGAGGTACTAGACACTATTAAATCTCTGAAAATAGGTTCCTCACCAGGGCCAGACGGTTTTTCCACTGGTTATTCTTAAAAATTTGGACCCTCTCTGGCCCCACATCTAATGAAATTATTTAACTCCCTTAGGGAGGGTACCCCTCTGAATGCCGACCTGAATTCAGCATATATATCAGTTATACCCAAGCCGGGTAAAGATGCTAGCGAGGTGGGCAATTATCGCCCAATATCACTTATAAATAATAATATAAAAATCATGACAAAGATTTTGGCTCCTAGAGTTGAAAGCTTTATCCCTTCATACATCCATAGAGACCAGGTGGGCTTTATCCCCGGAATACAGGGCTCAGACCAGATCAGAAGAATCATAGATGTCATTTCACTCTTCAAATCCCAATGGGATGGGGTCCCCCCTCAGGAAGGATTCCTCCTCTCGATAGATTTACACAAAGCCTTTGATTCTGTAAATTGGAGTTATCTGTCTGATGCCCTCTGGAGATGGGGCTTTGGCCCATATTTTCTTAACATAATCAACTCGCTTTACTCAAACCCATCAGCTCAGGTACGTCTCCTAGGCAGATACTCGGCCCCGTGCTCCATAGGCAAGGGCACCAGGCAGGGATTCCCACTCTCCCCCCTCCTTAGCTATCGATAGCTATCGAGACTCTGGCCATAGCAATAAGATCCAACACCGATATTAAGGGGGTGGTATGCGGAGACATGGAACACAAATGTTCTTTATACGCAGATGACCTCCTCCTCTATATAACCTCCCCTTTAATCTCCACCCCTGTTATTTACAAAGTATTGAAAGGTTTCAGTGAAATTTCTGGGCTGAGAGTAAACATGCATAAATCTTTGGCACTTAATATAACTGTCCCCCCTGACCGGCTTACACAAATCTCTAACAACTTTGACTTCTCCTGGGCTCCTTCAGCTATCTAGGGATCAAACTAACATCAGACATCAATAACCTCTTTAAAGCAAACTATCCCCCGATGCTACTCAAGTGTAGAGGAGACCTGGAGCAGTGGTCTAGATGTGGTCTATACTAGCTGGGCAGGGTGCATGCTGTAAAAATTACTCTCCTTCCCGTCTATTGTACTTATTTCGGTCTCTTCCCATTCCACTCAAGAAACAGTTTCTTGGCAAATTTCAATAAGAGGTTTGCACTTTGTTTGGGGGAGAAAGGGGTATAGGTGCCCATCAAGAACCCTTTTTCGCTTAAAGTCCCTGGGGGGCTTGGTCTACCTGACCTCTGGAGCTACTACCAGGCTGCACAATTAGCACAAATTTCAACGTTCTTCTCCAGGGGCCCAAAACCAGATTGGCTCTCCATGGATAGGAAAGCAGTCCCCCTTAATACTATAGCTTTTCTTCTCTGGTGCGACCCTAAGGTCAGACCAGCCATAATGTCCCCCACCCTCTCTCACTCAGTTGCACTGTGCTCTAAACTATACACTCAACACACTCTGATATCACCCCTGAAACCACTAGCACACTTGTTTCATAATGCAAATTTCCCCCCGGGGCTAAATATTCAAGCATTAAAATGGTGGACAGATAAAGGCCTTTATCGCATAGGCCACTTTCTTTCTACAGCAGGCTCTCTCTCCCTGACCCACTGCAGGAAAAAACTAGAAATGCCTGACAACAAAATTTTGAGATTCTCCCAAATATCCCATTACTTAAAGTCCATCTGGACCAATAAGACAGAACCTCCCTCAATTACCCCCTATGCTCCAATACTACTGACAAGAAAAGAGGTATCTCTTTGATTTATACTGCTCTCCCGACGAATATGGAAAAGCCAACTTATGCTCAGGCCTGGAAGGAGGACACGGACAAAACATGGACCACATTGGAATGGTTTCGGGTCTCTTCACGATCTTCCAAAGGTATCTGTAATATATCGCTGATAGAAGCTAGTCTAAAGGTATTATTCAGGTGGTACTATGTTCCCTCTAGACTGGCTTTAATATATCCAGGAACTTCACCCTTATGCTTCAGGGGATGTGCACTAGAGGGCTGCATGTTTCATATATGGTGGACTTGTCCCCGTATCAGATCCTTCTGGCAGAGAACCTTCCGCACCATCAGCTCCTTAACAAACACAACGGTTACTCCCGACCCTAGCATAGCTCTACTCAATCACTACATCCCCAAAATTACTAAGTACCAACAGGACCTTGCTTTCTTTATTTTACTGGGGGCTAAAACCATGATAGCAAAAGCCTGGAAAAAGCCTACAGTCTCATTCCAGTGCTGTAAGAGAAAAGTCTTGTGTATTATGTCCCAAGAGCAAATAGTAGCAAAATTAACTGACAAGACTGAGAGATTTTATGTTACACGGGAATCATTTTGTAACATACCTCTATTATCCGGAATGGAGGCCAGATCTGGGAATAACCCCCCCTCATCTCTGATTCTATCACATACTCTCCTTTAGGGATGAGCCGAACACCCCCCTGTTTGGTTCGCACCAGAACATGCGAACAGGCAAAAAATTTGTTTGAACACGGGAACACCGTTAAAGTCTATGGGACATGAATATGAATAATCAAAAGTGCTAATTTTAAAGGCTAATATGCAAGTTATTGTCGTAAAAAGTGTTTGGGGACCCGGGTCCTGCCCCAGGGGACATGTATCATGGCCTTTTTTTCAGGAGCAGTGATTTTAATAATGCTTAAAGTGAAACCAAAAAAGTGTAATATTCCTTTAAATTTCATACCTGGGGGGTGTCTATAGTATGCCTATAAAATGGCGCATGTTTCCCGTGTTTAGAACAGTCTGACAGCAAAATGACACTTCTAAAGGAATAAAAGTTATTTAAAACTACTCGCGGCTATAATGAAATGTCGGTCCGGCAATACACATTTGATTTGAAAAAAACAGCATGGGATTCCCCCGCAGTGGAACCCCGAACCAAAATTGAAAAAAAAAATGGTGGGGGTCCCCCGAAATTCCATTCCAGGCCCTTCAGGTCTGGTATGGATTTTAAGGGGAACCCCGCACCAAAATAAAAAAAATGACGTGGGGTCCCCCTAAAAATCCATACCAGACCCTTATCCAAGAACGCAACCTGGCAGGCCGAAAGAAAAGAGGGGGTTCGAGAGAGCACCCCCCCTCTCCTGAACCATACCAGGCCACATGCCCTCAACATGGGGAGGGTGCTTTGGGATAGCCCCCTAAAGCACCTTGTTCCCATGTTGATGGGGACAAGGGCCTCATCCCCACAACCCTTGCCCGATGGTTGTGGGGGTCTGCGGGTGGGGGGCTTATCAGAATCTGGAAGCCCCCTTTAACAAGGGGACCCCTAGATCCTGCCCCCCTGTGTGAAGAGGTAATGGGGTATGAAAGTACCCCTACCATTTCCCAAAAAAAGTGTCAAAAATGTTAAAAATGACAAGAGACAGTTTTTGACAATTCCTTTATTTAAAGTCTTCTTCTTTCCATCTTCCTCGGGTCTTTTTCCTTCTTCCTTCCTTCTTCCTTTGGTTTCTTCCTCCATCTAATTCTTCCTCTGCTTCTTCCTCCGATCCTCTGCTTCTTGCTCCGGTGTTCTCGTTCGGCATCTTCCTCCGCGGCGTCTTCTTTCCCGCTTCGTTCTTGGGTCCCTCCACATCCATGGGAGGCTATAGCTGTGTGACGCTTCTCTTCTTCTGACACTTCTTATATAACTAAGGGCAGGGTCACCCGGTGACCCCGCCCCCCTCTGACACACGGGGACTTGACGGGGACCTCCCTATGGCTTTCCCTGTGATGTCAGAGGGGGCGGGGTCACCCGTTACATAACCAGTTGACCCCGCCCCCTCTGACATCACACACAGCGGGAGCCTTTTTTTTCACTGCTCCCAAAAAAACGGCCATTTTTAAAACTTTTTTTTGCATTGATACATGTCCCCTGGGGCAGGACCCAGGTCCCCAAACACTTTTTATGACAATAACTTGCATATTAGCCTTTAAAATGAGTACTTTTGACTTCTCCCATAGACTTTTAAAGGGTGTTCCACGGCTTTCAAATTTGCGCAAACACCCCAAATTGTTTGTTGTTCGGCCAACAGGCGAACAGCCAATGTTCGAGTCGAACATGAGTTCGACTCGAACAGACAGCCCTACGCTCCTTCTTTCCTTTCACTGCCTTCTCGGGACGCTTTGGTCCCCACCTTACTATGCGTGCAGTAAGACCTGGAATCGCCTGCACATGGGTTATTTTAGATGAGCGGGGTCGGTATGTGTGGGGGTTCTAGTTTACATTATTAATCAGCTGATATTCCATAAACCACTGTGAAAAAAAAGTTCATCCTCCCAAAACTGTTGTATTTTTTTAGAGCTCTTCCCATATATGTGTCTTGCCAAACTATCAACTTGATCCAGAGAGCCATTAACAAATTCATTTGGAAAGGCAAACCCCCCAGATATGGTAAATTACTCACACATAGACCCCTTTCACAGGGAGGATTAGGGTTGTCAAACATATGGCTGTACTATTTAGCTGCTAGACTTGCACAAGCAGCCCAGTGGCATGCCCCCCTAGCTATGATCCCATGGTTGCGGTTTGAGATGATTTCAGCTCGCCCAGTTTTTAAACACATATGGTCCCAGGCAGCTACCAAGGTAGCACAGATATCAGGTACCATGGTCACATTGACAGCCCCAATGTGTTTGCTTTTCACACCTATCCCAGATGTGCCTCCCCCTACTCTAGGAAATTTGTGGACACATTATTCTGTGCTATCCTGTGGACCATAGCCCTAAATTGGTGCTCCCCGGCAGTTCTCTGGGCCCAGATGCTCCAGAGAATGGAATCCATTAAACTAATGGAAAGGCTCCATCACACTATACTGGACACCTTGCATATTTACCATAAGTGGTCCAGATGGACTTCCTATGGTGATACATTATAACTAGCGCCCATATACACCACTACTACCAGTGGCCCCTCCAAATGACTTTGTGCAAAACCCATATGATTCCTAAAGTACAACATCATCATAGGGCCAGCATACAGAGTGTTTTATTGTTGTTGTTTTTTTCCTTTTTCCCTCTTTTGGGTGTTTGGATGTTTTATACTGTTTTATGTCCTAAATTTTTGTTGTTATTTTCCTTACTATGAACAAGGGAAGCACATAATGTGCCTCCAAACTGATAAATGGAGCCTTTTTTTGATCTTGGTGTGTCACTTGGTTTGCATCCCAGCTTGTGATATATGTCTTTCATATGACAAAACTGTATTGTATTATTTCTATCCCTAAATAAAAAACATTTGTATTAAAAAAATATATATATTGGGCGTGGCCTGGACGGAGACTGAGATGGCAGCATAAGCTGATAGCTTCTGCGACCCGGGGACCGAATCCTGCCTAAAGGGGAGCCTATACCTCGCTACTATTATGAGCAGAGCCACCCGGAGCTCCTCTGCATTTCGTGCTGCCATGGACCCAGGTACACAACTGAGCAGAAACATCCCGGACATCTTCCGTACCCAGAAGCTGTCCTCACACGTGGCTGCACAGGCCCGAAATGCAGACCTCGGGAAGTTCCATCCCCAGTATCGGACAAGCTCACCTACCTAGTCTGTTTGACCTCGAGAAAGTGGCTTCAGACATTAAAAGCACAGTGACAGCAGCGATCGCTGACCTGAAGTCAGACATTCAGGCGGTGGCCCACTGCATTGAGACAGTGGAACAAACCTCCCTGACGCACGTGGCCGCCATTCGTCAGGTTCAATCCACATACGACTCCCAACTCTCCCAACTATTCGACCTCCACAGGCATGTGGAGGACCTTGATAAGCGTGGTCGTCGGCACAACATTAGAGTGCGGGGAGTGCCTAAAAGTGCTGATCCCAGCTCATTACAGCAAACCTTGTGCACAATATTTAACGATCTAATCGATCGCCCGGCGGACTCTCCTATTGATGTGGAAAGGGCCCATCGTGCTTTACGCCCCCAACCCAGGGAGAAAGAGCCACCCAGAGATATTGTGTGCTGCTTGGTTAATTTTCCCCTTAGGGAGGAAATCCTTCGAAAAGCAAGGGAAAGGGGACAAATTGTTTATAATGGTGCTGACATAAAGTTGTTCCACGACTTGTCACAGATAACGCTACAAAATAGAAGAGCTCTGCGACCTCTGTTGGCTGCTCTTCGCGCCAGAAACATACAATACCAATGGAAATTACCTTTTGCACTCTGTGTCCGCTAGGGGACGCTCTGCTATACTTTGCACACCAGATGACTTAAAGAACTTTTGCGACCAGCTCGATCTCCCTCGGATTGAACTTCCGGAATGGTATGAGCTCTATTTCCTGTCGGAACCATGGCTCCCAGTTTCTCTCCACCCGTCACCGAAGGCCCCACACCAGAGATCACGCAGACACAAAGTGGGCCCGGTATCGCCAAAAGCTCATTCATCACGCCGCGACCTCTACCAACGAAGTCTGGATCGCTCACCTTCGCCACCTACGAGGCGCGATCGCATGGAGGCTTAATCTGCTTCGTTCCAGCCATACTCTATCATCCGTGAGTAAATGCCTTAGCTTTTGGCTCCTTCCTCATCGTCCTGATATAGGATGCATACCCTTCTACAGGAATCTCTACCTGGACGGACAACTTGCCTGCCCTTACCTTCGCTCATTCTTCCCTTCATCCTCCACTTCCAGAAGCATATCTATGCAAACTGCAGTGACTCTTTTCTGCCCCTCAAGCCTTGTTTGTTTACAGCTGAATGGCAGCACCCGGATGATGTTGAGTTTAACCACTTTGTGTTTTCCGACCATGATCTGCCTTGTCAAGGCTGCCTCTACCTTACATGAGACTAAGCACCCTCTTCTAGGTCTCCAAAATTGCAGATCTTGCCTATATAACTCAGATCGGGCTAAACTCCAGCGACCTCCAGTTTACCAGTATTCTATAAATTAATTAAGGAATACTCACCTTTCTTCATTAGCATAACATTACCGTAGGCAGTTACATATGTCTTTCCCTCCTCACCCTCTACAGGCAGTGTCTGTATGAGAGTATTCATAAGTTATAATGTAATATGATTAACTGATGTCTTGGTCTCATATACAAGCACTTATATGATGTATAATATTTATCATCTCGATCATCAGGGATGTCCTTTTCAAATACTTTAACTAGATCTATAAGCCCCTGTCAATGGTTATTGACCTGACATATTGAAAACCGATCACCCAATTCATTCACAAGATGAAATTTGCGTGATCCGATTTGATTGGACATCCCTGGAAACTTCTGCAATCTCCCTAGGAATTTGGGCATATGCAGTGCATTTAGCCTGATAGGGCTACATCACTGATGTATTAAGCTTGCAGCTAATACAGTAGAAACCACATTGCTATACATTGTTATTTTCCAAACTCATTGTTCAGGGTCACCCTACCTCCTCTTTCCCCCCCCACCCTCCTCCCTCCCTTCCCCATCCTCCTTCTGCCCCCCTTCATCCCCCTTCCCGAGATGTACCCTTCCTGTTGTTGTAGAATCTCATATTAGCCAATGTATTTCATATTATTCATATTGATTTGCATGTATTTTATTGATTATTATTATTATTATTCATATTATTATATAGTAGTGGTTTTATCAATATCATTATTCAATAAGTAAAGCAACAATAATCTTTAATAATGTATACTGTGTTTTCCAGATTTAGAAAGTCTTCATTTTTAAGTGTTGAACTTTAAATGACCTCTGCTTTATGACAAGTACTTGTACACAGGTGTTCTCGAAAATGAATTAAGATAGTCTACTGGGTGAAAGTTCATTTTGATAGATTCAAGTAATATAGAATTGTCTCAAGTCTGAAATGCAAATAAATCAGACAAAGATAAGAAAACAGGTGGTTTAGAAATAATTAAAGTTATGTACAGTACATTAAATTAAGTTTGACAGGGTCAAACAAAGGTCTGCTTGTGCCCTCATTAAAACTGTTAAAATATGTACATATAGTGAAACATATAACACATCTGGTGGGGTTATTGAAAGTTCATTTTCCCAAATGTCATAAATCTGTAATTCTTGAACATAGTTAAATCTTATCAAGATGAGAAGAGTTTGATAACACAGCTGGGTGCCAGACTGTCTCTACACAGGTGTTTTTAATTGGACAAAATAAATCACTTTAATGAACATATAGGAATTTTGGGAATAATTAAGTTTATCTGGTTGTAGAACAGGTGTCAGATTTATGGTTGGTTACATTGACGTAGATCTTAGCGACTAAACATATGTAAGAGAGATGGTTGAGATAAGACTTGTACAAGGGTATATAAATGCAAGCTCTACAATTGTTAGACAGACAAGTCAGATAGGAGCTCATAAGGCTGAACTCTGTGTATGCTGCCCTATTGCACGGGTCATAGAGGTCAGAACCAATGGGCAAGTATCTGTTCATAACTTGTCTCCTCGTAAGAGTCAGAGAAGACTTCTTAACTTGTTCCAAAATGTGGTCTCAGGTGAATTTCCCTCACGAACTTGGTTGAGCTGGAACCCAGAACTCTGTGAGGGGACCAGACCACTGGCCGATTGGCTGGTCCCTATCAGGTGACGGGTTCCCAAGAATTGGCAGAAAAGACCCATTCTGGTTCAAGGTGAGAACAATTCACAATTGTTTCAATTTGGTTAGAGGATAAGAATACCTATATCTAATATGCATGCATTGTAAGAAACTGTATAAATTAGACCTGTATCTTGTAATACTTTGAACATAAACCTGTATGTTATCAGCTGTTAATAAACCTGCATTGCTGAAGTTCTGCCTGGTTTGATACTTTACTATTCTACTTCATTTGGTGGCCCGTACAGGGACAGCATAACCTCAACTCCGATCTTGCCTAACTCCATGCTGGTGAGGCACTGAGCTCAACACAATTTTGCGCAATTTATATCAGGTTAGCAGACACCAATTATTAGTTCTGCATTGTGTTGTGCCGTGTTTTGCTAGCACTAGGAGGGGCAGGTGGTTGTTGTTGGGGTATCGCTGTCCACCAGGCAGATCTTTGTGATGGCAGGTTGGATTTTCTCAACTGTAGGTGTCTTAAAGTACATTGTACAGGATGAGATACCCTGGGTAGAAAATGTATTATTATTATTTTTTTTTTCTCTTTTTCTTTTCTTTCAAATCTTTCTTTTCCGAAGGGGTACCCCTGTAGAGGGTTAATTACTCTCTCTCTCTGTAAACCTAGGTTTCACATGCATGTTGGTTGCCTGGACTGCAAAAATTAGTCAGGAAGAAGTTTTGGGGATTTGGGACCCCTGGAGAACCTATGTTAACATGCATGTTGGTTCCCTGGACTGCAAATTTAAGTCTGGATGAGGTTTTGGGGACTTAAAGACCCCTGGAGAACCTGCGTAACATGCATGTTGTTTACCTTGACTGCAAAATTTTGTCTGGATGAGGTTTTGGGGACTTAAAGACCCCTGGAGAACCTGCGTAATATGCATGTTGTTTACCTTGACTGCAAAATTTTGTCTGGATGAGGTTTTGGGGACTTAAAGACCCCTGGAGAACCTGCGTTACCATGCATGTTGGTTTCCTGGATTGGTAATCAATCAGGAGAAGGCTTTGGGGTTATCAGATCCCTGGAAAGCCTAAGTTAAAAAACAAAAACAGTACTGATATGTAGCTACTAGTAGAAAAAGGTACCTTTTGTGGTGTAAAATAATACTCATGAGTTTAGAAATGTCAGGAAAGGTAAGTCCTGGCAGGTAAATCAGGTGAAGGTTTTTGAGCTCCATTTGTTAACAAAGTTAAAAGGTATGTATCGTCTTTGTGCTATAAGTGTATGTGTTTATATGTATCTGTTGTAACTGTCTGTGTACTGAGTTAAGATCAGGTTGAGACATTCCTGATCGCCGTGGCAAGCAGGGCTTGGCGGTTTTTCGTGTCTTGAGACAAGCGTTTTGGTAAGGAGACGTATGCGCGTACGGTGCCTATTGGCTTTACTCTGAGCACTGCTGTCCATAAGTAATTACTAACTAACCTGTCAGTTTTAATAATTCTGTGAATGTTTGTATATTTATATATAGTCAGGAATTTGTGTTCATGTGTATGCATACTTTGCTAGGTGGAGTGACTGTATTGCTATATAGAAAACAGAAGATAATGACATTTTGTTAATGAATGTTTACAAATGTAAGTTAATTTCTTTGTAATCTTTGTAGACTGTTAGGGAATATTGTATGTGTGAGGGAGACTGATCATCTCCCAAATTAGGTTAGAATAAGTCTGTAGTTGTTGTAAAAACGTTGGTGTGGAAGGACCCTGTGTGTTAGTTCTATGAGTGAATTGTAAGAAGTATGTAACTGATGCTGAATTCTGCATAGTGTATGACGAATATGGAAATGGTATGTATCCTCCATACAAATGCAATTAGAACTTTCTGTGTCATATCTTTGATTTCGTGACACTTGTTATTAGTATTTGATAGGAGGATTTATATTTATATGAGTTAAATGTGTGTGTGTGTGTTTTTTTTGTATGAGGTGTAAAATGAATCCCTATGTGAATGACTGTATGTGTCTTTCGTTGAGAGGCTAGGGATTGATACATCTGTGGTGACTGATTGACTTTAGCGTCAAAGTTCTAAATGTTATTGGCAGTGAGTGAGTGTGTGTGTGGAAGGCACGATTCATTAATCTTTTTTATATTCTTTTGAATATGTACCTTAGCTAGAAAGCGCCATGAATGAGCTGAGGGAGTTAGAAGTTATTTAAACTGTAGAAAAAAGAAAGTAGTTTGTTTTATGTAATTTACGACACAAAGTTCACCCATATTTTTTTGTATCCAGCATACTGCTTCTAGAAGGAGAATATCTGTAGATAAATTCAATGCTGCTAATGTAATTCATGTCATGCTTAAAAAGATTTTACAGTTGTAGGTTTTTTCATGTTAGACAAGATAATGTATTTCTTTCAGTATGAGCGTAGAAAGTTTAGCCACCATTTTAGAAATAGCTGTCTGCACGTATGTGATAAAAACATTAAATCGTTCTGTACTAAGATGAAAGAGGCACGTTTAGGGGAATTTGTTTCTTTATTCCAGGAGCAGCCAGCATGTTTTCATATGTAAAGTTATACTTTGTAAAATTTCACTCCTTTTGATTTTTTTTTTATTCAAGTTCCTAGTTATGCTACTACAGGTGGCAAAATCAGTTTTTGGATTAGGGTCACTCTGCATTAATATCATCTAATTAACAATAAAATTTGTATATAAATAATTAGGAAGGGACATAGTAATGCACATTTTCCTAACCTCTTTAGATTTAACAAAGTGTGCAAGTGACCATGTAATTTTATTTCGATTTCTTTTTAATTATGAACAATCACAATGTAGTTTCACAAAATGTAGTTCTACAAAGTCTATTTTGTGTGCCTGTATATAGACTATATTGCAATGAAAGAACAAAGCTGTAGATATAGATATACTTTAATAAATGTCTGCTCCTTTTGAAAGTAAATCAAAGTTTTTCAAATGGTCATTCAAATGTACGAGACAACAGCAAAGTGTCCGATGTGGGAAATTTTTCCCAGGATTGAAGTGTATACAGCACTGATATCAGATAATTGTACCCATTTTTATGAAAAATCAGTTCCATTTTGCTCTATGCTTGGCATAGACAATAGAACCTTGTGTCCACACTCATATTCAGTGGTGGATAGGTTGTATGGGCTGTTGTAGACCAAATTAAATACAATTTACTGGGCCATATGAAACTTTGGATAGATTTGTCACTAAATTTAGGAGTTCTAGAGGCAGATCATAGTTGCTTAGACTTCATGTTGTACAGTGGGAGATAAAATGTTCATGTGTTTAAAATAATTAACCAAATCGGTGTAGTTTTGTTTCTAAACAGATCCCTTTTTTAGATGTGATCTCTTGTTCCGGTCAAAGCCACTAAAGGAATGTATGTCAGTAACTCTTGATGACTGCAAGTACATTAAAGATCATAAAAGGAAGTGGAAGAATTCACAATTCAAGTGTCCATTTAAATCCACATTTGTGACAGTGACATTTTCAGTTTCTATAGTAGTCAAAGTCTGAGTGAGATTACCAAGAGTGTTATTCACATAAGTGCAAGTGGAATGCATACAAGAGACTGTTGCAGACAAAGACATTGGAAGTATTTCAGTAATGGACAATTGTAATTAATTATATGTGATACTTTGTATGTAGAGACTAACTGTTGTTTTGTTTGTTATATATGATATAAATATTATTATTGTGAACACCTTAAAGTGGAACTTTGGTCATAAACTTAATTCCTGCTGGATCACTTGAGGCTGACCCCTTTTGCAGGTGTAGCTATGAAGCACAGTAAAAAATAAATGCCTATACTGTTTAAAATCCACTGTTCCACCCTGCTCTACATAGGCTCAGTTGTGCTCTATTTTTTTGCAATGAATAGAATCTAGAGGCCAGTCTGCTGACAGCCTGAAATTCTACTGCTGCTCAAAGGTTCTGGGCTTCAGTAAAATGGTAGCATAATAAATAATGTGGAATGTATTTTTCTTGGTAATGAACCTTATTTTATCACATTTTTGTGAGTAGAGTTCCACTTTGAGTAAATGTTCAATCATTATAAACAAATAGTTTTATCATTTTTTGAAAAAAAAAAAGTGGGGAGGTGTAATGTAATGAGTATGACATTTTCGATAAGAATGTATAATATTGATGCTTTATAAGATACGTTATGTTATTTATCTTGATATTTGCAGAGTTATTTAATATGATGTTTTATAATTTATGTTTTAAGACATAGGAGAGGTAGGCTACTAACTTAGACAGTATAGCAGTGACTGACAGAAGAGACCCATGCTGACTGTTATTGTATAATATTCTGCAGTATAGTATGTGCAGAAATGGACAAAAAGTGAAATGGTTTTGGGTTTAGCAAACTTTGTGGGAAGACTACAAAATTAAAACTAATGAAATATCTGGACTGACTATATTTGCAGTATGACATGACCAGGGTAATAGTGACTGATGGGTGGAGTCAAGGTTAAGAAATGATAAGAATTTTACAATTTTTGTATGAGAAATAGTATAGGTTGGGAAATGTAAAAAGAATAGTCTATATAAAATACTTTGTAGTGAAAACATGTACTTCAAGGGATTTATAATAATAATTATTATTAATATTGTAAGAGTATTGTATTATGATAGAACTATATAGATATATGTATATTATTTTAGTGGATTTTGTAGAAGTAAAAGGAACACACTAAATTAAGTTATTAAATAAAATGAGAGTGTAGGAGCCATTGCTTTGTAGGTTGCCCTGAAGTGCTTGTCAGAGACCTATTGCATCCTGACACTGACTTTATTTTTATTTTTATTTTTTATAACTATATTTTTGAAGTGTATTTTATATCCAGACAAATATCGGGTGATCGCAGAAGACATGATGCAACTTGTTACAAAATGTTAAATTGCTATAAAGGAAGGATTTCATGCAATAAAGAAGGAACTGAAACATCTGAGACTTGTACCTTTGCAGAACAGGTATGCACTGAACTTGTGTCTTACAGCATCCAAAGCAGCTTGTGCTATGCTACTGGACCAGCAACTGATGATGAAGAAGGAGATCTCTCCAAAAAACATCAAGCACTTGGCTAAGCTGAAAAGACCAATGCAGGAAAAGGCAGAGCCTTATGGGACTGAGTCTGCTGAATGCTCCTTGGGACCACATACTTGGCTTTCATTCACTAGCTAAACGGATTGTTCCTCTTCCCTGTTATCCTTGATGTGATGTTGCTGAGTAACTGCTGCCTGTTGCAAGAAGTTTGTGGCAAGAATGATCACAATACCACTGAGACTGACAACTATGTTTTCCATGCCACGTATGGAGAAGGACTTTGCAGCTACAGAAGAAGATGCAGTGTTTTTAATTGGACTGATTTATTTATTTATTTTTATTTTTTGGACTGATTTGTTTTTATTTTTTGGACAATTTGTGATAAGTGTCGGGTGCACAGGGTCTCTGAAGGGCATGGTGGGTGATCTGTACTGTAATTGCTGTGAGGCTTATGCCTCAACAGGGGGGAAATGTTATAGATTCTCATATTAGCCAATGTATTTCATATTATTCATATTGATTTGCATGTATTTTATTGATTATTATTATTATTATTATTATTATTATTATTATATAGTAGTTGTTTTTCAATATCATTATTCAATAAGTAAAGCAACAATTATTAATCTTTAATAATGTATACTGTGTTTTCCAGATTTAGAAAGTCTTCATTTTTAAGTGTTGAACTTTAAATGACCTCTGCTTTATGACAAGTACTTGTACACAGGTGTTCTCAAAAATGTATTAAGATAGTCTACTAGGTGAAAGTTCGTTAGGATAGATTCAAGTAATATAGAATTGTCTCAAGTCTGAAATGCATATAAATCAGACAGATAAAGATAAGAAAACAGGTGGTTTAGAAATAATTAAAGTTATGTACAGTACATTAAATTAAGTTTGACAGGGTCAAATAAAGGTCTGCTTGCACCCTCATTAAAACTGTTAAAATACATACATATAGTGAGACATATAACACATCTGGTGGGGTTGTTGAAAGTTAATTTTCCCAAATGTCATAAATCTGTAATTCTTGAACTTAGTTAAATCTTATCAAGATGAGAAGAGTTTGATAACACAGCTGGGTGCCAGACTGTCTCTACACAGGTGTTTTTAATTGGACAAAACCAGTTATAAATGGTTGAGATAAGACTTTTTACAAGGGTATATAAATGCAAGCTCTACAATTGTTAGACAGACAAGTCAGATAGGAGCTCATAAGGCTGAACTCTGTGTATGCTGCCCTATTGCACGGGTCATAGAGGTCAGAACCAATGGGCAAGTATCTGTTCATAACTTGTCTCCTCGTAAGAGTCAGAGAAGACTTCTTAACTTGTTCCAAAATGTGGTCTCAGGTGAATTTCCCTCACGAACTTGGTTGAGCTGGAACCCAGAACTCTGTGAGGGGACCAGACCACTGGCCGATTGACTGGTCCCTATCAGGTGACGGGTTCCCAAGAATTGGCAGAAAAGACCCATTCTGGTTCAAGGTGAGAACAATTAACAATTGTTTCAATTTGGTTAGAGGATAAGAATACCTATATCTAATATGCATGCATTGTAAGAAACTGTATAAATTAGACCTGTATCTTGTAATACTTTGAACATAAACCTGTATGTTATCAGCTGTTAATAAACCTGCATTGCTGAAGTTCTGCCTGGTTTGATACTTTACTATTCTACTTCACTGTCTCTCATTGTCAGAGGGAGTTAGCCTGCCGAGAGGGAATGGAAGGCTTAACTTCTTTCACTTGCTCATGTTCTGCTTTAGTGATGAATCTAAGCGTAAATACTGTATGGCTGGCCTGTTATGTTTTATGTTCTTTGTATCTGTTAGAACTGTTAACATTAATATCCTGTTGCTTACTGTTCCGGTTGATGTGGTAACATGGTTAATGTGTTAGTAGGCTCCCCACATAACTACAGTTTATGTTTTCTTTTAATATATTTGCGGGTTCAATCCCCGGCTCGCAAACACCCTGAGGTCCCAGTCTTTTCTCTCTTCCCCACACAGCAGTCCCCTTGGGTTACTAGCTGACACTCCAGGTCTCCCCTCCTTTAGGTGGAACAGAATTTCTGGCTTCACCTCTGGTTTGTTCCCTCTCTTGTCCTTCTCCTCCTTTTCTTTCTCGCTTTACTGCCTATCCCTTTTCTCTTCTTACTTCCTCCTCCTTCTCATTTCTCTTTCCCCTTCTCTTCTTACTCTAAATCCTGGTTCTTTTTCTTTTCTCCATTTCTTTCTCCTCCTCTCGACCCATTAATCTTCCCCTCTCCTTACCACCTCCCTGTGTGCTCTGAGTTGGACTGGGCCCACACCCACCCCTCTTAGCTGCTCTTTTGTAGTATCAAATCTTCTTTTGCACAGTCCATTCTCGAAAACATTAGCTACTAATCAGTACCCGGGCTCTATCATGCAAACAAAACCACCAACCAATTTATCCCTGATGTTAAAATGCATATCTCTAAACGTAAAAGGTTATAACTTACCCTAAAAACGATCCCAAGTCCTATCATCACTTTCCAAACACAAAGCTCACTTCATCTTTTTACAAGAGACCCACTTCCGCTCTGACGCCATACCTAAACTCTCCAACCACGTAAATCATTCAGCTTTCCATGCCACCAACCCAGATGCTAAAATGAAAGGACCTATCTGACTCATTGATTGACCCAGCAGGCAAGTTTATTTTCCTCAAAGGCTCATACGCAGCTAAACCAATAACGCTGGCGAATATTTACTGCCCTAATGAGCACCAGGTCACCTTCTTTAGGAGTATCTGCAATCTTCTGGCTTCCTTCCATGAGGGCCTGGTTCTCCTGGGGGGGACTTGAACGTTCCCCTGAACCCACTATTAGATTCCTCGTCAGGAACCTCCGCCTTACCATATAGAGCTCTACGCCAGATTAAAACTCAATTGCAAAACTTGACCCTCCACGATACGTGGCGCACTTTGTCCCCTGCAATTAAAGACTACACATTCTATTCGGCCCCACACCAAAAGAGCTCCAGAATTGACAATTTTTTTCTCTCCCAATCAGATATTCCATTTCTACAACAGCCCACCATAGAACCGATGTTTCTATCAGACCACCACCCTATAATCGTTACACTATCCTTCCCTGAAACTCATCCGAGAACAAAAATCTGGCGCTTTAATGCCTCGCTGCTCAAAGACCCACTCTCTCTTGATCGCATACGCACAAGCATCCAAAATTACTTTACCAAAAATTCTACTCCGGGAATTTCTCCAATCTCCCTCTGGGAAGCTCACAAGTGTGTGATCCGGGGAGAGCCGATATCTTTAGCAACAAAAGCCAAGAGATCAAATCAAAAAACCATTAACTCCCTTCTTGAATCGATTAAGTCCCTTCAAAAAGCTCACAAACGTACTCAGGCACTCTCAACTTTACATGATCTAGTCCACACTCGCTCTCTCCTTATGGCAGAACTAGATAAACGTTCTAGCAGGCGATACATTCTAGGCCAGAAGATTTTTTACGAGCACGGTAACAAATGCGGCCGCCTTCTGGAGCGCTCGGTTCAATCCCCTAAAACATCCACCAGAATTCATCATATATGCAATCTTAAGGGAGATCTTCTGGCCAGGAATGAGGATATTGCTAAAGAATTCAAAGTTTTCTACTCAAAGCTGTATAACCTTCGCTCTGAACAAGTCTCCCAGAATGACCCAGAAACCCGCACTGAACTTATTAAAGATTTCCTTTCTAGACACAGCCCTAAACCAATATCCCCCAACTTAAACTTGACCTTGAAAATCCCTTATCTGCAACTAAATTAGAGGTAGCCATCAAACAAATGAAACTAGGCAAAAGCCCGGGACCCGACGGTTTTTCTCTCCAATACTATAAAGCGTTTGCAGACATTCTCTCCAACAACCTTTTGACCACCTTCAATGCCTTATCTGAGGCCCAGATCAACCCATCTAGAATGTTAGCCGCCCACATCTCTGTTATACCCAAAGAGGGCAAGGATCCCTCGTCAGTTGCGAATTACAGACCAATATTCCTATTGAATGTGGACATTAAATTATACGCAAAAATCCTTGCCAACAGATTACTCCCCATACTGCCAGACCTTATTTCCCTTGACCAAGTGGGGTTTGTCCCTGGTAGGGAAGCCAGAGATAACATAATTCGCACATTAAACATACACCAATGGCTATCCTCCTCCAAAACCCAAGGATTCTTCCTCTCACTTGACGCCGAGAAGGCGTTTGACAGGGTGGCATGGAACTATATGCGTGAAGCACTCTTGGCTATCGGAATTGGAAATCACATGCTAGCCTCTATAATGGCTCTATATTCCGAGCCTTCAGCTGTGGTTAGGGTCAATGGCCACCTGTCAAACGCCTTCCCTATTAGTAACGGCACACGTCAGGGATGCCCACTGTCACCACTGATTTATATCCTTACTCTAGAACCCTTCCTTAATAAGCTACGAAACAACCCAGATATTCAAGGTATTACCGTAAGGGGGAGGGAGTTCAAGGTCGCGGCTTTTGCCGATGACATTTTGCTTTCTTTGCAGGCACCCTGTGTCTCTCTCCCAAACCTTCTTCATGAGATTGATCTTTTTGGTAAAATATCCAATTTAAAAATTATTCATGCAAAGTCGCAGGCCCTGAATATCTCTCTCCCTCCTCAGGAAATGACTAACTGCCAAGAATACTTCCCTTTTCACTGGCATAAAAGTGCCATTACCTACTTAGGGGTTCAGATTCCAACCCATCTGTCAAACTTGTATGCATTGAATTTCCATGTAGCCCTACTCAAGGCTCAAAATTTTCTTAAAGAGTGGAAATCATTAAATGTTTCATGGTTTGGGCGAGCTGCTCTGATCAAAATGCTTATTTTACCATGTCTATTATACCTGATGCAAGCAAACCCAATAGCTCTACCATCCAGATTTTTTTCAGCTTACCAAAAAGCCTGCTCGGTCTTTCTATGGAGAGATTCCCCCCCACACATTAAATACTCCAGACTCACTTTATCTAAATCCAGAGGCGGCATTGGGCTACCTGATTTGTGTAAATATTACATTGCCTGTCACCTCACAAGGATCGCAGACTGGAATATCCATGCCCATAGGAAATCTTGAACATTCCTTGAAAACGCCTTTTCGTCTGTTTCCCTACACCTCCTTCCATGGCTACCCCCTAAACACTGGCCACAAATACTAGCCACACACCTGCTAATATACCCATCCCTCTTAGCTTTTAGGAAAGCATCGATCAATGGAGCCCTCGCCTCAGTTCCAGGTCCCTTAACCACACAAAGAGGGAATCCTGCATTCTCTCCGGGTAATTTCACCAATTTTTTACAGAAGGAATGGCCACACAAGGATGTCTTAGCCCTACAATTCTATCTTGATGGGAAAATAATTTCCCTAGAAAAACTTAGAGAAATGTCCAAAACGTCCTCATTCTCTTTTTGGACCTATAGACAAATTAGGCATTTTCTTGAAACCCACACCAGTCAAACACACTGGACAAAACAGCTTCAGCCCTTTGAAACTTTGTGTCACCGTAAAACCCCAAAAAGACACCTTATCTCTCTTTTGTATACCTTTCTCACTGATCACCCGAACCCGTCTTTTATGCCCTCACAAATTTCATGGAACAGGGACCTACCAACACCTTTAACACACGATCTACGAATACGCACATAAGGGCTCATTAAATGTAGCCACTCAAGAAAATGGGTACAAGATAGCTGCCAGGAGGTATAGGACCCCTTCACGACTTTTCTTCTGCTATCCTTAACACTTGCTGGAGGTGTGGATTGGAGTTGGGTTCAATGCTTCATGTGTGGTGGGACTGCTCAATCCCCCAACCCTTTTGGAAGGAGGTCCACGATTTAATTGCACATATTACTACATTCACGCTTGACTGCACCCCGCCCAATTCCTTTTACACCACACATCCCTATCTAAACAGAATTATTTCAAGTCCTTAGCTATGCATTTGGTTAATGCAGCCAGGCTTTGCATTCCCAAACATTGGCGTTCTACCTGCGTTCCAACAATCAGGGAATGGTTTGCAAGAGTCTCCAAAACAAAAGAAATGGAAGAACTTATTCATATCTCTCAGGACAGGGTGCATAAATTTTCTGCTACTTGGGCATGTTGGACCCACTTTATAACCACTGACAGATACCGTCAGTATTCCTCCTATGTCCCCCTGCAGACCTCGTAGCTGCAAATATGGATACTTTTAATCAAAGGAGGGGTGTGGGCTCACTCACCCCTGGGCTCACTCACCCCTAACCTCTATCCTTCCTGGTGTATATTCTCTATCCTCTCTATCCCCCCCTTCCCCTCCCCCCTTTTCTCTCTCCTTGCTTTTCTCTACTCTCATTCTTCTCGTCCTTCTCCCCATCCTGTCTCTTCTACTATCAGTCTCCTTATAGCCCCAAATATTGCAGTCAAACATGAATGATAATACTCGATGATTGCTACGTCTCATGATGCTCATCATATATGCTCTGTGGGGAATCAGTACACGCCGTATTCTTGCCAGGATTTGCTTAGTAACCCATCCCCTCATCTGGTTTTACCAGAGGAGGATCCAAGGGGGGAAGAGTACACTGCAATAGAATCTTCCACCCTAAGACGCTGTTTCCCCATACTTTGACATATCTCAGAATACCTCCCTTGATGGCTTACTTTCTCAATGTTGTTTTAAGTGATATGAATATCCTGTTATAGGCTGATGATGTCATGTGACAACTGTTTACAATTGTCTGTACTTTTTTTGTTATTATACTCAATAAAATCTTTATGGAAAAAAAAAAAAAAAAAAAAAAAAAAAAAATATATATATATATATATATATATATATATATATATATATATATATATATATATATATATTAATGGACAAAGTACTTATTATAGAAAGCATAGTAGGGGCAAGTCACTATTTAACCCCTTGGGAACCAAAGAGTTCAATAGAAAAATCAATTTTGCCTCCTTCTGTAGTAATATTTTGTCCCAATCTCCTCTCCTCTTAGACAATTCAAGTTTATAGACAATCATACATTGTAATCCAGTAGTGGATGCCCCATGTTTATCTCTAAAGTGAATTGCTACCAGTGATGTATCATCTTTAGTGACTATACTTGAGATGTGTTCTCCATTCTCTTACGGAGTTCTATGATAGTCTTTCCTACATATCTTTTCCCACAAGGGCAAATGATTTGGTATGTAACATATGTAGTGGAGCAATTCACAAAGGGTTTAATTTTGTACATCTGTTTTCCAGAAGAGTCCTTAAAGGTATTTGTTTTCATGACAAATTTACACGCAGCACAATGTCCACATGGATACATACCCGATGTGTGTGCTGTAAAAGGTAGGGTAGGGTGGGTTTCACCCCCACTAGTGTATGAACCAGTGCATCCCCTATTGTTGGTGCACGTTTAGCTATTAGATTTGGGCGAAATCCCAAAATCTGTTTCAATCTGTTGTCAAGCATAAGCAAATGCCAATGCTTTCCTAGTACTTTTTTCAAAAAGTCCCAGTGGGTACCATAGGTGGTCACCAATCCCGCCCTATCCCTATTAGTTATATCCATTTTTTCATTGCCCAGTTCAAGACCTAGTATCTTTTCCCTCTGCTTTCACCTTTGCCTGTCTAATGGTAGAGTTGGGGTATCCACGTTTTCTGAACATCTGACTCAATTCTCTACTTTCTTTGTGGAAGTCTTTCATGTGTGAGCAATTTCTACGAATTCTCAGGAACTGTCCTTGGTATTCCTCTTATTAGTGGCCATTAGGGATGAGCTTCGTGTTCGAGTCGAACCCATGTTCGACTCGAACATCGGCTGTTCGATCGTGCGCTGAATTGCGAACGATATGGGCCGTTTGCGCCAAATTCGTGTGGCACGTCACAGCTAATAATTCACTGCGGCATCACAGTGCATTGCTGGCTAATGATTGGCCAAGCATGCACTATGACCTGCATGCTTGGCCAATCACAGCGCCGTCAGTAGAGGGTGGCTTTGGCCAATTATGGCTCAGGGGGTTTAGAACACGCCCCACACCATATAAGGCCGCCTGCATGGCGGCCCTGTGTAGTGTGTTCCGGCGTGCTTAGAGAGAGAGAGAGACAGTGTCATTTCATTTGAGTTAGCTAGATTAGGCAGGACAGTCAGTGAATTAGCTGCACTTACAGTGTATTGTGTATATATATATGCATCCCAGGTGTTGCATATATATATATATACATATATATATATATATATATATATATATATATATATATATATATATATATACTGTATTCAGTTTAGCTAGATCCGTTCCTGTTATCTTCCTACTGACAGGCAGGCTTGTCTTGTTACAGTATTTACAGCTACCTGAAAAAAATTGCTGGTGTTCTTATGATCCTATTAGTACCACAGTCAGGCAGCTAGACTATTTACAGTTAGTGTAGTGCGTCCTCTTCACAGTGTTCAGCTAAAGCTACAAGTTAGTTTAGTGTGACCTCTGCACAGTGTTTAGCTAAAGCTACAAGTTAGGGTAGTGCATCCTCCTCACAGTGTACAGCTAAAGCTACAAGTTAGTTTAGTGTGACCTCTGCACAGTGTTCAGCTAAAGCTACAAGTTAGGGTAGTGCGTCCTCCTCACAGTGTTCAGCTAAAGCTACAAGTTGGTGTAGTGCGTCCTCCTCACAGTGTTCAGCTAAAACTACAAGTTAGTGTAGTGCGACCTCTGCACAGTGTTCAGCTAAAACTACAAGTTAGTGTAGTGCGACCTCTGCACAGTGTTCAGCTAAAGCTACAAGTTAGTGTAGTGCATCCTCCTAACAGTGTTCAGCTAAAGCTACAAGTTAGTTTAGTGTGACCTCTGCACAGTGTTCAGCTAAAGCTACAAGTTAGTGTAGTGCGTCCTCCTCACAGTGTTCAGCTAAAACTACAAGTTAGTGTACTGCGACCTCTGCACAGTGTTCAGCTAAAGCTACAAGTTAGTGTAGTGCATCCTCCTCACAGTGTTCAGCTAAAGCTACAAGTTAGTTTAGTGTGACCTCTGCACAGTGTTCAGCTAAAGCTACAAGTTAGTGTAGTGCATCCTCACAGTGTTCAGCTAAAACTACAAGTTAGTGTAGTGCGACCTCTGCACAGTGTTCAGCTAAAGCTACAAGTTAGTGTAGTGCGTCCTCTGCACAGTGTTCAGCTAAAGCTACAAGTTGGTGTAGTGCGTCCTCCTCACAGTGTTCAGCTAAAACTACAAGTTAGTGTAGTGCGACCTCTGCACAGTGTTCAGCTAAAACTACAAGTTAGTGTAGTGCGTACTCCTCACAGTGTTCAGCTAAAACTACAAGTTAGTGTAGTGCGTCCTCTGCACAGTGTTCAGCTAAAGCTACAAGTTAGTGTAGTACGTCCTCCTCACAGTGTTCAGCTAAAACTACAAGTTAGTGTAGTGCGACCTCTGCACAGTGTTCAGCTAAAGCTACAAGTTAGTGTAGTGCGTACTCCTCACAGTGTTCAGCTAAAACTACAAGTTAGTGTAGTGCGACCTCTGCACAGTGTTCAGCTAAAGCTACAAGTTAGTTTAGTGTGACCTCTGCACAGTGTTCAGCTAAAGCTACAAGTTAGTGTAGTGCATCCTCACAGTGTTCAGCTAAAACTACAAGTTAGTGTAGTGCGACCTCTGCACAGTGTTCAGCTAAAGCTACAAGTTAGTGTAGTGCGTCCTCTGCACAGTGTTCAGCTAAAGCTACAATTTAGTGTAGTGCGTCCTCCTCACAGTGTTCAGCTAAAACTACAAGTTAGTGTAGTGTGACCTCTGCACAGTGTTCAGCTAAAGCTACAAGTTAGTGTAGTGCGTACTCCTCACAGTGTTCAGCTAAAACTACAAGTTAGTGTAGTGCGTCCTCTGCACAGTGTTCAGCTAAAGCTACAAGTTAGTGTAGTACGTCCTCCTCACAGTGTTCAGCTAAAACTACAAGTTAGTGTAGTGCGACCTCTGCACAGTGTTCAGCTAAAGCTACAAGTTAGTGTAGTGCGTACTCCTCACAGTGTTCAGCTAAAACTACAAGTTAGTGTAGTGCGACCTCTGCACAGTGTTCAGCTAAAGCTACAAGTTAGTGTAGTGCGTCCTCCTCACAGTGTTCAGCTAAACCTACCAGTTATTTTTTTTGCAAGCTCTGCACAGTGTTCAGCTAAAGCTACCTGTAGAAGGTTGGTGGTGTTTTTCTGATCCTATCACTACCGCAGGCAGTTAAATAAGCTACAAGTTATTTTTTGGCGAGCTCTGCACAGTGTTCACATAAAGCTACCTGTAGAAGGTTGGTGGGGATTTCCTGATCCTATCACTACCGCAGGCAGCTAAATAAGCTACAAGTTAGTGTTTTGCGAGCTCTGCACAGTGTTCAGCTAAAGCTACCTGTAGAAGGTTGGTGGTGTTCTCATACTACAGGCAGGCAGTTAATTTTGCTAGCTGCAGTATCAGTACAGATATATATATATATATATATATATATATATATATATATATATATATATATATATAATATATATATCCCAGCTTAGTGCAGATACAGGCCATTAGTATGTCTGGAAGGCCAACAAGGAGAGGCAGACAGTCACAAGCCAATAAAAAAGGGCAAGCAGGCTCTGTGTCTAGAGGCAACAGTGCTGGTCGTGGAGATGGTGCATCCTCATCAGCACGTGGCCGTGGGACACGCTTGGCCTTTTTTTCGGCAGCTGGCCATGTTAAGCCGCAACATGCAGAAGACTTGGTCGAGTGGATGACCAAGCCGTCCTCATCCTCCTCATCCTCTCTTACCCATGCTCAGGGTACTTTGTCTGGCAAAGCAGCTGCCAACACGGCCTCTTCCCTCAGCTCAATGTCATTAGTGACTCCTTCCCTAGCCCCACCATGTCCTCCTGAGGAGTCCCTCGAACTGTTTGACCACAGTGTTGGGTACATGCTCCAGGAGGATGCCCAGCGTTTGGAAGGCTCTGATGATGATACTGAGCTAGATGAAGGCAGTAACGTGAGCACGGACAGAGGGGTTGCCAAAGAAGGACAGCAATCTTGCAGTCATGCTCCCCCTGCTGCAGCATACTGCCAGGTTTGCTCCAGTGATGAGGAGGGAGGGGATGATGAGGTCACTGACTCAATGTGGGTGCCTGATAGGAGAGAGGAGGAGGAGGAGGAGGCATATCACCAATGAGGCAGGATGCCCTCCAGGGGCCAGCCTAAGGGCAGCACACTGACTGCATCACACCCCAAAGCTCCGCATGTGACGGGCGCTGCAGTCTCTGCGCGTTATTCAAAAAGTTCTTTGGTGTGGGCCTTTTTTGAGACGAGTGCATCAGATCGCACCACTGCTATTTGCAACATATGTCTCAAGCGTATCTCGTGTGGCCAAAACATCTCCCGCTTGGGCACCACATGCTTGACCAGACATATGTTAACCTGCCATGCAGTTCATTAGCAAGCGTATCTAAAAGACCCACACCAAAGAACAAAGAGGACCTCTCCTTGCTCCTCATCAGCTGAGATCTCCAACCCCACTATACCTTCAGTCCTCTCTGAGACCTGCACTGAGAGGAATGAAGGTGTAGAATTAGGTGTGTCACAGCCAAGTACTTGCGGGCAATGTGCTTTCGGTACACCGACGTCAGATTGTACCAGGCAAATTTCCCTGCCCCAGCTGCTGCACCACCGAAAGAAGTTCACTCCCAGCCATCCACATGCCCAGCGGTTGAATGCTAGCTTGGCAAAATTGCTAGCACTTCAACTGCTACCTTTTCAGTTGGTAGACTCTGCCCCCTTCCATGAGTTTGTGGAATGTATGGTTCCTCAGTGGCAGGTACCCAAACGCCACTTTTTCACACGGAAGGTGATTCTGGCTCTCTACTGGCATGTGGAAGGCAATGTCCATGCCTCGCTGGACAGGGCGGTCAGTGGTAAAATGCATATTACCACTGACTCATGGTCCAGCAGGCAAGGACAGGGACATTACCGAAGTTTCACAGCGCATTGGGTGACTCCGCTGGCAGCTGGGAAGGATGCAGGACAAGGTGCAGTAGTGTTGGAGCTTATTCCACCACCACACCTCCAAAATGTCACTACTAATGATTGTGACACACCTCTCTCCTCCACCCCCTCCTCTTCTTCTTCCTCCATGGCCTCTTCCTGTGCTTTGTCCTCGGAACCAGCGGTGCTCCGTAGGCATTCAAGGGGCTATGCAATTGCTTGAGCTGGTGTGCTTGGGGGACAGGAGCCACACTGGGGCAGAGGTTCTATCAGCTCTGCAGGGGCAGGTTCAGAGGTGGTTGACGCCACGCCAACTTAAGGCAGGAATTGTGGTTTGCGACAATGGCACCAACCTCCTCTCTGCCCTCCGACAGGGACAAATGATCCATGTGCCCTGTTTGGCTCACGTCCTTAACTTGGTGATGCAGCAGTTCTTGGGCAGGTACCCGGGCTTACAGGATGTCCTGAGGCAGGCCAGGAAAGTCTGTGTGCATTTCCGCTGGTCATATAATGCCAGTGTTCGGCTGGCGGACCTCCAAAAGGAGTTTAACCTGCCCAAGAACCGCCTAATCTGTGACATGCCCACCAGGTGGAACTCAACGTTAGCCATGCTGCAGCGGCTGCACATGCAGCAGAGGGCCATCAATAAGTACCTGTGTGACTATGGCACCAGGATGGGGTCAGGGGAGCTTGTTTTTTTTTCCCCACGCCAGTGGGCCATGATCAGGGATGCGTGCACTGTCCTGTCACCATTTGAGGAGGCCACGAGGATGGTGAGCAGTGACAGTGCATGCATTAGTGACACTGTCCCCCTTTTCCACCTGTTGGAGCACACGCTGCATGGAATAATGGACAGGGCACTTGAGGCAGAACAGAGGCAGGAAGACGAGGACTTCCTTAGCTCTCAAGGCCCCCTTTATCCAGACAGTGTTCCTGCATGCCCACCAATCACACAGGAAGAGGATGAGGAGGAGGAGGATTGTGTCAGTATGGAGGTGGAGCCTGGCACTCAGCATCAGCAGCAGTCTTTAAGGGATCAGTCCCAAGAAACACATCGACTTGTACGTGGCTGGGAGGAGTTGGCTGCGGACCATGTCGTCCTTAGTGACCCAGAGGATTCCGGACCGAATGCCTCAGCAAACCTATGCTGCATGGCCTCCCTGATCCTGCAAAGCCTGCGTAAGGGATCCTCGTATTCGTGGTATCAAGGAGAAGGACCAATACTGGCTGGCAACCCTCATTGATCCACGTTACAAGGGTAAGGTTGTGGACCTTATCTTGCCGTCGCAGAGGGAGCAGAGGATGAAACATCTTCGTGAGGCCTTGCAGAAAGGTCTGTGCAACGCGTTCCCAGAGATTGGGAGGTTACAAACTCCTGTTTCTGGACAATGTGTTGCTGTGGCTTCTGTCAGTCAAAGAAGGCGCGGGGGAGAAGGTGGCTGTCTGACCGATGTGTTCGGACAATTTTTTAGTCCGCAGCTCCAAGGTATGATCGGTTCCAGCAACCATCGCCAGCGTCTGTTTTACATGGTGCAGGAATACCTAGGGGCAAGATCTGACTTGGACACCTTTCCCACCGAAAATCCTCTGGGTTACTGGGTCTTGAGGATGGATCAATGGTTAGAGCTTGCACAGTATGCAATTGAGCTACTGGCCTGTCTTGCATCCAGCGTTCTTTGGGAACGCACATTCAGTGCTGCTGGAGGCTTTGTAACCGATCACAGGGTACGTCTGTCCACCGACTCTGTCGATCGACTGACCTTCATAAAAATGAATCAGTCTTGGATCACCATCAGCTACCAAGCACCTGATGCTGATGTAACCGAAAATTTTTTTTGAAATCTCAGATCCCTTCAAAGACTGCCTATGCTGATGCTGAGTGACTATCCTGAGTAATTGTCCTCTTCCTCCTCAATGATCACGCTGATAGCTTGTAAGAACATTTTTGGTTCTGGGCGCCGCCACCAGTGCCTAAGGCCCAATTTTTCAGCCCCTGTTTAACAGGGGCGTGTAATTACAATTTTTGATGCAATACTTTGCAGCAGGGCTTGTTCCTGCGTTCCAACTAGAGTATCTGTGAGGGTTTGCAGTGTTGTGGCACCAGCACCAGTGCCTAAGGCCCAATTTTTCAGCCCCTGCTTAACAGGGGCGTGTAATTACAATTTTTGATGCAATACTTTGCAGCAGGGCTTGTTCCTGCGTTCCAACTAGAGTATCTGTGAAGGGTTGCAGTGTTGTGGCACCAGCACCAGTGCCTAAGGCCCAATTTTTCAGCCCCTGCTTAACAGGGGCGTGTAATTACAATTTTTGATGCAATACTTTGCAGCAGGGCTTGTTCCTGCGTTCCAACTAGAGTTTCTGTGAGGGGTTGCAGTGTTGTGGCACCAGCACCAGTGCCTAAGGCCTAATTTTTCAGCTCCTGTTTAACAGGGGCATGTAATTACAATTCTTGATCTAATATTTCACAGCAGGGCCAGTTTCTGCGCCCACCAAGAGCGAGTGAGGACTTATGCCGCCTACACACGGTCGGACTTTTCGTCTACAAAAGTCCGACAGCCTGTCCGACAGACTTCCGGCGGACTTTCGGCGGACTTGCAGCAGACTTTCTAACGAACGGACTTGCCTACACACGACCACACAAAAGTCCGACGGATTCGTACGTGATGACGTACACCGATCTAAAATAAGGAAGTTCATAGCCAGTAGCCAATAGCTGCCCTAGCATGGGTTTTTGTCCGTCGGACTAGCACACAGACGAGCGGATTTCGGGTCCGTCGTAGTTACGACGTAAAGATTTGAAGCATGTTTCAAATCTAAAGTCCGTCGGATTTGAGGCTGAAAAAGTCTGCTGAAAGTCCGGAGAAGCCCACACACGAACGGATTACCAGCCAGCTTTAGTCCGTCGGCGTCCGTTGGACTTTTGTAGACGAAAAGTCCGACCGTGTGTACGCGGCATTAGAGTTTTGTGGCACCAGCACCACCACCACCAAAGGCTGAATTTTTCTGCCCCTGTTCATTCTTGATCGAATTATTCACAGCAGGGCCCTGTGAGGGCTTACAGTGTTGTGGCCACAACAACACCTAATGCCCAAATTTCTGCTGAGTAAGGATGAGCTGAACACCCCCCCGGTTCAGTTCGCACCAGAACTTGCGAACAGACCAAAACTTCGCAAGAACTTTAGAACCCCATTGAAGTCTATGGGACTCGAACGTTCAAAATCAAAAGTGCTCAGTTTAAAGGCTAATATGCATGGTATTGTCCTAAAAAGTGTTTGGGGACCTTGGTCCTGCCCCAGGGGACATGGATCAATGCAAAAAAAAGTTTTAAAAACGGCCATTTTTTTCGGGAGCAGTGATTTTAATAATGCTTAAAGTGAAACAATAAAAGTGTAATATTCCTTTAAATTTCTTACCTGGGGGGTGTCTATAGTATGTCTGTAAAGGGGCGCATGTTTCCCGTGTTTAGAACAGTCTGACAGCAAAATGACATTTCAAAGGAAAAAAAGTCATTTAAAACTACCCGCGGCTATTAATGAATTGCCGGTCAAATACAGCAATGGATAAGAATATGAGTGGAAAATCAGATTAAAACGGAACTTGCGACGGAGTGACAAATATAAGCGGAAAATCAGATTAAAACAGAACTGGCGACGGAGCGACAGTAAAACTTTCACTATATTCTTTATACATTTTTTCACAGCAAATCGGCACTGAACTCACTTATTTTTTATATAACTTACCAGTTGAACTTTGAGCATTTAATGTTGGCGCCCATAAATTATTCATTTATTTATTTATTTTATGTTTTTTGGCAGATACAATTAAGGATTATTGTGGTATTTATTTCATAGGTGTTTTATATGGGTGAATGAATAGGGTAATTTATTTTTAATTGGTAGTATGTATTTATTTAAACCACTCATTGAGCTACACACTAGGGCAGGGGTCTCAAACTGGTGGCCCTCCAGCTGTTGCAAAACTACAAGTCCCATCAGGCATTGCAAGGCTGACAGTTATAAGCATGACTCCCACAAGCACAGGCATGATGGGACTTGTAGTTTCGCAACAGCTGGAGGGCCGCCAGTTTGAGACCCCTGCACTAGGGTGTAATAATAAGAGGATAATATCAGCGCAATTAATCACATTCACTTAATTATTCACTTGTCATTCACAAATTTATTGCAGCTATATTATTTGGTCATCTCTTATTAATCACATATTATTTGTGCTGGAGTTACCCAAGTCAGCGCTTTAGCATTTTTTAACCATCCATATAAGCCTTTAAAATGAGCACTTTTGATTTCTCCCATAGACTTTTAAAGAGTGTTCCGCGGCATTCGAATTTGACGCGAACACCCCAAATTGTTCGCTGTTCGACTCAAACTCAAAGCTCATCCCTACTGCTGAGTATATAGGGCAGGCCCCTACTTTCAAACATTCAACTTACAAACGACTCCTACTTGCAAACTGAAGGAGACAACAGGAAGTGAGATGAAATCTACCCCTAGGAAGGGAAATCCTCTCCTGTAAGAGTTAATATGGGAAAAACATTTCTCCTTTCCACTGATGCTTTCCAATCCTTGGTCCACAAAAAAACCCAAATTTTCAAAAAACATTTGTCATTGGGACAAAAAGTGAGGTGAAATCTTCTGAAGAGGAGGAAAGACAGCAAAACAAATGTCACAGGGGTGATAACCCTTCCCTATGTTTTCCAAAAAGCTTAAAAAAGATTTTTTGGCTGGAGCTAAACACGTTAAAAATGTACCTATTCAAAATTACAAACAGATTCTACTTAACAACAAACCTACAGTCCCTGTCTTGTTTGCACCGCCTGTATACTGCTGTTCAGAGTACAGAGCCTGTATACTGCTGTTTCCTTATTTTAATTTGGGTGCGGGGTTCCCCTTAATATCCATACAAGACCCAAAGGGCCTGGTGATGGACTGGGAGGTACCCATGCCGTTTGTCTCACTGATTTTCATTTTGATTTTATTGCCAGGACCCGACATTACATTAAAGCCGCAAGCAGTTTTAAATGACTTTTTTCCTTTAAAAATGACATTTTGTGCAGGGACTGTTCTAAGCACGGGAAACACGCGCCCCTTTACAGGCATACTATAGACACCCCCAGGTAAGATATTTAAAGGAATATTTCACTTTTTTTTTTTACTTTAAGCATCATTAAAATCACTGCTCCCGAATAAACAGCCGTTTTTAAAAGGTTTTTTTGCATTGATACATGTCCCCTGGGGCAGGACCCGGGTCCCCAAACCCTTTTTAGGACAATACCATGCAAATTAGCCTTTAAAATTAGCACTTTTGATTTTGAATGTTCGAGTCCCATAGACGTCAATGGGGTTCTAGCGTTCGTGTGAATTTTCGGTCCGTTCGCAGGTTCTGGTGCGAACCGAACCGGTGGGTGTTTCGGCTCATCCCTAGTGGCCATGGATGGTGGCTGGTGGCATGGAGGAGGGTATTGCCAGCTGTTGGGTTTCCTAAAGTATTAGTTACAATTTGTTTTCTACTTACGCATAAGCAGATCCAAAAACTCAATTTGGTCTTTGTCCGCTTTGTAAGTGACAAATATGTTTCTTGAGTTGTCATTCGGTTCTTTAATGAACAGCTCAAATTGTAGCATGGTACCCCTCCACACCAACACGTCATCAATAAATTGTACCCAGAGGACTACATGCTCCTCAAAGGCTGGATGATTGTATACCCCCTCCCTCTTCCACCATCCCAGATGTAAGCAACCATAAGATGGGGCACAGGAGGCTCCCATGGCTACTCCCCATTTTTGGCAATAGCATTTACTATCAAAGATGAAAAAGTTATTATTTAAAACCAATTCAAGTAACTCAATCAAAAATTCATTATGGGGACCCTCATGGGGGATTGATGAATAGAGGGATTCCACATCTATACCTGCTAATATGCAGTCCTTAGGTATCTTCAAATTGTTTAACTTTCATAGGATATCTGCAGAATCCTGTATATAGGAGGGTAGTTCCCTATTTAAATGCTTCATTCTTCTATCTATATATCTACCAATCCTCTCAAGGGGCCTCCCATTCCAGACACTATTGGTCTACCTGGAGGTTTTTTCACATTTTTATGCACTTTCCGTGTTATATCGAAAGTAGGTGTATTGAAGTTGGTGATCCTAAGGAATAAAAACTCCTTTTGAGTCAATAAACCAACTTCCACTGCTCTATTTAGACGGTAGTTTATTTCTTTTACCAAGTCTGGAAAGGGGTTACATGGCTATCGTTCCTAGCAGCTGGAATCATTCAGCTTCCCGTATATTTCCTCCAAATAATCACTTTCCGGCCACAGTACAACGTTCCCACCCTTGTCACTGGGTTTTATAATGCAGTTTGGTAGTGTTTTTAATTATTGAAGTGCTTTTCTTTCATTTGATGAGAGGTTGTCCATAGTGGGTTCAATTTTATCCCATCTTATGGCACGTATGTCCTCGGTACTTGCCTCCAGAAACATCTGAAGATATTTGTTGTTAGAAAAACTAGGGAAGCGTTGTGATTTATTGGTTAAACCTGAGGTTGGGGGTAGATCAAGGATCGTAGAGTCTATCCAGGTGTTTCCCTCAATATAATCAACTAGTTGTGAGTCATCTATCTCCATCAATGCACTGGGCTGGGCCCCAATTTTTACATGATTATTTTTTCCAAAGAACATACGTTTGAAATTAACTCTTTTTAAAAAGAGTCATCTATCTTTATAGATCTCAAATGAATTTCCTTTATTGCATGGAGAGAACCCCAGTCCCCTGCTCAATACAGATAGATGATTCCAACTAAGTGTGTTTTCAGTAAGATTAATGACATTCATGTCTGGTTCTTCTGGAGTCTTGATGTTACCCTGCTCCCTTGCAAAGTAGAGTTCCCCATCCTGGATCCTGGATTTGCCTTATTTCTCTTTCTGTTCCTATTTCTCCTTTGTTTCCTTTTTCTACTATTATCCCCCTGGGGGTATCTATATTCACCTTTGGATTTTTCTCTAAAAAAGTCAGTTTTACCTCCCTCTTGGCTATTATTCCTACCATCTTGTTTGCGGGATCTGTTACGGGATCTACTTCTACCTCTCTTCCTCTCTAAATCTAGGATGTTGCCTGTTTCAAAATCCATCGTATCTCTTGGAATGTTTTTCTGTTTTCCTACTTTCTGTTCTTTTTGGAATTCCTCTACTTCCTTTTTCAGTCTTTAATTAAATTTACTAAACTCATCTAGATCCTGATATTCATCAAGTGACCTTATGCTATCCTTTAGCTGCACCTCCAGATCCTGTAGCTGTATTCTTTGCTCATTAACAATTAGCTCAATCATATGCAGTCCATGTTTGACAGACTCCTCAGTCCAAAGTTTCACGAATCTGTTGTTATGGAGATGGTCAGCAGGTATAATGCACTCCCTAAGTCCTAATGGGATCATACCTGCTTCCTGGGCATGCCTCCAAGGAGATTATATTTCACTTCCTTTTCAGGTGTTTAATAGTTAAATTACTATGTTTTCTGAATAGCTGTCTGAATTCATTTTGATGTTTAGGGGCATTTCATCCCTACTGAACACCAATCTAATATCTTGTTCTATTCCACTACCAATACAAAATGCCATGTCTTTTATTAGTCTCTATATCTGAACAAGAATATATACAATGGAACAACACACCTTGTGCAAACATAAAAAATCAAATTGAAGAGGGGAAAGAAGATGAAAAACAACAAAGAGGGCTTACCAAACTGTGGGTACAAACTTCCTATAGGTATCAATGCCCACAGAAACCACAGTAAGGTACGGGAAAATGGGGGGTGGTAATATATATATATATATATATATATATATATATATATATATATATATAGATCAAAGGGAAGATGTATAACTTACACCATACAAAGTGCTAAATATCCAAGAACAAACTTGGTAAAAATGGTAGTACTTGACCAAATAACGGTAAGGAACAACCGATAACTGTATATGTAACAAATATGGAATAAATGGGATTCCCACTTAATATAAATATGCAGAGCTCACCGAATAAATATCGGGGGGTGTAATCAGTAATATACTATACCAACAAACAAAAAAATAAAAAACACAAAGACTTCTACACACTCTAAAGAGTTAAACTACAAAAAAAAGATTTATTGCTTAAAAAAGCGATGTACAACAATTTATTAGCACAATGACCCAACCCCCCTAATATTCTCCAACCCTCCCAAAAAATATTCCTCTTAAAGCCAGACACGCTATGTAGGGTAAAAATACCCCTCATGAGACTGAGGGTCAAAAAAGTGCAAAAAAACCCACAATAAGCAAGCCCACCCTCCCCAATGCAAACCACCCCCCTTAATTCCTATGTGATGGCTCAAAGCCAGCTAGAACGGAAACCCTCTAGCTCGTTCCTAAAGCAGAGAAGTATATGTCTGTGTAGAACACATATGACATATTTCACACTATCCCATTACGGGATCTACACAGACATACACGGCTCCGCTTTAGGAACGAGCTGCAGGGATCCAGTTTTAACTGGCTTTGAGCCATAATGTAGGAATTAAAGGGGTGCTTTGCATTGGCGAGGGTGTGCTTGCCTATTGTGCGTTGGAGGAATACTTTATGGAAGGGTTGGAGTATATTGGGGGGTTGGGTTATTGTGCTAATAAATTGTTTTACATCACTTTTTTAGGCAATAAATCTTTTTTGTAGTTTAATTCTTTAGGGTGTGTAGAAGTCTTTGTGTTTTTTATTTTTTTGTTTGTTGGAATTATACATGGAAGTCTATGGGAGTCGTGCAGCATAAAAATCACCCAAAAGTAGTGCAGGAAGTATTTACTTTTGCTGCAGTGACTCAAATCACAGCAATTAAGACAACACCCAATAGAATCTTTGTGTTATCACCTGACCTGCGACTTTATATGTCATCAGAATGTTGCTGAAAAATTGCTGTAGTGTGAACCAGGGCTTAGGGCTGAGGAAAGTGTGAGTTCCCAGGACTTCTAACAAGTGTGGTAGATGGAGAACATGTCTGATAATCACATTATACTGTATGCAGGTTCCTGCCCATTCTCTGAATTCAGTTAGAATATCCTCACACTCACTTACCCGAGCTTCTGACTCCTGTGTAGTAATGGAGATAGAAGTTTCTGGCACTCTGGACCCACAATGAGAAAAAGAAAATTTAAAGACTGAAAACTTTCTCTCTTCAAACTCTTCAAGCAATAGTTCAGCTGCTTGGCATAATTAATGTTTATCCACAAGCGATTACACCCTGAGCCGCGCAGCTCGAAATCTTCACAACCAGACATGACTCTCCTAATGAAGTCCTCATCCTGAGTCTCATACAGACAGAAGATGATCTGAATATGGAAAGTCTGCTTAATGTCCTTCATGGCCCATTTTCTCATTGCAGATTTGGCTCGGAGTGAGATGGTGATTCCTGTGACCTCTGAGAATGTCTTCACCTGATATTCATTTAATAGACCAAACAGGAATTGTACAGATAATAATAAATATGAGTTATTGAAACTGAAGTGATAGAGTGATTTCTCTTTACAGATTTCCGGGAGGGAAGTATGTTTCATAAATCCAAACCAACCATCATCCATCCCATAATAGAGAGCAGCAAGGAACTCCTGAACACTCAGGTGGATGAAGCTGTAGCAGGTCTGGGTGCGGACATCCCAATGAAAAATGTTCTCATTCAGAAATACAGACTCCACCTCATCCAGAGAAAGTCCATGTCTTTCTAGATCTTTCTTCTCAAATAAGATTTGTTGGTTTAGAACTCCCTGATTGGCCAGAGCACACAGCTTCTTCAGACAGGTTTGTTTCCTGTGTACAGACTGCTCCTTATTGCTGTGATGGGTTAGTAAAACCTCCAGGAAGAGAAGGTAAATTGAAGTCATTGTATCACACCGAATTATATCCAAATCTCTTCCTATTTCTTGTTTCATTACAGTGCAGACAATCCAGCATGTGATGGGGATGGCACACATGGTGTACACAATGTCATTGTCTTTTATTATACTGAGAACCTTGTCTGCATCTTCTTTATTTACAAAGAATTTGTGGACATATTCCTCTCGATTGTCCCTTGTAAATCCCTGGATTTCAACATTGCGAGAATCATCGATGAATGTGTTAAGTTTCTCAATGGCCAGTGACCTTGTGGTGATGATCAGAGAAGATTGTGGGAGAACATGTCTCCTGAGCAAGCTTTGGATAATTATTTCTTTGTGGGTTTCCATAAAAATGTCAGGACAGCCCTCAGATTTCTCCTCCAGAGTCCACCTCAGTTCATCAAACCCATCAACTATGGTGAGAAGTTTTCTCTGACTTCTAGGATCCTTCAGAATAGACAACAGGTCATCTGAACTCAGTCTGCAGGTTCTGGATAAAAGTCCCACAAGGCTTATGTTTCCAGGGATGGTGTTGATTTCTCTACAGCTCAGATAAAACACAAAATCAAACTTGTCTTGGTAGAGATCCCCAGAGGCCCAGTCCAGCATGATCTTCTTGGAGGTCATTGTTTTTCCAATCCCAGCAGGTCCTTGTAACACCACAATCTTAGGGATGAACCCATATTCATCAGTGTCAAAGAGGGCCTGGATTGTGATTGGGGATCTTTTCTCCATAATCTGTACATGTCTTCTGCCTGAACTCTTTATTTCTTCTTCTTTTCCCCCTTTTATCTGGGGTCTGTTTATCATCATTAAATTGGTGAATCTTTCCTTTAGATGAACACGGTAATTATATTCTAGAATCCTCTGGAACTTCTCTTTCATAGACTCTCTGTGTTCCTTACTGATGTCTTTATGAGAGAGGAGAGAATATTTTATTCCTCATATACACATGACATAGTATTTAAAAGACACAGTTGGAAATATTATATTCTAACCATAAACTCTAATAATGGGACCTTAAAAGAAGATATCCCATGAAATACATGAGGACTGTGGAAGCATCCAAACTATGGACACACCATCCAGACCAAGGGAGTAACTAGAACCTTCAGGGCCCCGGTGCAAAAAACCATGAAGAGCCAATATGACGGCTGCGCCCCTTTCCATCAGTCCCAGGCCCTTCCCTCTGAGGCAGGGGCTCTTTCTCTAGCCTTTTCCACTTGTTCCTGTCGTGGGCCCATTATAAGCTCTGGTTCACACTGCTGCGACTCATCATGTGACTTGCAACACAAAGTCGCATGACAAGTGAAAACACATTCATTTCAATGGGTGCTGTCATAATCAAGGCAACTCAAGTCACAGCAACAAAGAAAAAGAATCCTCCAATACCTTTCTGTGACTTTGGTGCAATTTGAGTGCCATAGACCACAATGTTAAATTATAGAATCGCAAGCAAGTCACAAGGAAATTACAAGCAAGTTGCAAAACGTTGGGATCACAGAAGTGTGAACTGAGCCCATGTTCTGAAGTGGACCCCCTTCCTGCCATCTTGGCCCCCCTAGAGTGGTGGAATGCCAGGGCCTGGTCTCAAGTGCAACCTTTGTGACCCTGGTAGTACCACCACTGATCTAGACTACAACAGAACATAATTTTCATCCAAAAGAGATTTCATATGAAATGTGGATGTCCTACTAACCTGAGTATCTGTTGTCATGTGTCATCATCTTCAGTTTAGCTGGAAATAAGATTAGGGAAGTGATTAGTCCTGACAAACCTCTGAAATGTATAAAATAAGAGAGTTATTAGTGTAGCAGATCCTCCCAGACACCATCATCCCACCAACCCTCTGTAGATTGGAGTCTCTCCTCCTCCAGGTGATGGGGAGTGTATTTGTCTGCCTGGTAACATCTCAGCACATTGCAGTGACATGTGACCATGGTGGGGGGGACCAGGAAAACCCCCAATTCTCTATGCAGTTTTACAGGCACACACCTAGAATCTGGAGCCTTGAGTCCTCTTTCTGATGGAGGTTCAGGTAGATGCATGGGGCACAAGGCTCAGAAACCTGAGCAACAGTCATGAGGGTCTCCTAGGAATACAGCTATAAATATGGAGGTTCTGTATAATAGACAAGTGGCTGTGATTGTATTGCTCTGCTCGGCATGCTGAGTGATGTCATTGTGTTATGGTGACTGACTGCCGGCATCCTGGAGAAGTGTTACTCTGCTTCCCTTTTACATTTTATTTTATTCTGTAAACTCCCTCAGTAAAGATTGTTAGGACCTCACAGCCAACCAAAACTATTATACAAAATAAATACCAAAGGATAATATATCACCCTAAAAATACACATAAAAACGCAGCACTATTAGCAAGTGACCTCAACACTCTTTAACACAAATAATGATAAAAAAAATGGTGCGCTAATGCAAGAAGCTGAATGCAGTAAAAATAGACAAATATGCATGGATGTCTATCCCCAATTAAAAAAATTAATAAAAAATACAGTATTATGCGATTAGATGCGATAATGTGTGAAACAATGATAAAGTGCTTGGATCAAAAGCAGATATTTTATTATTATTATTTTTATGTAAAATCAGATGAATAAGTTCCAAATAATAAAGGGCATGTGCATCAAAAAGTGATGAGATGTGAAGATCAAGTGCTCAAAAAGCAGTTGTTGAAAGTTGTGAACACAATTGCTCCCACCATCCAGGCATTCACCCGGGGTGTGCTCTAGCAGCTCACCTTAACCGCATGCTGACTAGTTGCTGCAGTTGTACTGTGGCAACATGACTCGGCTGCGCGAATCGCCGTCATGGTACGTCGGTACCATAGCCGGTCACTAGGGGGTTTTACTGGTAACTATGGACAATAGAACTTTGAAGTTATTTAGCTAGATAGTGTTAGGGTAAAGAGATCTGCGTAGTCAAGATCTACAGATTCCGCTCAAGTGTATAAATCCGAGGATTACCTTTTTTTGCTAGCCAGATTTCTTTTATAAGAGAAAAAAAATTATGCAGGGATGGACTCCTAAAGAATATATTTCTGGTATAGATTATGGGAAGAGAGTTTCATTTTTAAATGAGGCTTTGCTCCTACTGTTGTATATACATGTGTGTGTTTAACTATGTTTCCTTTTCAGGGATCATCAGATCTTATTTTGAGCTGGGAGGCTTTTCAGCTAGTTAGATAGTGAGGTTGTGTACAATCATACTGTGGTTTTGTTTGCGGCTGTGAACATAATGTTTTATAGATATAAGTCTTATAGTGTCTTTAAACTGTCCTTTCTCACTCTCTGTCTATCCAAAGTTATAAGAAACTCAAATGCTTACTCTCAGGCTTGAGAGTTACTGTTTTGGACAGACATTAGGGACTATGTCTATTGTAGTGGGGGGAGTATGTAGCGCTGGTAGATTTACAATCTACCGCATGTTAGGTAAACTTAGTAAATTGTGCGTTAGGAAGGTTAAGTTTGCCTCTGTTCCAGCTTGGCTGACGTTGTGTGAGTTTCTGTGCTGACCGGTGGGTGTCGCTGTTAGACATGTGCACAGCCAAAAAATGTGTTCATTTTCGTTTTTGTTTCATTAGTTTATTATTTTTTCAGTTTTTCGGGTCATTCGTTATGGTCGCGATTCGTAAATTCGTTAATTCGTAAATTCGTAAATGCGTTCATTCGTACATTCGTAAATTCGAACATTCATTTATTCGTACATTCGTTCATTCATACATTTTTACATTTGTACATTTGTAAATTTGTATATTCGTAAATTCGTAAAATCGTACATTTGTAAATTTGAAAATTCGGAAATTTGTAAATTCGAAGTTTTAATATCCAAAAACCCAAAAATTCAAAAACCTGAAATAGTAACTAACTATTAAATTATAGGTATTGTAATTTCCTTTCAAATTTGACTGTCAGTGAACGTAACAAATACGAATTTAACCAAAGTTACGAATTATCCAAAACGAATGCTGCATCTAAACAAATGGAACGGAACAAATTAATAATAAATAATAATGATAAAACGTTGTTATTATTATTATTGTTATTTATTATTATTAATTCATTACTTTCCATTCCGTTTTTTCGGATCATTCTTCGGATAAATTTGTATGTGTTACGTTCACTAACATCCAAATTTGAAAGGAAATTACAATACCTATAATTTAAAAGTTACTAGTAATTACTAACAGTTAAGTTATTATTAGTTAACTATTATTTCAGATTTCCGAATTTTCGAATTTACAAATTTACGAATTCACTAATTTACTAATGTACGAATGTACGAATATACGAATGTACGAATGTACGAATGTACATTTGTAAATTGCGAATGTACGAATGCCCGAATTTACGAATGTCCAATTTTATCGAATTTACAAATATTCGTAAAAAATTCATGAAACGGGTTTTCATTAATTCGGATATTCCCAAATGAACACATTTGTCGAAATTCGTTAAAAAACGAATTCGGAATGAAACGAATTGCACATGCCTAGTCGCTGTTACCACTGGTTAGTGTTGGAAAGGCAACGTGTTGAAGCGTATGGATGCTCCTCTGTCCCGGAGGCACGCTCGGTGGAGGTGGTCCTCCGAGTTGCATTCTGGGGAGGGTATTTATGGGACAGACGCCATATTTTGGGGTTTGTTTTTCAGCCACCTGCTGGCCCTCTTGGCTGAGAGGTATGCGTTAAGGAGCTACCTCGTGGTCCTCCACGCCGGAGGCCCACGACACTACAGTGCAGGGGTGGGTCCAGAGGCTTGTCTGGGGCCTGCCACCGCGGCCGATGAATGGTCCTGAGCTGTCGGTCCTGTGTGACGAAGCTGGATGACCGAGAAGATCCCAGGGGAGGTCCCGTCTTGGAGGGATCACGCAGCGTGCTGGTCTATAGAGGGGCCTGGTGACTCGGTTGGAGGACGTATCCGAAAGTAACTATAAAGCATAGTGTTGCCGGCTAGGCTTTAAGGTTCAGGCACTGTGACTGACTTTAACTACAGAAAATCTATACATCCTGTGGCAGAGGATCGTACAGATCTTATTCCCAAGCAAGTCTGTGGCAGAGACTTTGATTCGTGCTGTGTACTGGCTGCTAGACCGGTGAGAGAGGCCTATCTAGTCGAGCAAGGAGTGTGTCCCACGAGGGGAGTGCATTCCATATAGTATCTGAATCCTACCAGGACATTTGTCAAGAGAACCCTACCAGAGAATATTTGAGTTTCTTCTGCAAGTCTCCTTTCTGCCTCTTTCCTGCTATTTCCTAAGTCGTTTGTTTAATAAAGCATTGAAATAGTACTCCAGTGTTGGTGCGTGTATCGTCCAGAAGTAAACTCAACGGAACCCTACACCCGGTGCCGGTGAAACAGAGGGAAGCAGAGTGAAGGTAACAGACCCGCTTAAACCAGCAGCTCCACCATGAGTTAGTGCTACACAAAATATATACCAAAGGACAATATATCACCCTAAGCAACTATTAGCAAGTGACCTCAACACTCTTTACACAAAAAATGATAAAAAAAATGGTGCACTAATGCAAGAAGCTATGCAGCAAAAATATACATATGCATGGATGACTATCCCCAAATAAAAAAATTAATAAAAAAGACAGTATTATGTGATAAGATGCGATAATGTGTGAAACAATGATAAAGTGCTTGGATCAAAAGCAGATATTCATCTGATTTTACATAAAAATAATAATAAAATAAGTCCCAAATAATAAAGGGCATGTGCATCAAAAAGTGATGAAATGTGAAGATCAAGTGCTCCAAAAGCAGTTCTTGAAAGTTGTGAACAAAATTGCTCCCACCATCCGGGCATCCACCCGGGGTGTGCTCTAGCAGCTCACCTTAACTGCATGCTGACCAGCCACCGTAGTACAACTGCGGCAACATGGCTCGGCTGCGCGAATTGCCGTCATGGTACGTAGGTTCCATAAAAGGCCACTAGGGGGCGCGTGCGTGCCCCCTGCTTGCCCATGGAGCTGATGCGAGTGCCCGCCGGGCTCCCACGATTGCTCGGGGAACACCAAGAACCGGGACCTGTGTGTGTAAACACACAGTTTCCAGTTCTCTGAGGGCAGAACAGACAGATCGTATGAACATACGATCTGTCATCTCCCCTACACAGTCCCATCCCCCTTCAGTTAGAACACATACTAGGACACACTTAATCCTTCACTGCCCCCTAGTGGTTAACCCCTTCACTGCCAGTGACATTTTTACAGTAATCAATGCAATTTTATAGGTCCCAAAATGTGTCAAAATTGTCCGACGTGTTCGCCATAATGTCGCAGTCCGATAAAAATTGCAGATCGCCGCCATTACTAGTGAAAAAAAAAATTAATAACAAAGAAACATAAAACTATCCCCTATTTTGTAGACTCTATAACTTTTGCGCAAACCAATCAATAAACGTTTATTGCAATTTTTTATTACTAAAAATATGTAGAAGAATACTACAATACTACTGAGGAAAAAAAACATTTTTTTATATATTTTTGGGGGATATTTATTATAGCTAAAAGTAAAAAATATTGCGTTTTTTCAAAATTGTTGCTCTTTCTTTGTTTATAGCGCAAAAAATAAAAAACGCAGAGGTGATCAAATACCACCAAAAAAATGCTCTATTAGAGGGGCATGGCCTGGATGGGACCCGAGACGGCAGCCTAAGAAGAGAGCTCCTGCACATCGTGGACACAAAAAGCTTATAAAAGGGATTTATCTTTGTTCTCAAACATGGTTAAACCCAACAGAAGCACCTCTACTGCCCGTACCCTGAAAGACACCGGAACGCAGCTTGGTAAGAAAATACCAGTCAGGGAAACACGAGACATCACAGGCCTCAGAGGCCTCATCCCCGGTATCGCATAGAAGCAGCTCCGCCTCACTGATGGATGGCGACGGCGCCCCTAATCATCCCCCAAGCCTCCTGGATCTGCAAAATGACCTGCAAAAGGTTGCATTGGACATAAGACACACTATTACCGCGGCAATATCAGATCTAAATCACGGATGTGGAACAAGCCTCCCAAACTCATGCTGCAGCAATCAGGCAAGTACAAAAATCATACGACTCCCAACTTCCACACATGTTTGAGCTACACCCCCAGGTGGAAGATCTCGGCAATAGGGGTCGCAGGCATAATGTAAGGGTGAGAGGAGTCCCAGAGGGTATTGATGCACCAGCACTGCCGCAAGCAATTTTCTCTATCTTTAACTTCCGCGCTGTGACAGACCTAGCCGGAAAAGAGGCTTTTGGAGGGGACTGAATGCTAGCCTCCTGCAAACCGATTATGGGCCCTGGCATTTGGGGGGATGGTGCTCTTTGTGAGCTGTATGCCTGGGGACCCTGGAGGTGGCATTACTTTAGATTCGGGTCCATGTCCCCCAAGACACACAGACTCTGGGGACCCTGGATATGCCATTGTGATGGGAGTCACTAATAGGAGCACAGATAAAATATATAATGTAACAGCGCTAAAGTCCGTGGACATAACAATAGAAAGCGTTAAAAAAATATAAATATATAATCCATAGGATAGTCCAAAATAAAGTCTATAGTATGTAGATCATTTGTGATAGGGATAAGGGAGCCAGGGAACTCTGTATATCCAAGATACCAAGGGCAGCTTCCTGTTGAGTGAAGTCAATTCTCCATGTGTACATAAAAATCCAAAGAGAAAGCGCCTCTTAAGTATAAAGGATTTATTCAAGTAATAAAAGCATATAAACACTTACATAAAAGGTAGATGATTGGCAGCTTCCATAGAGAACTTATCCCGGTGTTGTCAGAGAAATCCCAGTGATAAGGGGGCTAGATGAATGCCGTGCGGGTGGCCGCGGACCTCCGCTCGGAAGCGCCGACTGTGTGAGCGGTGTAGTGAGGGAATCACTTCCGCGTTCCAACAGGTCACGTGGGAGATGACGTCACTCGGGTAGTTCAGCTTCACTGGGGACCACTACGCGTTTCTGAGCATGCGCGAAGCTCGTAACGGGCATGCGCGCTCCTTTTTCAAGTGTGTTTTGGATAAAGCAAACCAGGAAGCTAAATAGCTCTAAGATACTAATAGGAGCCAATCAAAACGGGGAAGGGGAGGGAATAGCATCCGGAAAATGACAATGATAGGAACGAATTCTCTATGAATAGCAAGCTAATTATAAAAAGTAATAATATATAAATATATTAATTGATAATACTGATAGAGTTTTTCTGAAGACATAAAATTATATATAAAATCGAAGGATTAGATGATACATAATATTTGGATAGTTAGATAGTCTATGATAGTACAATATTAAGAAAATGATTGAAATGAAACGAAAAATAAATAAAAAATAAAATATAAAAAATAAATAAAAAATAAACTGAGTGTATGAATAAAAATAAAAATAATTTTAAAAAATAATAATTAAAAAAAATAAATAAATAAATAAAATAAAAAAATTGTTATATGAAAAGTCCAAATACTGAACATAAGAATTTAGGATTGTAATTCATATAATATAAAAAATATATATGTGTATACCTATATGTAAACCAATATATTATTTGTGAGCAAATATCAGAGAAAACTCTCCATGCATGAAGTAATCAAACATGAAAAATTCTATTATTCCATATATACAAAATATATTAGAATACACACATACAACAAATGTATATATGTATAAATAATAAAGTTGTGCTGGGGGGAGAAAAATATATATATATATGTATATATATATATATATATATATATATATATATATATATATATATATATATATACATATATATAGGGACTTCAATGTATTGATGAACTGATAACAGTCAAAATAAAAGAGAAAAATAATACTAATAGATAAAAATATTATATAATGAGCAGGGCACCCTAAGTTATTTCGGTAGTAAAACAGGATGATTGGAGGAGTAAATATAGGTCAGTAAATACATTCTATAAGATGGTATTAACCTCTAGTTCCTCATTTAACCCATTGGGTGCTAAGGTGTCTAAAATAAAAATCCAAAAAGTTTCACGCTCACACAGTTTGGAAAACTAATAGGGGCACAGGGTGAATGAGAACCCCACTATGATCTATGGTAGTCAGAGACTCAATGCTGTATATGTGTGTATATATAATGTGTGCTGTCTCATTGTGTTGTGTACTGTTTGCTATGCTAGTTTTGGGTGGGGCTGTATTCCAATGTTCTATTGGAATACTCTCTGTGTATTGCATTGGAGGGAGGGGGGATTCTTCCAACAGCTCTCCCTGCTAACACTGTGTACTGATGAGACGTTAAACACACCTGACCTGTGTGTCCATTGTTATTGGACAGTTTAACCCACCCTCTTTTCCAAGGGTGGGGGGGAAAGTGTCTCTGAGTTATTTTATCTGTGCGTCCATGTGTTATAATAAAGAGTTGATTCCTACTTGAAACCTGAAGACAGAGCCATATTATTTGTATGGGTTCCTTGTTCGGCTGATTGAAGTGTTCCGTAGCTGCCTTTGTGTTTGGGTATGGAATGTCCTAAACGACTTTAACACCTTTCATACTGGGGGTGTCGTTACACGCGCTATAGCCGAATGACGGCCACAGCGCCGACCTGAATTAACGGGAGGCCGTCATATGATGGCCTACCCTGTACACGAGCCCTGCAGGGCGCACGCGGAGGGCGCTGTGATCACCGAGTCACTGAGACTCAGGTGATCACCGATCCAAGTAAGGGGCCGGTTCCAGCCCCTTACCATGTGATCAGCTGTCAGCCAATGACAGCTGATCACACGATGATCACATGATGTAAACAAAAGATCGGTAATTGCAGCTGATCACCGGCTCAGCTGCAAGGGACATCGGTCCCAAAGAGAAAGAGGCACATCTGCCTCATCTGTGCCACCTGCCATTGCCACCTAACAGTGCCACCTATCAATGCCCACAAGTGCCACATATCAATGCCCACAAGTGCCACCTATCAATGCCCACAAGTGCCACCTATCAATGCCCACAAGTGGTGCCAATAAGTGCCACCTAGCAGTGCTGCCTATTAGTGTAACTGATCAGTGGCCATTATTGCCACCCATCATTGCCCATCACTGCCACCCATCAGTGCCCATCACTGCCACCTATTGGTGACCATCAGTGCTGCCTCATCAGCGTACATCAATGAAGGAGAAAAAGCACCCATTTTAAATTTTTTATAACAAAATATACATTTTTTTTTTAATCTTGGTCTTTTTACATTTTTTAAACAGAAAATAAAAAACGCAGAGGTGATCAAATACCACCAAAAGAAAGCTCTATTTGTGGGAAAAAAATGATAAAAATTTCATTTGAGTACAGTGTTGTATGACTGCGCAATTGTCATTCAAAGTGCGTCAGCGCTGAAAGCTGAAAATTGGTCTGGATAGGAGGGGGTTTAAGTGCCCAGTAAGCAAGTGGTTAATAACCTGCTGGAAAGGCTACATCGTGCCTTGAGACCCCCTCCCCGTGACTCTGAACCGCCAAGAGATGTGGTATGCTGTATTGTAAATTTTCCCCTGAAGGAAGAAATTCTACGTAAGGCAAGAGAAAGAAGGCACATTCTATTTAATGGCAAAGAAATTTAATTATTCCAAGACCTCTCTCAGATAACACTGCAGAATAGCCGTGCTTTACGCCCTCTGCTGGAAGTCTTGCGCTCACGCAACATACAATATAGATGGAAATTCCCGTTCTGTCTCTCTGCTTCCACTAGAGGTCGCACCGCACTACTCCGGACCCCGGACGACCTTCCTGCCTTCTGTGAACAACTCAACATACCACAGATTGAACTTCCTAAATGGTACACCTTTTACTTCCCGACTAAGCCGTGGAAGCCAGTTTCTCACAACCCTTCGCCCGAAAGCGCAAAGGCAAAGATCCAGACACCGCAGATTGGACCCCACATCTTCAGGAGACCGTCTCTATCTCGCCGAGATCTTCCTCCTCACAGCCCGGGGTTAGCCACGACTCCTAGGAGAGACCGCCATGAAGCTTAACCAACAGCTGTATCTATCCACACCCTTATACCTGATTCTGCCTGTAAGTACAACCATTTGTTATTATCAATGACTGTCCCTGTTTTGTTTGTTGTTGTGTTGTCGTTTTCATGATTTCACCAGAACTCCTGCCTCACGGACCGATTATGGTTCTGAACAGACCCTGGCCCCATGGGTAACCAAAAGAGACTGACATCTGAATCAACAGACTTCCCCGACCCAGGTAATACTGTCTTTTTCCCACATACAAAGACCCAATCTACCATGCCTTGGAATTAGGTCGGTAGCAACTCACAATACTACAAGGGGCTACTCTCCTATGACCTAACTGTCCCACAATCTATGCCTGGGAGATGGACAAATTTCTATGGAGGTTCTGGAACTATCCAAAGATACAAGTCCCCCCAAAGGGTGAAGGGGAGGGGAAGAAGGAAAGGAAAGGGGGAAAAACAAAAAAGAAAGAAAAACTCCCCCCCTTTTTTTTTAAACCTTATAATACCGTATATAACCATGCTGGATATCTTGAATTGATTGCAGCGGCAGATGCGGAGGGTACTATCCAAATTTTCTAGATAATCGTTCACACATGTTTAACCTGAACGGTACCACAACTACACTGGGACACTAATAATGATCCCCTTAACATGAATGAAGTCCTCTCTGTGTGGGTGGGGGCTGCTCATACATTCCACCATAGTATATGTTAATCAACTACCTTAGAATGTATTATAAATTGCACACGAAATATTGCACACCTTTGAACGTATTATCTTTACTCACAGAAGATAGCCATCAACTTTGATATAGGAATGTACTGATCCCCCCACATTCCCTCTCTTAGTCTGGGATTCCCAACAAACGATCCCCTCCTCCTTCAGCAGCATCTTCTGCTATCCCCACTCCCCAGGGCTCCAACCCTAAACCTAACAATCTACTAACATGACCCTTAACCGCTTGCTGCCCGCCCACAGTCAAATGACGGCTGGGTGGTGCAGCTCTTGTTCTGGGCCGCTGTCATATGACGGTGGCCCAGAACGCCCGCTCCTGCATGCTCGCGGGGGCACGCAGCATGACGATCGCAGCCACACCATGTTGCTAGGACACGGCGTGACCCCGATCTGTGTAAAGAGACGCGTCCGTGGCTCTTTAACCATGTGATCGGCGGTGTTCAAACACCACCGGTCACATGTAAACACAGAGATGCCGGTAATCGGCTCTCCTCACCTCACACTGACAGAGTGTGAAGAGAGGAGAACCGATCAGTGGCATCTCCTTACAGGGGGACAGCTATTGAAGTAATCAGGGCACTGATAATCAGTGCCCTGATTACAATAAAGGAAAAAAGTGTTAAAATACAGTGCCCACCAATGCCAGTGATCAGTGCCCACACTGCCCACAAGTGCCACAAATCAGTGCCCATTAGCCATGCCAGTCAGTGCTTTCAATCAGTGCCACCTATCAGTGCTGCCCATCAATGCCCATCACTGCTGTCCATCAATGCCCATCAGTGTCACCCATCAGTGCTACCCATCAATGCCCATCAGTGCCTATCTGTACCGCCTATCCATCATTGAGTCCATCCCTGCTACATTTCCTACAGCTGAACGCTTCAAACGCCTGTGCCAACAAGAAACCTACTGGATCTATTCCTTGGGCACCCTTACACCCGGTGGGCTTAACGAAGAAATTGAGGTTCACACACTGTTATGAGCCACCTTGCCATTCACCCTACCATTTCCCCTTCCCTACGTCCCTCCCCCATTTTCCTCCCCTCCTTCCCCCCCCCTTTTTTTTTTTCCCCCCTCCCCCCAAAAAACCCCCCACCCTACCAACAACCCCCCCGCCCCCCCCTCCAGCTTCCCGCCCCCCTGCAACCCCCCGCCCCGCCAACTTTCCCATGGCCCAGTTTATCCCTCTCTAAACCTTGTATTTTCCTATATATTTACATATCACACCGTGCGTATGCACATGCAATATATTATATTATACATATATTCTTGCTTTCATTTTTGTTTTTACACAAATGTATATATGAGATCTCTTAGTATAGGGTAATTCCTTTTTGTAGATGTGTGTGCGTGTACATGCATGCATATGTGTGTACATGCCTGCTTATAACACATATCAGCTCCACATAATGACAATTCCCTCCATACACCTAATTCCCTTCCCTTTTCCCCCCTCCCCCCCCTTTTCTCCTGAATTTTATATTGGTTTCTTATAAGTGATTTTTTATAGTGATTTTTTATAGTAACTTTTTATTTTTATTTTATTGGATTTTCATTCATTTTTCAGTAATCTTTTTATTATTTTTTATTGACTCTTACATAATTGATTGTTGACTTAATTAATTTATTTATATATTTTTATTTATACTCTTACATAATTGATTGTTGACTTAATTAATTTATTTATATGTGATATGCATCAAAAATTCTCTCAGCCATCATGCGCCCTCCTCCCATGTGTTATTCTAATTGTGCTCCTTCCCCTCCCCCACCTCAGTACGGTCTTTCACAAACCACATTTCACATCACCTCCCTCCCCCCCCCCCCCTTTAGTCCACCGCACTGCATTATTCCATCCCAGCGCTGTGCTATCAGCCGGCGCTGAGCCTTGTTGTCCCACAGCGCCGGCATATAAATAGCACAGCAGCCACACACTGCCCCCTCAGGCCTATTGAAGGAGCAGCTGCTCCGAGCGCGTAGCCTATTCACAGACTCCCTCACAGCTAGTACCCTCCCTCCATGCGAGCCCTCCCCTTGGAATGTACCCGGAAGCCGGAAGCCGGAAGCCGCTGAACAGCCCGTGACGTCACGCACACCTTCCGTGCGCTCCACGCCGGCCCCAGCCTCCCCCTGATGGCCACAGGACGAATCATCTGCTGAAAAGCTTCTCTAACAGCCTTACATCGCTGATACAGCACGCAGACTGGAGCTCGAGGAACTCACCAGGATCACCCCTACCAGGAACCCACCAGGATCATCCATCCACAGATGAGCCCTTTTTTATCATGTCTTTTGTAAGTGTTTTTAAACTCTGTGTCATTAAAAGTATATACTAATACTGCACTCAGGTGGCGCTTCTCTTCTTCACCCTCGCCTATCCATGCCGCCTATCCGGGTACGCCAGTGCCGCCTACCAGTGCCTGCCACTGCCACCTATCAGTGCCTGTCAGTGCCACCTATTAGTGCCCATCAGTGCCACCTAACAGTGCCCATCAGTGCTGCCTATCAGTGCCACATATCAGTGCCACCTATCAGTGCCCATAAGTGCAGCATATTAGTGCCTCCTCATCAGTGCCCATAAGTGCCGCCTCATTAGTGCCCATAAGTGCCACCTCATCAAAGTCTACCAGTTCAGTCTATCAGGGCCCATCATTGTCGCCTCATCTGCGAACATCAGTGAAGGTGAAAAATTATTTAGTTACAAAATTTACTGACAGAAAAAAGTCAAAAACCTTTTTTTTTTCCAAAATGGTAGATCTTTTTTTTGGAAAAAATAAAAAAACCCTGCAGTGATTAAATAGCACCAAAAGAAAGCTCTATTTGTGTGAAGAAAATGATAAAAAATTTGTTTGGGTACAGTGTAGCATGACCTTACAATTGTCATTCAAAGTGCGACAGCGCTGAAAGCTGAAAAATGGCCTGGGCTGGAAGGGGGTGTTCATGCCTGGTAGGCAAGTGGTTAAGTAGGGACACACATAATTACCCTCACCACCCACCCCGTACCCCATGAGGAATCCCACTGTTAAATGATAAACATCGGGAATTGGCGGTGATAGAGTACTACAGACTGGTATCCCAAGGGTCAACAAGGGCTGACAAGATGGGTGAACTAGAGATACTGTTGTACGAGGAGGATTTAGATTTTGTGAGAATTTCAGAGACCTGGTTCAACAGCTCTCATGATTGGCTGGCAAACATTCAAGGGTATACCCTTTATCGCAAGGATAGAGAGAGTAAAAAATGGGGAGGGGTATGCCTATATATCAAGAATAATGTACAAGTAAATGTGAGAGATGACATCACTAAGGGAGCTAGGGAGGAGGTGGAATCCTTATGGGTAGAGCTCCAAAGGGATGAAGCTAAGGGGAAAATAATACTGGGAGTATGCTATAGGCCCCGTAAATTGAGGGAGGAGGGGGAGACAGATCTCCTATCACAATTTGGATTAGCAGCAAGGATCAGAAGTGTTATCATAATGGGGGATTTTAATTATCCAGACATAGACTGGGCGGAGGGAACCAGTCATTCGTCTAAGGCTCGGCAGTTCCTTAATGTCTTGCAGGACAATTTTATGGGTCAGATGGTAGATGCACCTACTAGAAATAAAGCATTACTGGATCTACTGATTACCAACAATACAGACCTGATCACGGATGTGGAAATACAGTGCAATTTAGGTAACAGCGATCACAGGTCAATTCCATTCAGTATAAATCACACAAATAGGAAACATAAGGGGAATACAAAGACACTGAATTTCAAAAGAGCCAACTTCCTTAAACTATGAACCTTGATAGAAGGCATAAATTGGAATAAAATCTTAGGAACAAAGAACTCGGAGGAGAGATGGGTTTGCTTTAAGAGCATATTAAATAAGGGCATTAGCCAATGCATCCCATTGGGTAATAAATTTAAAAGAGCAAACAAAAGTCCTGGATGGCTTAACTCCAATGTAAAAATGCATATAAAAGCAAAGGAGAAGGCTTTCAAAAAATACAGGGTTGAGGGATCATCATCAGCATTCAGACTTTATAAAGAATGCAACAAGAAATGTAAGGGTGCAATAAAGATGGCTAAGATTAAGAACATGAAAGACACATAGCGGAGGAGAGCAAAAAAAATCCCAAAAAACTCTTTAAGTATGTAAACAGTAAAAAAGGGAGGACAGACCATATTGACCCCATAAAGAACGAGGAAGGACATCTGGTTACAAAAGGATGGGGAGATGGAGAAGGTATTGAATTTATTCTTCTCCTCAGTCTTCACGAGGGAATCGGGGGGCTTCAGTAACCAAAACTGCAGTGTTTATCCTCAGGACACATCACAGGAAGCACCTCCATGGTTAACAGAGGACAGAATTAAAATTAGACTTGGGAAACTTAACATTAACCACTTGCCGACCGCCTCACGCCTATATACGTGAGCAGGTCGGCACGGGCAGGCAAAATCACGTACCTAGTACATGATGCCTTCCCGCGGGCGGGGGGTCCGATCGGACCCCCCCCGGTGCCCTGAGCGGTCGGCTCTTGTTCGCGGGCGATTGGGGGTCAGGGGGAGGCCATCCATTGATGGCCACCCCCTCCCGATCGCTCCCACGAATCAAATGCTTCCTCTCCCTCTGTAATGTAAACAGAGGGAGAGGAAGTGATGTCATCTCTCCTGGAGCCGGTCTTTTTGATCCGACGCCGAGGAGAGAAGACATCAAAGTAAGTGCACCAACACCACACGCTCAGTAGAACACGCCAGGCACACTTTTCACCCCCCTGTCACCCCCCGATCACCCCCCGATCACCCCCTGTACCCACTGTCACTCTGACACCAATAGCAGTGTTTTTCTTTTTTTGCATTGGTGTCAGTTTGTAAGTTATAAGTGTTAGGGCAGTTAGGTTAGCCCCCTTTAGGTCTAGGGTACCCCCCCTTAGGTCCAGGGTACCCCCTAACCCCCCCTAATAAAAGTTAACCCCTTGATTACCCCCCGTCACCAGTGTCGCTAAGCAATCGTTTTTCTGATCGCTGTATTAGTGACACAGGTGACGCTAGTTTAGGGGAGGTAAGTATATAGGTTCGCTGTCAGTGTTTTATAGCGACAGGGACCCCCATATACTACCTGCTAAAGGTTTTAACCCCCTGATTGCCCCCTAGTTAACCCTTTCACCAGCGATCACCGTATAAGTGTTACGGGTGACGCTGGTTAGATAGTTTGTTTTTTGTAGTTTATTATAGTTTATTACAGTTTATTACAGTTTTAGGGCACTCGCCGTTTATTACCTTATAAAGGTTTAACCCCCTAATTGCCCGGCGGTGATATAAGTTAAGTTTTTAGGATCAGATAAGGTCTGCGTCGCCCCAGGCAGCGTCAGGTTAGCGCCAGTACCGCTAAAACCCACGCACGCAGCATACACCTCCCTTAGTGCTATAGTATCTGAACGGATCAATATCTGATCCGATCAGATCTATACTCCCCAGCAGTTTAGGGTTCCCTGAAACGCAGTGTTAGCGGGATCAGCCCAGATACCTGCTAGCACCTGCGTTTTGCTCCTCGGCCCAGCCCAGCCCAGCCCACCCAAGTGCAGTATCGATCGATTACTGACACTTACAAAACACTAAGCACACATAACTGCAGCGGTCACAGAGTCAGGCCTGATCCTTGCGATCGCTAACAGTTTTTTGGTAGCGTTTTGAATCAGTCGCTGACAGTCGGGAGCTTTTTTGCCTGTGAGTCTCACTAGTGTACCCCTAAATTTAGAGGCCAAAATGGCAAATCGAAGGTACACTAGTGAAGAGGCCTACAGGATTCTGAGCATGACAGATAGTGAAGAGGAAGTCACTCATCTGTCAGATTCAGGCTCAGAATACGATCCTGTAGAGGACAGCGGCTCCATGACAGATAGCTCTGACGACGGAGTTGTGGTCCCTGCTAAGGTCAGGCGTACCAGACCCCGAACTTATGCTGTCCTTGAAGTGCAAGAACCGCAGGGCTCTCATATGGAGCAGAGAAGTACTAGTGCCGCTACTCCTTCTGGTGAACTGGCAAGCACCAGCGGCCTAGTACACCCTGGTCGTACATCCAGCACTGCAGTATCACGTGGTGACGTGGCGAGTCCCATAAGTGCAGTTCAAGCTGGCGAGGTGGCAAGCACTAGTAGTGTCCCGCTGCCACCAAGAAGACGAACACAGGCCCGTCGTACCCATAGTGCCCTTCCTGCTGCATTGGCCAATCCGAATTGGGTACCCACCACTTCTGCAGCACCCGTACTTCCCCTTTTCACTGGCCAACACGGAATTCAGGTGGAAACAGTTGACTTTACGCCACTGGATTTTTATTCGCTGTTTTTCACCGAAGATCTCTATAGATCTATTGTGGACCAAAGCAATTTATACGCTGGTCAATACATCGCCACTATGCCCCAGTCCACTCTTGCCAGAGATTGGAGACCAATTACGGTCTCCGAATTTAAGATCTTTCTGGGCCTTTCCCTCCTCATGGGGTTGAATAAAAAGAGTGAGTTGCGGTCATATTGGTCCACTGACCCAATTTACCATTCACCCTTGTTCTCTGCTTCCATGGCCAGGGCACGATACGAGCAGATTTTGCGGTTCATGCACTTCAACGACAATGAACTCTGTCGTCCTCGTGGAGACCCTGAATACGATCGGCTCTACAAAATTCGGCCCCTCGTAAACCACTTCAACCAACGTTTTGCAGACTTGTTTACCCCCCATCAAGTTGTCTGCGTTGATGAGTCCCTGGTTAAATTTTCTGGCCGCTTGTCATTCAAACAGTACCTTCCCAGCAAGCGTGCCAGATACGGGGTCAAGATGTATAAGCTCTGTGACAGGGCCACAGGCTATACATGTAGATTTATGGTTTACGAGGGAAAAGATAGTCACGTAGAGCCGACAAACTGCCCTGACTACATAGGAAGCGCTGGCAAGATAGTGTGGGACTTGGTGTCACCCTTATTCGGAAAGGGGTACCACTTGTACGTGGACAATTATTATACGAGCGTGCCACTTTTTAGCCACCTTTTTGATCATCAGATTGGAGCATGTGGCACCGTGCGACCTAATCGCCGGGGCTTTCCCCAGCGGCTTGTAGATTCCTGTCTTAGGCTGGGGGAGAGAGCCTGCTTGAAGTATAATAATTTGCTCGCTATGAAGTGGAGGGATAAGAAGAATGTTTTCGTTCTCACCTCCCTTCATGCAGACACGATGGTCCAAATTCCTACGGCGACTGGTGTTGTGGAGAAACCCCTCTGTGTCCACGAATATAACCTTAATATGGGAGGGGTGGACCTCAACGACCAGTTGTTGGCGCCGTACCTAATTGCCCGTAAGGCCAGACGCTGGTACAAAAAAGTGTCTGTTTATTTATTTCAATTGGCTTTGCTGAATGCTTATGTGCTATACAGAGCTTCAGGACGGACTGGATCCTTCCTTAAATTCCAGGAAGAGATCGTCAGAGCCCTTCTGTATCCAGACGGTGCTCCACCTCACCATCCCCAACCAAATGCAGTAAGCCGGCTGCATGAGAGGCATTTTCTTTATGCCCTCCCGAGTACCCCTACCCAACGAACCCCCCAAAAAAGATGTCGTGTCTGCAGCAAGCGCGGATTTAGGCGTGACACCCGGTATTGTTGTCCCCTCTGTCCTGGAAATCCTGGTCTTTGCATTGGTGAATGTTTTGAACGCTACCACACACTAGTGGAGTATTAGCGTAGGGTACAGCACTGCACAGACAAGGCACACTTCCACAGGGTCTCCCAAGATGCTGTCGCATTTTGAGAGACCCAAACCTGGTACCAGTTAAAAAAGTTAAAGTTACAAAAAAAAGTGTAAAAAAAACAAAAAAAAGTAAAAAAAAGAAAAAAACACAAAAAAAATATAAAATAAAAAAACCAAAAATAGTTGTTGTTTTATTGTTCTCTCTCTATTCTCTCTCTATTGTTCTGCATTCTATACTGCAATGTTTTATTGTTATGTTTTTATCATGTTTGCTTTATAGGTATGCAATTTTTTTATACTTTGTTTTTTTATTGTTAACCACCTTTGTGTTTTCAGGTAAGCCATTCAGCTGCAGAGCGGATTTATTTATCTTGACAGCAACAGCGTTTGCTCCCACGATACATAAAGCCGTGACTCCAGCGCTGTCGGAGGTGATTTCACCACCACAGTTACATACTTCAGCATATATGCCGAAGCGTGGGGGCAGCAGTGGGTGGAGGAGCGATTTGCTCCTGCCTTTTGCGGGAGGATGCCCCCATGCTTCGGCATATATATTTTTTAGGTAGGCACAGGTTGCGTTAAATGTTTTATTTTTTACTATGTTTTTTTTGTATTTTGCTTTGCAGGTATGGTAAGTATTACTGTTATACTGTAATGTTACTTTGTTTTTTTGTTAACCATCATTTGCTTAGCAGGTACGCCATTCAGTTGCAGCACGGATTTATTTATCTTGACAGCAACAGCGTTTGCTCCCACGATACATAAAGCCGTGACTCCAGCGCTGTCGGAGGTGATTTCACCACCACAGTTACATACTTCAGCATATATGCCGAAGCGTGGGGGCAGTGGGTGGAGGAGCAATTTGCTCCTGCCTTTTGCGGGAGGATGCCCCCATGCTTCGGCATATATATACGGTGCATGTATGCCCATCATTAGAAGTGGGTGGATGAAGGGAGGTATTCTAATGGTGGGCATACCCACCGATCAATATCTTTTTTTCGTTCAGCCCACAGGCTGCATGAAAAAAAAGTTTACAATGTATGCCCAACAAGGACCAGCAACGTACTGGTATGTTGCTGGACTTTGAGAGGTTATACCAGAATGATGCCTGCAGGTTTAGGTATCATCTTGGTATCATTCTTTTCAGCCAGTGGTCGGCTTTCTTGTAAAAGCAATCCTAGCGGCTAATTAGCCTCTAGACTGCTTTTACAAGCAGTGGGAGGGAATGCCCCCCCCACACCGTCGTCCATGTTTTTCTCTGGCTCTCCTGTCCCAACAGGGAACTTGAGAATGCAGCCGGTGATTCAGCCAGCTGACCATAGAGCTGATCAGAGACCAGAATGGCTCCAAACATCTCTATGGCCTAAGAAACTGGAAGCTACAAGCATTTCATGACTTAAATTTCGCCGGATGTAAACAGCGCCATTGGGAAATTGGGAAAGCATTTTATCACACCAATCTTGGTGTGGTCAGATGCTTTGAGGGCAGAGGAGAGATCTAGGGTCTAATAGACCCCAATTTTTTCTAAAAAGAGTACCTGTCACTACCTATTGCTATCATGGGGGATATTTACATTCCCTGAGATAACAATAAAAATGATAAAAAAAAAATAAAAATGAAAGGAACAGTTTAAAAATAAGATAAAAAAGCAAAAAAAATAATTAAAAAAAAAAAAAAAAAAAAAAAGCACCCCTGCCCCCCTCCTGCTCTCGCACAAAGGCGAACGCAAGCGCCGGTCTGGCGTCAAATGTAAACAGCAATTGCACCATGCATGTGAGGTATCACCGCGAAGGTCAGATCGAGGGCAGTAATTTTAGCAGTAGACCTCCTCTGTAAATCTAAAGTGGTAACCTGTAAAGGCTTTTAAAGGCTTTTAAAAATGTATTTAGTTTGTCGCCACTGTTTGTGCGCAATTTTAAAGCATGTCATGTTTGGTATCCATGTACTCGGCCTAAGATCATCTTTTTTATTTCATCAAACATTTTGACAAAATAGTGTGTTTTAGTGTATTAAAATTTAAAAAAGTGTGTTTTTTCCCCAAAAAATGCGTTTGAAAAATCGCTGCGCAAATACTGTGTGAAAAAAAAAATTAAACACCCACCATTTTAATCTGTAGGGCATTTGCTTTAAAAAATATATAATGTTTGGGGGTTCAAAGTAATTTTTTTGCAAAAAAAATAATTTTTTCATGTAAACAATAAGTGTCAGAAAGGGCTTTGTCTTCAAGTGGTTAGAAGAGTGGTCGATGTGTGACATAAGCTTCTAAATGTTGTGCATAAAATGCCAGGACAGGTCAAAACCCCCCCAAATGACCCCATTTTGGAAAGTAGACACCCGAAGCTATTTGCTGAGAGGCATGTCGAGTCCATTGAATATTTTATATTGTGACACAAGTTGCGGGAAAAAGACAAATTTTTTTTTTTTTTTTGCACAAAGTTGTCACTAAATGATATATTGCTCAAACATGCCATGGGAATATGTGAAATTACACCCCAAAATACATTCTGTTGCTTCTCCTGAGTACGGGGATACCACATGTGTGAGACTTTTTGGGAGCCTAGCCGCGTACGGGACCCCGAAAACCAAGCCCCGCCTTCAGGCTTTCTAAGGGCGTAAATTTTTGATTTCACTCTTCACTGCCTATCACAGTTTCGGAGGCCATGGAATGCCCAGATGGCACAACCCCCCCCAAATGACCCCATTTTGGAAAATAGACACCCAAAGCTATTTGCTGAGAGGTATAGTGAGTATTTTGCAGACCTCACTTTTTGTCACAAAGTTTTGAAAATTGAAAAAAGAAAAAAAAAATACGTTTTTCTTGCCTTTCTTCATTTTCAAAAACAAATGAGAGCTGCAAAATACTCACCATGCCTCTCAGCAAACAGCTTGGGGTGTCTACTTTCCAAAATGGGGTCATTTGGGGGGGTTTTGTGCCATCTTGGCATTTTATGGCCTTCAAAAGTGTGATAGGTAGTGAGGAGTAAAATCAAAAATGTATGCCCTTAGAAATCCTGAAGGCGGTGCTTGGTTTTCGGGGCCCCGTACGCGGCTAGGCTCCCAAAAAGTCCCACACATGTTGTATCCCCGTACTCAGGAGAAGCAGCAGAATATTTTTTGGGGTGTAATTCCACATATGCCCATGGCATGTTTGAACAATATATAATTTAGTGACAACTTTGTGCAAAAAAAAAAAAATTGTCACTTTCCCGCAACTTGTGTCAAAATATAAAATATTCCATGGACTCAACATGCCTCTCAGCAAATAGCTTGGGGTGTCTACTTTCCAAAATGGGGTCAATTGGGGGGGTTTGTGCCATCTGGGCATTTTATGGCCTTCAAAAATGTGATAGGTAGTGGGGAGTGAAATTACAACTTTACGCCCTTAGAAATCCTGAAGGCGGTGCTGGGTTTTCGGGGCCCCGTACGCAGCTAGGCTCCCAAAAAGTCCCACACATGTGGTATCCCCGTACTCAGGAGAATCAGCAGAATGTATTTTGGGGTGCAATTCCACATATGCCCATGGCCTGTGTGAGCAATATATCATTTAGTGACAACTTTGTGCAAAAAAAAAAAATTCTCACATTCCCGCAACTTGTGTCAAAAAATAAAATATTCCATGGACTCAACATGCCTCTCAGCAAATAGCTTGGGGTGTCTACTTTCCAAAGTGGGGTCATTTGGGGGGGGTTTGTGCCATCTTGGCATTTTATGGCCTTCAAAACTCTGATAGGTAGTGAGGAGTGAAATGAAAAATTTATGCCCTTAGAAATCCTAAAGGCGGTGATTGGTTTTCGGGGCCCCGTACGCGGCTAGGCTCCCAAAAAGTTCCACACATGTGGTATCCCCATACTCAGGAGAAGCAGCTAAATGTATTTTGGGCAACAATTCCACATATGCCCATGGCCTGTGTGAGCAATATATCATTTAGTGACAACTTTGTGCAAAAAAAAAAAAAATTGTCACATTCCCACAACTTGTGTCAAAAAATAAAATATTCCATGGACTCAACATACCTCTCAGCAAATAGCTTGGGGTGTCTACTTTCCAAAATGGGGTCATTTGGGGGTGTTTTGTGCCATCTTGGCATTTTATGGCCTTCAAAACTGTGATAGGTAGTGAGGAGTGTAATCAAAAATCTATGCCCTTAGAAATCCTGAAGGCGGTGCTTGGTTTTCGGGGCCCCATACGCGGCTAGGCTCCCAAAAAGTCCCACACATGTGGTATCCCCGTACTCAGGAGAAGCAGCTGAATGTATTTTGGGGTGCAATTCCACATATGCCCATGGCCTGTGTGAGCAATATATCATTTAGTGACAACTTTTTGTAAATTTTTTTTTTTTTGTCATTATTCAATCACCTGGGACAAAAAAAATAAATATTCAATGGGTTCAACATGCCTCTCAGCAATTTCCTTGGGGTGTCTACTTTCCAAAATGGGGTCATTTGGGGGGGTTTTGTACTGCCCTGCCATTTTAGCACCTCAAGAAATGACATAGGCAGTCATAAACTAAAAGCTGTGTAAATTCCAGAAAATGTACCCTAGTTTGTAGGCGCTATAACTTTTGCGCAAACCAATAAATATACGCTTATTGACATTTTTTTTACCAAAGACATGTGGCCGAATACATTTTGGCCTAAATGTATGACTAAAATTGAGTTTATTGGATTTTTTTTATAACAAAAAGTAGAAAATATCATTTTTTTTCAAAATTTTCGGTCTTTTTCCGTTTATAGCGCAAAAAATAAAAATGGCAGAGGTGATCAAATACCATCAAAAGAAAGCTCTATTTGTGGGAAGAAAAGGACGCAAATTTTGTTTGGGTACACCATTGCATGACCGCGCAATTAGCAGTTAAAGTGACGCAGTGCCAAATTGTAAAAAGTGCTCTGGTCAGGAAGGGGGTAAATCCTTCCGGGGCTGAAGTGGTTAATAAATCACTGGGACCAGATGGCTTGCATCCGAGGGTACTTAGGGAACTCAGTCAAGTAATTGCCAGACCATTGTTCCTAATTTTTACAGACAGTCTACTGACTGGAATGGTACCAGCTGATTGGAGAAAAGCCAATGTAGCACCAATATTTAAAAAGGGCCCAAAATACATCCCTGGGAATTACAGACCAGTTAGCCTAACATCAATAGTATGTAAACTCTTGGAGGGGATGATAAGGGACTATATACAAGATTTTAGTAATGTGAACGGTATCATTAACAGTAGTCAGAAGAATCATTCTTGCCAAACCAATCTACTAACCTTCTATGAGGAGGTGAGTTGCCATCTAGATAAAGGAAGGCCCGTAGACATGGTGTATCTGGATTTTGTAAAAGCATTTGACACAGTTCCCCATAAACGTTTACTGTACAAAATAAGGTCCGTTGGCATGGACCATAGGGTGAGTACATGGATTGAAAACTGGCTACAAGGACGAGTTCAGAGGGTGGTGATAAATGGGGAGTACTCGGAATGGTCAGGGGTGGGTAGTGGGGTCCCCCAGGGTTCTGTGCTGGGACCAATCCTATTTAATTTGTTCATAAACGACCTGGAGGATGGGGTAAACAGTTCAATCTCTGTATTTGCAGATGATACTAAGCTAAGCAGGGCAATAACTTCTCTGCAGCATGTGGAAACCTTGCATAAAGATCTGAACAAATGAATGGGGTGGACAACTACTTGGCAAATGAGGTTCAATGTAGAAAAATGTAAAATAATGCATTTGGTTGGTAAAAATATGAATGCGATCTATAGACTGGGGGGAGAACCTCTGGGGGAATCTAGGATGGAAATGGACCTGGGGGTCCTAGTAGATGATAGCAGCACCTTGGCATTGCATGCCATTGCTGAGCCTAACAAAGCAAACAGATTATTGGCATTAAAAAGGGGATTAATTCCATGGATAAAACGATAATTCTCCCGCTCTACAAGACTCTGGTCCGGCCGCACCTGGAGTATGCTGTCCAGTTCTGGGCACCAGTCCTCAGGAAGAATGTACTGGAAATGGAGCGAGTACAAAGAAGGGCAACAAAGCTAATAAAGGGTCTGGAGAATATTAGTTATGAGGAAAGGTTGTGAGCACTGTACTTATTCTCTCTGGAGAAGAGATGCTTGAGAGGGGATTCAATTTCAATATACAAATACCGTACTGGTGACCCCACAATAGGGAGAAAACTTTTTCGCAGAAGAGAGTTTAACAAGACTCGTGGCCACTCATTAAAATTAGAAGAAAAGAGGTTTAACCTTAAACTACATAGAGCAGGGGTTCTCAACCTTTCTAATGCCATGACCCCTTGATAAAATTTCCCAAGTTGTGGGGACCCCTAACAGGAAAATTATTTTCGTAGTGTGGGTTGCCAGCACCCAAGTCAAGACAAGTAATTTTCGCCCCTAACCCACGGAGATTTAGTGCTCCCTGAGTCCCTTCCACTTGTATAGTATTAAAACCTCTTATGGTACAATTTAGGATCTACCACTCTTTCTCTTTGTTCTCCTTTCTTTCCCTTTAATCTCTCTATCCTAATTTCTTTTTCTTCCCCCATCCCTCTCTCTAGATGTCTTTCTTGTTCTTTCTCTCCCTTTTTCTTTGTTCCTTCCCCTCTTTTCCTCTTCCTTCCATGTATTATCTATTTTTATTCCTTGATGGGTAGTGGGAGGAATGGGATGAGTGGCAGTGCTGGCGGGGAGTTGGGATGAGTGGCAGTGCTGGCGGGGAGTTGGGATGAGTGGCAGTTCTGGTGGGGGGTGGGATCAGTGGCAGTGCTGGGGGGAGTTCTGATCAAACAACTTAGGTGCTCTTGATCAAGGTCATCTGTTGATCTGAGAACTGTAGTGGGGACTTTTAATGGCAACTCTAATCACAGGTAGCTTTACTCACTGTGTCTCCAGCTTCACTGTGTCTCCAGCTCTGTGGCGTTCTCGCAGCAGTGACACCTATGCCAAAATCAGGAGATAGGGTCTCCTCCAGCCCCTCCCACTTCACATTTCACACCAGTCAGCTGACCTCTAGTCTTTGCCCCCCACCCAATGCCGTGACCTGAATGGTTGGCTGCAAAGAGGCCGAGTGGGCGCCGCAGGCTCCAGGAACAGCCCAGCTGGGTGGCCACAGGCTCCCGAGAGAGTCCTGCTGGGTGGCTGTGAAAAGGCTGGGAGAGTGGCGCGGGCTTCAGGAACAGCCCAGGATTTGGTGACCCCTGGCAAATCGTCATTCGACCCCCGAGGGGGTCCTGACCCCAGGTTGAGACCCACTGACGTAGAGGGTTCTTTACTGTAAGAGCGCAAGGATGTGGAATTCCCTTCCACAGGCGGTGATCCCAGCGGGGAGCATCAATCGTTTCAAGAAACTATTAGATAAGCACCTAAATGACCGCAACATGCAGGGATATACAATGTAATACTGACACATAATCACACACATAGGTTGGACTTGATGGACTTGTGTCTTTTTTCAACCTCACCTACTATGTAACTATGTAACTATATAACATCTCTGCCCCCACGGGGACCTTTCTTCAATAACAAACTTGCCCTTGGGGTCGCAAGCTTAGTCATTAGACATCGCTGTATCCATGAGGACGACCCGATAAGAGGGTTCTTCTACTCATTAACTGTTACCTGTCTGCTCCTATACACTGGTGGGACAACATAGGACTGTGATTTCTTTTTTTTTTTGATTATTGTTGTCTCTCTATTTCTACTTTTCTAAGGTCTGTACATTGTTTGAATATCGGTATCTGGGCTGGTACACTTACTGTACAGTAAATAAATGTGTCGAAGGAGTGCATTCATTACATCCCTGCTAATAATCGTATCCAAGGGTATTCCTAAACTTTTAAACCTACCTCTTACATCCCGTATGTTACTCCCATATTTTTAGTGTCCTCTTTGATGAACTGGTACCTGATTCCTTCCAAAACCACTGTCCCCCCACAGCAGTCCTTGTGGACTTTAGCTGACACTCCGGTTAAACTATATAAGGTGGAATAGAAAGTCTACACTAGGGATGAGCTTCGAGTTTGAGTCGAACTTATGTTTGACTCGAACATCGGCTGTTCGCAAGTTCGCCGAACAGCGAACAATTTGGAGTGTTCGCGGTAAATTCGAATGCCGTGGAACACCCTTTAAAAGTCTATGGGAGAAATCAAAAGTGCTAATTTTAAAGGCTTATATGCAAGTTATTGTCATAAAAAGTGTTTGGAGACCCGGGTCCTGCCCCAGGGGAAATGAATCAATGCAAAAAAAGTTTTAAAAACGGCCGTTTTTCAGGAGCAGTGATTTTAATAATGCTTAAAGTCAAACAATAAAAGTGTAATATCCCTTTAAATTTTGTAGCTGGGGGGTGTCTATACTATGCCTGTAAAGGGGTGCATGTTTCCCGTGTTCAGAACAGTCTGACAGCAAAATGACATTTCAAAGAAAAAAAGTAATTTAAAACTACTCGCGGCTATTGCATTGCCAGTCCGACAATACACATAAAAGTTCATTGATAAAAACGGCATGGGAATTCCCCACAGAGGAACCCCAAACCTAAATTTAAAAAAAAAATGACGTGGGGGTCCCCCTAAATTCCATACCAGACCCTTCAGGTCTGGTATGGATTTTAAGGGGAACCCCGCGCCAAAATTTTTAAAAAAAACAGCGTGGGGTCCCCCCAAAAATCCATACCAGACCCTTATCCGAGCACGCAACCTGGCAGGCCACAGGACAAGAGGGGGGACGAGAGAGCGCCCCCCCTCCTGAACCGTACCAGGCCACATGCCCCCAACATTGGGAGGGTGCTTTGGGGTAGCCCCCCAAAACACCTTGTCCCCATGTTGATGAGGACAAGGGCCTCATCCCCACAACCCTGGCCGGTGGTTGTGGGAGTCTGTGGGTGGGGGGCTTATCAGAATCTGGAAGCCCCCTTTAACAAGGGGACCCCCAGATCCCGCCCCCCCTGTGTGAAATCACTAAAAAACTGTCAAAAATGTTAAAAATGACAAGAGACAGTTTTTGACAATTCCTTTATTTAAATGCTTCTTCTTTCTTCTATCTTCCTTCATCTTCTTCTTCTTCTTCTTCTGGTTCTTCTGGCTCTTCTGGTTCTTCCTCCGGTGTTCTCCTCCAGCATCTCCTCCACGGCGTCTTCTATCTTCTTCTCCTCAGGCCGCTCTGCACCCATTTCACACAGGGGGGGCGGGATCTGGGGGTCCCCTTGTTAAAGGGGGCTTCCAGATTCTGATAAGCCCCCCGGCCGCAGACCCCCAAAACCACCGGCCAGGGTTGTGGGGATGAGGCCCTTGTCCTCATCAACATGGGGACAAGGTGTTTTGGGGGGCTACCCCAAAGCACCCTCCCAATGTTGAGGGCATGTGGCCTGGTATGGTTCAGGAGGGGGGGTGCTCTCTCGTCCCCCCTCTTTTCTTGCGGCCTGCCAGGTTGCGTGCTCGGATAAGGGTCTGGTATGGATTCTTGGGGGGACCCCACGCCGTTTTTTTTTTAATTTTGGCGCGGGGTTCCCCTTAAAATCCATACCAGACCCTTCAGGTCTGGTATGGAATTTAGGGGGACCCCCACGTCATTTTTTTTTTAAATTTTGGCCGGGGTTCCCCTTAAAATCCATACCAGACCTGAAGGGCCTGGTATGGAATTTAGGGGGACCCCCACGTCATTTTTTTTTAATTTTGGTTCGGGGTTCCTCTGTGGGGAATTCCCATGCCATTTTTATCAATGAACTTCTATGTGTATAGTCGGACTGGCAATGCAATAGCCGCAAGTAGTTTTAAATGACTTTTTTCTTTGAAATGTCATTTTGCTGTCAGACTGTTCTAAACACGGGAAACATGCGCCCCTTTACAGGCATACTATAGACACCCCCCAGCTATGAAATTTAAAGGGATATTACACTTTTATTGTTTGACTTTAAGCATTATTAAAATCACTGCTCCCGAAAAAGCTGCCATTTTTAAAACTTTTTTTTGCATTGATCCATGTCCCCTGGGGCAGGACCCAGGTCCCCAAACACTTTTTATGACAATAACTTGCATATAAGCCTTTAAAATTATCACTTTTGATTATTCATGTTCGTGTCCCATAGACTTTAACGGTGTTTGCGTGTTCAAACAAACTTTTTTCCTGTTTGCATGTTCTGGTACGAACCGAACAGGGGGGTGCTTGGCTCATCCCTAGTCTACACCCACCTCTGGTATCCTCACATATACAATAACTGTGTACCCCGCCAAAGCTCTAGGGGCTCACCTCTCTTTTGATACCCTCCCATAGTCCTTCTACATCCTCCTCTACTCCTCTCACTACTTCTTGCCTTTCCTTACCCCTATTTTTCTCTTTCCTTCCTCCCATTCCCCTAGAGTTTCATCTCTACATTATTGGGGGCCGCTTTCCCCTCCACCCAGCCGACACTGATCTACCTACCACTTTCTGTAGCATCTCTTATGCCGCGTACACACGGTCGGACTTTTCAGCTACAAAAGTCCAACGGACGCTGACGGACTAAAGCTGGCTGGTAATCCGATCGTGTGTGGGCTTCTCCGGACTTTCAACGTACTTTTTTAGCCTCAAATCCGACGTACTTTAGATTTGAAACATGCTTCAAATCTTTACGTCGTAACTACGACGGACCCCGAAGTCCGCTTGTCTGTATGCTAGTCCTACGGACAAAAACCCACGCTAGGGCAGCTATTGGCTACTGGCTATCAACTTCCTTATTTTAGTCCGGTGTACGTCATCACGTGCGAATCCGTCGGACTTTTGTGTGGTCGTGTGTAGGCAAGTCTGTTCATTAGAAAGTCTGCCGCAAGTCCGCCGCAAGTCCGCCGAAAGTCCGCCGAAAGTCTGTCGGACAGGCTGTCGGACTTTTGTAGATGAAAAGTCCGACCGTGTGTACGCGCATTACCCCTAAACAACATGCAGAAAGAACAGACAATTGATAAACAACTAACCTTGAAATGTGTCTCGCTTAATGTAAAAGGCTTAAATCTCCCAGAAAAAAGAACACAGATAATATCAGCACTAACTAAAACACAAAGCACACTTCCTCTTCCTACAAGATACACACTTTAGATCAGACTCCATACCTAAGCTATGAAATCATGTATACAGAACTGTACTACATGCCACAAACCCTGATTCTAAAACCAAAGGGGTAGCCGTTCTAATTTCCAAACATGCTAACTTCCAATTATCTGACTCCTTGGTAGACCCAGAAGGCAGATACACCTTCATCAAAGGCACCTATGCGGCCAAACCAATCACACTTACAAATGTATACTGTCCTAATGAGCACCAAGTATCTTTTTTCAGGAACGTATGAGACCTCCTGTCCTTATTTCAAGAAGGCATGGTCCTATCGGGGGGAGACTTTAACGTCCCGCTCAATCGGACCATGGATACCTCCTCAGGCACCTCCACTCTTTCATATAGAGCACTCCGACAGATCAAATTACAACTACAAAGCATCGCATTACACGATACCCAGGGCCAGTGCTACCACTAGGCAAACTAAGCAGCCGCCTAGGGCGCACTGCTGCCTAGGGGTGCCTGGCCACTGGTTTCCCTCCGCGACTGCATGCGCTGCAGGCTGCAGCATGTAGCTAACTCAGTCCCAGACAGCTGCTCCATCTGACCGATACTGTAATTAGAGGTGCATCACAGCACTGGAGCCAGTGTTACAGGAAGCAGAGCCGATGCTTCCTGAATAGCGCCGCCCCCTGTCACATAGGTAGGGCAAAGGGGGTGGAGTCAAGGGTGGAGCCAATGGGGGCGGCAAAATTAGGTTTCGCCTAGGATATTAAAAATCCTTGCACCAGCCCTGACGATACCTGGTGCACCATGTTCCCAACAGACAAAGACTATACTTTCTATTCACCACCACATCAAAAATATTCTAGAATTGACTACTTCTTTCTCACCCAAACTGACCTAACTCTCCTCTCACAAGCCTCAATAGAACCGATGTTCCTGTCTGACCACCAACCAATCACGGTTACCCTAACATTCCCCGACTCCTCCCGTACAACAAAATCCTTGATTCATCACTGTTAAAAGACCCAGTAATAATACATCAGATTTTCTCCCGCATTCAACTATATTTCGAAGAGAACTCCACTCCAGACATTACACCTATCATACTCTGGGAAGCTCACAAGTGTGTTATTAGGGGGAAACTCATATCATTGGCAACAAAAACCAAAAGGAGACAACAGGAGCAAATTAATTATCTAATCGATAAAATTAAACGCTTAGAAATCTCCTGCAAACAGTCGGCTTCACAAGCAACCCTTCAACACCTAACATTCACTCACTCCACACTGTTAGATGAACTTGGGAAACGCACAAGGAGAGGATATGTTCTAAAACAAAGGGTGTTCTATGAACATGGAAATAAAAGCAGAAGACTATTGGCCCGCACGATACAGGCAGCTAAGGCTTCATCCACAATCCATAATATCAGAGACAATCAAGGTATGGCCTATTCTAAAAATTAAGACATAGCCAAACAATGTGAATCCTTTTACTCCAACCTTTACAATCTGATGCAAGATAGCCAAAACCCCAAAATCACTGAGCCACTGATCCACACAAATCAGAGATTGTGTAAATCAATATTGCCCCAAACCTATCACCACCCAACAAGCGTGGGTGGTGATAGGCCGAGGAACTTTCCTCAGCCATAAAACAAATTAAAGCAGGCAAAAGTCCTGGACCCGATGGCCTCCCACTTATCTACTACAAAAGCTTTCTAGATGTACTGTCACCAAAACTGTTAGCGACATTCAATACCCTGACCGACCCTCAATCCTCACCGGGTAGAATGCTAGAAGCACACATAGCAGTGATCCCTAAAGATGGTAAGGACCCCACACAAGTAGCCAACTATAGGCCAATTTCCCTACTCAATGTGGATATAAAACTTTATGCCAAGATTTTAGGGAACAGACTACTCCCTCTCATACCCACACTTATCTCATCTGACCAAGTAGGCTTTATCCCGGGCAGGGAAGCTTGGGATAACACCACGTGTACTGTATACTAAACTTGCAACATTGGCTTATGTCTTCTAAAGCTCAGGGTTTCTTTCTCTCCCTTGATGCTGAAAAGGCGTTCGATAGAGTGGCCTGGGACTACATGCAGGAGTTCCTAATAGGAGTGGGAATCCTGCCCCGCATGTGCTCCCATATTAAAGTTTTATACAGTTCTCCCTCAGCAAGGGTAAAATTGAACGCCCACCTATCGGACGCCTTCTCTATAAGCAATGGGACATGACAGGGATGCCCACTGTCACCCCTCATCTTTGTTCTATCATTAGAACCCCTTCTAAACAGGCTGTGAACCAATCCAGACATCAAAGAAATCACCATTGCAAATAGAGAATTTAAAGTTGCAGCATTTGCTGACGATATTCTCCTTTCACTACAATCCCCTCGCATCTTTTTGCCCAACCTACTAAAAGACATAAATCAGTTCAGAAATTTCTCGAATCTCAAAATAAATTATTCTAAATCACATGCCCCGAATATTTCTCTGCCCACTCGAGAGGTAACTCATTGCCAAGAATCCTTCCCATTCTCATGGAAAAGGGAGGCCATCACTTACCTAGGCATTCAAATTACCAAGAAAATGACCAACCTTTATAATTACAATTTCCAAACAGCCCTATCCAAAATCCAAACAGATCTGAAAGACTGGGTCAGCCTGAACGTCTCCTGGTTTGGACGCTCAGCACTCATAAAAATGGTCATTCTTCCCTGACTACTCTACTTAATGCAGACAGCTCCAATTCACCCCCCCTTCCTTTTTCGCGACATACACAAAAGCCTGCTTGGCATTTATATGGAAAAATAACACTCCACGCATCAAGTACACACGCCTCACACGCTCTAAAATCAAGGGGGTATTGGATTACCAGACCTTCACAATTATTATCTCACATGCCAGTTAACTAGGATCGTAGACTGGAAGGTCCATAAACTGGAGAAGGCATGGGTCCCCTTAGAGAATGCATTTACAAACATCCCATTCATAGGCGTGCGCACAGGATGTGCCAGGTGTGCCTGGGAACACCCTAATGCCCAGGCACATCCAACACACCCCAGGGCTTTTTTGCTGCCAAAATGTGTGAGAATTCTTTTTTTCTAAATGACACTGCTGCAAGTTAGACTATTTGTCATGGATGTGTACAACTCCTGTGGGAACTGCAGCCACTGGCTGCAGAGTAATCAGTCAGTCAGCCGCATTTTCCGATGCTGACTCTGTAGTTCCGGCTACAGCATCCCTGTCAGCTGAATATCACTCCGCCGCCAGCTGTCAGAGATGAAGCATGTGAACTTCAGAGAGCATCGGATAATTCCTGACTGCTTACTTCACAGCTGTGGCTGCAGTCCTTACAGGAGTCACCCACCATCCTATGCCCTGTGTGCCAGAAGACAGCTTGCCGAACTCCTCTCTGATGCTGCATTTGGATGAAAACTGTCTCTCTCCTCCTCGGTTTCCTGTCTGGCTGAGTCGGGGCTTTCACAGCTCCAGTACAGGTGGGAGGAGCAGGAAGAGATCATCACAGAGTGCACCCTCGATCTCTTTCCTCCTGTCCAGCACACAGCACAGCTCTCCCTGGGGATGATGGAAGAGCTCAGAGGACACATAGGAGCCTTTTACCTGTGAGACCTGTGAGTACTGACTTTCTCTGCCTTCCACTATACAATTCTATGCTGTAAACCTGCCCTGCACTTTGCAAAACAGGTTTACTGAATGAGAAAGTAAGATTCTTGAACAGGTTAGGAATTTCTAGGACTTCTGAGGTGTTACATAAATGTATTCCACATACACATTATATCCTGTTAAAATGATTTTATTTAATAACATATAATATGTGTGTGTGTGTGGAATACATCTATGTAGCACCTCTGAAGTCCCTATCAAAAACTCTTATCATAATAATACAGCCCAACTCCAGGACAGTAAAAAAGTCTATCCTTGCAGTGTGTGGGGGGAGGGGAGGGGGGGTAACCTCTTTCACTTACCTGACTCTAATGTCTCTTCCTTCACCCCAAAGCCGTGACATCATCACATACCATACAGGGACATTAACCCTGTATGGTATGATAGGGAGGCTGGAGTGTGACCACAGCCAGTAACTTAAAGCGGAGCTCCACCTTAAAAAAAAATATTAAAAGCCAGCAGCTACAAATACTGCAGCTGCTGACTTTTAATAAATGGACACTTACCTGTCTCAGGGTCCAGCGATGTCGGCAGCAGATGACGAGCAATCGCTCGGTTTTCAGCTGCCCCCACCGCCATCCTCAGTCAGGGAATCGGGAAGTGAAGCGTTGCGGCTTTACTGACGCCCTGCGTGTCTTCACTGGTCCCCATTGTGTTGTGGGAACTGTGTGTTTCCCAGACCACAACGGGGGGGGGGGGCAGGCATCTGCGGCTAGCTATTCCTGGAAGTGGGTGCAGATACCTGTATTATACAGGTATCTGCACCCCCCTCCCCCCTAAAAGGTGCCAATTGTGGCACCGGAGGGGGGGAGGAATCAGATGAGTGGAAGTTCCACTTTAGGGTGGAACGCCGCTTTAAGACCCCTTTCACACTAGGGTATTTTTCAGGCGTTTTAGTGCTAAAAATAGCGCCTGTAAAGTGCCTGAAAACTGCCTCCTCAGTGTGAAAGCCTAAGTGCTTTCACACAGGGGCAGTGTGCTTGCAGGACGTTAGGAAAGGTCCCGCAAGCAGCATCTTTGGGGTGGTGTGGTAGCGCTGTATACACTGCTTCTAAACCGCCCAATGCCCATTGGAATGAATTGGCAGCGCTGGCGAAGTGCCTGCAAAGCGCTTCGGCAGCGCCGCAACATGGCCAGTTTTAACCCTTTCTTCAGCCGCTAGCAGGAGTTAAAAGCGTAAACCTCTATGCATTTATTATTTTTTAATAAAAAGTTGAACAAAGGCACTTGGGTCAGGCAGGCACATAAATGGGTGGTTTTATGTACACATATGTGAGTATCTGTGTGTGTGTATATACAGTATATGTGTGTGTGTGTGTGTGTATATATATATATATATATATATATATATATATATATATATATATATATATATATATATATATATATATATATTATTATACACACGCATGTGTGTTTGAGTTTTGGGGTGCACACCCTAATGCAATAGGCTGCGCACGCCTATGATCCCATTACATACGCTCCCCTGGCTCTCGACTTCACACTGGCCTCAGACCCTAAAGGCACATCCGCTCATATATCCCTCCTTAATAGCCTTCCAAAAGACAATAGGCCCCTCCAACCTCTCCTCACACCCAGGCCCCTGACTCCCCTGAGTGGCAACCCTAATTTTCCTCCTGGGGAACTACAATCATTCCTACAACAAAAATGGCCTCATGAGGAAATGTTAGCTCACCAACTTTTCCATAGAGGATGAATACGAACATATGACAATCTAGTCTCCATGTCGACTACCAAATCTTTCCCCTTCTGGTCATACAGACAATTGAGACACTTCTTTATGACGCAGGACCCTTCCATCACTTGGAGCATGCTGAACCTGCGCATGCTGGGACCATGACGTCGTAAGGGGGCGGGGTCACCGCCTATATAAATGGCTCCGCAGCTCGCACACAGCATTCGAGCCGGATAGAGCGTCGTGTCAACATCGGGGAAGAAGAGAAGAAGCGGCAAGACAGCGGCGGCGAGACAGTGGCGGCGAGACAGCAGCGGCGAGACAGCGGCGATGAGACAGCGGCGATAAGACAGCGGCAGCAGACCGGGCCCCTCGCTGGCAATAGAGCTGGAAGAAGATAGCGGCGGGGCCCGGGAGAAGAGGCCGAACACCGGGAGAAGAGGGAAGGAGACCCCCCCGAAGTCGGAAGAAGACCCCCCCTGAAGTCAGAAGAAGACCCCGGAGCTGACTAATAAATGACTCTTAAAACCGGTGTACTGTGTTTTTTTTTATATTGACACTTTTCCCTAGGTGAATGGGTAGGGGTACCATGTCCCCCAAACTCATTCACACAGGGTGGGGGGCCGGGATCTGGGGGCCCCCTTATTAAGCCCCCCGCCCGCAGACCCCGACAACCAACGGCCAGGGTTGTCGGGAAGAGGCCCTTGTCCTCATCAACATGGGGGCAAGGTGCTTTGGGGTGGGGGGTGTCCCCGCAGGGCGCCCCCTCCCCCAAGGCACCCAACCCCCCATGTTGAGGGCATGCGGCCTGGTACGGCTCAGGAGGGGGGGGGGCGCTCGCTCGTCCCCACCCGTTTCCTGGCCGGCCGGGCTGCGTGCTCAGATAAGGGTCTGGTATGGATTGGGGGGGGGACCCCCACACCAATTTTTCGGCGTAGGGGGGGTTCCCCTTACAATCCATACCAGACCTAAGGGCCTGGTATGCTCCTGGGGGGGAACCCACGCCTGTTTTTCCATTTAAAATTTGGCGCGGTGTTCCCGCCTCAGGATTCATACCAGACAGCTGTCAGCGCTGCCTGTCACTCATCGCCGGAGGAAAACAAAGTTTTCCTTTCCCGGTGAGTGAGCCATCTCAGCGCTGGCTCCTGCGACGGGGCTCGCAGGTGTCAAATCTCGCTGAGAAATGCAGCGAGATAGACACAATATCGCGGTCACCTACTGTAAATAGTCCCAAATGAAATTTCCTTCCTACTCTTCCCGGGAAGCTTCCACAATCTCCATGACCCTTTCGGGCATATACGGGTAGTCTAACCCCCACTCCTGGGCAACCCTCTTTTAAACGTCCCTTTGGAACCACGATAATCTCGGCAGTTCTTTGGGCCTTCCCCGCCCAGGCAGTACATACAAATCCGGGGCTCGGACAGCCCTCTGCTGGTATATGGGTGTCCTGTTGTGAGGGGTATCTTTGAGGTCTGGAATAGGGGGTGGGGGAAATGTAGCTATGCTCTCCGGAGCCCCGGTTGATGCACTTACTGAAGTGGAGCTCTCCAAGTACCATCCCTCCTCTTCATCACTAGAGCCACATTCCTCTGGAGAAGACCACACAAATAAATGTTCCAGAGATCAGTATCTCTCCAGCACCTCTGGTGATCCCCAGTCTATGGCCCGGCCCTTGCTTCCTCTGTCCAGCTCACCTGAGGGGTCCCCCTCCACTACTGGCGGCTCCTTCTGGACAGGTTTAGCGAGGGTCTTACTAATAGAGGCCGGCATTTCAGGGTTTTCTTCTGGGGATTGCCCAACAACACCAGCAGTCCCCGGGTCCCTGACCAGACCACAGGCCTCCCCCACAGATCCTACCTGGACCTCCGGCGTTTCCATCTCCTGGAGTGCAGGCTGAAGCTCCTCCGCCGCTGTCTCTGTGCTGACTTGGCCCTCTCCGACCCTCCGGAGGTTTGAGGCTTGAGGCGTGCAGAGCCCGGTGGTGCTGTTCGCGTGGTAGTAACAGACCTTCTGCTGTCTGGGTCCCAATCTCATCAGCTGCAGTCCACAATGGCCACACCGGACCCAGGCAGTAACTCCCAAAGTGGGCATCTGACAGCCAGGACAGAGCAAACAAAATCTCTCCACTCCATCGACCACTCCCAACACCAGCACACCGGTGACTTCTAGACCAGGACCTGTTCCTGCTTAACAGTGAGCCCCCGCATAGCGGGTGTGCTCTGAACACTCTCTGCCATCTTCCTCCGCCTTAGGTGAGACGCGTGGCACGCTGAACGAGAATATCTTCTCCTCCAGGGCGTGGCTCTGCCCCTGTACTCGTTGGTTCAGTGCGAGGAACTGTAACACATTTTACTGGTGGGCCCCAGCGACACCTGGCGGCAGGCACTGTAGAATTTCAGGTTACAGCGGCAGTCACTTGTCCACAGTAAAAAATGTTCCTTGTGATGTCCCAACTGTAAGAGACATGTTCCCTGCAGTCTCCAGTCACACCACCCCCTGTGTCCATGTTTCCAAGGGCAACAGCGACATCCACAACTCCATCCACATTTTCTAATGGGTATCAGGATAATTTGTGCAAACAGTGGCAGTGTTGGCGCTGTACCCACGCCAAACACCTCTGTACAAATGGCAAGGTGCCACTAGTGATAGTCACGTATGATTACACAGGATACAGTCACTGATTTGCAGGTTCCGTCTGCGGGGTTGCTAGGGATAACGGACTGACAGAAAAGTGAAAAATCTCGGTGAGACCTCCACGTAGCTCACTACTCCCTTGGGAGCTGCTAAGTTAGTTCATCACCTCCCTGCCAGTGGTGCTCTGTTCTTCCTTCCCTGCACAGAAATCACATCAGCAGACAATCCGGAACAGTTGAACATAACACTTTATTCTTCTCCTTAAATCATAATAGGAGAGAGAGAAATATATTTACAATGTGTGTCCTCAGGAAGTATGAGCTGCCTCCAAGTTCTCTTTGGTTCCTGTAATGGTAGTTATAACCTCCTCCCTTAGTGGACCGACCAGTGCCTCTCTGAAAGACACCCCGCTCCAAAATTTAAAAAAAAATGGCGTGGGGGTCCCCCTCAAAATCCATACCAGACCCTTCAGGTCTGGTGTTGATTTTAAGGGGAACCCCACACCAAAATTTTTTAAAAAATGGCATGGGGTCCCCCAAAAATCCATACCAGACCCGTATCCGAGCATGCAACCTGGCAGGCCACAGGAAAAGAGGGGGAATGAGAGCGCGCCCCCCTCCTGAACCGTACCAGGCCACATGCCCTCAACATTGAGTTGGGTGCTTTAAGGTAGCCCCCTTGAGGTAGAACAGTCTGACAGAAAAATGACATTTCAATGGAAAAAAAGTCATTTAAAACTACTTGCGGCTATTAATGATTTGTCGGTCCGGCAATACACATAAAAGTTCATTGATAAAAACAGCATGGGATTTCCCCACAGGGGAACCCCAAACCAAAAAAAAAATGCGTGGGGTCCCCCTAAATTCAATACCAGGCCCTTCAGGTCTGGTGTAGATTTTAAGGGGAACCCCACGCCAAAATTTAAAGAAAAATGGCGTGGGGTCCCCCCAAAAATTCATACCGGACCCTTATCCGAGCACGCAACCTGGCAGGCCGCAGGAAAAGAGGGGGGACAAGAGAGCTGCCCCCCTCCTGCTGTCCGGGTCCCAATCTCATCAGCTGCAGTCCACAATGGCCACACCGGGCCCAGGCAGTAACTCCCAAAGTGGGCATCTGACAGCCAGGACAGAGCAAACACAATCTCTCCACTCCATCGACCACTCCCAACACCAGCACACCGGTGACTTCTAGACCAGGACCTGTTCCTGCTTAACAGTGAGCCCCCGCATAGCGGGTGTGCTCCGAACACTCTCCGCCATCTTCCTCCGCCTTAGGGGAGACGCGTGGCATGCTGAACGAGGATATCTTCTCCTCCAGGGCGTGGCTCCGCCCCTGTACTCGTTGGTTCAGTGCGAGGAACTGTAACACATTTTACTGGTGGGCCCCAGCAACACCTGGCGGCAGGCACTGTAGAATTTCAGGTTACTTCGGCAGTCACTTGTCCACAGCAAAAAATGTTCCTTGTGATGTCCCAACTGTAAGAGACATGTTCCCTGCAGTCTCCAGTCACACCACCCCCCGTGTCCATCTTTCCAAAGGCAATAAGGTAGCCCCCTTGAGGTAGAAAATTTAAAGAAAAATGGCGTGGGGTCCCCCCAAAAATTCATACCGGACCCTTATCCGAGCACGCAACCTGGCAGGCCGCAGGAAAAGAGGGGGGACAAGAGAGCTGCCCCCCTCCTGAACCGTACCAGGCCACATTCCCTCAACATTGGGAGGGTGCTTTGAGGTAACCCCCCAAAGCACCTTGTCCCCATGTTGATGGGGACAAGGGCCTCATCCCCACAACCCTTGCCCGGTGGTTGTAGGGGTCTGCGGGTGGGGGGCTTATCGGAATCTGAAATCCCCCTTTAATAAGGGGACCCCCAGATCCCCCCCATGTGAAATGGTAATGGGGTACAAAAGTACTCCTATCATTTCACAAAAAAACTGTCAAAAATGTTAAAAATGACAAGAGACCTTTATTTAAAGTCTTCTTTGGGTCTTCTTCCTTCCTTCTTCCTTCGGTTTCCTCCTCCATCTTCTTCTTCCTCTGCTTCTTCCTCTGATCCTCTGCTTCTTGCTCCGGTGTTCTCGTCCGGCACCTTCCTCCGCGGCATCTTCTCCCCCGCTTCGTTCTTGGGCCGCTCCGCATCCATGGGAGGCTCCCGCTGTGTGACGCTTCTCTTCTTCTGACACTTCTTATATAACGCACGGATGCACAGAGAATTGACAGTGACTCCCCTATGGCTTCCCCCGTGATGTCTGAGGGGGGTCCTCCATTATATAAGAAGTGTCCAAAGAAGAGAAGCGTCACACAGCGGGAGCCTCCCATGGATGCAGAGCGGCCCAAGAACGAAGCTGGGAAGAAGACGCCGCGGAGGAAGATGCCGGATGAGAACACCGGAGCAAGAAGCAGAGGATCGGAGGAAGAAGCAGAGGAAGAATAAGATGGAGCAAGAAACCGAAGGAAGAAGACCCGAATAAGATGGAAAGAAGAAGACTTTAAATAAAGGAATTGTCAAAAACTCGTCATTTTTAACATTTTTGACACTTTTTTGTGAAATGGTAGGGGTACTTTTGTACCCCATTACCATTTCACACAGGGGTGGTGGGATCTGGGGGTCCCCTTGTTAAAGGGGGCTTCCAGATTCCGATAAGCCCCCTGCCCACAGACCCCCACAACCATCGGGCAAGGGTTGTGGGGATGAGGCCCTTGTCCCCATCAATGGGGACAAGGTGCCTTGGGGGGCTACCTCAAAGCACCCTCCCAATGGTGAGGGCATGTGGCCTGGTATGGTTCAGGAGGGGGGGTGCTCTCTTGTGCCCCCTTCTTTCCTGTGGCCTGCCAGGTTGCATGCTGGGATAAGGGTCTGGTATGGATTTTTAGGGGGACCCCACGCCATTTTTTTAAAATTTTGGTGCAGAGTTCCCCTTAAAATCCATACCAGACCTGAAGGGCCTGGTATGGAATTTCGGGGGACCCCACACATTTTTTTTCTTAATTTTGGTTTGGGGTTCCCCTGTGGGGGAATCCCATGCTGTTTTTATCAATGAACTTTTATGTGTATTGCCGGACCGACAATTCATTAATAGCCACGAGTACTTTTAAATGACTTTTTTCCTTTGAAATGTCATTTTGCTGTCAGACTGTTCTAAACACGGGAAACATGCACCCCTTTACAGGCATACTATAGACAACCCCCAGGTACGAAAACTGCTCCTGAAAAAACGTCCGTTTTTAAAACTTTTTTTTGCATTGATCCATGTCCCCTGGGGCAGGGTCCAGGTCCCCAAACACTTTTTATGACAAAAACTTGCATATAAGCCTTTAAAATTAGCACTTCTGATTATTCATGTTCGAGCCCTATAGACTTTAACGGTGTTCACGTGTTCAAACAAATTTTTTGCCTGTTCGCATGTTCTGGTGCGAACCAATAAGGGGGTGTTCGGCTCATCCCTAGTTTATATATATATATAGTCTATGTATATATATACAGTGCAAGCAGCGTACAGTATATATTACAGTTTAGTCATTGGACAAACGGCATGGGTACCCCCCAGTCCATTACCATGCCCTTTGGGTCTTGTATGGATATTAAGGGGAACCCCGCACCCAAATTAAAAAAGGAAACAGCAGTATACAGGCTCTGTACTCTGAACAGCAGTATACAGGCAGTGCAAACAAGACAGGGACTGTAGGTTTGTTGTTAAGTAGAATCTGTTGTAATTTTGATCTGGTATATTTTTAACGTGTTTAGCTCCAGCCAAAAAATCTTTTTTAAGCTTTTTGGAGAACCTAGGGAAGGGTTATCACCCCTGTGACATTTGTTTTGCTGTCTGTGTACTTCTTCAGAAGATTTCACCTCACTTTCTGTCCCAATGACAATTATTTTTTGAAAATTTGTTTTTTTTAGTGAAACCAGGATTGATGATAAAGCATCAGTGGAAAAGAGACACGTTGTTCCCGTATTAACTCTTACAGGAGAGAATTTCCCTTCCTAGGGGTAGATTTCATCTCACTTCCTGTTGTCTCCTTCCGTTTGCAAGTAGGAGTCGTTTGTAAGTTGGATGTTTGAAAGTAGGGGCCTGCCCTATATACTCAGCAGAAATTTGGGCCTTAGGTGTTGTTGTGGCCACAACACTGTAAGCCCTCACAGGGCCCTGCTGTGAAATATTAGATCAAGAATTGTAATTACATGCCCCTGTTGAACAGGTGCAGAAAAATTGGGCCTTTGGTGGTGGTGGTGGTGGTGCTGGTGCCACAACACTGTAAGTCCTCACTCGCTCTTGGTGGGTGCAGAAACGGGCCCTGCTGTGAAATATTATATCAAGAATTGTAATTACATGCCCCTGTTGAACAAGGGCCGAAAAATTGGGCCTTAGACACTGGTGCTGGTGCCACAACACTGCAATCCCTCACAGATACTCTAGTTGGAACGCAGGAACGAGCCCTGCTGCAAAGTATTGCATCAAAAATTGTAATTACACGCCCCTGTTAAACAGGGGCTGAAAAATTGGGCCTTAGGCACTGGTGGCGGCGCCCAGAACCAAAAAAGTTCTTACAAGCTATCAGCGTGATCATTGAGGAGGAAGAGGATAATTACTCAGGATGGTCACTCAGCATCAGCATAGGCAGTCTTTGAAGGGATCTTAGATTTTAAAAAAATTATTCGGTTACATCAGCATCAGGTGCTTGGTAGCTGGTGGTGATCCAAGATTGATTCATTTTTATGAAGGTCAGTCGATCGACCGAGTCGGTGGATAGACGTTCCCTGTGATCGGTTACAAAGCCTCCAGCAGCACTGCATGTGCGTTCCGAAAGAACGCTGGATGCAGGACAGGCCAGTAGCTCAATTGCATACAGTGCAAGCTCTGGCCAGTGATCCATCCTCAAGACCCAGTAACCCAGAGGATTTTCGGTGGGAAAGGTGTCCAAGTCAGATCTTGCCCCTAGGTATTCCTGCACCATGTAAAACAGACGCTGGCTATGGTTGCTGGAACCGATCATACCTTGGGGCTGCGGACTAAAAAATTGTCTGAACGCATCAGTCAGACGACCACCTTCTCCACTGCTCCTTCTTTGATTGACCGAAGCCTCAGCATCACGTTGTCCAGAAACAGGAGATTGTAACCTCCCAGTCTCTGGGAACGCGTTGCACAGACCTTTCTGCAAGGCCTCCCGAAGATGTTTCATCCTCTGCTCCCTCTGCAACGGCAAGATAAGGTCTGCAACCCTACCCTTGTAACGTTGGTCAAGGAGGGTTGTCAGCCAGTATTGGTCTTCTCCTTGATACCACAAATATGAGGATCCTTACGCAGGCTTTGCAGGATCAGGGAGGCCATGCAGCGTAGGTTTGCTGAGGCATTCGGTCCAGAGTCCTCTGGGTCACTAAGGACGACATGGTCCACAGCCACCTCCTCCCAGCCACGTACAAGTCCATGTGTTTCTTGGGACTGATCCCTTAAGAACTGCTGCTGATGCTGAGTGCCAGGCTCCACCTCCATACTGACACAATCCTCCTCCTCCTCGTCCTCTTCCTGTGTGATCGGTGGGCACGCAGGACCACTGTCTGGATAAAGGGGGCCTTGAGAGCTAAGGAAGTCCTCCTCTTCCTGCCTCTGTTCTGTCTCAAGTGCCCTGTCCATTATTCCACGCAGCATGTGCTCCAACAGGTGGATAAGGGGGACAGTGTCACTGATGCATGCACTGTCACTTCTCACCATCCTTGTGGCCACCTCAAATGGTGACAGGACAGTGCATGCATCCCTGATCATGGCCCACTGGTGTGGGGAAAAAAACCAAGCTCCCCTGACCCTGTCCTGGTGCCATATTCACACAGGTACTCATTGATGGCCCTCTGCTGCGTGTGCAGCAGCTGCAGCATGGCCAATGTTGAATTCCACCTGGTGGGCATGTCACAGATTAGGCGGTTCTTGGGCAGGTTAAACTCCATTTGGAGGTCCGCCAGCCGAGCACTGGCATTATATGACCGGCGGAAATGCACACAGACTTTCCTGGCCTGCCTCAGGACATCCTGTAAGCCCGGGTACCTGCCCAAGAACCGCTGCATCACCAAGTTAAGGCCAAACAGGGCACATGGGTCATTTGTCCCTGTCGGAGGGGAGAGAGGAGGTTGTGGCCATTGTCGCAAACCACCATTCCTGCCTTAAGTTGGCGTTACGTCAACCACCTCTGAACCTGCCCCTGCAGAGCTGACAGAACCTCTGCCCCAGTGTGGCTCCTGTCCCCCAAACACACCAGCTCAAGCACCACATGGCATCTTTTGGCCTGCGTGCTTGCGTAGCCCCTTGAATGCCTACGGAGCACCGCTGGTTCCGAGGACAAAGCACAGGAAGAGGCCATGGAGGAAGAAGAAGAGGAGGGGGTGGAGGAGAGAGGTGTGTCACAATCATTAGTAGTGGCATTTTGGAGGCGTGGTGGCGAAACAACCTCCAACACTACTGCACCTTGTCCTGCATCCTTCCCAGCTGCCAGCAGAGTCACCCAATGCGCCGTGAAACTTAGGTAACGTCCCTGTCCATGCCTGCTGGACCATGAGTCAGCGGTAATATGCACCTTACCGCTGACCGCCCTATCCAGCGAGGCATGGACATTGCCTTCCACATGCCAGAATCGCCTTCCATGAGTAAAAGTGGCGTTTGGGTATCCGCCTCTGAGGAACCGCACATTCCACAAACTCACGAAAGGGGGCAGAGTCTACCAACTGAAAAGGCAGCAGTTGAAGTGCTAGCAATTTTTCCAAGCTAGCATTCAACCGCTGGGCATGTGGATGGCTGGGAGCGAACTTCTTTCAGCGGTGCAGCAGCTGGGGCAGGGAAATTTGTCTGGTACAATCTGACGTCGGTGTACTGAAAGCAGATTGCCCACAAGTACTTGGCTGTGACACACCTAATTCTACACCTTCATTCCTCTCAGTGCAGGTCTCAGAGAGGACTGAAGGTATAGTGGGGTTGGAGATCTCAGCTGATGAGGAGCAAGGAGAGGACCTCTTTGTTCTTTGGTGTGGGTCTTTTAGATACGCTTGCCAACGAACTGCATGGCAGGTCTACATATATCTGGTCAAGCATGTGGTGCCCAAGCGGGAGATGTTTTGGCCACGCGAGATACGCTTGAGACACATGTTGCAAATAGCAGCGGTGCGATCTGATGCACTCGTCTCAAAAAAGGCCCACACCAAAGAACTTTTTGAATAACATGCAGAGACTGCAGCGCCCTGCACATGCGGAGCTTTGGGGTGTGTTGCAGTCAGTGTGCTGCCCTTAGGCTGGCCCCTGGAGGGCATCCTGCCTCGTTGGTGATGTGCCTCCTCCTCCTCTCTCCTATCAGGCACCCACGTTGAGTCAGTGACCTCATCATCCCCTCCCTCCTCATCACTGGAGCAAACCTGGCAGTATGCTGCAGCAGGGGGAGCATGACTTCCAGATTGCTGTCCTTCTTGGGCACCCCCTCTGTCAGTGCTCATGTTACTGCCTTCATCTAGCTCAGTATCGTCATCAGAGCCTTCCAAACGCTGGGCATCCTCCTGGAGCATGTACCCAACACTGTGGTCAAACAGTTTGAGGGACTCCTCAGGAGGACATGGTGGGGCTAGGGAAGGAGTCACTGATGCCATTGAGCCGAGGGAAGAGGCCGCGTTGGCAACTGCTTTGCCAGACAAAGTACCCTGAGCCTGGGTGAGAGAGGATGAGGAGGATGAGGAGGATGAGGACGGCTTGGTCATCCACTCGACCAAGTCTTCCACATGTTGCGGCTCAACACGGCCAGCTGCCGAAAAAAAGGCCAAGCGTGTCCCACGGCCAGGTGCTGATGAGGATGCACCGTCTCCACGACCAGCACTGTTGCCTCTAGACACAGAGCCTGCTTGCCCTCTTTTATTGGCTTGTGACTGTCTGCCTTGTTCCAGACATACTAATGGCCTGTAGCTGCACTAAGCTGGGATATATATATATATATATATATATACTGATACTGATACTGCAGCTAGCAAAATCAACTGCTTGCCTGTAGTATGAGAACACCACCAACATTCTCCAGGTAGCTTTAACTGAACACTGTGCAGAGCTCGCAAAAAACTAACTTGTAGCTTATTTAGCCGCCTGCGGTAGTGATAGTATCAGGAAAACACCACCAATCTTACCTGTAGAGGTAGCTTTAGGTGAACACTGTGCAGAGCTCGCAAAAAATAACACTGTGAGGAGGACGCACTACACTAACTTGTAGCTTTAGCTGAAAACTGTGAAGAGGTCACACTACACTAACTTGTAGCTTTAGCTGAACACTGTGAGGAGGACGCACTACACCAACTTGTAGCTTTAGCTGAACACTGTGAGGAGGATGCACTACCCTAACTTGTAGCTTATTTAGCTGCCTGCGGTAGTGATAGAATCAGGAAAACACCACCAACCTTCTACAGGTAGCTTTAGCTGAACACTGTGCAGAGCTCACAAAAAAATAACTTGTAGGTTTAGCTGAACACTGTAAGGAGGACGCACTACACTAACTTGTAGCTTTAGCTGAACACTGTGCAGAGGTCGCACTACACTAACTTGTAGTTTTAGCTGAACACTGTGAGGAGGATGCACTACACTAACTTGTAGCTTTAGCTGAACACTGTGCAGAGCTCGCAAAAAATAACTTGTAGCTTATTTAGCTGACTGCGGTGGTGATAGGATCAGGAAAACACCACCAACCTTCTACAAGTAGCTTTAGCTGAACACTGTGCAGAGCTCGCAAAAAAATAACTTGTAGGTTTAGCTGAACACTGTGAGAAGGACGCACTACACTAACTTGTAGCTTTAGCTGAACACTGTGCAGAGGTCGCACTACACTAACTTGTAGTTTTAGCTGAACACTGTGAGGAGGACGCACTACACTAACTTGTAGCTTTAGCTGAACACTGTGCAGAGGTCGCACTACACTAACTTGTAGTTTTAGCTGAACACTGTGAGGAGGACGCACTACACCAACTTGTAGCTTTAGCTGAACACTGTGAGGAGGATGCACTACACCAACTTGTAGCTTTAGCTGAACACTGTGAGGAGGACGCACTACCCTAACTTGTAGCTTTAGCTGAACACTGTGCAGAGATCACACTAAACTAAGTTGTAGCTTTAGCTGACCACTGTGAGGAGGACGCACTTCCCTAACTTGTAGCTTTAGCTGAACACTGTGCAGAGGTCACACTAAAATAACTTGTAGCTTTAGCTGAACACTGTGAGGAGGACGCACTACACTAACTTGTAGTTTTAGCTGAACACTGTGCAGAGGTCACACTAAACTAACTTGTAGCTTTAGCTGAACACTGTGAGGAGGACGCACTACACTAACTGTAAATAGACTAGCTGCCTGACTGTGGTACTAATAGGATCAAAAGAACACCAGGAATTTTCTTCAGGTAGCTGTAAATACTGTAACAAGACAAGCCTGCCTGTCAGTAGGAAGATAACAGGAACGGATTTAGCTAAACTGAATACAGTCTATATTATATATACAACACCTGGGATGCATATATATACACAATACACTTTAAGTGCAGCTAACTCACGAACTGTCCTGCCTAATCTAGCTAACTCAAATTAAATGACACTGTCTCTCTCTCTCTGTAAGCACGGCGGAACACACTACCCAGGGCTGCCATGTAGGCGGCCTTATATAGTGTGGGGCGTGTTCTAAACCCCCTGAGCCATAATTGGCCAAAGCCACCTTGGCTTTGGCCAATTACAGCTCTCTCTACCGACGGCGCTGTGATTGGCAAAGCATGCGGGTCATAGTGCATGCTTGGCCAATCATCAGCCAGCAATGCACTGCGATGCCACAGTGAATTATGGGCCGTGACGCGCCACACGAATTTGGCGCAAACAGCCCATATCGTTCGCAATTCGGCGAAGGATCGGACAGCCGATGTTCGAGTCGAACATGGGTTCGACTCAAACATGAAGCTCATCCCTAATGTTAAGCAACATAAATGCAATTGCGTGGGTTGAATGGGTGCAACTCTAATCTTGACATATTTTTTTTTTATGCTGGTTAAACCTTTATGTATTTTTTTTAAGGAGATTTGCATACAGGTCATGTTAGCGTGTTACGTTGCCAACATGTGACATGTACCTTTTCAAAATTATGTAAAAAGACTCTCGCTCCTATAGCTCCTCCTAAAAGTGCATTTATCTTCCCCCTCTAATGCATATGATTTCTTTCAGCTAGCTTTTGCTTTTAAAAGGGAACTCCACACTCCATTATCCAATTCTCTTGTCTCCTCCCTCTAATGCCGCGTACACACGGTCGGACTTTTCATCTACAAAAGTCCGACAGCCTGTCCGACAGACTTCCGGCGGACTTTCGGTGGACTTGGGGCAGACTTTCTAACAAACGGACTTGCCTACACATGACCACACAAAAGTTTGACAGCCTAGTACACCAAGTCCGGCGAGACTATAAAACGGAAGTTTAATAGCCCGTACGACTCCCTTTGGGCTCCTTCTGCTAATCTCGTGTTTATCTTGTGTTAGTAGAAGTTTGGTGAGAGACGATTCGTGCTTGTGAGACTCGTATTTTTCAGTTCGTTTTAACTGTTGTTCAGTCTGTGCTTGTGAGGTTTGTATCCGCTTTTCAGTGCGTTTGGTCAGTTGGCATTGAGAAATCTTTGTTTTATTGTCCGCTCGTTCCTGATTTTCAGGTCGCTATTCACAGGCCTTGCTGTTCTTCAGTGCGTTCTGTTAAGTGCGTTCTGACCAGCCGACCATTTTGAAGCCATGTTACCTGTATGTACTCGTCGTCGAGCTCATGCATTGTATGTGATTGGTGCTGTAGTTTATTCTTCAGACCAAGACCAGTCCATGAACAGGGCGAGGAGGAGTTCATGGACCAAGAATTGGTTGCTCCAGCGTGACCAGTTCTGTCACATGCCATTGCTCCGTGAAAACCGTGAGAATAATCCTGAGGATTTCAGGAACTTTCTCCGGATGACGGACCCCGTTTTTGACCGTTTGGTGGCTTTGCTGACCCCCTATATCAGCAGGCAGGATACCTGCATAAGGCAAGCCATCACTCCGGAGCAGAGGCTAGTTGCCACGTTGCGGTACTTGGCGACAGGGAGAAGCCTGCAGGACCTCAAGTTCTCGACAGGCATCTCCCCCAGGCTCTGGGGATCATTATCCCAGAGAGCTGTTCTGCCATCATACAGGTCCTGCAGAAGGACTATATTAAGGTAAGAATATTTTCTTTTATTAGCATCACATGTTCTTTTATTTAATCTTTGATAATGTAATGTATTTCTTAAATCAAACACTACTTACCATCATTGCAATATAGTGTGAATGTCCCCTTTTTCTCCTCACGCATGCTGGATTTTTTTCCTGTTCTTTTTTGTCATGCATGTATATTTGCCTTCAATAACCTCCCCAGCATACAATGCTGGGCACATATCCACCTAGTCTAATCAGTTTGAATGTATTTAGTCAGCTGCATTGTATTTTGTTTCCCCTAAACTCTATCCACATAGTGTGCATGTAATTAGTTTGATTTCCCAACCCCCCCCACCTAAACTCTATCCAAATAGTGTGCATGTAATTAGCTTGATTCCCCCCCCCTAAACTCTATCCACATAGTGTGCATGTAATTAGCTTGATTTCCCAACCCCCCCACCTAAACTCTATCCAAATAGTGTGCATGTAATTAGCTTGATTTCCCCACCCCGCACCTAAACTCTATCCAAATAGTGTGCATGTAATTAGCTTGACTTCCCAACCCCCCTCCCACCTAAACTCTATCCAAATAGTGTGCATGTAATTAGCTTGATTTCCCAACCCCCCCCACCTAAACTCTATCCAAATAGTGTGCATGTAATTAGCTTGATTTCCCACCCCTCCCCACCTAAACTCTATCCAAATAGTGTGCATGTAATTAGCTTGATTTCCCACCCCTCCCCACCTAAACTCTATCCAAATAGTGTGCATGTAATTAGCTTGATTTCCCAACCCCCCACCTAAACTCTATCCAAATAGTGTGCATGTAATTAGCTTGATTTCCCACCCCCCCCCACCTAAACTCTATCCACATAGTGTGCATGTAATTAGCTTGATTTCCCAACCCCCCCACCTAAACTCTATCGAAATAGTGTGCATGTAATTAGCTTTATTTCCCACCCCCCCACCTAAACTCTACCCAAATTGTGTGCATGTAATTAGCTTGATTTCCCAACCCCCCCACCTAAACTCTATCCAAATAGTGTGCATGTAATTAGCTTGATTTCCCAACCCCCCCCCACCTAAACTCTATCCAAATAGTGTGCATGTAATTAGCTTGATTTCCCAACCCCCCCCCCACCTAAACTCTATCCAAATAGTTTGCCTGTAATTAACTAGATTTCCAACCCCCCCCCCTAATAATTTGCTAGAATGTTCTGTGGTGTTGATTTTTACAAAGCAAATATATGTTGCAGTTTGCAAAATGCATTTGCACTCTACAAGTGCATTTGCTCCAGTGCTTTAGTAAATGAGCAGAAGCTCTGCTGATTTCCATCATCCAATCATATGCAAGCCACAAAGTGTTTTGATTAATTGCCCTTGCATGTGATTGTGTACTCCTTGCAACATGAAAGCATTTTTACCTTACCTCATTTACTTAAGCTGGGGAGCAACTGCACTTGCAGAGTGCGACAACTGCACAGTCTTGTAGCCTTTTTAGTCCATAAATCCCTGCGTGTCCTTAAACTTTTTTTTTTCTAATTTCACCACCCCCTAAAATGTAATCAATGTGCCATCAGAGGGGGTGAGCAATCTGATAAGTGTGCCTTTCCATATTTTTTCTTCAAGAAGATTTCAATTATTATTTAATGTTATACTGATGCTGGGCAAGAATGTTTTTAATTGTATAATTTTCTTGCAATGTTATATTCAAAATGACTGAGTTTTGTTTTCTTGTTTGATTCCCCAGTTTCCTTCAACGCCACAGGAATGGCAGACTGTGGCATCCCATTTTGCCACCCGTTGGGACTTTCCCAATTGTGGAGGGGCTATAGATGGGAAACATGTCCACATCGTGCCACCACCCCATTCGGGGTCATACTATTTTTTTTTTTTAATACCACATCAGCGAAAACCACTTGAGGGCAAAATCAGATTAACATTCATTAGCTGCCGCCTTCACCAGTTCACATCATTGTGGTATATGTTTTCCTCTTTTAGTTCTATATTTTTTCTTTGTTAATTTTGATATAAAACACACATACCCAAAACATACAATTTTACATACAATATTTAAATTATTAACTAGTAAGCACCCCCGTGACTAAGTGTAAGTCCCAATTACGTTAGTTTTTCGCCCTTTTTTTCCTTTTTTCCCCTTTCTTTTTCTTTTTCCTCCCTCCCCCCCTCTGTTCCTCAGCCCTCCCCAAGGCCCTAACGTCCACCCACCTCCGCACAGCGATATTAGTACTAGTAGACCCTATATTTTCGCTTATCAGGCCAAGAATACATACCCTGGCCTCTAGTGCTAGTTTGATCTTCCACCTAGTTTCTATGATTTTTATTATCTCTCTCCAGTACCTTGCTAATTTTGGGCATCTCCACATCATATGGATAAGGTCTCCTGTGTCCAGGCACCTAGGGCATTTATCATCCAGCCTGCTACCAAATTTATGTAGTCTTTTTGGGGTATAATAGGCTCTATGCGGTAGAAAAAGGTGTGAAACCTGCTGTGATGGAGAAACAGACACCAACGGGCAATACTCCAGAATCTTCGTCCACTGATGATCCGCAATCTCCCCCACATCTATCTCCCATCTTGCCCTAACTCCCATAGACGACTGTGGGGCAAGTAGCTTTTCAACCAGCTGCCCGTATGCCTTTGCTATCAGACCCTTGGTGTTATTTGTTTTTACAATGCTTTCAAGGAGAGGAACCTTGCACCACACAGGTGGGCAGTTCCTGAATTGGCTATCCAAGGCATGCCTAACTTGTAGGTAATAGTAGAATGTTTTTTTTGGGAATACCATATTCAGTCCTAAGATCAATAAAAGATTTTAGTATTTTATTGTCTCCATATAGTTGGGCTAGCCTACTAATTCCTTTGAGTTCCCAAAGCCTATTTTTTTCCAAGGTCATCAATTCCTGGAGAAATTTATTTTGCCATATGGGTGAAAATTCGGTGAACCCTCTGTAATCCATGATCCGTTTGGTCAACTGCCAAACTTTCTTTACTAATCTACTTGTTGGAGGCCCGTCCTGCAATGACCCGGCCTCCAATGCCTCTATCAGAGACTTATGGGGGCTATTCTGTAGCATAATTTCCCCGCTAGTGTTCTTCCACCCCCGGGTCTCTCATCCCCCTATATGCTGCAACTGGGCAGCCAGGAAGTAGTTATATGGATATGGCACTGCCAGTCCCCCCTCTCTGGTAGGACGCTGTAGTGTCTGCAAGCTAATCCTTGCCTGTCCTTTCCTCCAGATTAGTTCTCTAAACAAGGTTTTTATTTTTGAAAACCATTTCTTCCCAATCCAGACTGGGGAGTTGTGGAGTACGTACAGAAGCTGTGGCAACCATATCATTTTGACTAGGTTGGTTCTACCTGCCATTGATAAGGGGAGCTTTCCCCAGATGTCGCTTTTTCTTTTAAATTTTTCCAACAGGGGGGCTAGGTTATCTTCAATATAATGATGGGGGTCACTGGATACCGTTATTCCCAAATACCTCATTTTCTCGGTCGTCTTTAGCCGGGACATACAACCAATCGGGGCACTAACAGTTAAATCTATGGGTAGGAGCGTGGACTTGCCCCAATTCACAACAAGTCCCGATAGGTTCAAAAATAATAGCAAAATAAATAGCAAAAATAATAATAATAATAGCCAAAAATAATAGCACGTCATCTGCAAAAAGCGCTATCTTATCCTCCCCGTTGCTTCTCCTAAACCCCTGCACTCCAGTTGCTGTTCTAACTACTTCCACAAGCGGCTCCATAGCCAGGGCAAACAACAGGGGTGACAATGGGCACCCCTGTCTTGTCCCTCTCTCGAGAGGCATCCATTCAGAGAATTTGTTATTTATCTTTAGTCTAGCTCTTGGGTGGGAGTATAGAATTTTCACCCATCTTATAAACGTGGGGCCAAACCCAAATCTCTCCAGAACCCACCAAAGATAGTCCCACTCCATACTGTCGAACGCCTTGGCGATATCCAAGAACAATATCGCTCTAGAGGCGTTTTCCCCTATTGGAGATTGAAGACACAGGTAAGTCCGTCTAATGTTTACACTAACAGACCTATTTGGGATAAATCCCGACTGGTCGGGGTGTACCAAGCCCGAGATGCATTTATTTAGTCTAGTTGCCATTATTTTAGCCAGAATTTTGATGTCTGTGCAGAGCAGTGAAATTGGCCTATATGAGGATACATCAAGGTGGTCTTTCCCCTCTTTCGGTATCAGTATTTTATTGGCCTCTAACATCGAAGAGGGCAGCCTTTCCTCTATTATTGCCCAGTTCAATGTTTTCAAAAGAAATGGGAGTAGTACCGCCCCAAAGTGCTTATAGACTTCCAAAGACAATCCATCCGGACCTGGAGATTTTTGATTAGGTATATCTGCTACTGCTTGCTTTAATTCTTCAAGGGTTATAGGGGATTCCAGGCCAGCCCTATCTGCATCAGGGAGAATCGGCAGATTAGCATTCTCCAGGAAGCTTTCCGCCACCTTTTGTTCTAGCCTACCCTGTGATTTATATAAATCCTTGTAGTAATTAAAAAATGTTTCCTTGACTTTCTGGGGGTCGAATGAATTTTCACCATTAGGAGTCCTAATCATGGGCAGTGATGAGGAGGAAGAGTTGGTGTTGACCAACATTGCCAACGTTCGGCCCACTCTCTCCCCTTCTCCAAAGTACTTCTGCTTCTGGAACAGTCTCCTATTCTCGGCCTTTCTAATTGTATCCATCCTGTACTCCTGTTGCTTTTTTAACCATAACGCCTGGTTTACCGGGTTTGGGTCTTTAACATACTGCCTCTCCAATTTTGACGCCTCGTCCCTAATTTGCTCGCTATTCGCTTGTGATTTTTTCTTGGCCCACGCTACCTGCTGTATAAGCACCCCCCTAAGAAATGCTTTTAGAGAATCCCAGACCACCCCCTCCGACGCTGTACCCTGATTATTTCCAATAAACTCCTCTATTTTCCCAGAGATATCTTCTGTTCCACCTATAATCTCCAACCAAGCCGGGTTCAGTGCCCAAGCCCTACGGATGCATCTATCGTGTAGCTTTATCTTCAGCGTTAGAGGTGAGTGGTCTGAGATCCCCCTCTGCTGGTATTCTATCCTGGCCACGAGGGGCTGCACCACCCCATTACCGATCGCTAAGTCGATCCTAGAAAGTGTGTGATGCGACTCCGAAAAACAAGAGTACCGCCGAGCCCCTGGGTTTCGGGCTCTCCAAAGGTCACACCACCCAACCTCCTCCAGAAACTGGGCCAACCGCCCCCCAGTCACTCCTGTCAACATAGTCCCAGGTGGAAACCTATCTAGGTGGCCGTCGAGGACCATGTTGAAGTCACCCACTATTATAGTTGGGACGTCAGCTTTATCCTCCACATACTCCAATAACTGATATAAAATTTCCAACTTGGAAGGTAGAGGAATATACAGGTTGGCTATGATAAATGGGTGGCCTTCTATGAGACAATATAGAAACACATAGCAGCCCAATGTATTAATCCTAACATCTCTGCAAAAATAGTCATACCTTTTTTTAACCCAAATACTAACCCCCCTTGAATAAGACGAATATACTGAATGGAACTGGGCCTGGAATTTCCTATTTCTGGTCGGCGATATGGTCTTGCTGGTCAGGTGGGTCTCCTGGAGGCACACCAGACCTGAGTCGTGCGACTCCAACTCGGCAAATACCATTGCTCTCTTGACAGGATCTCCCATACCCCTAACGTTCCATGAGCTAACACCTACGACACTAATTGACATTTAAGGAAAGTACCGCCTGTGCCATCAGAAAATCAAGAAGAAAAAAAAAGAAAAATAGCAGACAGCAGGACTGATCCAAATAACTAAAGGTGTTCCTAACCCTTCTGCCATGTTCACCCTCTCTAAAGTGTCTATATTTTTGTGCACTCGTTCCTATATCACTAGTTCCCTCCTCTGACTCCATCACTTGGTGTTTCCAAACTATATATGTGCATCTCAATATACTATAAGTCCTATTAATCTTTTCACTCCCCAACTTTTGGTCCTGTGTAATGTGGACTTTTTTTTTTAGTTATTTTAACTCCCTGTGCTCCCTTGCCCTTGTGTGTTCCCCCCCTCCTCCCCCCAAACCTATCTAGGTACGCCCTGAGGGCTTGCTTTGTGACCATACTGACCCCAACACTATATTCAAACCGACATTCCCTCCCCTTATTCAAATGTACTCCCCCCCTATCCCTCCCACGACCCCTACCCGAATTTCATACCTCAGTGTTCTCAAATAGAAAACTTTCCCAACACACCACTCCTTCCCAACTCTCCTTCCCAACTCCTTCCCAACTCTCATTTCCCACTTCCATCAACCCACCCCTCCCCCTTCAACCCTTGCTGCAAAAAAAAAAAAAAAAGACCCCAGACCCCCCCCAGCTACAAAAAATTCACACTATTTTTCATACAATATGCTCAAACTCTAAAAGTTCCTCTTATTATCATCAAGCCATTTGGTGGCCTTTTCTGCAGTGTCAAAAAATTGGATCGACCCAAGAGCTTCGATGCGCAGTCTCGCCGGGTACAATAGTGCATATGGTATTTTTAAAGTTCGCAGACTGCGCTTTATTTCTACAAAGCCCGCCCTCTTCTTCTGTAACTCAGGGGAGTAGTCTGGGTATAATGAAACTCGGGCTCCATTATAGAAGATGTCCCCCTTCTCCCTGGACTTCTTCATTAATATGACCTTGTCCCTATAATTGAATATATTCATAATCATCGGTCTTGGGCGGCTACTCGATGAAGCTACCCTGGTAGGCACTCTGTGTGCCCTTTCTATGGAAAAAAAGCGTGAAAAAGTCTCAGCTCCAAAGACCTCCCTCAACCATCCCTCCATAAATTCTTCAGGGTGGGAGCCCTCACTTTTCTCTGGAAGACCCAGTACCCTCACATTCTGTCTCCGTGATCTATTCTCCATTTCATCCATTTTGGACTTGTAAATATCCAACTGAGCTTGCATAATTTTAAATTCCTGTTGCATTGGATGTAATACATCCTCAGCCTGGCTTAGCCTCTCCTCCAGTACTGAGGCCCTGTCTGCAGCTTTTTGTAATTCATGGCTCATGGAGCGCAGCTCTTCTTTAAGGCCCCTTAGTTCATCATTTAGACTAGTTAATGAGCCCCTACAGGAATTTACTGCTTTCAACACCTCTTTTAGTGTGTGTTGTTGTTGTGTCTGTTGTTGCAGATGACACTTGACTCCCCTTTTCTTTAAGAGAGCGGGTAGCTTGGGCCACCAAGCTTTCCTGTGTATGTTGAGCCTGCTCCTCCCCCTTCTTCCTAGTCATATTACCACAGTAATATATTACAATAGTAACCGTAACAGTAATGGTAACACAGAAAAAATTCTGAGATAATATGAGAGGTATTGGGAATAATAAAAAAAACAAAGAGCAAAAGTAATTTCCAGACACGACTTTCCCTCCAGAGAAAGGTACAGCTTAAATACTTAATTTTTAGGAAAAATCCAGACTTTAACAAAATCAGATTATCACTACTCCACGGTTACCCTCTCTCCTCGAGTTTCACTAGGAATGTCCAAGGCTTTCCTCTATATGCTATCCTACAGCACAGAGCACCACACAATATAAAGTAAGGAGGTGGAGAAAAAGGCATTCATTAACCGACTCTCCGCTGTGCCTACCCAGCAATACAGTGTAGCTGTCCGGCGGCTTAAACCGGGCAGCCCACAATGAATTACTAACGGAACCCGGCACCTGGAGCCTTCACAGTGCGTTCGTCACTCGGGGCATTTGGTTAGCCCAGCTGCTGCCGTCGGTGTTCCCTCTCGTGAGCTCTCTCGCGAGAGTGCAGGGCCGTTGCCAGGCAACCCGCCGGCGTGTGGAGCCTGGAGTCCCGTTACTTAGGGTCAAGTATCCAGCCCCTTCCAGCGCAGGTCCGCTTCACGCCCTCCTCGGTACGCTGCTGGCTCGTTCACCTCCGAGTTCCCAACGGACCAAGAGCTGTGTGGAAACCTTTGAACAGAGGAGCAGGAGGTATAGTAAGCCGAAGGAGAAGAAAAGGAGGGTAATGGCTACATAGCACTGGGTCTCCTCACTAGGTATAACTGGGGGTTGCAGCAAAGGGCTGGGTGGGGAGGGAGCTCACATCCCTCTGCTCACAGCCGCATCTGCATCCGGTCACGCCCCCGGGGTCATACTATTTTAATTATAAGGGGTTCCATAGTATTGTTTTAATGGTGGTGGTGTCGGCACACTATGAATTTCTATATGTGGATGTGGGGAAGAATGGCCGGATGTCGGATGGAGGAGTATTTGCCCAGACGGAGTTCTGCCAGCGTCTCCAGAGTGGTGGCCTGGGATTGCCACCTGATGCGGATAACATGGAAGGACTCCCCTTTGTTTTCATTGCCAATGAAGCCTTCACTCTGAGCAAGCACCTCATGAGGCCATTCCCCGAAAGAACCCTCACCCCGGAGAGGAGGGTTTTTAATTTCCGGATGGCCAGAGCTAGAAGAGTTGTTGAGAATGCGTTTGGGATTCTGGCCAGCCGGTTCTGCCTGTTTCAAACCTCCATTAATTTGGTGGAATACAAAAGGCCAGTTGGGCCTGAGGCCGGACTTATTAGCAGTGACAATCTTACGGGCCTGGATACTGTCCGTACTGGCTTGGCCCCCCAAAGTGCCCGTCAAGTTAGGCAGCAATATGTTAATTATTTTATGGGTAGGGGGGCCATTGCAATGGGCCAGGATATCTAAAGAATCAAAATAAAAAAAATCTTGATGAAATCTTGAATTATATTTATTGCTTGCCTTTCTTTTGGGCTTTCTCCTAGGTTATGGTCGAGCAGTTGTAGTGCCAACTGTATTTTCCTTGTAAATCTCTAAATAAGCTCCATTGTCACTGTAAACAACTTTTTTAAATTTAAACAAACTGATACTGAGCATTGAAATAACAAACCACACATTTATGTAATTCCTAAACAGAGGTTTTTAATCTTTGGTATACATTCACTTATGCATTTAGTATAAAATGTTCCTAGCCAAAAATATCTCGATATATTTATAAATTTAGAATAATATAATTATTTAGATTTTTAGATAATATAAAATATAATTTTTTTGGCATTTTGATTTTAACAAACAGGCCTTTTTTTGGGTTTTTTTTTTTTTTTTTTTTTTTACCAAAACAGGCCTCATTTTTCAAAATTTTTTTGGTGTTTGTTTGAAAAACAGGCTTTTTTTGGGGGCTTTTTTAAAAACAGCCTTTTTTTATATTGGTTTTTGAAAAGACGTTTTGTTTTTTTAAAAAACCTTTTTTTTTGTGTGTTTTTTTAAAAACAGTTTTTTTTATTTTTTGGGGTTTTTTTAAAAACAGTTTTCTATTTTTTTGGGTTTTTTAAAAAACAGGCCTCCTTATTTTCAAAAATGTGGTTTGTTGATGTTGTTAAAATAATAAAGAGAAGGCCCAGAATGGGGTCAGCAAACCAGGAAACGAAGGACATGATCGATGTTTTTGGGTTTCAAAAAGGGCATTTAGATTCGACCCAAAACATCAATCATGTCCTTCATTTCCTGCTGCATACGATCCAGCCGATTACGCATTTGATCTATCTCCCCATTCCAGGCCATTATTTGAGCAATTAGCCGTTGGGCACTGTCTGTGGTGAAATAGTCACTTGGACCTAAAATGGAATGAAAAAAAAAGATGTGTTTAGAAATATGCACACATACATAGTTTACCTTACCATAAAGCTGGTGTCTCAGACACTGACCTGGTGGGGTGCCCATGTCGCATACTTCATGAACATCCTCGGGGGTGGCGCTGTTGCTTGAGTCAAGCACAATCAGATCACCTAAAATAGAGTAGAAAAATTACATAAAATAAAAGGCAGCCATGCATAGATTACCGTAAGCTTGTGTCAGACACTCACCTGGTGGGGTGCCCATGTCGCCCACCTCTCCTTCCTCCACATCCTCAGTGGGGCTTGGGCTGATTTCCCAAGTATGTTCTTTTGGTTGGGGGGGACTGGGTTCTTCTTGGCTGAGTGATTTTTCCATATGTGAAGCAAAAAATTAATATACTTAGCACACAGATATTTTAGTACATAGTAATCTTCAAACATTTGTAGTGAAGTGGTGTACAAACTGTCTGTTTGTGTAGAGTTCCTAGTTGACTTGAAGATTTTATTTTCTAAAGACATATCGAGATAGATAGATATCTCGATATCTAGATATCAATATCTAAATATAGCTTAAAATCTCTCTCTCTCTCTATATATATCTATAAATAAATATAAATCTAAATATCAAACTAAATATAAATATAAAAATATATATAAATTTAAATATTCAAAAAACATTACACATATATATATATATATATATATATATATATATATATATATATATATATATATATATATATAAATACATATAAATAGATATGAATAGATATAAATAGATAGATATATATATATATATATATATATATATATATATATAAATATATATATAAATATACATATATCTATAGATATGTAACAAGGTTTATTAAAAGATTGTTTCAAACGATGCAAAAATCGTATAGGAAAGAAAAGCACATGGAGCAGTATATGAGGTAATCAACACAAGATGAAAACATGACAAGTACTTACTTTTTTTCAGCACTTTACGGATCCGTCTGTACTGATCCGGCTCCCGGAGTTTGAGGTCGGACCATCTTTTTTGAATTTGATCCTTCGAGCACTGTACCCCAAAATAAGCCTGTAAGGTCTTCACCACCTTCGCCATTATTTTGGCTTTGCGCAAATTTGGCCGGGCGTACGGCCCATACTTCACATCATAGTCCTTTTTTTAAGAATGGCCACCATTTCCACCATCTCTTTTTTTTTTTTTTTTAATTATTTTTATTGTGTTTTCAATGTAGGTACAAAACAGAACAGAGCCTATTGGGCATACCCAGGCTCGGTCAACAAAACATAGAAAAACAAAACAAGAGAAAGAAGAAGAAAAAAAAAAAAAAAAAACACATAGAACCGTCTATATGTTCCTAACTAAACCATTGTACGCTCAAACCACTTTTGCAGGCTATTCAAATCAGTCCTCCAATTCCATGTGTACGCTGCAGTACCCATTTTGTTCATTAATGGAATGAGATGTGCAAGGTAGTACTATAATCATATTCATAATCATATTCCCCCCCTTCCCATGCCTATCGACTGAAAAGACCAGGGACAATTATAAGATCAGGAACGCCATTTGAGCCATGCCCAGTTACTTAAAGAGCGAACTAATCATCAATCGAGTCCGCATTAGTAGATAGGGATTTCGTCCAAATGTCCCATATTTTGTGGAATTTGTTTTCACAACCACGTGACAAGTAAGTAGCTTTGTACAGTGGTAGGGCTGCATTCACCAACCTCTTCCAGAAATTTATTGAGGGTGCAGACGAGGCTCTCCATCTGAGTGCTATAGATTTACGGGCATAGTAAAGTAGTAGTCCTAACAGGGTTCTGATTGCCCGGCGTGGGGCCAGTGGTTTAACGAGTCCCAGCAGACATACCTCTACAGACAATGGCACAGGAACAGTGGTGACAGTCAAAATAAATTTGGTTACTTCGACCCAAAAAATTGCAATCTGAGGACAATTCCAAAAAATATGGATAAAGTCCGCTGAGACTGAGTCACACCTCCAACAAGAGGCGGAGATAGATGGATAGATTCCATGTAAGCGCTTGGGCGTGTAATACACCTTATGTATTATTTTAAATTGGACCAATTTATCTCTGGCTGATACTAGCTGTGAGAAGGGGTATTCCCACATTTCTTCCCAATCTTCTGTATCCAATGCCGGAAAATCTACCCCCCACTCTGCCTTAAGGTTTTCTAGTCCCGTGTGTACGTTAGGAAGTAATGCCCTATATATGGAAGATAAGGGTTTAGACAGAGCCTCATCTCTGAGCAGAGTCTCTAGATTCGAGGTCTAAAAGGCCACGGAGGCCCCTGCAAACTGAGTGTTGAAAGCGTGTCTAAGCTGCAGAAATCTAAACAGGTGGGAGTTAGGTAAATTATATTGTTCTTTCAACCTATCAAAAGTCTGTATTTTGCCTTCAAGACAAATTTGATTTATGTATTAAATGCCCTTGCTTGCCCATACCCCAGGGTCGGGAATGGACCTGAATTCTGGTAATTGCGGATTGAACCAAAGGGGGCAATAAGGGGAAATGTGTCCAGAAGGGATGGGGCGTATTAAATTTGCCACTGTCCACGCCCGTATTACCGCTCTCATTGCTGATGTAAGAGGGAAGGGAGCTCTAGAGCCCCGGTAAAGTAGATTCCTTAGCGCCTCATAAGACCCCAAACGTGCTGCTTTCCACCATCTCTTTAAAGGACATATTGGAGGCCTTAAATCTAGGCCTCACAGATCTTGACGTTCCGGCCTCCGGGCTTTCTTCGCTACCTGACGTAGTACACACCTGATGTGTCTCCGCCATTATTCACCCCACTACGCGCCGTAAAAAAAAAATGGGCGGAGAATATTAGTTAAAATCGAACGTCAAGGGCGGGCGACGCAGGCGGAGTTTCACACATGCATAGTGTATAAAGAGGGCTCTTGCGCACGTGTCGTACGTACGTACGTTCTGTGCGTAGAGTCAAGGGCGGGTTATATGCGTAAAAAAAGAAAGAACGTCAGGGGCGGGCCAAGTAGGCATAGTATTACGCTTGTGCAGTGTATAAAGCGCTGTTATGTATTGTGTCGTACGTACGTTCTGTGCGTAGGTAATAGTGGACCGGGACACTACTAAATGAAGGTAATTTTAAATGTATACATTTGGTCAAGACTTTGTAGCAAGCGGCCTATATGGCTTGACAGATTGATGAGGCCTACATAGGGATAAGATGATGAGGGTTTAGCAGTAACCTAATAAATGTTTTTTGTCTTGTGACTTTCTCTTTTACAGACATTATGAATCCCCTATTTAAGGATCCAGATTTAATTAAAGCTTTTATTTCAAAATATAGAGAGATGAGGAATTTGTGGGAGGTGAAAAACCCTCAGTATTATTTAAAGCATGTGAGGAAGTCAACGCTGGAGAGACTTCTGTCCTTTGTCCAGGCGACCATCCCGGAAGCAACAATGGAGACATTGTTAAAGAAAATTGGGGTCTTGAGGAACATGTATAAAAGGGAGCATAACAAGTAGGGATGAGCCGAACACCCCCCGGTTCGGTTCGCACCAGAACCCGCGAACGGACCGCAAGTTCGCACGAACGTTAGAACCCCATTGACGTCTATGGGACTCGAACGTTCGAAATCAAAAGTGCTCATTTTAAAGGCTAATTTGCATGGTATTGTCCTAAAAAGGGTTTGGGGACCCGGGTCCTACCCCAGGGGACATGTATCAATGCAAAAAAAACTTTTAAAAACGGCCGTTTTTTCGGGAGCAGTGATTTTAATGATGCTTAAAGTAAAAAAAAAAAAGTGAAATATTCCTTTAAATATCGTACCTGGGGGGTGTCTATAGTATGCCTGTAAAGTGACGCGTGTTTCCCATGTTTAGAACAGTCCCTGCACCAAATGTCATTTTTAAAGGAAAAAATCTCATTTAAAACTGCTTGCGGGTTTAATGTCATGTCGGGTCATGGCAATATGGATGAAAATCAGTGAGACAAACGGCATGGGTACCCCCCAGTCCATTACCAGGCCCTTTGGGTCTTGTATGGATATTAAGGGGAACCCCGCACCCAAATTAAAATAAGGAAAGGTCCCTATATACTCTGAACAGCAGTATACAGGCGGTGCAAACAAGACAGGGACTGTAGGTTTGTTGTTAAGTAGAATCTGTTTGTAATTTTGAACATTTTTAATGTGTTTAGCTCCAGCCAAAAAATCTTTTCTAAGCTTTTTGGAAAACATAGGGAAGGGTTATCACCCCTGTGACATTTGTTTTGCGTCTTTCCTCCTCTTCAGAAGATTTCACCTCACTTTTTTGTCCCAATGAAAAATGTTTTTTGAAAATTTGGGTTTTTTTGTGGAACAAGGATTGGAAAGCATCAGTGGAAAGGAAAAATTGTTTTCCCATATTAACTCTTACAGGAGAGAATTTCCCTTCCTTAGGGGTAGATTTCATCTCACTTCCTGTTGTCTCCTTCCGTTTGCAAGTAGGAGTCGTTTGTAAGTTAGATGTTTGAAAGTAGGGTCCTGCCCTATATACTCAGCAGAAATTTGGGCCTTAGGTGTTGCTGTGGCCAAAACACTGTAAGCCCTCACAGGGCCCTGCTGTGAAATATTAGATCAAGAATTGTAATTACATGCCCCTGTTGAACAGGAGCTGAAAAATTAGGCCTTAGGCACTGGTGCTGGTGCCACAACACTGCAACCCCTCACAGACACTCTAGTTGAAACGCAGGAACAAGCCCTGCTGCAAAGTATTGCATCAAAAATTGTAATTACACGCCCCTGTTAGACAGGGGCTGAAAAATTGGGTCTTAGGCACTGGTGCTGGTGCCACAACACTGCAACCCCTCACAGACACTCTAGTTGAAACGCAGGAACAAGCCCTGCTGCAAAGTATTGCATCAAAAATTGTAATTACACGCCCCTGTTAGACAGGGGCAGAAAAATTGGGTCTTAGGCACTGGTGCTGGTGCCACAACACTGCAACCCCTCACAGACACTCTAGTTGGAATGCAGGAACAAGCCCTGCTGCAAAGTATTGCATCAAAAATTGTAATTACACGCCCCTGTTAGACAGGGGCAGAAAAATTGGGTCTTAGGCACTGGTGCTGGTGCCACAACACTGCAACCCCTCACAGACACTCTAGTTGGAATGCAGGAACAAGCCCTGCTGCAAAGTATTGCATCAAAAATTGTAATTACACGCCCCTGTTAGACAGGGGCAGAAAAATTGGGTCTTAGGCACTGGTGCTGGTGCCACAACACTGCAACCCCTCACAGACACTCTAGTTGGAATGCAGGAACGAGCCCTGCTGCAAAGTATTACATCAAAAATTGTAATTACACGCCCCTGTTAAACAGGGGCTGAAAAATTGTGCCTTAGGCACTGGTGGTGGCGCCCAGAACCAAAAATGTTCTTACAAGCTATCAGCGTGATGATTGAGGAGGAAGAGGATAATTACTCAGGGATAGTCACTCAGCATCAGCATAGGCAGTCTTTGAAGGGATCTGAGATTTCAAAAAAAATTATTCGGTTACATCTGCATCAGGTGCTTGGTAGCTGGTGGTGATCCAAGACTGATTCATTTTTATGAAGGTCAGCCGATCGACCGAGTCGGTGGACAGACGCACCCTGTGATCGGTTACCACGCCTCCAGCAGCACTGAATGTGCGTTCCGAAAGAACGCTGGATGCAGGACAGGCCAGTAGCTCAATTGCATACTGTGCAAGCTCTGGCCAGTGATCCATCCTCAAGACCCAGTAACCCAGAGGATTTTCGGTGGGAAAGGTGTCCAAGTCTGATCTTGCCCCTAGGTATTCCTGCACCATGTAAAACAGACGCTGGCGATGGTTGCTGGAACCGATCATACCTTGGGGCTGCGGACCAAAAAATTGTCTGAACGCATCGGTCAGACGGCCACCTTCTCCACCGCTCCTTCTTTGACTGACCGAAGCCTCAGCAACACGTTGTCCAGAAACAGGAGTTTGTAACCTCCCAGTCTCTGGGAACGCGTTGCACAGACCTTTCTGCAAGGCCTCCCGAAGATGTTTCATCCTCTGCTCCCTCTGCGATGGCAAGATAAGGTCCGCAACCTTACCCTTGTAACGTGGATCAAGGAGGGTTGCCAGCCAGTATTGGTCCTTCTCCTTGATACCACGAATACGAGGATCCTTACGCAGGCTTTGCAGGATCAGGGAGGCCATGCAGCGTAGGTTTGCTGAGGCATTCGGTCCGGAGTCCTCTGGGTCACTAAGGACAACAACGTCCGCAGCCACCTCCTCCCAGCCACGTACAAGTCCATGTGTTCCTTGGGACTGATCCCTTAAAGACTGCTGATGCTGAGTGCCAGGCTCCACCTCCATACTGACACAATCTTCCTCCTCCTCCTCCTCCTCCTCCTCGTCCTCTTCCTGTGTGATCGGCGGGCACGCAGGAACACTGTCTGGATAAAGGGGGCCTTGAGAGCTAAGGAAGTCCTCCTCTTCCTGCCTCTGTTCTGCCTCAAGTGCCCTGTCCATTATCCCACGCAGCGTGTGCTCCAACAGGTGGACAAGGGGGACAGTGTCACTGATGCATGCACTGTCAGTGCTCACCATCCTCGTGGCCTCCTCGAATGGTGACAGGACAGTGCATGCATCCCTGATCATGGCCCACTGGCGTGGGGAAAAAAAACCAAGGTCCCCTGACCCTGTCCTGGTGCCATAGTCGCACAGGTACTCATTGATGGCCCTCTGCTGCGTGTGCAGCCGCTGCAGCATGGCCAACGTCGAGTTCCACCTGGTGGGCATGTCACAGATTAGGCGGTTCTTGGGCAGGTTAAACTCCTTTTGGAGGTCCGTCAGCCGAGCACTGGCATTATATGACCGGCGGAAATGCACACAGACTTTCCTGGCCTGCCTCAGGACATCCTGTAAGCCCGGGTACCTGCCCAAGAACCGCTGCACCACCAAGTTAAGGACGTGAGCCAAACAGGGCACATGGGTCAGTTGTCCCTGTCGGAGGGCAGAGAGGAGGTTGGTGCCATTGTCGCAAACCACCATTCCTGCCTTAAGTTGGCGTGGCGTCAACCACCTCTGAACCTGCCCCTGCAGAGCTGACAGAACCTCTGCCCCAGTGTGGCTCCTGTCCCCCAAGCACACCAGCTCAAGCACCGCATGGCATCTTTTGGCCTGCGTACTTGCGTAGCCCCTTGAACGCCTACGGAGCACCGCTGGTTCCGAGGAAGAGGCCATGGAGGAAGAAGAAGAGGAGGGGGTGGAGGAGAGAGGTGTGTCACAATCAGCATTTTGGAGGCGTGGTGGCGGAACAACCTCCAACACTACTGCACCTTGTCCTGCATCCTTCCCAGCTGCCAGCAGAGTCACCCAATGCGCCGTGAAACTTAAGTAACGTCCCTGTCCATGCCTGCTGGACCATGAGTCAGCGGTAATATGCACCTTACCGCTGACCGCCCTGTCCAGCGAGGCATGGACATTGCCTTCCACATGCCGGTAGAGAGCCGGAATCGCCTTCCGTGAGAAAAAGTGGCGTTTGGGTACCTGCCACTGAGGAACCGCACATTCCACAAACTCACGGAAGGGGGCAGAGTCTACCAACTGAAAAGGCAGCAGTTGAAGTGCTAGCAATTTTGCCAAGCTAGCATTCAACCGCTGGGCATGTGGATGGCTGGGAGCAAACTTCTTTCGGCGGTGCAGCAGCTGGGGCAGGGAAATTTGCCTGGTACAATCTGACGTCGGTGTACCAAAAGCAGATTGCCCATAAGTACTTGGCTGTGACACACCTAATTCTACACCTTCATTCCTCTCACTGCAGGTCGCAGAGAGGACTGAAGGTCTAGTGGGGTTGGAAATCTCAGCTGATGAGGAGCAAGGAGAGATCGTCTTTGTTCTTTGGTGTGGGTCTTTTAGATACGCTTGCCAACGAACTGCATGGCAGGTCAACATATGTCTGGTCAAGCATGTGGTACCCAAGCGGGAGATGTTTTGGCCACGCGAGATACGCTTGAGACATATATTGCAAATAGCAGCGGTGCGATCTGATGCACTCGTCTCAAAAAAGGCCCACACCAAAGAACTTTTTGAATAACGCGCAGAGACTGCAGCGCCCTGCACATGTGGAGCTTTGGGGTGTGATGCAGTCAATGTGCTGCCCTTAGGCTGGCCCCTGGAGGGCATCCTGCCTAGTTGGTGATGTGCCACCTCCTCCTCCTCCTCCTCCTCCTCCTCCTCCTCCTCCTCTCTCCTATCAGGCACCCACGTTGAGTCAGTGACCTCATCATCCCCTCCCTCCTCATCACTGGAGCAAACCTGGCAGTATGCTGCAGCAGGGGGAGCATGACTGCCAGATTGCTGTCCTTCTTGGGCACCCCCTCTGTCCGTGCTCATGTTACTGCCTTCATTGAGCTCAGTATCATCATCAGAGCCTTCCAAACGCTGGGCATCCTCCTGGAGCATGTACCCAACACTGTGGTCAAACAGTTCGAGGGAATCCTCAGGAGGACATGGTGGGGCTAGGGAAGGAGTCACTGATGACATTGAGCTGAGGGAAGAGGCCGCTGCTTTGCCAGACAAAGCACCCTGGGCATGGGTGAGAGAGGATGAGGAGGATGAGGACGGCTTGGTCATCCACTCGACCAAGTCTTCCGCATGTTGCGGCTCAACACGGCCAGCTGCCGAAAAAAAGGCCAAGCGTGTCCCATGGCCACGTGCTGATGAGGATGCACCGTCTCCACGACCAGCACTAGACACAGAGCCTGCTTGCCCTCTCTTATTGGCTTGTGACTGTCTGCCTCTCCTTCTTGGCCTTCCAGACATACTAATGGCCTGTAGCTGCACTAAGCTGGGATAGAACACCTGTAATTTTCTTCAGGTAGCTTTATATACTGTAACCAGACAAGCCTGCCTGTCAGTAGGAAGATAACAGGAACGGATCTAGCTGAACACTGTGAGCAGGACGTACTGCACTAAATGTATATAGCAGGAACGGATCTAGCTGAACACTGTGAGCAGCACGCACTGCACTGAATGTAAATAGCAGGAACGGATCTAGCTGAACACTGTGAGCAGGACGCACTGTACTGAATGTAAATAGCAGGAACGGATCTAGCTGAACACTGTGAGCAGGACACACTGCACTGAATGTAAATAACAGGAACGGATCTAGCTGAACACTGTGAGCAGGACACACTGTACTAAATGTAAATAGTCTAGCTGCCTGACCGTGGTACTAATAGGATCAAAAAGAACACCTGTAATTTTCTTTAGGTAGCTTTATATACTGTAACCAGACAAGCCTGCCTGTCAGTAGAAAGATAACAGGAACGGATCTAGCTGAACACTGTGAGCAGGACGCACTGCACTGAATGTAAATAGCAGGAACGGATCTAGCTGAACACTGTGAGCAGCACGCACTGCACTGAATGTAAATAGCAGGAACGGATCTAGCTGAACACTGTGAGCAGGACGCACTGCACTGAATGTAAATAGCAGGAACGGATCTAGCTGAACACTGTGAGCAGGACGCACTGCACTGAATGTAAATAACAGGAACGGATCTAGCTGAACACTGTGAGCAGGACACACTGTACTAAATGTAAATAGTCTAGCTGCCTGACCGTGGTACTAATAGGATCAAAAAGAACACCTGTAATTTTCTTCAGGTAGCTTTATATACTGTAACCAGACAAGCCTGCCTGTCAGTAGGAAGATAACAGGAACGGATCTAGCTGAACACTGTGAGCAGGACGCACTGCACTGAATGTAAATAGCAGGAACGGATCTAGCTGAACACTGTGAGCAGCACGCACTGCACTGAATGTAAATAGCAGGAACGGATCTAGCTGAACACTGTGAGCAGGACGCACTGCACTGAATGTAAATAGCAGGAACGGATCTAGCTGAACACTGTGAGCAGGACGCACTGCACTGAATGTAAATAACAGGAACGGATCTAGCTGAACACTGTGAGCAGGACACACTGTACTAAATGTAAATAGTCTAGCTGCCTGACCGTGGTACTAATAGGATCAAAAAGAACACCTGTAATTTTCTTCAGGTAGCTTTATATACTGTAACCAGACAAGCCTGCCTGTCAGTAGGAAGATAACAGGAACGGATCTAGCTGAACACTGTGAGCAGGACGTACTGCACTAAATGTATATAGCAGGAACGGATCTAGCTGAACACTGTGAGCAGCACGCACTGCACTGAATGTAAATAGCAGGAACGGATCTAGCTGAACACTGTGAGCAGGACGCACTGCACTGAATGTAAATAGCAGGAACGGATCTAGCTGAACACTGTGAGCAGGACGCACTGCACTGAATGTAAATAGCAGGAACGGATCTAGCTGAACACTGTGAGCAGCACGCACTGCACTGAATGTAAATAGCAGGAACGGATCTAGCTGAACACTGTGAGCAGCACGCACTGCACTGAATGTAAATAGCAGGAACGGATCTAGCTGAACACTGTGAGCAGGAAGCACTGTACTGAATGTAAATAGCAGGAACGGATCTAGCTGAACACTGTGAGCAGGACACACTGCACTGAATGTAAATAGTCTAGATAGAAGATAACAGGAACGGATCTAGCTAAACTGAATACAGTGTATATATATATATATGCAACACCTGGGATGCATATATATACACAATACACTGTAAGTGCAGCTAACTGACTGACTGTTCTGCCTAATCTATCTAACTCAAATCAAACACTGTCTCTCTGTCTATCTCTTTCAACGCCGGAACACACACTACACAGGGCCGCCGTGCAGGCGGCCTTATATAGTGTGGGGCGTGTACTAAATCCCCTGAGCCATAATTGGCCAAAGCCTCCTTGGCTTTGGCCAATTACGGCTCTCTGTTCAGGCGGCGCTGTGATTGGCCAAGCATGCGGGTCATAGTGCATGCTTGGCCAATCATCAGCCAGCAATGCACTGCGATGCCGCAGTGAATTATGGGCCGTGACGCGCCACACGAATTTGGCGCGAACGGCCCATATCGTTCGCAATTCGACGGACGGTCGAACAGCCGATGTTCGAGTCGAACATGGGTTCGACTCGAACACGAAGCTCATCCCTAATAACAAGATCCAGGAATCAATGAGATCAGGAGAATCAGCAGATGATGTTTATGTACCCAGGCTGTGGTACTACAATCAACTCCGTTTTCTTGATGACCAGACTGAAGCCAGGGCATCACTTTCAACCCTTCCCTCCACCCTTCCCTCCACTCTTCCCTCCACCCTTCCATGCACCCTTCTCTCCACCCCAGCAGAGGCTGATGAGGAGCAAGCTGGGTCTTCCATCCTGGATGAACCGGATATGACCATCTGGAGTCAGGTAAATTATTTTAACAAATATTTACTGTCCTAATATTAATGATGTTAACTGGATGTTATAATTGATTCAAATAATTTTGCCCTCAAAATTGTGTATACATATCAATTGACAGTAGTGGGTAAATATGTTTTGCACCTGCTTCAAAAAATTAGGGTGTCTGATTAGACTCTTTTATTGAAGAGATGTATTCACATTGAATTTGCTAGTCATGAGAAGCAAATTGTGTGTCATTGATGAACGCAAAAATATATACTAAAACTATGTCCTTTTTTTATACACAGGATGAGTCCATCCAGGAGGAATGTGGGGAAAGTGGCAGGCAGGAGGAGACCGGGCCCATGGACAGCCTGGAGGAGGCCGGATTCACCATCATCCTGGAGGAGGCTGGGCCCAGTGTCAGGCAGGAGGTGGCTGGGCCCAGTGAGGTGGCTGGGCCCAGTAGGAGCCTGACCGAATCCCAAGTGCCTCCCCTCCGCCTTCCAAAAAAAAGGGCCAGGAAGGGGACGGTCACACAGGAGGCATCCCTGCGCCTCATGCAAGAGGCCATCCGTTTTTTAAGGAGCCCCCCCGAAGCGGAAGAGTCCTATGGCTGCTAATTAGCCAGCAGGCTCCTTCAAATGGATTGGGAGCAGCACCTCATTTGCGAGCGACTATTTGGGGAAACAATCCAGAAGGGGCTGCAGGGAACGCTAACAAGAAACACCCAACTACATGAGGCAGCCCCCTCCTCCTCCTCCTCCCCCTCCCCCTCCTGCCACAACTGAAACACCAGAGCCACAGCCTCAAAAGAAGGCTACAGGGAAGGCTGCAGGGAAGGCTGCAGGGCAGCGTGGAGGAAAGGCTGCAGGGAAGAGAAGAAAGTGATGACCTGGGTTCAGTCTGGTCTGACAGAAGACACAGGCTGTTGTAGTACCACAGTCTGGGGACATCTATATCATCTGCTGCTGCTCTTGATCTCTGGGTTTCCTGGACCAGATTGTGCTCCCTCTTATATGGACTCCTCAAGATCCCAATTTTCTTGTCCACAGACTTTTTCCTGCGTTGACTTCCTCTTTATTTTATTTAGACCATGAATAAATTGATATTTTTTGAGTTTATGAAAAGACTTTATGTGTTTTATTTTAAATCATTGATTTTAGACACAATGTCAAATTAACAAGGGACAACAATCTCATTGAGTTTGCAAAAACACACCAATGTTAATAATGTTCTAGTGGTAACTTTAAAAAAAAAAAAAAAAATGATACATAACGAAAAACGGTTCTTTGGGTTAACTTTATATACAAAAAAGAAAAAATCACTATAAAAAAAAAAGGGGTTCTTTGTGGTAACTTTACAAACACCAAAAATTTTTTTTTAAAAAAAGGGTTCTTTGTGGTAACTTTACAAACACCAAAAAAAAAAAAAGGGTTCTTTGTGGTAACTTTACAAACACCAAAAAAAAGGGTTCTTTGTGGTAACTTTACAAACACCAAAACAAAAAAAAACATACAGAAACATAAAAGAAGTTTGACAACAATCATGAAATAAACATCTGGATAAAATTTACAATAAAAGATGACTCCACCAAAAAAAAACAAGTGTAAAAATTATTATTAGTATGGAAACATTGTTTTTAAAAAGCATACTATAGCATTCATGAGATCAAAGAGAAAAAGAATCCAGAAATCAGTTTGGGAGAACTCTGTTTGAATATGAACAGCAAAACATTCTTCGTTCTTTATAGCATTCGTAAAGAAGACATTAAAATGCGCTGCATTCAACGATCACAGATTTTGCAGCGTGAGGAATGTGCTACCTACAATACGAACACTAGTTTTACCAGACCGAGTGCTTCCGTTTAGTTTTTGCTTATGAGCATGCGTCGTTTTTTTGTCCGTCGGACTAGCATACAGACGAGCGGATTTCGGGGCCCATCGTAGTTACGACGTAAAGATTTGAAGCATGTTTCAAATCTAAAGTCCGTCGGATTTGAGGCTGAAAAAGTCCGCTGAAAGTCCGGGGAAGCCCACACAGGATCCTATTGTCAGCCAGCTTTAGTCCGTTGGCGTCCGTCGGACTTTTGTAGACGGAAAGTCTGACCGTGTGTACGCGGCATAACCCTTTGGATTTCCATGGGCGAACTTTTGCTTTTAAAGGGGAACTCCACACTCCACTACATTCTCCAAAGTCTGTGAGCTGCCTTCACCAATCCAAACCACATCCTTTTTCAAAGCATAAAACAATGCCAGCTAGTAAAGGGGCAAGGAAAGCAATCGCCCAACCCCCTCCTGAACCATACAAGGCCACATGCACTCAACATAGGTGGCTGCCTTTGAGGCATGTTGGGCTTAGCCTAATACCAACCACAAAGCACCATGTACCCGCTAGTTTAAAGTGGCTTTCCACATTGCGTAAAGTTCCCTGTCTGCAGCCTCCCACAACCCCAGCCTAGGGTTATGTGGAAGAGTCCCTTGTTCCCCTGAATATGGGAACAAGTCGGTTGACTTTTGGGGTGCCCAAGCCCCTCCTGCCCCCAAGCATACAGCCCCCTTCATGGGCTGGCTTGCTGTGTGTTTGGCTAGGGGTTTGTTAGTGTGTGGGAGGGGCACAATATATTTTTAGTTTCGGGTGGTATTTTTCATGTGGGGGGTTCTCATTTTAAGCCTTAACATACCCAAATGGCATTTTGTGTATTGGGGGAAGGCTATTATTTGTTTTGGGTTAAAATCTTGCAGCTGCAATGTAGATTTTTTAACTTTTCTCTAAAGTCGTACATCTTTGAAGCAACATTTTGGATACATGCTACAGATGCATCACTTTACAGGCAGAGTAAGCTGCCCAAGTTACTAGCTTTTAAGCAATTTTGCATTTTTAAAGGCACTTCTCCTTGTTTCATTTTTGGGGTTGTCAAAATTGGTGACATTGATTTATGTCCCTCAGGGTGAGACCTGGGCCCCCATACCCATTTTAAGGCCAATAACTAGAATATAAGCCAGCCAAGTGGGGACTCGCAAAATTCACAAGTTAGTTCCCATAGACTTCAATGGTATTTGTTGTATAACTTTTGCCCATGTTAGGCTCTTTGTTTGCCCCCCTGGACCGGGGGGGGGGTTGTCCCATCTGTAATTTTGTAGCATGCTGGATGATGTGCTTAATTTTGGAAAGGGGGTGGCTTATTTGTGCTAGCTGCATTTGGGTTGTTTTGAGCATGCTCAGGGACTTTGTTTTTTTCCTGTGGCTTTTGGTGTGTGAAATGTTTTTGCCTTTTGTTTTTTTGGGGGGGGGGATATTTTGACTGAAATATTTTTGATGTTGTCAATGTTCGTAGGTTGTTAGTTTCACTTTAATTTAATTGTCTGTGCTGCATTATTTTGCAAAGTCTTTCTCAAGCTGTTATGACTACTAAATGTTTAAATCCTTAAGAGAATGTCTGTTTGTGGGCACAGACCTTTTAACTCCTGTTAATTTCCTCTGCAAAATAGTCAGACCTCAAAACCATATTCTGTTAGTGTCTCAAATTGTGCGTATGATGCCATAGATAGGCACCAGGAAAGGAAAATTACAGAGAGGTAAGTATTCAATTCTCTATTTTAGTGCAGTGGTTCTCAGCCTCAGTCCTCAAGTACCCCCGACAGGACATGACATGTTTTGGGAATTTATTTTAGCTAAATAGCTGTCCAAAATACCAAGCTATTGACTCTGATTTAAAGCACCTGTGCAAGATGAAGGAAAACCTGCAAACATGGCCTGTTGGGGGTACTTGAGGACAGGGTTGAGAAGCACTGATTTAGAGCACTGAGCTAAAATCTAGCTCAAGACAATCCTTTTCTACTATTCAATAATTTGGGGTGTACAGAGCAAAATGCTAGAGTCCAATTTACCTAATAGGGAAACTATTTAGATTGACCTGTGTTTCCACAAGGAAAGACATTGGTAGGGTTTTACCCTCACTTCCTGTTTGGCTATGTGACAGGAAGTGAATACATTTGAAGGAGAAAATGGCAAAATTTGGGAGGTGTCTTCACCCTATCAGGGGTGCAGACATCCCCACAAACTGACAAGACTTCTAATCCATCTCCCCTCTATCCCCAAGCAAAAATTATAAAGGATTTCATTTAGTTGAACTTTGCAAAGATACATTCCTGAGTTCAACTGTGATGCATGTCAATGGCCCATTTAGACCTTGTTTAATAGAAAACACCAGTTGCCTTTCACTGGAAACATTTGTTAGTCCAGTCCTGGAAATCTGCATCTGCTTTACTATTAATTTCCCTAAAAATTCCTGCAGCTAGATGTGCCAAATGCATCTAGATGTGTGACCGCTGTGTATGTGAGATGCGCAAGTGCTGTGTGCGGAGGTATGTACCCATGGTGCATATCTGGTTCCCGGAAGCCGTGGACAGCACACAGGAATGACATCATGCCCCTACAGGAAGTTGCTTGCACTGCTGCTAATTTCTTCCCACCACAATGCCCTGTTCACTGTTCTCTGAGGAAGAGATGATCCTTATTTGCAAATTAAGATAATTTTTTCTTTATTTTTACATGGGGTGGTGTTTGTGTGGGTCATGTGTGTATATCTAAATGATTTGGCCTCAAAACACACACCTACTTTCTGTGTACAGATGCACTTCCGGGCCAATGTATATTGCTTCCTGCTTCAGTGTGTGTGTATATATATATATATATATATATATATATATATATATATATATATATATATATATATATATATATATAGATATATAGATAGATAGATAGATATAGATATATAGATATAGATATATCTATAGATGTAGGTTCTTGTGTCCACCAGCAGAGAGAAGTTGGGTAGATGCCACACTCCCAATTCTGGAGGCATAGTAATGGTCTAGCACAGGGGTCTTCAAACTACGGCCCTCTGCTTGTCCAGGAACTACAATTCCCATCATTCCCATCATGCCTACACATTTTTTTCTGGCATTTTATATTTATTTCAGGTATTTTTGATGCAAGATGGCGCTGTTTTTACCTCTATCAATGGTTAGGCTAAATTGGGTGTAGTGAGACAATTTCCCCACTAGATTTCATTAGCTTTTATACAACAACATTTATTTATATGTTTTCTGTTTTTAATTTCATTGCATTGTTTATTTTTTTTCTAGTCTTGTTTCCTTTTTTTGGCTTTTTATTTTAGTGACATTTTGTGATTATAAATGTTTTATAATGAATTGCGGTTTACACTAATATTTTGCACCATTTTTTAAACTAATCTGTGAGATGTAATGTTCGTCTTTGAACACTGGGGGCTGTTTTTGGTAATTCCACCAGTGGCTGTGAGGACGCGAGAGTCCAGGGATACTATTTATTATTATTATTAGTTCAGGTACTTATATAAGGTCCAGACGAAGCTACGAGATTCACTTGTTGAAACGCATTGACGTCATCAGCGTCACGTGACGCCTTTCCTTTCCATCATGTCCCGGAAGTGAGCCTACGGCGAGCTAGGGAGGCTGGACAGCTGCTACACAGTGTGAAGAGTGTGGAATACTGGAGGAGACATATGTGCTGTTTAGCGCTCATACTGAGTGACAGCTGTAAACACTTTATTACTATTTATCAGTCCATCCCCTCCCTTCCCCCCTTTTTCCATCTATACTTTGTAGTCTCGAGCCCCCCCAGGGACCTCTGCACAGATGTTTCCTACCATATTTTTTACATTATTTATAAAAAAATTCAAACAACGTAATAGTTGTGGCATGGACTTCGGTGCATAGATATCTGGCGTCTGGACTATCGTTTATATGTTTTATTTGTTGTGTTTTTTTGTTTTTGTCCTGTGCTTTGCGTTGCCATATCCAGTGACTATTTGATGCAGTGGCCTCCGGATATATGTCATGTTCATGTGTCTTAATTATTACCTCCCATTGGGGAGTTCATAGAATTTTTTATTAATCAATAAATTTTATCTTTTTTCAACTTATCCCTACATTGTATGCTGTGTCACTCATTTGGTCCTCTGATTCCTTACTTTCTTGGTACGGACAAAACCCCTTCTTTTATATATATATATGCAGTTTTTTGACTAGAGTGATGCTACTTATACTAAGTGAATAATGTTTGAGGATATTACTGTGTGTCATCACACATAAATTTGGGCCCTTTTATGTCTTCTTTTTGTTTGTTACTTATATAGCACCGTCAATTTACACAGCACTTTACATATATATTATACATTTATATCAGTCCCTACCCTCAAGAAGCTTACAATCTAAGGTCCCTAACTCACATTCATACATACACATACAAGGCCCATTTTAGACAGGATCCAATTACCTCCCAGCATGTCTTTGTAGTGTGGGGGGAAACCGGAGTACCCGGAGGAAACCCACGCAGGCACAGGGATAACATGCAAACTCCAGGCAGGTGGTGTCGTGGTTGGGATTCAAACCAGTGAACCTTTTTACTGCTATGCAAAAGTGTACTATTTATAAGTTTCCATAGTAACCTATGGGCTTTATAACCCCAATGTCTGTCACCTTCTCCTATCCTTGAAAAAGTCACATGACCGGTGACGTAACATGTAGGAGGAGCTGGTGACATCACTTCCAGTCATGGCTGAGACAGGAAGTAGGGATTGTAATGATATTGCTTGCTTTTAACCTAGATGTAAGGTATTATGTTTTAAAAAATCCATTTCTTCTGTGAAATGACTACAATATGGAGTTTTTATTTGTCTTGTATGGCCTGTGAATGATGGAGAGAAGGAGATCTAATACAGTATAGCGGATATTTATCCCCGATTACTGAGCCATATACCACATCCCTGGCTTCATGCTATAAGGAGAGGAGAATGTGATTTTCCATAAATGGTCCTAATAATAAAGCCTAATAAAGTCAGACCTGCTGTGAATTTCGAAGCAGGAGAGGAGAGGAGATTGGAATGTGGACTGCCATAAAGAATCTGTGTACCAAAGTGCCACTAGACCTGTTGGGGTCTTTGTTTAACCACTTGACGACCAGCCGCTGTCATTATACTGCAGCAGGTCGGCTCATTTACGCAAATTGCCGTAGGTGTACATCGGCTCCTTTAACCACTGTCATACCGCCGAATGTCATATGATGTCCTGGGCTTTCAGTGGTGATCTCTGAATGATGGGTGCAGCTGCAGGCATCATCCAGATATCATTTTTTTAGCGGGCAATTTCCTATAGCATAAGAATAGTCATAGCGGCAGTTCAGCTGCTTGATCGTTCTTACCGGCAATGGGAGGGGACGACCCCCTCCCGCCACCCTCCGCTGCTTCTCCGGGCTCTCCCATGCGATCCAGGACCCGGAGAAGGAATCCACTGGTGCCATTAGCAAGTCATAGAGAAAACTGAGGGAGAGATGGCCCCCAGCAATCTCTATGACTCTCGGAGGCCCGGGCGCGATGTTATGACGTCACGTCCGGGCCACCGGAAGTAAACAGATCATGGCTAGAAAGCATCAGATTGTTCATTTTTTTGATCTTATGCTTTCCAGCCTGGAGGAGAGAAGTTGAGAGATGTGGGCTCTATAAAGAGGACCAATTGTGCACTATTCCCATTACAAGAGATGTTTACATGTGGTCTGCGAGTGCATGTGGGCTGCAAGTGCAGGTAGGCTGCGAGTGCACATGGTCTGTACGTACATGTGGTCTGCGAGTGCACGTAGGCTGCTAGTGCATGTAATCTGCTAGTGCACGCGGGTCTGTGAGTCCACATGATCTGTGAGTGCACGTAGGTTGCGAGAGCATGTAATCTGCGAGTGCACGTGGGTCTGCGAGTGCACGTGGGCAGTGAGTACCTGTGTATTGTCTTGTTGAGTACCTGTGTCTTGTCTTGTTGAGTATTATGCCCCATACACACAGTCGGACATTGATCGGACATTCCGACAACAAAATCCTAGGATTTTTTCCGACGGATGTTGGCTCAAACTTGTTTTGCCTACACACGGTCGCACAAAGTTGTCGGAATTTCCAATCGACAACCACGCGGTCACGTACACCACGTACGACGAGACTAGAAAAGGCCGGTTCAGAACCAAGCGCGGCACCCTTTGGGCTCCTTTTGCTAATCTCGTGTTAGTAAAAGTTTGGTGAGAGACGATTCGCGCTTTTTCAGACTCGTGGTTTTCAGATCGTGTTTCTGCCGTTCAGTTTGTGCTTGGGAGTTTGTATCTGCTCTTCAGTGCGTGCAAGCAAGTTCCGCGTGACTTTAAGGAGTCATTGTATTCTTGTTCGTTCGTTACTGGTTTTCAGGTCGCTCTTCACAGGCCTTGCTGTTCTTCAGTGCGTTCTGTTACTTCATTCTGAGCAGCCGACCGTTTTCTAGCCATGTTTCGTATGCGTGCTCCTCGTAGAGTTCGTGCTGTGCGGGGGCTTGGTGTTGGGGTCCTGACCTTGACACAAGTCCAGTCCATGAACAGGGTGGGGAGGAGTTCATGGACCAAGAATTGGTTGCTTCAGCATGACCAGTTCTGTCATGTGCCTTTGCTCCGTGAGATCCGTGAGAATAATCCTGATGATTTCAGGAACTTTCTCCGGATGACGGACCCCGTGTTTCACCGTTTGTTGGCTTCGCTGACCCCCTATATTAGCAGGCAGGATACCTGCATGAGGCAAGCCATCACTCTGGAGCAGAGGTTGGTCGCTACCTTGCGGTATTTGGCCACAGGGAGAAGTCTGCAAGACTAGAAGTTCTCGACAGTCATCTCCCCCCAGGCTCTGGGGATCATTATCCCAGAGACCTGTTCTGCCATCATACAGGTCCTGCAGAAGGAGTATATGAAGGTAAGATTTTTATCCTTTAATATCACATTTTATTGTATTTAATGTTTGCTAATATATTGTATTTCTTTCCTCATTCCCTAATTACCATGATTGTAATATGCTGTGAATGCCCCCTTTGTTCTCATGCATGCTGGATTTTTATGTAATTATTATTTTATGCCCTTCATACATATTTGCCCTTCAATAACCTCTCCAGAATGGTGTCTCCTGCCCCTATATTCACCTCATGTAGTCACTTAACAATGTATTTTATCAGCTCCATAGTAGTGCTTTACCCCAAAAAACCCCTAAAATGTTTGGAAATGTTATTTTTGATTTTAATTCAGGCAGAGTGCCAGAGGCTTTTTTTGTGGTGTCCCCAAATTTTTGGTAACCCTCCCTCCCCCCAACTGCTAAGTCAGCTCATCCCAATTCTCTATCCTCAATCATCTATCTTCTGACTTTGCCAATCCCATACACACTATACCCATCTCTTTACTGGTCAGATTTATGGATGAATTACCCAAAGCATGTAGTGCAAGGGCCTGCCTGTATACTTTCCAATGGTACTGTTTAAAGTTTTTGTATCCTATTATTATCTTGACAGGTAATAGCAGAATGTCAAAATGTCCTCAAATGTGTACAGTGTGTATTTATATCTTTGTATTCAGACACTTCTTACCTGTCCAGTGGTCTGCCAATAGTGTAACTAAGGAGGGGCTGTTCCAAGTAATACCCTGTATTTAGGCATTCATCTCTCAATGAAGTGAAGAGGGTTACCTGTCTAAGAGTTCCCCCCCTATAATGTTAGAAATGGCCCATGAGGGGGAGGGGTAATATGATAGGTGTACCTTATACTTTGGCCTTGTTAAATTCCCCTTAATAAATGCTATCTGGAGGTTGCCCCAGAATGTTTGTGTCTAATCTGCTTGCCATGTTTCTGTGAAAAAATAGTAATGTTTATTGTTTTTTCCTCAACAGTTTCCTTCCACGACACAGGAATGGCAGACTGTGGCCTCCCACTTTGCCCAGCGGTGGGACTTTCCTAACTGCGGAGGGGCAATGGATGGGAAACACGTCCACATCATCCTACCACCCAACTCGGGGTCGTACTATTATAATTACAAGGGGTTTAATAGTATAGTGATGTTGGCGGTGGTGTCGGCTAATTACGAGTTCTTGTATGTGGACGTGGGGAGGAATGGCCGGATGTCCGATGGTGGAGTGATCGCCCAGACGGAGTTCTACAGACGTCTCCAGAATGGCAGCTTGGACTTGCCACCTCCAGAGGACAATGTTGAAGGTCTCCCATTTGTGTTCGGTGCTAATGAAGCATTTGCGCTGGGGGACCACCTGATGCGGCCATTCCCGATGAGGACCCTCACCCCGGAACAGAGGGTTTTTAATTACCGGCTGGCTAGAGCCCGAAGAGTGGTGGAGAACACATTTGGAATCCTGGCTAGCCGGTTCCGATTATTTCTGACACCCATCCATATGGCGGAGTATAAACTGAACCATATAATACTTGCCTGCTGTGTTCTCCATAATTTTTTAAGAAAACATTCAGCCAACTATGCTGGCTCAGTTGGGCCTGAGGCCGGAATCCCAAATCCATCAACACTGACGGCGCTTGAAAGTGGCCGTCCTGGCTTGCCCTCCCTGAATGCCCGTGATGTCCGGTTACGCTACCTGGAGTTCTTTGCGGGTAGGGGGGGCTATCAATATGCCAGACAATCTGTGACACCTTTTTCAAATAAAAAACAACCAAAAGAAATTCTTTGTGGACATTTACTGCTTGTGTTTGTTTTAGCTGACCCTGACAGAAATGTTTTGAGTGCAGAAAATGTCGTGATTGGGTAACCTTATAAAAAACAGTGTTGGCTGGTACTTCCTAAATGCCAAAACACATTTTACTACAAGTGCACTTGCAACTGCACTGAACCTGCACTTGTAGTGCAAAGTGTAATTGCCCTTAGGAAATAACCCCCATTTGTGCATAAAACAGCAATTACATCACCTCAAAAGTGTTGTAGTGTTGAGACAATAATCCACACATTCTTGAGTAAGGCACTTTTTTATAGCTGCACAATCACATGTGCATTTACGCAAGGTTTTTAAAACAAACCAACATGTTTGTTGTATAACAATGTTTGCAGTAGCATTATCAAAAATCGAAATATCCATTTCAGATAAAACAGGCCTGTGTAAAACCAACAAGAAAGCCAAAAAACTTGAACTTACAAAGTTCACATATGGTAAAACCTGAAGGCTATATCAGACATGAGTATTTAGGAACTGTGTTTGATATAGCGTTCAGATGGGGGGAAATCACCCCTGGAAAAGCCAAATTTGGAAGATGCACACCAATTTACGCATGTCAACATGTGCTATCTGCCATCAGGGGGATCAAGGGACGTGTTTTGGGGGAGCAAGCCCTTCCTCAATGTGACTTTATAATTGAGGAAGGGGTTGCACCCCCAAAACGCGTCCATTGATCTCCCGTGATGGCAGATAGCACATGTTGGCACACTGTGTGCATACTCCAAATTTGGCTTTTCTAAACATTGTAAAAATTTTAGTAACATAAAACAGGTGATTTTGTGGGGTTTAAATTCGCCCCAAAACATCAATGATGTTATTATTTTTTTTAATAACATCAGTGATTTGTTGTTGGATGTTTTGCAATTGGAGATTACACCCCATGATCTCCCCGATGAGTATCTGGGCACTTTCAGATGTAAAGCGTTCTGGATCACGATCACCTAAAAAGAGATAAAAAGCAAAAAAAAAGGTCTCAAAAATCTGCCACCATCCATCTCTTTTACCTGAGCCTGTGGTCACAGACACTCACCTGTTGTGGTGCCAATCTCCACCACATCTTCTTCTTCCTCCTGCTCAGCTTCTTGGGTTGGTATTTCCCCTTCTTCCAGAGGGGGGGTCTCTGGTCTCCTCGGATGAGGGGTGTCCGAGTTTTTTCTCCCCTATGTAAAACTAAAATGGTATAATTAGCACACAGATATTTGATGGCAGAACTAGAAATAGGAAACATTGCTTGGAAGTGGGGTACAATTGTCTATTTTAGCCGAGTTCCAAGATGTATATTTTTTATTGCCCTTTGTCAAGCTGCAATACTTTACCTGTTTGGTACAAGCTTCACAGATGTAGCCCCCCCCATAGTATACACTGGAGCACCTGTGTGGACCCCCTAATAAAAAGGGTGTTCTGGGGTCCCACACTAGTGCTCCAGTGTCCAGATGTGAAAACAGCTGCTCAGTGTCCTCTCCTTACACACAATCTAGTTGGCATTTCATTCTATTAACAAACCCATCTACACAAACAAATATTTGGCATCCAAGTAGGCCCCCAAAAATGTGTGAAAATGCAATGGTGTTCTAGAGGCTGAAAGAAAAATGTTTGATAGGAATGAATAATGGGCCCATGAACATTAAAGTTGACCCTTTGAAACGTTACAATTACTAAAAGCATATGGAGCAGAACGAACGGAATAAAGACAGAAAGAATAGGAGCACAGCACAACTACTTACTTTTTTGCAGCACTCTCCGGATCTTTCGGTACTGCTCTGGCTCTCTCAACTTCAGGACCGACCACCGCTTCCTGAGCTGATCTTTAGATCTTCGTACTCCAAAATTCCGCTCAAGACTCCTGACCACTTTACCAATGATTTTGGCCTTTCTGATATTGGGGTTGGGGTAAGGCCCATATTTTCCGTCATAGTCGGACTTCTTCATGATGTCGACCATCTCCAACATCTCCCAAAATGACATATTTGTGGCCTTAAAATGTCTCCTTCTGGATCGGGACGTGCCTGGATCCGGGCTTTCCTCCTCCTCCTCCTCGTTGTTAGAATTAGCACGCACCTGCTGTAACTCCGCCATGTGCTCTTCACCCACTGCGCCGAACGAAAAGGGGTGGGGAATAGACTAGAAAGAACGTCAGGGGCGGGCGGAGTTACACGCATGCGCAGTGTGTATAAAGCGTAACACGCGTGCGTATTACGTACGATCTGTGAGCGGAGGAAGGAGCATTGGACGCGCCGATCGTAAGAACGAAGGTAAGAGCCAAACTTGTGCCTACACTGCTTCTAGATTGAGGCCTATATTGTAACAAGATTAGGAGAGTTTTGTCTGACATTAGGCTTTGTCTTGTGTTGTGTCTTGCAGTGAACATGGATGTCTTAATGAAAGATAATGACTTCATGTCAGTATTAATAGATATGCTAAGTGAGCTGCCCTGTCTGTGGGAGATTACCCACCCCCATTTCAAGAACCAAGCAAAGAGGAAGGCAGCACTGGAGCAATTGTGTGAAATTGTGAAGCAGGTGATCCCCACGGCAGACATCACTTATTTAAAGATTTTCATTGGTGGCCTGAGGAGTACATATCTGAGGGAGCGCAAGAAAGTCCAGGATTCACAGAGATCCGGAGCAGCAGATGACATCTATGTCCCCAGGATGTTGTACTACGACAGGCTGCATTTTCTGGCAGGCCAGACTGAACCCAGGCCATCCCTCTCCAGTCTTCCTTCCATGCTTCCTTCCCCCCCGGCTGAGGCTTCTGACGCCCAACCTGGGCCTTCCAGGCCATATGTGGAGGAGCCCAGATTGAGCCAGGTATAGCATTCCTCTAAATATTTCTGCTTGTCCAATCAATGATGTTAACTAGATGTTAGTTGGGAGTACTAATTTAGGATTGTGATTGATGAAGCAACAACTAAAACCATGTCCCTTTTTCATACACAGGGAAGTCTCAGCCAGGAGGTGGCCGGGCCGAGCCGGCTGGCTGATATCAAGGTCCCTCCACCACACCTGAAAACAGAAAGTGGCAGTAGGACGAGTACCCTAGAGCAGGCGGCTATAGCATTCTTTTGGAGGGCTACAGAGGTCCTGGGAGCACCCCACACCAGGCAGGAGAACATTGCTGCATTCATAGCATATAAAATGCAGAGGATGGAGGAGGGCCAAAAAGCCATGTGTGAGGCCCTCATATCAGAGGCTCTGGAGAAAGGTATGAGGGGCCAAATTACACCTCACACACAGCTTTGGGATGGTCCTCCTCCTCCTCCTGCAGGTCCTCCTCCTCCTCCTCCCTCTCCTCCAGGTCCTCCCAGTCCTCCTCCTCCTCCTCCTCCAGGTCCTACTCCTCCTCCTGCCACATCTCCAACTGCACAGCCACAGCCCGGAAGGAAGTGTGAAAGGAAGACTAGACAGTGATTGCCCTGGATCCAGTTTGGTCGGCCAAAAAATGCAGCCTCTTGTGGTACCACAGCCTGGGGACACAGATGTCATCTGCTGCTATCCGAGTCTCTGTGAATCCCGGACCAGACTGCCCTCCCTTACATATGGACTCCTCAGGCCACCAATTTTGATGTTGAAGAATTGATGTCTGCCGTGAGGGTCCCAGGCTTCACTAATTTCTCATGTTGATCCAGTGTTGCCTTCCTCTTTGTTTGGTTCTGATCCCTTAATAAAGGATTTTTGTTTTGAATTATACTCTCCTATGTGTTTTACTTCAAAAATGACAGTTTGTTTGTGAGGATTCAGGTACATTTCAAATATACAATGTAAAAATGAACAAGGGACACCAACACCAAACAATCTCCTGGAGATTAAATAATAAAAGATATCAATGGTGTTGGGGTAACTTGACACACAAAACACACCCAAAAATATTCTGGAGTAAAAATAAAAATAACATTGAACAAAGATCAGCCTTGGAAAAAATACAAACATTAAATTAAAAAAAAGGCTGAAAATCCCCAAAAAAAATATATAAAACTGTCAGATGTGACAACTAATAACAATATATTGAGGGAATCCCACTAAAAAAACACAAATAAAAGTTTGTGAGAAGTGTGTGTGAATATGAGCAGCAAAACTACTTAATTCTTGTCACGTTATAAAGAAGAAGAGAGTGCGCTGTATTAAACCATTTTTTACATTGCAGCGTGACGAAAGTGCTGTATCCATTGCGAACGCTAAGTTTACCAGAACGAGCTGTCCCATGTCGGAATTTCTTCTGAGCATGCGTGGCACTTTGTGCGTCGGAACAGGCCACACACGGTCGGAATTGACGCGATCGGATTTTGTTGTCGGAAAATTTTATCTCCTGCTGTCCAACTTTGTGTGTCGGAAAATCCGATGGAAAATGTCCGATGGCGCCCACACACGGTCGGAATTTCCGACAACACGCTCCGATCGGACATTGTCCATCGGAAAATCCAACCGTATGTACGGGGCATTAGTGTCAGGATGCTAGTTGTTCAGGTCATTTGGACAAGGTATAATCCCCAATCCTCATTAAATTAATAGGTACAATGCCCGGCGGGTGTGGAGAGGTGACTCGTTGTACATCTTGTGGCATGTATGCGTTCCTTAATCAACCAATCGAGGGTGAATACTGCTGTGCAAAATATAAGCACATTGTTTCCCTGGAAGCCCAGGTTCTGAATCTGGGGAAGCAACTGTCAACACTGAGAAGACCCTCCATACTAAAGGAGAGCCAGAAACATACAGCAGGGGCCAGCACAGAGGCGGGTGGAGACAAAGAGGTGCAGGCACTAGGAAAAAGTAGATGGGTGACAGTCAGGAAGGGTAGAGGGGGAAGTGCCAGGGAGGCCGATCCAGGGCTGGAGCATCCCAATAAGTACGCTCCATTGAGTGACATTGGTGAAACCAGCACTGCTGGAGCTGAGGGACTCTCCTAGCTGCCGGGGGAAGAACTCCTCCAGTGAGAGTGAGGGGGAAGAGAAGGGAAAGGAAAGACAGATTCTGGTGGTAGGGGACTTCATTCTTATGCCCGGTCGGATTTTCCGATGGAAAATGTCCGATTGGAGCGTGTTGTCAGAAATTCCGACCGTGTGTGGGCTCCATCGGACATTTTCCATCGGATTTTCCGACACACAAAGTTGGAGAGCAGGAGATAAAATTTTCAGACAACAAAATCCGATCGCGTCAATTCCGACCGTGTGTGGCCTCTTCCGATGCACAAAGTGCCACGCATGCTCAGAAGAAATTCCGGCACGGAACAGCTCATTCTGGTAAACTTAGCGTTCGCAATGGATACAGCACTTTCGTCACACTGCAATGTCAAAAATGGTTTAATACAGCGCACTCTCTTCTTCTTTATAATGTGACAAGAATTAAGTAGTTTTGCTGCTCATATTCACACACACTTCTCACTAAGTTTTATTTGTGTTTTTTTATTGGGATTCCCTGAATATATTGTTATTAGTTGTCACATCTGACAGAATGTTTTTTTATTTTATTTAATTTTTGGGGGGATTTTAAGCCTTTTTTTTTAGATTTAATGTTTGTATTTTTTCCAAGGCAGATCTTTGTTAAATGTTATTTTTATTTTTACTCCAGAATATTTTTGTGTGTGTTTTGTGTGTCAAGTTACCCCAACACCATTGATATCTTTTATTATTTAATCTCAAGGAGATTGTTTGTTGTTGGTGTCCCTTGTTAATTTCACATTGTATATATGAAATGTACCTGAATCCTCACAAACCAACTGTCCTTTTTGAAGTAAAACACATAGGAGAGTATAATTCAAAACAAAAATCCTTTATTAAGGGCTCAGAACCAAACAAAGAGGAAGGCAACACTGGATCAACAGGAGAAATTAGCGAAGCCTGGGACCCCCACGGCAGACATCAATTCTTTAACATCAAAATTGGTGGCCTGAGGAGTCCATATGTAAGGGAGGGCAGTCTGGTCCAGAATTCGCAGAGATCCGGAAAGCAGCAGATGACATGTGTGTCCCCCGGCTGTGGTACCACAAGAGGCTGCATTTTTTTCCCGACCAGACTGGATCCAGGGTCCTTACTTTCTGGTCTTCCTTCCATGCTTCCTTCCGGGCTGTGCTGTTGGAGATGTGGCAGGAGGAGGAGTAGGACCTGGAGGAGGAGGAGGACTGGGAGGACCTGGAGGAGAAGGAGGAGGAGGAGGACCTGCAGGAGGAGGAGGAGGACCATCACAAAGGTGTGTCTGAGCTGTAATTTGGCCCCTCATACCTTTTTTAAGAGCCTCCAATATGAGCGACTCACACATGGCTTGTTGGCCCTCCTCCATCCTCTGCATTTTATAGGCAATGGTGGCAGTAATGTCCTCCTCCACGGTGTGTGGTGCTCCCAGGACCTCTGTAGCCCTCCAAAAGAGTCCTCTGCTAGCCTCCTCTAGGGCACTCCTCCTCCTGCCACTTTCTCTTTCCAGGGGGGGTGGGGGGACCTGCAGATCAGCCAGCCGGCTCGGCCCGGCCACCTCCTGGCTGAGACTTCCCTGTGTATGAAAAAGGGACATGGTTTTAGTTTTTGCTTCATCAATCACAATCCTAAATTAGTACTCCCAACTAACATCTAGTTAACATCACTGATTGGACAAGCAGAAATATTTAGAGGAATGCTATACCTGGCTCAATCTGGGCTCCTCCACATGCGGCCTGGAAGGCCCAGGTTGGGCATCAGAAGCCTCAGCCGGGGGGGAAGGAAGTGTGGAAGGAAGACTGGAGAGGGATGGCCTGGGTTCAGTCTGGCCTAGGGTGGCCACATCATCCCTTAAATCCAGGACACATATTAATTACACAGATTCTGAGGCTGATTTAATGCAGATAAGGCACCAAGTGAGTTTAATTACCACCTTAATCAGCCACAGAACCTGTGTAATAATTGTGTGTCCTGGATTAAAGGGATGATGTGGCAACCCTAGTCTGGCCTGCCAGAAAATGCAGCCTGTCGTAGTACAACATCCTGGGGACATAGATGTCATCTGCTGCTCCGGATCTCTGTGAATCCAGGACTTTCTTGCGCTCCCTTAGATATGTACTCCTCAGGCCACCAATTAAGGTCTTTAAATAGGTGATGTCTGCCGTGGGGATCACCTGCTTCACAATTTCACACAATTGCTCCAGTGCTGCCTTCCTCTTTGCTTGGTTCTTGAAATGGGGGTGTTTAATCTCCCAACACAGGGCAGCTCCCTTAACATATCTATGAATACTGACATGAAGTCATTGTCTTTCACTAGCATATCCATGTTCACTTCAAGACACAACACAAGACAAAACCTAATGTCAGATAAAACTCTCCTAATCTTGTTACAATTTAGGCCGCAATGTAGAAGCAGTATAGGCACAAGTTTGTCTCTTACCTTTTTTCTTAAGATCGGCGCGTCCAATGCTCCTTCCTCCGCTCACAGATCGTAAATAATACGCATGTGTGTTATGCTTTATATACACTGCGCATGCGTGTAACTCCGCCCGCCCCTGACGTTCTTTCTAGTCTATTCCCCGCCCCTTTTTGTTCGGCGCAGTGGGGGAAGAGCACATTGCGCAGTCACAGCAGGTGCGTGCTAATTACAGGAACGAGGAGGAGGAAAGCCCGGATCCGGACACGTCCCGATCCAGAAGGAGACGTTTTAAGGCCACAAATATGTCCTTTGGGGAGATGTTGGAGATGGTCGACATCATGAAGAAGGCCGACTATGACGGAAAGTATGGGCCTTACCCCAACCCCAATATCAGAAAGGCCAAGATCATGGCGAAAGTGGTCAAAAGTCTTCACAGGAATTTCGGGGTACGACGATCGAAAGATATGCTCAGGAAGCGGTGGTCGGACCTGAAATTAAGAGAGCCAGAGCAGTACCGAAAGATCCGGAGAGTGCTGCAAAAAAGTAAGTAGTTGTGCTGTGTTCCTATTCTTTCTGTCTTTATTCCGTTCGTGCTGCACCATATGCTTTTCTTAATTGTACAGTTTAAAAGGGCAACTTTAATGTTCATGGGCCCATTATTCATTCGTATCAAACATTTTTCTTTCGGCCTCTAGAACACCATTGTTTAGGCCATATGCATTTTCACACATTTTTAGGGCCTACTTGGATGCCAAATATTTGTTTGTGTAGATGGGTTTGTTACTAGAATGAAATGCAAACTAGATTCTGTGTAAGGAGAGGACACTGAGCAGCTGTTTTCACATCTGGACACTGGAGCACTAGTGTGGGACCCCAGAACACCTTTTTTTTTAGGGGGCCACACAGGTGCTCCAGTGTATACTATAGGGGGGGTCTCCATCTGTGAAGCTTGTACTAAACAGGTAAAGTATTGCAGCTTGACAAAGGCCAATAAAACAATAGAACTTGGCTAAAATAGACAATTGTACCCCACTTCCAAGCAATGTTTCCTATTTATAGTTCTGTCATCAAATATCTGTGTGCTAATTATACCATTTTTGTTTTACATAGGGGTGAAAAGACTCGGAGGACACCCCTCATCCGAGGAGACCACAGACCCCCCACCTATGCAAGAAGGTGAAATACCCCCAACTCAAGAAGAGCAGGAGGAAGAAGAAGATGTGGTGGAAATTGGCACCACAACAGGTGAGTGTCTGCGACCACAGACTCAGGTAAAAGAGACTGGATGGTGGCAGATTTTTGATCCCTGTTTTTGTTTGGTTTCTCTCTTTTTAGGTGATCGTGATGTGAGGGATCGAGATCCTTTCACATCTGAAAGTGCCCAGATCCTGATCGGGAAGATCATGGGTGTAATGTTGAATTGCAAAACATCCAGAAAAAAATAAAAAAAAATAATAACATCATTGATGTTTTGGGGCGAATTTAAAACCCCACAAAATCACTTGTTTTATTGTGGTCCAATTTTACAGTAGAACTCTACAGTCATCATCTTCAAATTTGGATATCGTTGGGTCCCTAGTCAGTGGTTGGGGGTGGTGGGATTGTAAGAAATCATCTCACACAAACATACATTGGTGTGTATCTGCATATGTGTGGTCATGTAGTATACAAAAATAGATTTTATGATGTCTCTTTTACAAATATATGAATTCTGTACATAATATCATTCTTACATACTAATTTTCACACATATTTTTAATCTCTGGGGCTCAGCCACAGTGATCTTTGGGTTCTTCTTTACCTCTCTCACCAAGGCTCTTCTCCCCCGATAGCTCAGTTTGGCCAGATGGTCAGCTCTAGGAAGGGTTCTGGTCGTCTCAAACGTCTTCCATTTAAGGATTATGGAGACCACTGTGCTCTTAGGAACCTTAAGTGCAGCAGAATTTTTTTGTACCCTTGGCCAGATCTGTGCCTTGCCACAATTCTGTCTCTTCAGGCAGTTCCTTTGACCTCATGATTCACATTTGCTCTGACATGCACTGTAAGCTGTAAGGTCTTATATAGACAGGTGTGTGGCTTTCCTAATCAAGTCCAATCAGTATAATCAAACACAGCTGGACTCAAATGAAGGTGTAGAACAGGGGTCCTCAAACTGCGGCCCTCCAGCTGTTGCAGAACTACATGTCCCATGAGGCATTGTAAAACTCTGACATTTACAGACATGACTAGGCATGATGGGAATTGTAGTTCCTGAACAACTGGAGGGCCATCGTTTAAAGACCCTTGGTGTAGAACCATCTCAAGGATGATCAGAAGAAATGGACAGCACCTGAGTTAAATATATGAGTGTCACAGCAAGGGGTCTGAATACTTAGGACCATGTGATATTTCAGTTTTTCTTTTTTAATAAATCTGCAAAAATGTCAACAATTCTGTGTTTTTCTGTCAATATGGGGTGCTGTGTGTACAATATGGGGTGCTGTGTGTACATTAATGAGGAAAAAAATGAACTTAAATGATTTTAGCAAATGGCTAAAATATACTGTAACAGAGTGAAAAATGTAAGGGGGTCTGAGTACTTTCTGTCCCCACTTTTATATATATAAAATTTATATTTAAATAATTAATTATTTTAGTTGATATTTTAATATTGATATTCAGATCGTGCATCAGCTGTCAACCTTTGTAAGCCCAACTATTTATAATCTACTATTTTTCCAAAATTCCTTCATCCCATTGCCTTTGGTCTGTTGACCATTATAGTTCTATGGAAACGGACGTCATGCCAAGGAGAGTGTATTTCATGATGCTCTCCTCCAGAGAACAACAGGCCAGTAGAAGGAGCTGTGAGCTCCAAGCACATAGCCTTTAATTCCACAGAGACAGTACTGACCCCTTCCTCCCGCCCCATGCTGGTGACGTCATTTCCACTTCCGATTCAAGCTGGTCAGCATGGAGCTGACTACTTCCTGGTTTTCCTGACTGTACAGCTATTCAGCACAACATCACACCAGAACTTTTCCCAGCTACACGGATCGTGCGAGGAGCCAGTGGGATGCAGTAGAAATGCCAGGACTACATACTTTTGATGAGCATGACTCCCACTTATATCTTGTAAGTGTTTTTAATCTTGTGCAATAAATGTTACTGTTTTAATACTACACTTATAGAGTCGCCTCCTTGTTTCTTTTAGATTACTTGTAGGGGCTGGGGAAGACCCGGCTGTCATGGTGCACGTTGGTACTAATGACAAAGTTAGAGGCAGATGGAGTGTCCTAAAGAACGATTTTAGGGACTTGGGGCTAAATTGAGGAAAATGACCTCCAAGGTAGTATTCTCAGGAATACTACCAGTACATTGAGCCACACCAGAAAGGCAGAGCGAGATTAGGGTAAAGTAAAGAAGTGGCTGAGGAGCTGGTGTAGTAAGGAGGGGTTTGGGTTTCTGGAGAAATGGGCTGACTTCTCAGTCGGTCAACAGTACTATAGAAGGGACGGACTGCACCTAAATAAGGAGGGTGCAGATCTGCTGGGAGTGAAGATGGCTGGAAAGTTAATGGGGTTTTTAAACTAGGCAATGGGGTGGAGGGTCCAGAGTAGGGACGAGCTTCGAGTTTGAGTCAAACTCATGTTCGACTCGAACATTGGCTGTTCGCAAGTTCCCCGAACAGCGGACAATTTGGGGTGTTCACAGCAAATTCGAATGCCGCGGAACACCCTTTGAAAGTCTATGGGAGAAATCAAAAGTGCTAATTTTAAAGGCTAATATGCAAGTTATTGTCATAAAAAGTGTTTGGGGACCTGGGTCCTGCCCCAGGGGACATGGATCAATGCAAAAAAAAGTTTTAAAAACGGCCGTTTTTTCAGGAGCAGTGATTTTAATAATGCTTAAAGTCAAACAATAAAAGTGTAATATCCCTTTAAATTTCCTACCTGGGGGGTGTCTATAGTATGCCTGTAAAGGGGCGCATGTTTCCTGTGTTTAGAACAGTCTGACAGCAAAATGACATTTTGAAGGAAAAAACTCATTTAAAACTACCCGCGGCTTTTGCATTGCCGACAATACACATAGAAGTTCATTGGTAAAAACGGCATGCCAGCATGGGTTGCGGAGTGGCCCAGAGAAGAAAATGAAGAAGAGAAGAAGAGAAGAAAAGCAGAAGAGAAGAGCGGGAGCCTCCCCCCCCATGCCATGGGTGTGGAGAGGCCCGAGGAGAAGAAGATAAAAGATGCCGCGGAGGAGATGCTGGACGAGAACGCCGGAGGAAGAACCAGAAGAGCCAGAAGAACCAGAAGATGAAGGAAGATAGAAGAAAGAAAAAGCATTTAAATAAAGGAATTGTCAAAAACTGTCTCTTGTCATTTTTAACATTTTTGACAGTTTTTTAGTGAAATGGTAGGGGTAAGTACCCCTTACCATTTCACACAGGGGGGGGCCGGGATCTGGGGGTCCCCTTGTTAAAGGGGGCTTCCAGATTCCGATAAGCCCCCCGCCCGCAGACCCCCACAACCACCGGCCAGGGTTGTGGGGATGAGGCCCTTGTCCTCATCAACATGGGGACAAGGTGTTTTTGGGGGCTACCCCAAAGCACCCTCCCAATGTTGAGGGCATGTGGCCTGGTATGGTTCAGGAGGGGGGGCCGCACTCTCGTCCCCCCCTCTTTTCCTGCGGCCTGCCAGGTTGCGTGCTCGGATAAGGGTCTGGTATGGATTTTAGGGGGAACCCCACATCATTTTTTTTAAAAAAATTTGGCCGGGGTTCCCCTTAATATCCATACCAGACCTGAAGGGCCTGGTATGGAATTTAGGAGGACTCCCACGTCATTTTTTTTTTTTTAATTTTGGTTCGGGGTTCCCCTTTGGGGAATTCCCATGCCGTTTTTATCAATGAACTTCTATGTGTATTGTCGGCAATGCAATAGCCGCGGGTAGTTTTAAATGAGTTTTTTCCTTCAAAATGTCATTTTGCTGTCAGACTGTTCTAAACACAGGAAACATGCGCCCCTTTACAGGCATACTATAGACACCCCCCAGGTACGAAATTTAAAGGGATATTACACTTTTATTGTTTGACTTTAAGCATTATTAAAATCACTGCTCCTGAAAAAACGGCCATTTTTAAAACTTTTTTTTGCATTGATCCATGTCCCCTGGGGCGGGACCCAGGTCCCCAAACACTTTTTATGACAATAACTTGCATATTAGCCTTTAAAATTAGCACTTTTGATTATTCATGTTCGTGTCCCATAGACTTTAACGGTGTTTGCGTGTTCGAACAAACTTTTTTCCTGTTCGCATGTTCTGATGCGAACCGAACAGGGGGGTGTTCGGCTCATCCCTAGTCCAGAGGTAGAGATAGTCAGCATGGAACATATTCCAGAGAGTAGTATTGGGGGCATTAGTGGTAGGTTGACTAAAGCACATAAACCCAAGGTAAGTATAGTAACAAGTCCTAGTTGCAATCTCAGAACACCCAATAAGAGGATAGTATGTGACCGGTCCAAACTACGTAGCATGTTCACCGATGCCAGGAGCCTGATTCAACAGCTCTCATGATTGGCTGGCAACCATTCAAGGGTATACACTTTATTGCAGGGATAGAGAGGGTAAAAAAGAGGGAGAGGTATGCCTATATAATAAGAATAATGTACAAGTGAATGTGAGAGATGACATCACTAAGGGAGCTAGAGAGGAGGTGGAATCTTTATGGGTAGAGCTCCAAAGGCATGAAGCTAAAGGGAAAATAATACTGGGAGTATGCTATAGGCCCCCTAACCTGAGGGTGGAGGGGGAGATGGATCTCCTATCACAATTTGGATTATCAGCAAGGATGGGAAGTGTTATCATAATTAGGAATTTTAATTATCTAGACATAGACTGGGCAGAGGGAACCGCGCATTCATCTAAGGCTTGTCAGTTCCTAAATGTCTTGCAGGACAATTTCATGGGTCAGATGGTAGATGCACCATCTAGAAATAAAGCGTTACTAGATCTACTGATTACCAACTATACAGACCTGATCACGGATATGGAAATACGGGGCAATTTAGGTAACAGCGATCACAGGTCAATTGGCTTCAGTATAAATCACACAAATAGGAAACATAAGAGGAATACAAAGGAGACTGAATTTCAAAAGAGCCAACTTCGAACCTTGCTAGAAGGCATAAATTGGGATAAAATATTAGGAATAAAGAACACGGAGGAGACATGGGTTTGCTTTAAGAGCATATTAAATAAGGTCATTAGCCAATGCATCCCATTGGGTAATGAATTTAAAAGAGCAAACAAAAGTCCTGGATGGCTTAACTCCAATGTAAAAATGCATATAAAAGCAAAGAATGCCTTCAAAAAATACAAGGCTGAGGGATCATCATCAGCATTCAGACTTCATAAAGAATGCAAAAAGAAATGTAAGGGTGCAATTAGGATGGCTAAGATAGAACACAAAAAAGACACATAGCGGAGGAGAGCAAAAAAAATCCCAAGAAATTCTTTAAAGAGTTCCAGGCTTTTTTTCCTTTATTAAAAGTCAGCAGCTACAAAAAGTGTAGCAGGCTGATTTTAATAAACAGACACTTACCTGTCCCACAGTCCAGAGATGTGGCCGCACTGAGCCTTGCTTCTCTCCCCCTCCTCTCCACAGGGCCTCCATTGAAACTGTGGGCACCCAGCCATGACAGCATGTTGCCTCATGGGCAGGCGCGCACTGCCCATGCGTGAGTCGAGATGCACTCTCCGAGTGGACAATCTTCTGGGACCTGTGACGTGTCCCAGGAGATTGATGAATCATTAATAAATCACCGGGACCAGATGGCTTGCACCCGAGGGTACTTAGGGAACTCAGTCAAGTAATTTCCAGACCATTGTTCTTCATTTTTAACTGATGGTCTACTGACTGAAATGGTACCAGCTGATTGGAGAAAAGCCAATGTAGCACCAATATTTAAAAAGGGCCCAAAATACATCCCTGGGAAGTACAGACAAGTTACCCTAACATCAATAGTATGTAAACTCTTGGAGGGGATGATAAGGGACTATATGCAAGATTTTAGTAATGAGAACGGTATCATTAGCAGTAATTAGCATGGATTCATGAAGAATCGTTCTTGCCATACCTATCTATTAACCTTCTACGAGGAGGTGAGTTGCCATCTAGATAAAGGAAGGCCCGTAGACATGGTGTATTTGGATTTTGCAAAAGCATTTGACACAGTTCCCCATAAACGTTTACTGTACAAAATAAGGTCCGTTGGCATGGACCATAGGGTGAGTACATGGATTGAAAACTGGCTACAAGGGCGCGTTCAGAGGGTGGTCATAAATGGGGAGTACTCAGAATGGTCAGGGGTGGGTAGTGGGATTCCCCAGGGTTCTGTGCTGGGACCAATCCTATTTAATTTGTTCATAAACGACCTGGAGGATGGGATAAACAGTTCAATCTCTGTATTTGCAGATGATACTAAGCTAAGCAGGGCAATAACTTCTCCGCAGGATGTGGAAACCTTTAAAAAAGATCTGAACAAATGAATGGGGTAGGCAACTACATGGCAAATGAGGTTTAATGTAGAAAAATGTAAAATAATGCATTTGGGTGGCAAAAATCTGAATGCAATCTATAGACTGGGGGGAGAACCTCTGGGGGAATCTAGGATGGAAAAGGACCTTGGGGTCCTAGTAGATGATAGGCTCAGCAATGGCAAACAGAATATTGGCATGCATTAAAAAGGGGGTCAACTCCAGAGATAAAACGATAATTCTCCCACTCTACAAGACTCTGGTCCAGCCGCACCTGGAGTATGCTGTCCAGTTCTGGGCACCAGTCCTCAGGAAGGATGTCCTGGAAATGGAGCGAGTAAAAAGAAGGGCAACAAAGCTAATTAAGGGCCTGGAGGATCCCAGTTATGAGGAAAGGTTGTGAGCACTGAACTTATTCTCTCTGGAGAAGAGACGCTTGAGAGGGGATATGATTTCAATCTATAAATACCGGACTGGTGACCCCACAATAGGGAGAAAACCTTAAACTACATAGAGGCTTCTTTACTGTAAGAGCGGCAAGGATGTGGAATTCCCCTCCACAGGCGGTGGTCTCAGCGAGGGGCATCGATAGTTTCAAAAAACTATTAGATAAGCACCTTAACGATCGCAACATAATGGGACATACAATGTAATACTGACATATAATCACACACATAGATTGGACTTGTGTCTTTTTTCAACCTCACGTACTATGTAACTATGAATAAAGGTGATCAAAACATTTTTTTAAGGGGAAAGTGTAAAAAAAAAAAAACAGCTAATAAAATAAACAATTAAAAATAAATAAAAAAAGCTCCCCCATCCCCGTGAGCTCGCACGAAGAAGAAAATGCATACGTAAGTCACGCCCGCATATGTAAATGACATTCAAACCACACATGTGAGGTATCATCGCAAATGTTATGCCCTGTACACACGATAGGATTTTCCGACAACAAAATCCATGTTTTTTTCCGACGGATGTTGGCTCAGACTTGTCTTGCATACACACGGTCACACAAATGTTGTCGGAAATTCCGAATGTGAAGAACATGGTGATGTACAACACGTATGACGAGCCGAGATAAATGAAGTTCAATAGCCAGTGCGGCTCTTCTGCTTGATTCCGAGCATGCGTGGCACTTTGTGCGTCGGAATTGTGTACACACGGTCGGAATTTCCAACAACAAGCTTCCATCGAACATTTGTTGCTGGAAAATCCTATTGTGTGTACGGGGCATTAGAGCGAGAGAAATAATTCTAGCTGAAGACCTCCTCTGTAACTCTAAACGTGTAACCTGTAAAAAAATGTTTAAAATCTCTACAGGCGATGCTTTAGGTACCGACGTTTGGCACCATACCACGAGTGTGCACAATTTTAAAGTGTGACATGTGAGGTATCTATTTACTCAGCATAACATCATCTGTCACATTATATAAAAAACTGAGCTAACTTTACTGTTTTGTTTTATTAATAAAAATGTTTTTTTTCCCCAAAAAAATTGAGTTTGAAAAATTACTGCGCAAATACTGTGTGACATAAAAAGTTGCAAAAACCACCATTTTATTCCCCAGGGTGTCTGCTAAAAGAAATATATAATGTTTGGTGGTTCTGAGTAATTTTCTACTAAAAAAATGAAGATAATTACATGTAGGAGAGGAGTGCTGGAATTTGCGTGGTATGGAAGTGGTTAAGAGCCATAGCGGCACGGCGGGAGACCCGATGCTTGTGGCTGACAGCCGGGATGTCCGCTGGTCACCTGCTATCACAGGAAAGAGAGTCGGAATGGAGATCTGTCAATGTAAACACACAGATCCCCATTCTGTCAGTGGAGGAGAGAGAGATCTGCTGTTCTTAGTGATTAGAAACAGTGATCTCTCTATACTCCCAGTCAGTCTCCTCCCCCCACAGTTAGAAACACCTCCCTAGGGAACACATTTAACCCCTTGATCGCGCCCTAGTGTTAACCTCTTCCCTGCAAGTGACATTTACACAGTAATCAGTGCATTTTTATAGCACTGATCGCTGTATAGATGTCAGTGGTCCCAAAAAACTGCCAAAGTGTCCGATCTCTCCGCTGCAATGTTGCAGTCCCGATAAAAATCACTGATCACCACCATTACTAGTAAAAAAAATAATAATAAAAATGCCAAAAATCTTTTCCCTATTTTGTAGATCCTATAACTTTTGCGCAAATAAATCTATATACGCTTAGTGTTTTTTTTTTTAGCAATAATCTGTAGAAGAATACATATTGGCCTAAACTGATGAAACCTTTTTTTGGGATATTTATTATAGCAAAAAATATGTTTTTTTTTTTCAAAATTGTCGGTCTTTTTTGGTTTATAAAAACCGCAGAGGTGATCAAATACAACCAAAAGAAAGCTCTAATTGTGGGAAAAAAGGACGTCAATTTTGTTTGGATAAAACATCACATGAATGCACAATTGTCAGTTAAAGCAACGTAGTGCCGTTTCCCCAAAAAATGGCCTGGTCATGAAGGGGGTAAATCTTCTGGGGCTGAAATAGTAAGTTGAAGTGCTAGGGCACACCCCCGGGTGGATGCCTGGATGGGGGAGCAACTTTCAAGAATTGCTTTTTGAGCACTTGATCTTCACATCTCATCACTTTTTGATGCACATGTCCTTTATTATTTGGGACTTATTTTATTATTATTTTTATGTAAAATCAGATGAATATCTGCTTTTGATCCAAGCACTTTATCATTGTTTCACACATTATCACATAATACTGTATTTTTAGTTTTTTGAAATTAGGGATAGTCATCCATGCATATTTATCTATTTTTGCTGTTTAACTTTTTGAATTAGTGCACTTTATCACTGTTTCACATATTATGATATATTATCGCATATTATCACAATTATATTCTTTTTTTTTATTTATGCTTATGTGACCTGAAGAAAGAGGCCGCGCCCAAGAAACATGTTGTCGTGGCAAACGCTCTCCTAGCTGGGAGGAGTTACTTCACTCACTTGGTCTTCCTTACACGGCCACGAGTAATGTCAGGACCGTGCGAGTGTTATACAGCAAACACAGCATGACACGATGAGGATACGGAGTTCGCTCTGACACATCCCCCATCCATATCACGTGTTTTGGGAGGCTATCCACTCATCCAGGCCAGGAGAGGAGACATCCACTTTGCTGTACTTGCGACCCTCTGATCCATGTTTGTGAGTGTAACCCTTTTAACTTGAATCTGCATTTTTGCCATTAAACAGTATTACACTAGGGCAGCCTTGCTCTCTCTTCTTCATTTCAGAACAAGCCCGCCACCCTGTGGATTCTTGACAGAGCTGCAGCACCTAGAACTAAGAGAACTTTTTATACAGATTTTTATACAGATTTCTATACAGACTGTTATATTTTGTTTGTTACTTATGGGGACAGCGCTAGTTTGTTTTTTTGTGTGCTATTTATTTCAGGTACTTATATAGCACCATCAATTTATGCAGCACTTTACATATACATTGTACATTCACATCAGCCCTGCTCTCAAGGAGCTTACAATCTAAGGTCTGGAATTCACATTCATACACATACTGGGGGGCAATTTAGACAGGAGACAATTAACCTCCCAGCATGTCTTTGGAGTGTGGGAGGAAACCAGGAACCAGCAACCATTTTGCTGCCAGGTAAAAGTGCTAACCACTACACCACATTATACAATGTATTATATAATGGATCATGTATGTATACAATGTATTATATAATGTATCCTGTATGTATACAATGTATTATATATTATATCCTGTATGTATACAATGTATTATATATTATATCCTGTATGTATACAATGTATTATATAATATATCCTGTATGTATACAATGTATTATATAATGGATCCTATATGTATACAATGTATTATATAATATATCCTGTATGTATACAATGTATTATATAATATATCCTGTATGTGTACAATGCATTATATAATGTATTATGTATGTATACAATGCCTTATATAATGTATTCTGTATGTATACAATGTACAGTACCTGACCGCGAGATTGTGTTTCCAGCGCGATAGCATCGCGCTGGTTCTCGGCGACAGGGTACTGTGAATGTCGCGCTGGCTCGCTCATAGGGAAAGGAAAACTTTGTCTTCCTCCCGCGATGAGTGACAGGCAGCGCTGACAGCCCTGCGGCCCCCCCACCCCAAAGCACCTTGTCCCCATGTTGATGAGGACAAGGGCCTCTTCCCGACAACCCTGGCCGTTGGTTGTCGGGGTCTGCGGGCGGGGGGCTTATCGGAATCCGGGAGCCCCCCTTAATAAGGGGGCCCCCAGATGCCGGCCCCCCACCCTGTGTGAATGAGTTTGGGGTACATGGTACCCCTACCCATTCACCTAGGGGAAAGTGTCAATAGAAAAAAAAACACACTACACAGGTTTTAAGAGTCATTTATTAGTCAGCTCCGGGGGTCTTCTTCCGACTTCGGGGGTCTCCTTCCGACTTCTCCCGGTGTTCGGCCTCTTCTCCCGGGCCCCGCCGCTATCTTCTTCCAGCTCTATTGCCAGCGAGGGGCCCGGTGTGCTGCCGCTGTCTCGCCGCTGCTGTCCGGCCTCTTCTCCCGGTGTTCGGCCTCTTCTCCCGGGCCCCGCCGCTATCTTCTTCCAGCTCTATTGCTAGCGAGGGGTCCGGTCTGCTGCCACTGTCTCGCCGCCGCTGTCTCGCCGCCGCTGTCTCGCCGCCGCTGTCTCGCCGCCGCTGTCTCTTCTTTTCTTCTTCCCCGATGTTGACACGACGCTCTCTCCAGCTCGAATGCTGTGTGCGAGCTGCAGAGCCATTTATATAGGCGGTAACCCCACCCCCTTACGACGTCATGGTCCCAGCATGCGCAGGGACTCTGGCGTCATAAGGGGGCGTGGCCCCAGAGTCCCTGCGCATGCTGGGACCATGACGTCGTAAGGGGGTGGGGTTACCGCCTATATAAATGGCTCCGCAGCTCGCACACAGCATTCGAGCCGGAGAGAGCGTCGTGTCAACATCGGGGAAGAAGAAAAGAAGAGACAGCGGCGGCGAGACAGCGGCGGCGAGACAGCGGCGGCGAGACAGCGGCAGCAGACCGGACCCCTCGCTAGCAATAGAGCTGGAAGAAGATAGCGGTGGGGCCCGGGAGAAGAGGCCGAACACCGGGAGAAGAGGCCGGACAGCGGCGGCGAGACAGCGGCAGCACACCGGGCCCCTCGCTGGCAATAGAGCTGGAAGAAGATAGCGGCGGGGCCCGGGAGAAGAGGCCGAACACCGGGAGAAGTCGGAAGGAGACCCCCGAAGTCGGAAGAAGACCCCCGGAGCTGACTAATAAATGACTCTTAAAACCTGTGTAGTGTGTTTTTTTTTCTATTGACACTTTCCCCTAGGTGAATGGGTAGGGGTACCATGTACCCCAAACTCATTCACACAGGGTGGGGGGCCGGCATCTGGGGGCCCCCTTATTAAGGGGGGCTCCCGGATTCCGATAAGCCCCCCGCCCGCAGACCCCGACAACCAACGGCCAGGGTTGTCGGGAAGAGGCCCTTGTCCTCATCAACATGGGGACAAGGTGCTTTGGGGTGGGGGGGCCGCAGGGCGCCCCCCTCCCCCAAGGCACCCACCCCCCCATGTTGAGGGCATGCGGCCTGGTACGGCTCAGGAGGGGGGGGGGGCGCTCGCTCGTCCCCACCCCCTTTCCTGGCCGGCCGGGCTGCGTGCTCGGATAAGGGTCTGGTATGGATTTGGGGGGGACCCCCACGCCGATTTTTTCGGCATAGGGGGTTCCCCTTACAATCCATGCCAGACCCAAGGGCCTGGTATGCCTCCGAGGGGGGAACCCACGCCGGTTTTTTCATTTAAAATGTGGCGCGGTGTTCCCGCCTCAGGATTCATACCAGACAGCTGTCAGCGCTGCCTGTCACTCATCGCGGGAGGAAGACAAAGTTTTCCTTTCCCGATGAGTGAGCCATCTCGGCGCTGGCTCCTGCGACGGGGCTCGTAGGTGTCAAATCTCGCCGAGAAGTGCGGCGAGATTGACACAATATTGCGGTCACCTACTGTATTATACAATATACCCTTTATGTATACAATGTATTATATAATATATCCTGTATGTATACAATGTATTATGTAATGGATCCTGTATGTATACAATGTATTATATAATGGATCCTGTATGTATACAATGTATTACATAAGATATCCTGTAAGTATACAATGCATTATATAATATATCCTTTATGTATACAATGCATTGTATAATGGATCCTATATGTATACAATGTATTATATAATATATCCTGTATGTATACAATGTAGTATATAATGGATCCTGTCTGTATACAATGTATTGTATCCTGTATGTATTCAATGTATTATATAATAGGTCCTGTATGTATATTATATACATATTATATAATATATCCAGTATGGATACAATGTATTACATAAAGTATCCTTTATGTATACAATGTATTATATAATCTATTCTGTATGTATACAATGTATTATATAATCTATCTTGTATGTATTATATAATGGATCCTATATGTATACAATGTATTATATAATATATCCTGTATGTGTACAATGCATTATATAATATATCCTGTATGTATACAATGTATTATGTTATGGATCCTGCATGTATACAATGTATTATATATAAATATTCTGTATGCATATAATGTATTATATAATATATCCTGTATGTATACAATGTATTATATATTATATCCTATATGTATACAATGTAGTATACAATGGATCCTGTGTCTATACAATGTATTGTATCATGTATGTAATTATATATAATAGATCATGTATGTATAGTATATACATATTATATAATATATACTGTATGTATACAATGCATGATACAATATATCCTGTATGTATACAATGTATTACATAATATATCCTGTATGTATTCAATGTATTATATAATAGATCCTGTATGTATACAATGTATGATATATTATATCCTGTATGTATACAATGTATTATATAATGTATTCTGTATGTATACAATGTATTGAATAATATATCCTGTATGTGTACAATGCATTAATGTATGTTGTATATATACAATGTATTATATAATGGATCCTGTATGTATACAATGTATTATTTAATGGATCCTGTGTGTATACAATGTATTATATAATGTATTCTGTATGTATACAATGTATTATATTAAGTATTCTGTATGTATACAATGTATTATATTATGGATCCTGTATGTTCACAATGTATTATATATTGTGTCCTGTATGTATACAATGTATTATATAATGGATCCTGTATGTATACAATGTATTATATAATGTGTCCTGTATGTATACAATGCATTATATAATGGATCCTCTATGTATACAATGTATTATATAATGGATCCTCTATGTATTATATAATATATCCTGTATGTATACAATGTATTATATAACGTGTCCTGTATGTATACAATGTATTATATAATATATCCTGTATGTATACAATGTATTATATAATGGATCCTGTATGTATACAATGTAGTATACAATGGATCCTGTCTCTATACAATGTATTGTATCATGTATGTAATCAATTTATTATATAAAAGATCATGTATGTATATTATATACATATTATATAATATATCCTGTATGTATACAATGTATGATATAATATATCCTGTATGTATACAATGTATTATATAATATACCCTGTATGTATACAATGTATTATATAATGTATCCTGTATATATACAATGTATTGTATCCTGTATGTATTCAATGTATTATATAATAGATCCTGTATGTATACAATGCATTATATAATGTATGTTGTATGTATACAACGTATTATATAATGGATCCTGTATGTATTCAATGTATTATATAATAGATCCTGTATGTGTACAATGCATTATATAATGTATGTTGTATGTATACAATGTATTATATAATGGATCCTGTGTGTATACAATGTATTATATAATGTATTCTGTATGTATACAATGTAATATATTAAGTATTCTGTATGTATACAATGTATTATATAATGGATCCTGTATGTATACAATGTATTATATATTGTGTCCTGTATGTATACAATGTATTATATAATGGATCCTGTATGTATACAATGTATTATATAATGGATCCTGTATGTATACAATGTATTATATAATATATCCTGTATAGGGATGAGCTTCGTGTTCGAGTCGAACCCATGTTCGACTCGAACATCGGCTGTTCGACCGTCCGTCGAATTGCGAACGATATGGGCCGTTCGCGCCAAATTCGTGTGGCGCGTCACGGCCCATAATTCACTGCGGCATCGCAGTGCATTGCTGGCTGATGATTGGCCAAGCATGAACTATGACCCGCATGCTTGGCCAATCACAGCGCCGTCAGTAGAGAGAGCTGTAATTGGCCAAAGCCAGGGTGGCTTTGGCCAATTATGGCTCAGGGGATTTAGTACACACCCCACACTATATAAGGCCGCCTGCATGGCGGCCCTGTGTAGTGTGTGTTCCGGTGTGCTGAGAGATAGAGAGAGAGACAGTGTCATTTGATTTGAGTTAGATAGATTAGGCAGAACAGTCAGTCAGTTAGCTGCACTTACAGTGTATTGTGTATATATATGCATCCCAGGTGTTGCATATATATATATACACTGTATTCAGTTTAGCTAGATCCGTTCCTGTTATCTTCTAGACTATTTACATTTAGTGCAGTGCGTCCTGCTCACAGTGTTCAGCTAGATCCGTTCCTGTTATTTACATTTAGTGCAGTGCGTCCTGCTCACAGTGTTCAGCTAGATCCGTTCCTGCTATTTACATTTAGTGCAGTGCGTCCTGCTCACAGTGTTCAGCTAGATCCGTTCCTGTTATTTACATTTAGTGCAGTGCGTCCTGCTCACAGTGTTCAGCTAGATCCGTTCCTGCTATTTACATTTAGTGCAGTGCGTCCAGCTCACAGTGTTCAGCTAGATCCGTTTCTGCTATTTACATTTAGTGCAGTGCGTCCTGCTCACAGTGTTCAGCTAGATCCGTTCCTGTTATCTTCTAGACTATTTACATTTAGTGCAGTGCGTCCTGCTCACAGTGTTCAGCTAGATCCGTTCCTGCTATTTACATTTAGTGCAGTGCGTCCTGCTTCACAGTGTTCAGCTAGATCCGTTCCTGCTATTTACATTTAGTGCAGTGCGTCCTGCTCACAGTGTTCAGCTAGATCCGTTCCTGCTATTTACATTTAGTGCAGTGCGTCCTGCTCACAGTGTTCAGCTAGATCCGTTCCTGCTATTTACATTTAGTGCAGTGCGTCCAGCTCACAGTGTTCAGCTAGATCCGTTCTGCTATTTACATTTAGTGCAGTGCGTCCAGCTCACAGTGTTCAGCTAGATCCGTTCCTGCTATTTACATTTAGTGCAGTGCGTCCAGCTCACCGTGTTAGCTAGATCCGTTCCTGTTATTTACATTTAGTGCAGTGCGTCCTGCTCACAGTGTTCAGCTAGATCCGTTCCTGCTATTTACATTTAGTGCAGTGCGTCCAGCTCACAGTGTTCAGCTAGATCCGTTCCTGCTATTTACATTTAGTGCAGTGCGTCCTGCTCACAGTGTTCAGCTAGATCCGTTCCTGTTATCTTCTAGACTATTTACATTTAGTGCAGTGCGTCCTGCTCACAGTGTTCAGCTAGATCCGTTCCTGCTATTTACATTTGGTGCAGTGCGTCCTGCTCACAGTGTTCAGCTAGATCCGTTCCTGCTATTTACATTTAGTGCAGTGCGTCCTGCTCACAGTGTTCAGCTAGATCCGTTCCTGCTATTTACATTTAGTGCAGTGCGTCAGCTCACAGTGTTCAGCTAGATCCGTTCCTGCTATTTACATTTAGTGCAGTGCGTCCTGCTCACAGTGTTCAGCTAGATCCATTCCTGTTATCTTCTAGACTATTTACATTTAGTGCAGTGCGTCCTGCTCACAGTGTTCAGCTAGATCCGTTCCTGCTATTTACATTTAGTGCAGTACGTCCTGCTCACAGTGTTCAGCTAGATCCGTTCCTGCTATTTACATTTAGTGCAGTGCGTCCTGCTCACAGTGTTCAGCTAGATCCATTCCTGTTATCTTCTAGACTATTTACATTTAGTGCAGTGCGTCCTGCTCACAGTGTTCAGCTAGATCCGTTCCTGTTATCTTCTAGACTATTTACATTTAGTGCAGTGCGTCCTGCTCACAGTGTTCAGCTAGATCCGTTCCTGTTATCTTCTAGACTATTTACATTTAGTGCAGTGCGTCCTGCTCACAGTGTTCAGCTAGATCCGTTCCTGTTATCTTCTAGACTATTTACATTTAGTGCAGTGTGTCCTGCTCACAGTGTTCAGCTAGATCCGTTCCTGTTATCTTCCTACTGACAGGCAGGCTTGTCTGGTTACAGTATATAAAGCTACCTGAAGAAAATTACAGGTGTTCTATTTGATCCTATTAGTACCACGGTCAGGCAGCTAGACTATTTACATTTAGTACAGTGCGTCCTGCTCACAGTGTTCAGCTAGATCCGTTCCTGTTATCTTCCTACTGACAGGCAGGCTTGTCTGGTTACAGTTGTTAAAGCTACCTGAAGAAAATTACAGGTGTTCTATCCCAGCTTAGTGCAGCTACAGGCCATTAGTATGTCTGGAAGGCCAAGAAGGAGAGGCAGACAGTCACAAGCCAATAAGAGAGGGCAAGCAGGCTCTGTGTCTAGTGCTGGTCGTGGAGACGGTGCATCCTCATCAGCACGTGGCCATGGGACACGCTTGGCCTTTTTTTCGGCAGCTGGCCGTGTTGAGCCGCAACATGCGGAAGACTTGGTCGAGTGGATGACCAAGCTGTCCTCATCCTCCTCATCCTCTCTCACCCATGCCCAGGGTGTTTTGTCTGGCAAAGCAGCGGCCTCTTCCCTCAGCTCAATGTCATCAGTGACTCCTTCCCTAGCTCCACCATGTCCTCCTGAGGATTCCCTCGAACTGTTTGACCACAGTGTTGGGTACATGCTCCAGGAGGATGCCCAGCGTTTGGAAGGCTCTGATGATGATACTGAGCTCGATGAAGGCAGTAACATGAGCACGGACAGAGGGGGTGCCCAAGAAGGACAGCAATCTGGCAGTCATGCTCCCCCTGCTGCAGCATACTGCCAGGTTTGCTCCAGTGATGAGGAGGGAGGGGATGATGAGGTCACTGACTCAACGTGGGTGCCTGATAGGAGAGAGGAGGAGGAGGAGGAGGAGGAGGCGGAACATCACCAACGAGGCAGGATGCCCTCCAGGGGCCAGCCTAAGGGCAGCACATTGACTGCATCACACCCCAAAGCTCCACATGTGCAGGGCGCTGCAGTCTCTGCGCGTTATTCAAAAAGTTCTTTGGTGTGGGCCTTTTTTGAGACGAGTGCATCAGATCGCACCGCCTCTATTTGCAACATATGTCTCAAGCGTATCTCGCGTGGCCAAAACATCTCCCGCTTGGGTACCACATGCTTGACCAGACATATGTTGACCTACCATGCAGTTCGTTGGCAAGCGTATCTAAAAGACCCACACCAAAGAACAAAGAGGATCTCTCCTTGCTCCTCATCAGCTGAGATTTCCAACCCCACTAGACCTTCAGTCCTCTCTGAGACCTGCAGTGAGAGGAATGAAGGTGTAGAATTAGGTGTGTCACAGCCAAGTACTTGTGGGCAATCTGCTTTTGGTACACCGACGTCAGATTGTACCAGGCAAATTTCCCTGCCCCAGCTGCTGCACCGCCGAAAGAAGTTTGCTCCCAGCCATCCACATGCCCAGCGGTTGAATGCTAGCTTGGCAACTTCAACTGCTGCCTTTTCGGTTGGTAGACTCTGCCCCCTTCCGTGAGTTTGTGGAATGTGCGGTTCCTCAGTGGCAGGTACCCAAACTCCACTTTTTCTCACGGAAGGCGATTCCGGCTCTCTACCGGCATGTGGAAGGCAATGTCCATGCCTCGCTGGACAGGGCGGTCAGCGGTAAGGTGCATATTACCGCTGACTCATGGTCCAGCAGGCATGGACAGGGACGTTACCTAAGTTTCACGGCACATTGGGTGACTCTGCTGGCAGCTGGGAAGGATGCAGGACAAGGTGCAGTAGTGTTGGAGGTTGTTCCGCCACCACGCCTCCAAAATGCTGATTGTGACACACCTCTCTCCTCCACCCCCTCCTCTTCTTCTTCCTCCATGGCCTCTTCCTCGGAATCAGTGGTGCTCCGTAGGCGTTCAAGGGGCTACGCAAGTACGCAGGCCAAAAGATGCCATGCGGTGCTTGAGCTGGTGTGCTTGGGGGACAGGAGCCACACTGGGGCAGAGGTTCTGTCAGCTCTGCAGGGGCAGGTTCAGAGGTGGTTGACGCCACGCCAACTTAAGGCAGGAATGGTGGTTTGCGACAATGGCACCAACCTCCTCTCTGCCCTCCGACAGGGACAAATGACCCATGTGCCCTGTTTGGCTCACGTCCTTAACTTGGTGGTGCAGCGGTTCTTGGGCAGGTACCCGGGCTTACAGGATGTCCTGAGGCAGGCCAGGAAAGTCTGTGTGCATTTCCGCCGGTCATATAATGCCAGTTCTCGGCTGACGGACCTCCAAAAGGAGTTTAACCTGCCCAAGAACCGCCTAATCTGTGACATGCCCACCAGGTGGAACTCAACGTTGGCCATGCTGCAGCAGCTGCACACGCAGCAGAGGGCCATCAATGAGTACCTGTGCGACTATGGCACCAGGACAGGGTCAGGGGAGCTTGTTTTTTTTTCCCCACGCCAGTGGGCCATGATCAGGGATGCATGCACTGTCCTGTCACCATTCGAGGAGTCCACGAGGATGGTGAGCACTGACAGTGCATGCATCAGTGACACTGTCCCCCTTGTCCACCTGTTGGAGCACACGCTGCGTGGAATAATGGACAGGGCACTTGAGGCAGAACAGAGGCAGGAAGAGGAGGACTTCCTTAGCTCTCAAGGCCCCCTTTATCCAGACAGTGTTCCTGCGTGCCCGCCGATCACACAGGAAGAGGAGGAGGAGGAGGAGGAGGAAGATTGTGTCAGTATGGAGGTGGAGCCTGGCACTCAGCATCAGCAGCAGTCTTTAAGGGATCAGTCCCAAGGAACACATGGACTTGTACATGGCTGGGAGGAGGTGGCTGCGGACGTTGTTGTCCTTAGTGACCCAGAGGACTCCGGACCGAATGCCTCAGCAAACCTACGCTGCATGGCCTCCCTGATCCTGCAAAGCCTGCGTAAGGATCCTCGTATTCGTGGTATCAAGGAGAAAGACCAATACTGGCTGGCAACCCTCCTTGATCCACGTTACAAGGGTAAGGTTGCGGACCTTATCTTGCCATCGCAGAGGGAGCAGAGGATGAAACATCTTCGGGAGGCCTTGCAGAAAGGTCTGTGCAACGCGTTCCCAGAGACTGGGAGGTTACAAACTCCTGTTTCTGGACAACGTGTTGCTGAGGCTTCGGTCAGTCAAAGAAGGATCGGTGGAGAAGGTGGCCGTCTGACCGATGCGTTCAGACAATTTTTTGGTCCGCAGCCCCAAGGTATGATCGGTTCCAGCAACCATCGCCAGCGTCTGTTTTACATGGTGCAGGAATACCTAGGGGCAAGATCAGACTTGGACACCTTTCCCACCGAAAATCCTCTGGGTTACTGGGTCTTGAGGATGGATCACTGGCCAGAGCTTGCACAGTATGCAATTGAGCTACTGGCCTGTCCTGCATCCAGCGTTCTTTCGGAACGCACATTCAGTGCTTCTGGAGGCGTGGTAACCGATCACAGGGTGCGTCTGTCCACCGACTCGGTCGATCGGCTGACCTTCATAAAAATGAATCAGTCTTGGATCACCACCAGCTACCAAGCACCTGATGCTGATGTAACCGAATAATTTTTTTTGAAATCTCAGATCCCTTCAAAGACTGCCTATGCTGATGCTGAGTGACTATCCCTGAGTAATTATCCTCTTCCTCCTTAATCATCACGCTGATAGCTTGTAAGAACATTTTTGGTTCTGGGCGCCACCACCAGTGCCTAAGGCACAATTTTTCAGCCCCTGTTTAACAGGGGCGTGTAATTACAATTTTTGATGTAATACTTTGCAGCAGGGCTCGTTCCTGCATTCCAACTAGAGTGTCTGTGAGGGGTTGCAGTGTTGTGACACCAGTGCCTAAAGCCCAATTTTTCTGACCCTGTCTAAGAGGGGCGTGTAATTACAATTTTTGATGCAATACTTTGCAGCAGGGCTCGTTCCTGCGTTCCAACTAGAGTGTCTGTGAGGGGTTGCAGTGTTGTTTCACCAGCACCAGTGCCTAAGGCCCAATTTTTCTGCCCCTGTCTAACAGGGGCGTGTAATTACAATTTTTGATGCAATACTTTGCAGCAGGGCTCGTTCCTGCGTTCCAACTAGAGTGTCTGTGAGGGGTTGCAGTGTTGTGGCACCAGCACCAGTGCCTAAGGCCCAATTTTTCTGCCCCTGTCTAACAGGGGCGTGTAATTACAATTTTTGAAGCAATACTTTGCAGCAGGGCTCGTTCCTGCGTTCCAACTAGAGTGTCTGTGAGGGGTTGCAGTGTTGTGGCACCAGCACCAGTGCCTAAGGCCTAATTTTTCAGCTCCTGTTCAACAGGGGCATGTAATTACAATTCTTGATCTAATATTTCACAGCAGGGCCCTGTGAGGGCTTACAGTGTTGTGGCCACAGCAACACCTAAGGCCCAAATTTCTGCTGAGTATATAGGGCAGGACCCTACTTTCAAACATCTAACTTACAAACGACTCCTACTTGCAAACGGAAGGAGACAACAGGAAGTGAGATGAAATCTACCCCTAGGAAGGGAAATTCTCTCCTGTAAGAGTTAATATGGGAAAAACATTTCTCCTTTCCACTGATGCTTTCCAATCCTTGTTCCACAAAAAAACCCAAATTTTCAAAAAACATTTTTCATTGGGACAAAAAAGTGAGGTGAAATCTTCTGAAGAGGAGGAAAGACAGCAAAACAAATGTCACAGGGGTGATAACCCTTCCCTATGTTTTCCAAAAAGCTTAGAAAAGATTTTTTGGCTGGAGCTAAACACGTTAAAAATGTTCAAAATTACAAACAGATTCTACTAAAGGGCCCCACACCTTTCCTTATTTTAATTTGGGTGCGGGGTTCCCCTTAATATCCATACAAGACCCAAAGGGCCTGGTAATGGACTGGGGGGTACCCATGCCGTTTGTCTCACTGATTTTCATCCATATTGCCATGACCCGACATGACATTAAACCCGCAAGCAGTTTTAAATGAGATTTTTTCCTTTAAAAATGACATTTGGTGCAGGGACTGTTCTAAACATGGGAAACACGCGTCACTTTACAGGCATACTATAGACACCCCCCAGGTACGATATTTAAAGGAATATTTCACTTTTTTTTTTACTTTAAGCATCATTAAAATCACTGCTCCCGAAAAAACGGCCGTTTTTAAAAGTTTTTTTTGCATTGATACATGTCCCCTGGGCTAGGACCCGGGTCCCCAAACCCTTTTTAGGACAATACCATGCAAATTAAGCCTTTAAAATGAGCACTTTTGATTTCGAACGTTCGAGTCCCATAGACGTCAATGGGGTTCTAACGTTCGTGCGAACTTTCGGTCCGTTCGCGGGTTCTGGTGCGAACTGAACCGGGGGGTGTTCGGCTCATCCCTAATCCTGTATGTATAAAATGTATTATATAATGGATCCTGTATATATACAATGTATCATATAATATATCCTGTATGTATACAATGTATTATAAAATATATCCTGTATGTATATAATGTATTATATAATGTATTCTGTATGTCTACAATGTATTATATAATATATCCTGTATGTATACAATGTATTATATAATATATCCTGTATGTATACAATGTATTATATAATGGATCCTGTATGTATACAATGTATTATATAATGGATCCTCTATGTATACAATGTATTATATAATGGATCCTCTATGTATACAATGTATTATATAATATATCCTATATGTATACAATGTATTATATAACGTGTCATGTATACAGTGTATTATATAATATATCCTGTATGTATATAATATTTTATATAATGGATCCTGTATGTATATAATGTATTATATAATGGATCCTGTGTGTATACAATGTATTATATAATGTATTCTGTATGTATACAATGTAATATATTAAGTATTCTGTATGTATACAATGTATTATATAATGGATCCTGTATGTATACAATGTATTATATATTGTGTCCTGTATGTATACAATGTATTATATAATGGATCCGGTATGTATACAATGTATTATATAATGGATCCTGTATGTATACAATGTATTATATAATATATCCTGTATGTATACAATGTATTATATAATATATCCTGTATGTATACAATGTATTATATAATGGATCCTGTATGTATACAATGTATTATATAATGGATCCTGTATATATACAATGTATCATATAATATATCCTGTATGTATACAATGTATTATATAATATATCCTGTATGTATACAATGTATTATATAATATATCCTGTATGTATACAATGTATTATATAATATATCCTGTATGTATACAATGTATTATATAATATATCCTGTATGTATACAATGTATTATATAATGGATCCTGTATGTATACAATGTATTATATAATGGATCCTGTATGTATACAATGTATTATATAATGATCCTGTATGTATACAATGTATTATATAATATATCCTGTATGTATACAATGTATTATATAACGTGTCATGTATACAATGTTTTATATAATATATCCTGTATGTATATAATATTTTATATAATGGATCCTGTATGTATACAGTGTATTATATAATGGATCCTGTATGTATACAATGTATTATATAATGTATCCTGTATGTATACAATGTATTATATAATATATCCTGTATGTATATAATGTATTATATACTGGATCCTGTATGTATACAATGTATTATATAATGGATCCTGTATGTATACAATGTATTATATAATGGATCCTGTATGTATACAATGTATTATATAATATATCCTGGATGTATACTTCAGCGAGGCCTCATATGTGCGTAGTGTCAGTGGGAAGGGGATCATCCAGTTGGAAGCTCCTGATTGTCACTGGCTTTCCCTGGGTGACATTCCTAGTTCTTCCTCACACAGATATTGATCAGGAATTGGTAGGAAATGGACATTATAGACGGGAACTCACCATTTTGTGCTCTCCTCTCCTGGAGGTCATTTGCGGGTCCCATCAGACCGATCAGTGTAAAGACATGAATAGTGACATCCAGAGCCTCTTCTTCTCCATATGTGTCTATCAGGATGTCCTTGGTGGTTATCCAGTCTGCATTTTCTAGCTTTCCTCGGGGGATGGGACGTTTATCTCCATAGGAGAAATCAGACAATTTGTTCCTAAATCTCTTAAAGTCACATCCTTTCAGATCCTCCAGAGAATATATGATAAGATCCCCGCAGGTTATTGGGACCTTTCCCAGGAGACCAGGAGCCGACTCTGCAGAGAGAACAATCAGAAATCATAAACATTCATCCTGATTGGATGATTTCAAACACATGACAGCAGATACAGTGCCTTGAAAAAGTATTCATACCCCTTGAATTTTTCCACATTTTGTCATGTTACATCCAAAAATGTAAATGTATTTTATTGGGATTTTATGTGATAGACCATCACAAAGTGGCACATAATTGTGAAGTGGAAGGAAAATGATAAATGGTTTTCAAATAAATATGTGAAAAGTGTGGCGTGCATTTGTATTACGCCGAGTCAATACTTTGTATAACCACTTTTTGCTGCAATTACAGCTGCAAGTCTTGCCACAGATTCTCAATGTGATTTAGGTCTGGACTGTGACTGGGCCATTCTAACACATGAATATGCTTTGATCCAAACCATTCCATTGTAGCTCTGGTTGTATGTTTAGGGTCGTTGCCCTGCTGGAAGGTGAACCTCCTCCCCAGTCTCAAGTCTTTTGCAGACTCTAATACCATGTACACACGGGCGGACTTTCCGACCGGACTGGTCCGATGGACCGAATTCGGCGGACAATCGGATTGTGTGTGGTCTGCATCGGACTTCCCACGGACCGTTTCGGTCGTAAATCCGACGGACTTTATATTTGAAACCTGCTTCAATTCTTTACGTCGTATCTCCGCTGGACTCAGATACAATGTAAGGGCAAGGTACTGCATCTCGCGCCTGCTGCAATAGGAAAAACAAATTTTCCTATTGGGGCGAGGGGGAGGTGATGATGTCCCTTCGGTCTGGTATGGAATTTAAGGGTAACTTCCTACGCCGAAAAAGCATTGTGGGGTCCCCCCAAAAGCCATACCAGACCCCTATCCGAGCATGCAGCCCAGCCGGTCAGGAAAGGGGGTGGGGACGAGCGAGCGCCCCCCTCCTGAACCATACCAGGCCACATGCACTCATTATGGGGGGTGGGTGCTTTGCCACTCCAAAGCACCTTGTCCCCATGTTGATGAGAACAAGGGCCTCTTCCCGACAACCCTGGTCATTGGTTGTCGGGGTCTGCGGGCGGGGGGCTTATCAGAATCTGGAAGATCCTGCCCCCCCTATGTGAATGAGTATGGGGTACATCGTACCCCCACCCATTCACCTAGGGAAAAAGTGTCAATAAAAAAAACAAACTAGACAGGTTTTTAAAGTAATTTATTATACAGCTCCGGGGGTCTTCTTCTGACTTCAGGGGTCTTCTTCCGACTTTGCCGCTCTCTCCGGCATCTTCTCCCAGTGTCCAGTTTTTCTCCCACTCTCTGCCCTCTTCTCCCGGTGTTTGACCTCTTCTCCCGGTGTCTGGTTCTTCTGTCGGCTCCTCCGCTATCTTCTGCCGCTCTTTTGCTAGCGGTGGCCCGGACTTCTGTGTCGTCTTCTTCCCTCTTCGCTTCTTCCGATGCTGACACGATGCTCTCTCCTGCTGTAATGCTGTGTGAGTGCTCCTTAATGGTTTATATAGGCGGTGACCCCGCCCCCTTATAACATCACAGTCCCTGGGCATGCTGGGCATGCTGGGACTGTGATGTCAAAAGGGGGCGTGGTCACCAGGTGATGTTGACCACACCCCCGTATGACGTCACAGTCCCAGCATGCCCAGGGACTGTGACGTTATAAGGGGGCGGGGTCATCACCTATATACCCCATACTCATTCACATAGCGTGGGGGGCTTGGATCTAGGGGGCCCCTTGTTAAAGGGGGCTCCCGGATTCTGATAAGTCCCCCGCCCGCAGACCCCGACAACCAATGGACAGGGTTGTTGGGAAGAGGCCCTTGTCCTCATCAACATGGGGACAAGGTGCTTTGGGGCGGGGGGGCCGCAGGGCTGCCCCCTTCCCCAAAGCACCCACTCCCCCATGTTGAGGGCATGTGGCCTTGTACAGTTCAGGAGGGGGGGCGCTCGCTTGTCCCCACCCCCTTTCCTGACTGGCCGGGCTGCGTGCTCAAATAGGGTATGCATGCTCGGATAGGGGTCTGGTATGGATTTAGGGGGGACCCCACGCCGTTTTTTCAGCGTAGGGGGCCTAAGGGCCTGGTACGGGGCTTGAAAGGTGTCAAGGTGACTTCCTTTTCTAGTCCCGTTGTATCTGAGTCACGTTCAAAATGAATGGACTTGTTCATGTGTGGGCAAGTCCGTTAATTTGGAAAGTCTGTCGTAACTCCGTCGGGAAGACCGGTGGACATAGTCTGCCGGAAAGTCCGGTTGTGTGTAGGCAAGTCTGTCCGTAGTCCCGTCGTGTGTAGACAAGTCTGTTTGTAAAAGAAGTCTGGCAGAAGTCTGTCAAAAGTCAGTCGGAAAGTCCGTCGGACCAGTCCGGTCGAAAAGTCAGACCGTGTGTATGTTGCATAACAGGTTTTCTTCTAAGATTGCCCTGTGTTTGTCTCCATCCATCTTCCCAAAAACTCTGACCAGCTTCCCTGTCCCTGCTGAAGAAAAGCATCCCCACAACATGATTCTGCCACCACCATGTTTCAAGGTGGGGATGGTGTGTTCAGGGTGATGTGAAGTGTTCGTTTTCCGCCACACAAAGCGTTTTGTTTTTAGGCCAAAAAGTTCAATTCTGGTCTCCTCTGACCAGAGCACCTTCTTCCACATGTGGATCTCTGCAGCTCCTCCAGAGTTACCATGGGCCTCTTGGCTGCTTCTCTGATGAATGCTCTCCTTGCCCGGCCGGTCAGTTTAGGTGAACGGCCATGTCTTGGTAGGTTTGCAGTTGTGCCATACTTATTCCATTTTCAGATGATGGATTGAACAGAGCTCCGTAAGATGTTCAAAGCTTGGGATATTTTTTTATAATCTAACCCTGCTTTATACTTCTCCACAACTTTATGCCTGACCTGTCTGGTGTGTTCCTTGGCCTTCATGATGCTGTTTGTTCACTAAGGTTCTCTAACAAACCTTTGAGGGCTTCACAGAACAGCTGTATTTATACTGAGATTACATTACACACAGGTGGACTCTATTTAGTAATTAGGTGACTTCTGAAGACAATTGGTTGCACTAGATTTTAGTTATCAAAGTAAAGGGGGCTGAATAGAAATGCCCCCCTTACTTTTCACATATTTATTTGTAAAACATTTTGAAAACCATTTATCATTTTCCTTTAACTTCACAATTAATGTCCACTTTGTGTTGGTCTATCATAGAAAATCCCAATAAAATACATTTATGTTTTTGGTTGTAACATGACAAAATGTGGAAAATTTCAAGGGGTATGAATACTTTTTCAAGCCACTGCAAGTCTGTACTGGCAGCTGGCAATGCTATAAATAGCATATAGAAGGGAAGGAAAATGAAATTATCCCCAATATGTCTATATGTACATTATCCTATGGAGAGATTGGATTCGCTGCGGTAATCTTGGTGGCCTCCATAGTGGTAAGGTACCTCTCGAATGATTATTGGGTGCTATTTATTAAAAAATAATTAAAAATTATTAGGGGGGCTATTTATTAAAATAATCACCTTCATGAATAATTCACATAATGTGTGTAATATGTTTATTTCCTATAATCTTCAGCTCCATCTAGTGGCCAAAATGTCATATATTACTGGTTGAGGTATTTCAAGAAAATACTGTATTATAGCCACTAGATGGAGGTGATTATCAAAGAAAGTAAACCTGTTAGACAAATTACGGGGATTATCAGTGATGGTTGTAGAAATGACACAAGCTCATAGTTTTTTTTTTATATACTGTATAGACCTCCTAATGTATATGTAGCGATTTTAAACATCATGTTTATTGATAGTTTCATAGTTAACTAAAAGAAGCTATAAATCCTTTAAGAAACCTTCCCCCCTGAATAATGATGTGTCTGATCAGTGTGAACTAAGAACTCTGATTACCCCAAATCTCCCAGCAGTATGTGTCATGTGACACGCTGTTTTTTCCTTAGGATTATAGACAAAGTATTCCCCCGACCACTACACAAATAGCCATAAAATTTGAGGTCCTCCAGTAATTATGGATCACTGGACCATCTCAGAAGATCATTTCCATCAATGATAAATAAAATCTGAAGACACAGGAATGTGATGGTGGAATTGATGAAAGTTCCTGAACTCTTCTAATGGGTGGGCTGACCAGATGTCTACAGGAAATGTCCAGACTATGGAGACATAAGATGTCCTATCAACTAATTCCAATCTCTGGAGATGTGAGATGGAGGAAAACATTGGAAAGGATTGTCAGGATCAGCAGTCATACCTTGTGAGGAGGAGGAAGAGGTTGCCATGACATCAGGAGATGACCCGAGATTACATCACCTGGAAGAAGCACAAACAATAATAAACTCATTTGTAGTGCGATGAACAGGAATTTGCTTCCTTATGTGAATAATGATTGGCTGTCTAGTTGTCCAATCTGAGAAGATCTGAAATGGACTTCTGTCATTTACAGCCCATAACTATGAGGGTCAATAAATAACTTCATCCCGGCATTCATCTGATTGATATATCGGGGTCACAAAGGAATTTCACCCTGTTTAGGGCCACAATTTTTTCAGGCTCATATATTTAGGTGTCACCTCCACAAATCTGTTCCATTCATAGCAAAGACTGGTACTAATCAGAACCAAAGTATCAGCCAGTAAGATGTCTATAGAGAGGTCAGGTGATAAAAAGGAGAAGACCCCAAAATGGAAGCAATTTGTTGTCATCAGAGACCTCTATTCAATAATAAGATGCTTCCAAGTGGATTCTTCAGGAAGGTCGGTATTTATTCATCATAAAAAGGTTAAACACCATTAATGAATTTTCTGTCTCTATAGTGGCCACTTTGTCAGGGAAAGGTGTACAGTACACTTTAATGGGTGGGATCTGTGTGTGTCCTTCAGACCAGACTATACTGTACAGTATACTGATATGTAAGTTTTTTTTAATATAATTATAATTATTTTTGACCTTTAATATTCCTGGCCAGGGCCAAAACTAGGGGGGCAGGGGGGAGGCTGACCCGGGCGTGGCATTGAGAGGGGTGCTGCAGCTGGTACTAATCCACCTGCAACAGCTGAAAGGCCGCTTCTCCTCCTTTACCTCCCGCTAGTATTCAGCTGCTGCAGGAAGAAAATACAGGGATCAGTACATACCCATCAAAGCTGACCCAGCTGCAACTCCGGTTCCTGCCCCTTCTTCAGTTCATGCCCCCCCTCCGCTCCTCTGTCTCCCTCCTCTGTCCCCCTGCAGCGCTCACCTCTTCTTCCTGGCTAGTCATGTAGTGCAGGCTGAATAAAAACATGATCCTGAGCACAGAGAAGCTCATCATACGATCGGGAAGACAGCCACACAAAGTTATAACATACAAAAAAAGTGGGAGAGGATGGAACAAAGAAATGCCCCTGGAAAACAATAAGGAGGGTCAGTAATGGTATACCTCTTGAAAAAAATAGAAAATAACTTTATTGTAATCTCAAAGTAGTGGGTAAAAATTGTCCAGCAGGGTGGACAATAACATCAATTGTAGAGTATTTCCCCAAATAACCCCTAATATAAAAAAAACACACACATGCAATATTGACAATGTTGTTACATATAATACACCGGTACTGAAAGCTTCATGCATACATACCCAGACCAATGGACCTAAACGGAGCTGCTATGAATGGGAAGATACAGCCAGGAAGCTGATCATAATTAATCTGTAAACATATGGCTTTTCTAAAACAGAATTGATATTGCTGCAAATGTTCATTGATTTAGAATACAAAAGAACAGTACATATTCCCTAAAGTGGAATATTGGGGTGGAGGAGAGTTGGTGGGAGGGGGGAAATGAGGAGGGATGGTGTGGGGGGGTTTACGTCTCTTTTTGGAATTCTTCCCTTTTTTTTTTTCTCACCCCCCGGGGACACCTGCTGGGAGCAAAGAGACACTCTAGCTACTGGATGATTATATTGGGCAATAGTATTATTGGATATGGCAGCCCCAATAAAGGTGATATCACATAACATGAGAGGTTTATGTTCACCACAAAAAAGGGGTAATCTTTGGCAGGAACTACGCCACCTTAGGGGTGACGTGGTTTTCTTGCAGGAGACGCACTTTGTGAAGGATTCCATTCCAAAAATGCCCATGCATGTGTTTAACCAGTGGTTTCATGCACCATCCCCGATTGCGAGAGCAAGGGGGGTAACCATAACCTTCAGAAAGACATGTCCAATGGTTGTAATAGCCTCACAAATAGACCCAGAGGGTCGCTTCCTGTTTGTAAAGGGAAGATTACATGGCTTCTGCTATACATTTGCCTCAATATATGCGCCAAACACCCGAACGGTCAACTTCCTTGTAAAGACTCTGAAGCTGTTGGAGGAATTCAGGGAAGGCCTTTTGATGCTGGGGGGAGATTTTAACCTTACCCTAGATTCAAAGATAGATACGTCAACTGGCAAAACTCACATATCTTTTAAAGCATTAAAGAATCTAAAACAGCTCTTACGTTCCTTTCACTTAGTGGATGGATGGCGTGTAACACATTATGGGAAAAGGGATTATAGTTATTATTCCAAAATACACGATACTTATTCTCTCCTAGATATTTTTTTGGTGGACCAGTTCTATCTTGAAAGGACCCGTTCTTTCACTATAGAACCAATAACAATTTCAAACCATGCTCCGATTACTGTGACTTTCCTTCCAATTTCTGCAGGCCACTTAGAACGAACTTGGCAGTTGAATGAATCTTTACTGGACGATAATAAAGTGGTGGAGGCTTTATCTTGTAAGATAAAAACATATTTTGAAACAAATATGCCTGGAGAAGTTTCAGAGCAGGCTGTTTGGAAAGCCCACAAATCAATGATTAGGGGGGAACTGATAGCACACGGGTCATGGATTAAAAAATAGAAACAAAAAGAAATAGTAGATTTATTTATTAATGAATTAGAAATCAAACATAAAAGACACTTGGACCCAGCAGATTCCCAACAATTGGAGGACCTGAGACATAACTTAGCACAATGCCTAGACCGCAAACTTAAAAACAAGCATAGATACTATGCGCATCGGTTTTATGAGCAGGGCAATAAATGTGGTTGGCTACTTGCTAGACAGCTTAAAAAACAGCAAGAATCCAGGCATGTGCATAGCCTTCTAGTCGAAAATAAAAAGATAGTGGAATCTCAAGCCATTGCGGCAGAATTTCACAAATTTTATAAGGCTTTATATAATATTCATGAGGGGCGTGACCAGGCATCGTACCAACATGGACGTGTAGTTCTGGAGCTCCCGTTCACGAGGCCCAGCAACATCAGCATTCGGCTAACATACGAACCCACCGCCGCTAAAAAATGGAGAGAACACCCAGGAGTGTGTCAGCGACAAGATCCTGCTCTCCTCAGGAACTAGACACACAGCTCAGCCGCCAAATCCCCGAGATATTTCAGACGCGGCCTAGAGGCAGGACGCAGGCCTCTCAAGACACCTTCCCTCGTGAGTCCCGTTCCCACAGCAGGAGCCTGTGGCACGGTAGTGAGAAATCAGAGGCCCGTACATCCCCAGCACTGTGCCTTGACGATCTCCGCAGTGTTGCCTCGGACATAAAGAACACTCTTTCTGCTGCTATCTCGGATTTAAGAGCCGACATTCAAGCTATAGCTCTGAGAGTGGAGGAGGTGGAAACAACGCAGGCCCGCCATGATGTCTCCCTCTGCCAAGTGCAGCAACTAACTGAATCACACGCCATGCATCTAAGGGAAATCAACCACCACATGGAAGACCTGGATAACAGAGGGAGACGCCGTAACCTTAGGGTAAGGGGGATCCCCGAATCCATAGACCCCAGCCATCTCTCACAAGCAGTCACCAATATTTTCAATGACCTACTAGAAAGACTCCCGGATACACCGATCGCTTTTGAGCGCATACATAGAGCGTTCCGCCCGAGGGGGAAAGACACGGACCCCCCCAGGGATGCGATATGCTGCCTGACGGATTTCCCGCTAAAGGAGGAAATTCTTTATAAAGCCAGAGGCAGAAATCAATTGTCTTTCCGGGGATCTAACATTTCTTTCAGGATCTGTCTAACATCACCCTACAGCGCAGAAGGGAGCTGAGGCCCCTTCTTGACACACTACGGGTGAGATCAATCGTATACCCCTGGAAGTTTCCCTTCTGCCTGTCAGTAACACACCAGGGACGTACAGCAAACCTCAGAGTCCCTGAAGATTTAGAGCACTTCTGCTCTACCCTGGATCTACCACCTGTAGACCTACCTGGTACAGCGACTTCAGACTCCCATCAATCAACAGAGCAACATCCATGGATGGAGTAGATGAAGCAGGAGCCTTCAGCATAAGATGCCATCGCTGCCACACGCAGCATCTGGCTCCACCACATTCGCCTCTGGCAACCTCAGAAGTCCCAAGGAATGGAAGCTCCACAGCTTCTCCGGCACACCGCAGAGCACGAATCCTCTGATCAGGTAAAATTTTCTTACCTCAGCACCTACATGACACCAGAACTTCATTCATTCGGTTTGCCTCCATATACCTGACTGTGATAAGAACCACTGCAATTATACCCTTATAAACCTATCTGCATTGGAACCTCAGTTCTTAAGCAACAAAGCTGCCAACGCGTACCTCACATGAGATAAACTTACCCCTGGTTAAGCTGCCACAGAATCGAGACACACAATGTCTGCCCCACTCACAATTAGAGAGAGACTATCGAAACGTATTGCATTGAATATGCCCGGGCTACATACAAATACAAATAATGTAGCTTTCAAAGCTCAACTTTACCAAACTTGATATCTTGACTTTCCCCAGAAGCACACCAAAGACTTTTGATATTAATCCCAAGTGTACTGTTTTAATACCCATACCTACAAATGCGGAAGTACCTCACCTAACCCACACCGAGGAGCTGAAATATACTGAAGCCCGACAAGCTTCCTTCATCCACCACCTGAGACACTAACTGAACAGCCCATGGGGACCAAAGCACATCTTATCTCATCACGCATGAGCCTATAACCCCACGCTGTGCTCTATGATCCCTACCTCAAGAGGTCCAGGCTGAAGATGGCCATGGCAGGACTTCTTCACCCTAGAGACTCCCCCAGCTTCTCATTGCTACGATTCCCCCATGATCATCTGGAGCACGAATACTTCCCTCACCAAACTTCCCTATACATATGGAGACTTGAAGCCCAAAACCCATAAACAATTATGGATGTATGGATCAACCAAGGGGAACTGTCAGCGCTTTTTCTTTTTCTTTTTTTTTTCATATTTGTTCCTCTGCCATATAACAGCCTACCGATATCGCCCTTACCATCCAAGAATGGGAAGTCAAGTATGCTCTTACCTTTGCCCACCTCTTAACTATACCATCTCCTCTGTACACCTGACTCACCACTCTTTTTACCCACTTACTGTTTCCCAACTACCACTCTCACCTACCTTCTATACCCTACACCTTCTCTATTACTCCCTACTCTCTTTGATTGTGATCTGGGCAGTATTGTATCACAAGAAGATTTAATAACAGGTTTCCTTGTTTTCTAGTGGAGCACAGACCGAGAGGTCCCGCTAACTAACTTTAAGCAATCCCCTATCTTACCTCAGGCAATCCGAGATGGAGGTGTCCAGATGAGATTCTCAGACTTTCCACAAAAATACACGACAAGAGGAGTTCAGGATTATACTTATCCTGCTTAAAATGACATCTCGCCTATATGCTCCACCTCTCTCCCATTGTGATTAACCCATAAAACTTGAACTATCTGTTCAAAAGCTGGACGCCCCCATCTCGGACCCTGAGACCCCACATTCGTTAACAGCAGTTATTTTAGTAATAGCTACCATGATTGTTGATTTCATGTGGTTTTCTTTATGTTAAGTGTCATGTAAAAGTTTAAATTCCACGTTGCTCAATGTTATGTTTCTAAAAAAGTTATTAAACAAACCTGTAACACCAAGGGTACACTCTACATCATAAACTTGCTCAAACCCCTCACGAGGAGTATTTCTCACTCCAATAACAAATGAGTCCCCCCCTAGACACACCCCTGCCATAGTATTCTACCATCATTACCTCAGAGACATGTCTTCTATTCAGATGACAGTACTTCTCGAGTAAGCCTCACACCACTTCCCCATCCGATACTGAAAACCCACTCATATTCCAATACTAACACTATTCCTAAATGTAGTGGAATGGTCTCAGAAGAGGAGGAGGGCCCACCCTTCCTCCCACAAGCCACAGACATCACTCACAACTTGCTGAACATTTAGCCTTTTGGCCTCATAGGAACACAGAGCACACACCTCTTGTGCTACCTTATCTACCACCCCCACACAACAGACTCTGGTAGTCGTGGTTGACCATACCGGATTCCCACCCCCCTATATAGAGGGCTGACAGGTTCAACCCTTTAACCGGTACTACCCCCTAATACTCACCCTCCCCTACCCAATCCTCCTTTCCTATCTAAACTTCCCCCAACTCCCCCCCTTCCTCTTTTTTTTTTCCCTTCACCCCCAGCCCCCCAACCCTTCCACTCCCTCTCTGACTTCTCCCTCCCAAAGTACTACTACCATGTCCCAACTCCCTTCTGCCATTACCATGGATTCACCAAAAATGAGAATCATTAACTCCAAGCTGAAGCTCATATCTCTGAACACAAAAGGTTTGAATACTCCCGAAAAACGCTCACAAATATTAAACAGCATTGAATCTATGAAAGCAGATATAGTTTTCTTGCAGGAAACTCACTTCCGTACAAAATCAATTCCCAAACTGGCCAACCATTCCTTTCCCCACAGCTTCCACGCAACCTCCCCCACCACAAAATCCAAAGGGGTTTCCATACTTCTTTCCAAGAATACACCTATCCAAATTTCGGATACTCTTATAGATGACCAAGGCAGGTTCTTTTTTCTAAAAGGGACTTTCAAAAACAAACGGATAACACTAGCAAACATATATAGCCCCAACACATCCCAGGTCCCTTTCATCCGAGACATAGTTCGCCGACTATCCACCTTTCAAGAAGGGACACTGATCTTAGAGGGGGATTTGAACCTCCCGCTGGACCCCCTCTTAGATATCTCTTCAGGTACCTCTCATCTCCCTTTTAGGGCCATCAAACAAATTAGGAAATGCCTACAAGACTTGTTACTCCATGATACTTGGCGTACTCTCAATCCCAAAGAGAAGGACTTTACCTTTTTTTCCATTCCACATAAAAGATACTCCCGCCTGGACTATCTCTTTATCACGCAACAAGACCTCCAAAATCTGACTAAAGCAACAATAGAACCCATGACATTCTCCGACCACCATCCTATCTCAGCCACATTTACCTTTCCAGACAAAATAACACATACAAACATCTGGAGATTGGACTCGACTATCCTGACAGACAAAACTAGAGAAACAGAGATCCGTAAATGCCTAATCCAATATTTCACCAAAAATGACACCCCCGATGTTTCACAGCTGACACAATGGGAGGCACACAAGTGTGTAGTATGAGGCAGACTAATATCTCTAGCTGCGGCAATCAAAAAAGAGAAATCGGCCAAACTCTCAGACCTATTTACAAAACTCAAAACCCTAGAGGCGACACATAAGCGCACATTAGCTCAAAACACCCACGCAGAACTTACCGAGCTTCGCTCACAAATGCAAGAAAAACTAGGCCTTAACCTAAAAAGAAAATTCATCCTCTCTCAGAAACTCTTCTATGAGTATGGCAACAAATCAGGTCATCTATTAGCTCAGGCTCTTAGCTCGAAAAGAGCCAAGAATACCATACATCAAATACACTCCCCGGCAGACAATACACACACGAAGAACATGGATATCGCACAGGAACTTGAACAATATTATGCATCCCTATATAATCTCAATAGGACCAACAGCAACATCCCCCCTCCCAACACAGACAAAAAGAAATACAAAACTTCCTAAGCAACTTAGTCACAGGGAAAATCCCGACAGACAGCCAAAATGCTTGAATCCCCAATCACCCCGGCTGAATGGTCACAAGCAGTAAAGCAATTAAAACCCGGCAAGAGCCCGGGCCCAGACGGACTATCCCCGGCATACTATAAACTATTTGCAGAGGCACTTCAGTCCCCCTTTCTAAAAGCATTTAACTCAATCTCCCCCTCAAAGACACTTACCCACGGACTATTAGAAGCCCACATAATGGTTATCCCTAAAGAAGGCAAGGACCCCACCAATACAGGAAGTTACAGACCAATCTCTTTATTGAACGTTGATGTCAAGATATTTTCAAAGATTTTAGCAAATAGACTTCTTCCTCTTCTCCCCTCCCTTATCACTGCGGACCAGGTGGGTTTTGTTCCTGGACGCGAAGCTAGGGACAACACTATAAAGGCCATCAATCTACACTATCTGATGACACACACCAGGAAAAAAAGGCCTTTTCCTGTCCCTGGACGCGGAGAAGGCGTTTGAAAGAGTGGCATGGGATTACATGGAAGCAGTACTTCAGGCCATAGGATTGGGACCTCGCATGCTAAGTTTTATCCTATCCCTGTACTCCAACCCAACGGCCAAAGTTAGGGTCAATGGCACTCTGTCAATCGCCTTCCCCATCCGCAATGGTACAAGACAGGGATGCCCCCTATCCCCCATCCTTTTCATTCTCACTTTAGAACCCTTCCTACTAAAAATAAGACTAAATCAGGACATTAAAGGACTCCAAACTTCTCATAAGGAATACAAATACGCCGCTTTCGCGGACGATATATTACTGTTTCTCACAGAACCCCTAACTACCATACCTATCCTACTGTCCGAATTTCAACACTTCCAATCCTTATCCAATCTCAAGATTAACTTCTCTAAATCATATGCCCTCAACATATCACTCCCACAAGAAATAAAAACAAAATATCTAGGCATCCAAATTCCTTCAAAATTATCCGATCTATACTCAACAAATCGTTTACCTCTGCTAAATGCACTTACTAAAGACCTTAAAAACTGGAACAAACCTATATTCTCATGGTTTGGCAGAGCAGCAATTCTAAAAATGAATGCTCTACCAAGAATATTATATGTATTACAAACAATCCCAATCCACGTCCCACAAACCTTTTTTAAGGCACATAAAAGCATGTGTTCCAGATTCCTCTGGGGAGATCGGAAGCCCAGAATCAGCTTTCAGCAACTCACCCAACCAAAACGATTAGGGAGAATTGGTCTCCCAGACATCCACAACTACTTCACAGCCACACACCTGTCCAGAATAGTCGACTGGAATATTCATTCCCCACACAAAGAGTGGGTCCCTCTAGAAGAATCCCTCACCTCCCTCCCCCTAGCTTCTCTTCCCTGGATGAATCCTAAACATATCCCGTTGACAATCCAACAACACCCACTCATTGGACCAACACTACTGTGCTTCCAAAAACTGTGCACCCACACGAATATATCCTCCAATAAGGACCACTAACTTCAGTTAAACTAAATTCTGACTTCCCTCCTGGAATGTCCCACCACTTCCTCGCAGACAACTGGTCACGGGATCAAACCTGAACACATCAATTCTTTAACGCAGGGAAACTCCTTTCGTCCTCTAATTTAGCTGACCAAATGAATAGGACCGCCCATCCCCCCCTGGACATATCTAATGATCTCCCATTTCCTCAAGTCACTAGACAAAGATCTACAGTGCTCGAGACAACTAACATCTTTTGAAAAACTCTGCACCCAAAAATCCCCCCAGCGGCACCTAATAGCTTACACACACAACCTCCTTTTTGAGAACATACGCCCCAACACAAGCAAAGCTTGTTCACGCTGGGAAGAAGACCTTTCCCTTTCACTCACAGACGAACAATGGGAATACATCTTTCTAAACATTCATAAGGGCTCTTTGAACGTCAGCACACAGGAAAACAGCTACAAGATTCAATCTCGATGGTACCGTACACCCGCACTGCTAAATAGACTTTACCCTTCCACACCAGATAAATGCTGGAGATGCCACAAAGACAAAGGAACACTTTTGCACATCTGGTGGTCATGCACCCCATTACAAACTTTCTGGAAAGAAGTATGTCGAATCACCTCCCAAGTAACCTCTTATGAACTGAACCTAACTCCAGCCCAGTTTCTCCTTCACCACTCCCCACAATCACATAGCACATACCATAAGTCCCTGACAATGCATATGATCAATGCTGCACGGCAATGTATCCCTATATACTGGGGTTCCTCTCAAGTACCCACAGCCAAAGAATGGTTCCACAGAATACGTAAAACCGCCGAGATGGAAGAGCTAATTCATATCTCGCGAGACACACCCTCGAAATTCAGTACAAAATGGGCATGCTGGATACATTTCCAGACCACACCTGCATACCACAGAGCTCTCAAACCACCACCATAAAGTAACAGGGAGTATTTAGACAACCTAAGTTAATCCCATACAAAGGCAAGGGACAGAGAAGAGAGAAGAGGGGACAACACCGGAAGCAGAGAATGGGGCGGGGGGACTACAGCTAAATCATTGCACAAACTATAACACTCACCCATAATTGCCCCCTGACACCCTAAAATAAACCCACATGGTAAATAAAAACAGAAACCCCTACTCTCCCATATGACTCGGGAAGAGGAGTCAGAGACGGAAACCCTCCCCCCTCCTTTTTTTTTCTCTCTCCTCTTCTTCTCCACCCTCACCCCCCCCACTCCTCTCTCTCCCTGCTCCCCCCCGCTCCCTTTTCACCCATCCCTCCCTCCAGTACCCCCTCTCCCTCCTGCCCCCCCTATCTTAACAATGAAAATATCAACCAGATCACTTACAGATTTTCTCCTTAACTACATCTCACCTCACTTATTCTTCTGTCAAACTCAATTAGTTCCACGGCCGGGCCAGGGAAACAACATACCAGTTCTCACGGACACCTACAACCCCTACAAACCGAGCCCAAAATAACTTTCCCAACCACCTTGAATAACCATTGTCTCTGGGCAGTCAGCCCAAGAACCAGAAGGATAGTTAAACACTACACAGGTCCTATTATCAGGCCGAGTCCAGTAAAGCAAGTTGAACTGCTATGTAGAAATTAAGAAACTACAAGACCCAACGACAGCAAGAAAAAGGCTTTTACTGGACTGTCGATATTTGCTCCTGCACTGCAGTATTGCTATGCCAACACCTGTATGTGTTTCCATGATATTTGAGATTTCTGTACTTGTTTTCTTTCAAAATAACATTTTCAAAAAAAAAGAAAAAGATAATATTCATACTATATCGCCGAATGCGACGGGAGAACAGCATAAATTAGAAATTCGAGAGTATATAGAAAATTCAGAGCTGCCCTCACTGCTGCCCACGGTAATCGAGGAATTAGATAGACCAATTTCTATTAATGAATTAAACGAAGTAATATTGAGTCTGCCAAAAGGTAAAAGCCCAGGACCAGATGGGCTCACCAATTCATATTATAAGAAATTTATTACCAGATTAGGAGGCCCGTTATGTAGCTACTTTAATTCAATTAATGCCTCCAATCCATTACCTCCAGAGGCCTTGTTGGCATACATAACGATACTTCCTAAACCAGGGAAAGATACTCAGCTGTGCGCGAACTACAGACCCATCTCCTTCTTAAACTCAGACACTAAGGTTTTAGCAAAAATTTTGGCTCTTCGGTTACAGGATCATATAGTGAATCTAGTTCACTCTGATCAGACGGGATTTATGAAGGGCTGTGAGGCCAGAGATAATACCATTCGGGTTTTACACACCCTTCATTGGATGCAACATGGCCCTGACAAGGACCCAAGAGTTGCCGAAAAGGCATTTGACAGGGTGAACTGGGGATTCATGACGGGGGTGCTAAGGGGTATGGGTCTGGGGGAACGCATGATGGGCTGGGTTGCAGCATTATATGTGACACCGAGAGCGAGAGTCAAAGTAAATGGCACACTGTCTGATTATTTCCAAATACGTAATGGCACAAGACAAGGGTGTCCATTATCCCCGCTGTTGTTCGCTATGATATTAGAACCATTTCTTTGCAAAGTGAGGGGAAACATTGAAATTCAGGGGGTACGGGTCGGATCAGTCGAATATAAAGTCTCGGCATATGCCGATGACTTATTATTCTATCTTTCATCACCACAGACATCACTACCGGCTTTGATGGGAGAGGTCTCTAAGTTCGGAGATTTATCTAATTTCAAAATAAATTTTGAAAAGTCTGTACTGTTACCTAGTCATGTCTCCTTAGGGATGAAAACGATTTTGCAAAATTCTTATCCCTTTATTTGGAACAAAAACTCTTTGGCATATTTGGGAATACATATCACAGCAGATCCTTAACTACTGTATGATTTAAACTATGGTTCCTTAATGAAGGGGGTAATGGGGGACCTGCAGGAATGGAGGGGCCGGTTATTAACGTGGTTTGGAAGGGTCAGCGCCATAAAGATGAGTGTACTACCTAAAATAATTTATCTTTTACACACAGTGCCAATTACACTCCCACAAAGTTTTTCTAAAACCTTACGTAAGGCCTTCATAGCATTTGTATGGAGTGATAAACATCCCAGATTGGCGTATGATGTTTTGCGTAGAGGCAAATTGGAAGGAGGAATGGGACTACCAGATGTAGCTTTATATTATAGACCAATGTCTTTAGTGCGGAACCTGAACTGGTGCCACGACTCCGCAAAGAAAATATGGGTCTCCATAGAGCAGATAATGGCAGGCAGGAAGCTGGCCGGAATCCTGTGGATTCCGAGTACAGACAGGGGTCTCTCAAAATGGATGTCACCATTAACAAAGAGCACACTCTTAATTTGGGATAAATGAAATCAATCAGGAGACTATGCTCCTCGGATATCCCCTCTGATCCCATTGGAGGGGTACCCATGGTGGGATTTTTTAGAGCCTGGGGGAGGGATGGGGATACGACATGTGGCAAATTTGCCCCTTATGGAACATTAACCCCCCCTGCGAGATTTGACATCGAAAATGGGGAGGATACCTATGGAGGAGTCGAGAAACCATCAATTGGGGTGCTTATTCAAGTGTCTGAAACCCGGGATGAGACCAGTGAGTTCTCTTACTGCTTTTGAATCCATGTGTGTAAATATACCCACTGAAAGACACTTGATGTCACAGATGTATAGACTGATTCTCGCGACACAAAATCGAACAGTTCCATACTTTATTAGATAATGGGAAGGAGAATTAGGTCATAATCTTACCATAGCACAAATTAAAAACTATTTAATTTGACACACTCTACGTCTATAAGCTCTCAGATTCAAGAAATGTCATATACATTTTTGACTAGGTGGTATTGGGCCCCAGTTAAGATAGCAAAGAGGTTCCCAACGGCAGACGCCAGATGTTGGAGATGGTGCGGACAAGAAGGCACCTTTCTCCACCTATGGTGGTCTTGCCCTAAGATTAAGGTGTTCTGGGAAGCAATCGCTTCTTGGGTTGAAAGGTTATCCCCCGGACCAATAGAGTGTTATTCCACACTTACTAAATGCTGCCAAATCATTAATACCTAGGCTATGGAAACAAACTAGAAGTCCAACCTTGGCAGACTGGAAGAAAGAGATTAACTTATAATAATGGAGGCCGAAAGATGGGTACACGCAGCAAAAGACAAGAAAGATAAAAACGTTGAAACATGGGCAGGATGGGTGCACTGCTTGAAACAGATTAGATAGATCAACGTTGTAAAGAGCAGTGTGGTCTCTGGGTTCAATCGTGGGTGTCCCGGGGGGATATATATATTTTTTTTCTCCTCTTCTCCCTTATTAGTTTTTTTCACCTTTCACCTGGGGTTGAATACGGGGAAGTGATAAGAGGTGGGGAAATGGGAAGGGATAGAACACTTAGGGAGGAAGGGGGGCACAGAAGAGAAGGGATAGTTTGAACAGATATAGTAAAGGGAAGAGGGCATATTTACTCACTGATTATGAAGGATGTATAGCTCATAAAAGCCTCATATAGTTCTCTCTATTTTTTTTTTTTTTGGGATATTAAGGTTGATGCTTAAGGGTGATTTGAATTGGCTTAGTAGCCTCCTAAACAGAATTTTTTTGCACAGGCTGAGGGTTTTTTTTTTTCTATCACAAGGACGGAATGACTTTTCAATTTTGTGGATTTGGAAGGGAAGTGTGGAGCACAATGGAAACACTATATCCATAGGAAGAGATGAGACGAGTGGAGGAGGGAGCACTACTGGTGTAGGGGTGGGAGAAATAAGGAAGGGGGAAGGAGTTTAAATTTTATTGGTTTTTTTTGTGCTTGAAAGGAGGAAGAATTGTTAAGAATTGTTAATTGTTAAGATAAAAGTGTTTATTTGGATTAACTTGAATATTATAGATTCAAAGTATGAAGTAATGTATATAATGGAAAATAAATAAAAAAATTGAGAATTAAAAAAAAGAATACAAAAGAACAATGGGGCTTGGACTTTTTAGTGACAACCAAACGATTATACAAAAATATAATTTTATTATAAACACATAAAATTGAATTACATGATGTCTAAAAACATTAATATATCAACACATATTGCAAAATACCGCTAAAGTACAAAACCATGATACATCTACAAGGAGACTAGGAGATGAATAGAAGTCATAATGTAAAAGAATCCAGGAGTATGGTTTGGTTACAAGGAAGCGGATACGCTCTACATGTTTCGCGCTCTCAGTGCTTCTTCAGGAGCATTTTACAATGACTATCAAGAAATGGAAAAGAAAGACATATATAAATATATTGTACAATACAGAAAAAACAAACAAAAATAATATACATTTTAGTGAGCTAACCCACCTATACCCCTAGTGGCCAGACCCAAGATTCTGTACAGAGAGCGGACAGGGAGAGTTATGTCTCAAAACAAATAACGATTAAAGTACTTGGCCCATTGATTAACCACTTCAATACCGGGCACTTAGACACCTTCCTGCCCAGCACAATTTTCAGCTTTCAGCGCTGTCGCAATTTGAATGACAATTGCACGGTCATCCATCACTATACCCAAACTAAATTTTTTCTTATTTTGTTCCCACAAATAGAGCTTTCTTTTGGTGGTATTTAATCACCTCTGCATTTTTTATTTTTTGAGCAACAAATAAAAAACGACTGAAAATTTTGAAAAAAACCACGTTTTTCTTTGTTTCTGTTAAAATTTTTTGTAGTTAAGTACGTTTTCTTCTTCAATGATGGGCACTGATATGGTTGCACTGATAAGGTGGGACTTTTGGGCACCGATGGGGTGGCACCAATGAGGTGGCACTGACGGGCACTGATAGGTGGCACTGATGGGCACTGATAGGTGGCACTGGTATGCGGCACTGATGGGCACTCATAGGTGGCACTGATGGGCACTCATAGGTGGCACTGATGGGTACTTATGGGTGGCACTGATAGGTGGCACGGATGGGCACTGATGGGCACTGATAGGTGGGCACTGATGGGCACTGATAGGTGGGCACTGATGGGCATGGATGGGCACTGATAGGTGGCACTGATGGGTGTCACTGATGACACTGCTGGCACTGATGATACTGATGGGTGGCACTGTGTATCACATCTGTGATACTGATGGGCATCACTGATGTTACATTTTATATAATGGTGCCAGTCAGTGCCCATTTGTGGGCATTGATTGGCACAGATTGGGCATAATTTGCACATGTGGATGGTCATGGGGTACATACCTGGCCATCCACATTTTGCCCCCTTCCCTGGTGGTCCTGGCGGCTTCCCTGGTGGTCTAGTGTGGGCATCCGAGGTGGCGCTGTGCTGATAAACAATCAGTGCAGACCCCCCTGTCAGGAGAGCCACCGATCGGCTCTCCTCTACTCGCATCTCTCAGACGCGAGTGAGGAAAAGCCGATCAACGGCTTTTCCTGATGACATCGTGATCAGCCGTGATTGGACACGGCTGATCAAGTGGTAAAGAGCCTCCGCCGGAGGCTATTATGTTATCATGTTATATACGTCCCCAAAGTATTCTGGTTTGTCTCTCTCTGTCCACATTACAGAATCTTGGGTCTGGCCACTAGGGGTATAGGCGGGTTATCTCACTAAAATGTATATTATTTTTGTTTGTTTTTTCTGTATTGTACAATAAATTTATATATGTATTTCTTTTCCATTCTTTTCAGTCCAAGCAGTGCAGGCTTATCCTGGTAGGTCCAGGGGAGGAGATGTTACTGCAGGAATTCCCCGCACATTAGCTGGTATGCATTAGTAGAGCACAATGCTTATCCAGCGCAGCCCAGGTTGATGCATTTCGTGCACTCAATCGTGCACTTCTTCAGAACAAACGACACTAGTCTACATTCTCATTCTAAAGGAACAAGTGTCCAATCAGCATTCATTACGTCGGATTTCAATTGGGGGCCATCTTGTGGTGACAAAGTATATTGCATGTATTAAAAAGACATAATAAAATGTGGTAGAACATGGGACATGAATAGATGGGTGTTACAGCAGAATTTAATCCTATATTGCTGAGTATTCACCCTGTAAATAGGTTGCAGTGAAACTGCACAAGTATAGAATTTGTTTAATCAAATATTTATTTAAGTTTGACAAATCTATTCAAATAAAGATTTTTTAATGATCAAATTGGTAGATTGGATTGATTTGATAAATGAGATAAACGTTCATTTAGGGAGGGTAACACCTGCCTTTGTTATTATTATTTTTTTTACTAATAATGGCAGCAATCAGTGATTTTTAGCGGGACTGCGACATTGCGGCAGACAGATCGGACACCTAACTGACATTTTTGACACTTTTTTGTGAACCAGTGACATTATTACAGTGATGAGTGCTAAAAATATGCACTGTTATTGTACTAATAATACTGACAGGGAAGGGGTTAGCACTAGGGGGTGATTAAGGGGTTAAATGTGTTCCCTGGGTGTGTGTGTGTTCCAACTGTATGGGGGATGGGCTGCCTGGGAAAACATACAGATTTGTCTTCCTGCATAGCAGAAAGACAGGATCTGTGTGATCTCCCTTGTCAGTTCTGTCACACCGAGTCCGCCCCACCCACTTATTTTCTCCCCCGCTGGCCAGTGGGAGCGCTCGCATGCCTACAATACCTGTTCCCGTGACCGACATACAATGACGGCGATTTGCGGGAACAAGCTGACCTGCCGCAGGAAAATTATGCCAGCTGGTCAGTAAGTGGTTAAAATATCTAGTATTTATGTTTATCATCCATGTTCATTAATTAATGTGGATTACAATCACACAGTACAGTGATTCCTGATCATCCCCATGTATCGTATTGTCCCTCCAGTGCCCAGCACCACTAACTGACCTCATATTTGTGAATCAAATTAAAGGGATTTGTAGTTCTTCAGAAAGGCAATTGCCCCACGTGTATATACACCCGGACTACATATCCCAGGGATCTTTGCTACCCTTCATGAGATTGCTGGGAAGAGCTATAAAAGAGGCCAGATACCCACCCCACGCTCTCTTCCTCTTCGGCCTCGTGCATAACGGACCTCTACATGCAGGGAGGGTGAGATCGCGGCCTACCAAGGCGGGGTGAAACATCCCAACCCAGATGAGAAGGGCCTGGCAGTGCTTACTGTTCGTCAGACATCCATCCTGCACCACCTCGGTCATCTGACAACCCGTGCTTCGAGCTTCGCATCCAGAAATCGTCACCGCAGATCCACTGCAAGAGCATCCCTCTGGAAGCTGCTGTCCAGAAGACATTGAATCAGCCTGGTTGTTGGTGAGAGGGCAATTGCCCACCTTTGCAAATATTTCATTGTTATTTCACTTGAACACGCTGTAAAGACAGCTTTACCTTGGAAATACATTACTGCACCTATGTTTGAACACTGTACATAGACATCTTTAGCTTCATCCACTCCAAGGAATACCATTGTCTTGTAACTGCACCTTATTGGATATAGTTAATGAGCTCTGACTGCCGGCGAAGACCATCAGGCCTGCAACGTGAACATTGCTGTCATTACTGCTTAAAGGGCCCTAATACCATTCTTATTAAGCCTGATCTCTCATTAGGATTAAAGGTTATATAGGCCGCCTTGGGTTCCAGCTTTAAAAGTTTGACAGCATTATTGTCTAACTGTTGCCTATCCTTTCAGGTCATATTCAAGTAGTAATCCATTGTACTTATGTGTATATAATCTACCGTTATCTCCAAATTACCTTAACTTGTATTATAGAGGAATTCCGGATCTATTACCTCCTCTGTGTAACAATATTCTCTGTGAGTTATTCCAGTAAATGTTAATAGAATATAAACGCACTGAGTTGTTTGACTTATTACTTTAAGGTGGTGCAAAGATGTCTGAACCCAGAGTGTCAGGTGGGTTGGAATGTTCACAAGGTCATGGCGGTGCAGATGAGCAGGTAAATCCAAGCCGTCCCCAAGGGGGTCGTGCTACATATACTTATAGATACTTATAGATAGTATGAATGTTACAAAAAATGGTCACTGCTCCCACCTATAACTGGTCATTACAGCAAGGAGCACTGGAAGGGCAACGCATGTCAAATAAAACCAAAGAATTTCCAAGCTCAATTTACCGACTTTTCTTCACTGTTTAGATTCTATGTTTCCTTTTTTCTCTTACCCTTCCTCTTTTCTTTTTTCCCCTCTTTTTTCTTCTTTATGTTGAAGAAAATGTGGGGAAGGGAGATGAAGGTTTTTTTGTCTTTCTCTCTTTCTCCACCTTTTATAATTGGCATCTATTGGCATTTATAAAGATAGACTCTCTTACTCTCATATGTACTTTTGAGCTTTTGAGGTTACAAAATTCATTATCTATTAATAAAGATATATAGCAAGTATCCCCTAATAATTGTAATTTTCTGGTTGTGATACATTCAGAGACGCCACACTGGAAGTTTTTTCCAGTTTAGTATTTTCTTTGTTCAGTGGTCCTCTGAATCACTAAAGTTTCCCTTTTTATTCTTTCCTGTTTTTCCTGTCTTTTCCCACATTGGCGGGGGTGTACTTGTTGTATCCATTATTTTATTTTTATTTAACTGATATCTGAGGTTATTATGGATACTCTGAATGTTCAGGGCTTTGATAATCCAAAGAAGAGGTCCCATATTTTGTATAATATACATCAGCAGGAAATACATGTTCTTTTTTACAATAAACTCATTTTAAGGAGTCCTCTTCCCCCAAATATCCACGTGTTATTATACAGTAAACATTGGTTTACAAGGGATTGACTGATAGTAAAACCAAAGGGGTCGTTATAGGACTTCATGTCTCTGTACTCTGTGATAGAAATCATTTCTGATTCTAAGGGCCGCTATCTTTTTCTTAAATGTACACTTTATACACTTGTACATATCTACCTTCCCAATACAGGTCAAACATCTTCTTTTCTCTCCATTTTAACTAAATCAGAACAATTTGCCTCGGGATGCATAATATTAGGTGGAGATTTTAATTCTTTATTTGATCCCCTTTGGGACTCCTCCTCTGGGAAAAGTAGAGCACCCTTTCCAGATCTCTATTCTATGATCTATAGGCTTCAGATAGATATTTGGCATATGCCGAATCCAACCATCAAGGACTATACTTATGAATCAGCAGCACATTCTTCCTATAGTCGGATTGATTCTATTTTTGCATCTCATCACATCTTGAGCCGGTCTCCTACAGCAACCATTGGTTCTCATATGTGGTCGGGTCATTTCCCAGTCAGCACCTCATTTTGCCTTCAAATACTAATAATTGGACTGCTCTCTGGCCCCTGAATGAGATGCTCTTAGGAGACTCGTTAGTACAAACAGATATTGAAGCAGCTATTCGGGAGTTTCATATACGAGACCCGACCCCTAAACCAATTCAATGGATACTAAGAGGAATATTAATTAAACATGGCTCCAGGTTGAAAAGAGCAAAATTGTTTGCAATAGAGACATTACTCCATGAAATCCGTACCCTAGAGGCAATTCACAAATAGGCCCCTGACTCTGCCACCCTACAACCACTTCTATCTAAACATATAGAACTTAGTAGACTACTTGATCAATCATACACTATATTTTCAAAAGTATTAGGACACCTGCCTTTACACACACATAAACTTTAATGACATCCCAGTCTTAGTCCGGAGGGTTCAATATTGAGTTGGCCCACCCTTTGCAGCTATAACAGCTTCAACTCTTCTGGGAAGGCCGTCCACAATGTTTAGGAGTGTGTCTATGGGAATGTTTGACCATTCTTCCAGAAGAACATTTGTGTGGTCAGGCACTGATGTTGGACGAGAAGGCCTGGCTCACAGTCTGTGCTCTAATTCATCCCAAAGGTGTTCTATCGTGCTGCAGGCCAGTCAAGTTCCTCCATCCCAAACTCGCTCATCCATGTCTTTATGGACCTTGCTTTGTGCACTATTCCAAATCATTTGGTGGAGAGAGGATTATGGTGTGGGGTTGTTTTCAGGGGTTGGACTTGGCCTCTTAACTCTTAAGGCATCAGCATACCAAGACATTTTGGTATGCCCCCAACATCAGCATACCAAGACAATTTCATGCCCCCAACTTTGTGGCAACAGTTTGGGGATGTCCCCTGTGATGGAACCATCCAGCAGTCCGCTTTGGCGCTTCCACCAGTATACTGCTTCCTCCAGTCTGGACATAAGAACCTTATATTATAGCTGACCATACAAGACTAGTCCACAAATAGCTTGTATGAGAACTGGCACACTTTATTGAACAGGAATACAGGCTTTTAATTCACTTGAAAAACAGGTCAGTCACCACATGAACAATAACCCAAATAGTTACCCAAAACATCACACAATGGTTTAGATAATGAAGTAGAGCTGACTCATTGCTAATCCAATCATAGACTATCCTCCAAGAGTTAGTCAAATTAGCCACCAGACAGACACAATAGGTGAAGGGAAATTCACACCTAGACAATGCTTTTATTAATCAGGATCTCCCTGTAGCAGACTGTACAGCTCCTACATTGAGGCCCATGGAACAGAGGCTATCTGACTCCTACTTACCAGACCGGTGAGTCCGCTTGGGCAGAGAGTAGGCTCCCTTACACGTCTGACTCGCGGCCCCTGGTAAGGTAACAGGAAGCACAGGAGTGCGGAGTGGTATGAGAGCCTGTGAACTAGAGTCCAGATGCTGGTGGAATAGCAGTCTATGAACAGCAGGTGCAGGCTGGAACACAGGCGATGAGACTGAGCAGGATGGTCAGGAGACAGGCTGGGTTCGGCAACAGACTGGCAGCAAGGTACAATAGGAGCAGGCAGAAGCGGAGTCAAACAGGCCAAGGTCAGGTACAGGCAGCAAACAGGGGAATCCAAGGGCAATCCGGGTCGTCAGGAGATCAGGTAAATAGGAAGACAAGACAGGAAACAGGAACTACGGCACAGGAAGCTGATGATCAGGCAGCACTGAACAGAGTGCCTGACAAACTTAAATAGGCCGGCTTGCTCACAGGCACGCCCTCTGGTGGCCAATCCCATGACCAGCAAGGTGAGCTCTCTGACAGTGCCCCCTCCCTAAGGGCAGCCTCCGTATGCCCAGCCGGGCCAACTTGGAGGCATGAACATTTCTGAAAGTCTGTAAAAGTTCCGGGGCATGTAAATTGTTTTCTGGTTCCCAGGAATTGTCCTCCGGACCATACCCCTTCCATTTAATAAGATACTGTATTTGATTGCGCCTTTTCCTACAGTCCAGGATAGCCTCGATTTCAAACTCCTCCTCGTTATTGATCATAACAGGCTCAGGAGGACTGGTACTACGGTTGGGGAAAGGATCAGGAGTGACCGGTTTCAGTAAGGAGACATGGAAAACCGAGTGTATTTTGAAGGAGTCCGGCAGACTGAGCTCGTACGCTACGTTGTTTATTTTTCTTCTCATGAGAAGGGTCCCATGAATTTAGGCCCTAGTTTCCTAGAAGGGCAAGCCATTTTTAAGTTAGTTGTGGACAGCCATACTTGATTGCCAGGTTCCAGGATAAGCTCCCCGCGCCTCTTCTTGTCGAACGTTTTTTATAAGAAGCCTGGGATTGGGCCATTGTTTCCTGCAGAAGTTTGTTGTTGGTAGAGAAGAATTCCAATGTCTCGGTCACTGCCGGGAGGGAGCATTCAGGTATTGAGCTGGGTAGAAAGGAGGGATGAAATCCATAATTGGCAAAAAAGGGCGTCTGGTTGATGGCTGAGTGCAGGGAGTTATTGTATGAAAACTCTGCAACTGGTAGCAGAGAAGCCCAGTCATCCTGGGAAAAGGCAGAGAAACAACGGAGGTATTGCTCCAAGGTTTGGTTGGTTCTCTCCGTCTGGCCATTTGTCTGAGGGTGATAGGCTGAAGAGAACGCTAACTCAATTTCGAGGGAACCACACAATGCCTTCCAGAACCTGGAGGTGAATTGGACACCCCGGTCCGAGACGATATTAGAGGGAACCCCATGTAATCTCACAATTTCTTTAATGAAGATCTTCGCCGTTTCCACGTCTGAGGGTATGCCTTTCATAGGCAAGAAGTGAGCCATTTTTGACAATCTATCAATTATGACAAAGATGGTGGAGAAGCCTTCGGATGGGGGCAGTTCCACAATGAAATCCATCGCGATCATTTTCCAAGGTCTGTCAGGGATGGGCAAGGGTTTCAGTAAGCCCCAGGCCTTCGTCCGAATATTCTTGCTTCGGGCACATGTGTGGCAGGAAGTGACGTAATTCCTACAGTCCTCGGCCAACTGTGGCCACCAAAAGGTGCGCTGCACCAGTTCGGTTGTCTTCTGAGCCCCGAAGTGTCCAGCCAACTTGTGGTCATGGCAAAGCTCTAGTACTGGTACCCTAAGGCTCTCAGGAACCATGATCTTCTCCTTATGCCAGAGTAAACCATCTCTTAGGCTGGTCTCAGTGGGTTGGGGTATAGTTGTGGAAGCTTGCCTTATTCTGGAGATTAAATCCCCCTGAAGTAATAAAAAATTTCCTGCAGGCAGGATAGTGTCCGGAGGGACAGTTTCTTTGGAGTCATGGAACATTCGTGAGAGAGCGTCTGGTTTGATGTTTTTGGAGCCAGGTCTGTAGGTTATATGAAATTGAAAGCGAGAGAAGAAGAGCGCCCATCTGGCTTGTCGCGGTTTTAGTCTCTTGGCAGATCTCAAATACTCCAAGTTCTTGTGGTCCGTGTAGATTAGAATAGGATGTACAGCACCCTCCAAAAGATAGCGCCACTCCTCCAGAGCCGTCTTGATGGCCAGAAGCTCCCGGTCTCCTACATCTTAGTTTCTTTCAGACACCGATAATTTGCGAGAAAAAAAAGCTATTGGAAACAGAAGGGCCTTGGGGCCCTGACGTTGGGAGAGTACAGCTCCTACTGCGACCTCTGAGGCGTCAACCTCCAACACGAATGGCAAGGCAGAGTTAGGGTGTTTGAGGATGGAGGCCGACGTGAATAATCCTTTTAATTTTTCAAAGGCCAATTGAGCCCTGGGGGTCCAGCAGAATCGGGTTCCCTGTCTTGTTAATTCAGTAATGGGGGCGATGATCTTGGAAAAGTCTCTGATGAATTTCCTATAGAAATTGGAAAATCCAACGAAGCGTTGGACCCCCTTCTTGTCCGTAGGTGCGGGCCAGTCCAGGATGGCGGACACCTTTTGAGGGTCCATTTTAATACCTTCCACTGAAATGATGAGCCCCAGGAATTGGATGCATTGGAGTTCAAATTCACATTTATCGAGTTTAGCATACAGCCCGTGTTACCTGAGCCGGGCGAGGACATTCCGGACGTGCCTGCGATGATCAGTCAGTGATGATGAGAAAATGAGAATGTCATCGAGGTAGACGATGACGTAGAGATCCAAAAATTCCCGGAAGATGTCGTTCACAAAATGTTGGAATGTGGCTGGGGCATTGCATAGACCGAAGGGCATAACGCAATACTCGAAATGCCCAAAACGAGTGCGAAAAGCGGTTTTCCACTCGACCCCCTCCCGGATACTGATTAAATTATAGGCTCCGCGAAGATCCAGTTTTGTGAAGACAGTTGCCGTTCCTAGCCTCTGGAATAATTCAGGCACCAGGGGTAAGGGGTAGCGATTCTTGATTGTTATCCGATTTAATTCCCGGTAGTCGATACATGGCCGAGGGGAATGATCTTTTTTTTCCACAAAGAATATGCCTGCACCGGCCGGAGATGTGGACGGGCGGATGAACTTTTTCTTTAAATTCTCATCAAGGTATTGTTTTAGTGTATCCAATTCCTGCTCAGTCAATGGAAAGATCCTACCGAAGGGTACTTCGGTTCCAGGTAGCAGCTCTATAGGGCAATCATAGGGCCTGTGTGGCGGTAGAGTCTCAGCACCTTTCTGCGCCGGCCGGAGATGTGGACGGGCGGATGAACTTTTTCTTTAAATTCTCATCAAGGTATTGTTTTAGTGTATCCAATTCCTGCTCAGTCAATGGAAAGATCCTACCGAAGGGTACTTCGGTTCCAGGTAGCAGCTCTATAGGGCAATCATAGGGCCTGTGTGGCGGTAGAGTCTCAGCACCTTTCTTGCTGAATACATCAGAGAAATCTCGGTAGGGTTCTGGGATGGCTTGGTGTGAGTTGGTTTCAGGGTGTAGGCCGAGGAGTTGAGGTATCTCATGGGCCATTCTTGGCAGGCAATGTTGTTGGCAATAATCAGAGAGAAACTCCACTTTCCCAGAAACCCAGTTGATATGGCACTCGCCAAGGGTGCCCACTCTCGGCCTTACTTATAGGGCTTCCAATAGGGCCATTTGAGATTAAGCTGAGTTTATAAACAGATTATCTATTATTATTATATATATCAAACCCCTCAGTGACATTTCCAGCACTCATACATGAATTTACACACTTTGGACATCCTAGTAATTTTAAGGTAAACGTACATAAGACAGAGTGTAAGACAAAAACAATTCCATAGCTCAACTCACCAACCAGTCTGCTGACCAACCAAATTACCTGTCTAACCGTCTGTTAATAGCAGGGGTTTAGTTAGCACACATTTGCAAACGCATGTGAAAGCTGCAAGGCCTCGTCACGGCACCCGAATTTAGGAATTTGTGTTCCTAAATACTTGATTTTTTTCCATATAAAAGGAAATGATTTACGTAAACTGACAATGGTAGAATCTGATGTAGAGACATTGAAGACCTCGGTCTTACGTATAAGCTGCAAGGCCTCGTCATGGCACCATGTTGCTTGCAGTTCTAACACTACAAATTTATAAGTGTCTCCACAGTGGAAGCATATGCATGGAATGGATAGATGTGAGACAGGTGAGCCTGGAGGCAGCTCAAGCCCTCTTAAAGGAACAGGAGCACACTGGACACCCAGCAAGAGCACAATGGCAGCTAAGGTGCCCAGTGTGTCCCCGGGCCATATATATGAACAGTAACAAAAAACTGGCCACTGCCCCCACCTATAACTGGCCTTCACAGCAAGGAGCACATGGAGGGCCATATACATGTAAGACAAAAACAATTCCATAGCTCAACTCACCAACCAGTCTACTGACCAACCAAATTACCTGCCTAACCGTCTGTTAAAAGCAGGGGTTTTGTATACACTGGAGTCACACTGAGCACCTTCGCTGCCATTGTGCTCTTGCTGGGTGTCCAGTGTGCTCCTGTTCCTTTAAGGGGGCTTGGGCTGCCTCCAGGCTCACCTGTCCCACATCTATCCATTCCATGCATGTGCTTCCACTGTGGAGACACTTATAAATTTGTAGTGTTAGGACTGCAAGCAACACAGGGTGCCGTGACGAGGCCTTGCAGCTTATACATAAGACTGAGGTCTTCAATATCTCTACATCAGATTCTACCATTATCAGTTTACGTAAATCATTTCCTTTTATATGGAAACCAAAAGAGATCAAGTATTTAGGAATACAAATTCCATCTAAGCTAGATTTGATTGTAGCCGTATTAGTGCAATTGTGACAGAGAAAATTGAGTACTGTCCGTGATACTTTTTTTATTTGCACTAACATACAATTTTTCAGGACAAGCTTTCGGGGTATGTCCCCTTCTTCAAGGTCCAAGCAGTACTGATTCACAAATTTTTAAGCAGAATGTTAAAGAAGGAAAAAAAAAAAAAAAAGAAAACCAAACACATACAAATCAATGGCAATAACGATAGCAGCAGAGTTAGTGAGATAAGACAGAGGGAGAGCTAGGGAGGGAATGCAGGGGGGGGATGCTGGTCACAGAGCGGTCGTAAAACTTTAGCATAATGTGTAAGGAAACCAATATCTAAATTCAGGCCATTATTCTTTGTGTCAAAAAGAAGTATCATTCTTAGTTCAAACGTTTTCCTTTCCTGGATAGTTCTGAAATTCCCTTTAAGAACTAAGACATTGAGGTCTTCTATAGTGTGGTCCGATTGTGAGAAATGATGTCCCACAGGTGTGCATAAACTGTCTTCTTTATGTTCTTTGATGGTATGTCTGTGCAAATTCATCCTCGCTTGCAACTTCTGTCCTGTTTCTCCAACATAAGATCCTTTGCTGCACCTTTTGCATTGGATGAGGTACACAACATTACTTGAGGTACAGCTGTAAGATCCCATGATATTGAAGGTCCCATTTGTGTGTGTAACACTTTTGGATAGATTTATCTGGTTGCATAGTTTGCAGCGTTTTTTATTGCAGGGTTTGCTACCATTATTTGTGACTTCATAATCAGAGTGAAGTTTCCTGCTGATTAGTTTGTGTCTGAGGTTGGGTGGTTGTCTGAAAGCCAATAATGGGGGTTGTTGGAATATTCCTTTCGGAGTTTCATCCTCTGTTATAATGAGTTGTAAATCTTTCATTATCTTTTTGATCCCTTCAAGTGCTGAGCTGTATGTGGTGACTAGAGGTACTCGGTTATTTGTTTTTTTCTCTGTGTATTGGAGGAGATTTTCTCTTCGGGTTTTCAAGGCTGTGTTTATGCTGTTGTTGATGGTTTTGTCTTTGTAACCTTTCTTATGGAAGGAGTCTGCCAGTGTTCTGAGATGTTTATCTCTGTCTTCTGGGTCTGAACAAATTCGGTGGTATCTGATGGCCTGGCTGTGTATGATGGCCCGTTTGGTGTGTTGGGGGTGAAAACTGGAACTGTGAAGATAGCTGCATCGGTCAGTCGGTTTTCTGTATATCGACGTGTGTAGCTTGTCATCCCTGATGTATACTGTAGTGTCCAGGAAGTTGACATGTGTGTTCGAATAGTCCATTTTTAGTTTGATAGATGGGTGAAAAGTGTTGATCAATGAGAAGAATTGGTTTAGATTTTCTTCACCTTTCTTCAATTTTTCAGGACAAGCTTTCGGGGTATGTCCCCTTCTTCAAGGTCCAAGCAGTACTGATTCACAAATTTTTAAGCAGAATGTTAAAGAAGGAAAAAAAAAAAAAAAAAAAAGAAAACCAAACACATACAAATCAATGGCAATAAAGAGCTGTACATGATCTGCGCAATAATCAGGCCATAACCATCAAACCAGCAGATAAAGGGGGAGCAGTCGTTGTGATGGATACAGACAAATATATACAAGAGGGCCAGAGGCAGCTGGCAAATACTACTTACTACAAAAAACTGGATTATAATCCGACCCAGGATTTTACTCAGCAATTAAAAGGTCTCATTGCGACAATGCCAAGCCACCTACATTCAGAACTCATCAATGCGATTCCGGATAATCCAGAAATTGGAGACTTCTACATGCTGCCCAAGATCCACAAGCCAGGAAATCCAGGCAGACCCATTATAACAGGTATGAATACACTTACCGAACATATCTCAGGCCTTGTAGAAAACATGTTAAAACCTTTAGTCATGAACACTGCAAGTTTCCTGCAAGACACCACTGATTTTCTGAACAAGCTTAACAATATACAACAATTACCACCTAATACACTTCTAGTCACTATGGATGTAGAATCTCTGTACAGTAACATCCCTCACAAGGATGGGTTGGCGGCATATCACAGATTCTTATCATCCTCACCAGACCACAAATACACTGCTGAGGATGTGACACGGCTCATTGAATTCATTCTTACACACAACTACTTCACTTTCAATAATGACATCTATCTCCAGTGTATGGGCACCCCAATATGCAAATTTATTTATGGCTGACCTGGAGGACAAATTTCTGAACAGCATACAACAAAAGCCATACAGATATTATCGCTATATTGATGATATATTCATGATATGGACTGAAGGTGAAGAAAATCTAAACCAATTCTTCTCATTGATCAACACTTTTCACCCATCTATCAAACTAAAAATGGACTATTCGAACACACATGTCAACTTCCTGGACACTACAGTATACATCAGGGATGACAAGCTACACACGTCGATATACAGAAAACCAACTGACCGATGCAGCTATCTTCACAGTTCCAGTTTTCACCCCCAACACACCAAACGGGCCATTATACACAGCCAGGCCATCAGATACCACCGAATTTGTTCAGACCCAGAAGACAGAGATAAACATCTCAGAACACTGGCAGACTCCTTCCATAAGAAAGGTTACAAAGACAAAACCATCAACAACAGCATAAACACAGCCTTGAAAACCCAAAGAGAAAATCTCCTCCAATACACAGAGAAAAAAACAAATAACCGAGTACCTCTAGTCACCACATACAACCCAGCACTTGAAGGGATCAAAAAGATAATGAAAGATTTACAACTTATTATAACAGAGGATGAAACTCTGAAAGGAATATTCCAACAACCCCCATTATTGGCTTTCAGACAACCACCCAACCTCAGACACAAACTAATCAGCAGGAAACTTCACTCTGATTATGAAGTCACAAATAATGGTAGCAAACCCTGTGTCATGAGAAGGTCTACCCGTTGGTGGCGCTATCGGTCTCTTGGATCGCAGTACCAGTGTCCATCAGCAGGTGTCTTCCAACACCTAGGACCTGCAGTATGAGGTCTTTCCTGCTGGTGGCACTGTTGCATCCTCGGGCCGTAGTACCGGCATCAACCAGCGGGTGCACTCTGGCAGTGTGGAGCAAACAGCTCACACTGCGCTCAGCTGTGACATGAGGTCAATTACCACAGCCTTACAAATACCCGGCAGGCCCTCATAGGCTTGCCTTGGTATCTCTCTCTCCCTGCGTTCTGACCTTGCTGCCTGTTTGACCTTGAGCCTGCTATCTGCCTTGTCCTGATCTGATCCAATCCCTATCCTGAGGCCTTCCTAGTCCTGTCCCTTCTGTTCCTGGCTCCCTTGGATCCCTGCCCTGAACCCCATCCATCCATCCTCTCCTTGTCCTGTTCAGTTTCCCGTCCTTACCCTTCTGCTGACTTCCCTGTGTATGACCTTGGCTTGGCTTTGATTACGATTACGGTATCTCCATTTACCTATATATATTGTTGTTTGTAGTGGGTTGTTGTGTGGGTTTGCACTGTTTATATTCCTTTCACTTATCACTTGTTAATAAACACCATCATTTCATTTACATGTGTTTCTGGTCTCCTCTGTGCAGTCCACACAGTCTGGTCAATTAGATATCCTGACAGCATACCAAGGCCATCCCTGACCAGACGTGGCTGCACTGAGAAACCGTCCTGTTACGGTGGGCGCGCAAAATGGACTTTGATGAAATTGTCTATTATTCTCTGCTAGAGTACATTGGTTTGCCACATAGTTTACATAAAGAGATAAACCAACATTAAAAGGTACCATCATCCTGAGTATGTATAGCCAAAGAATAAATTTGAAAGAGGAATCAGAGCAAGGGCCTCTCCAATAGGGTCCTGCCTCTTTCAAAAAAGGAGGGAGAGAAAAGAGGACTGTTGCGGTACCATAAGAAGAAAACTTGGTTTAAAAAGAGTATAAATTTATTTCAAAATTAATAAAAAGTCCTGTGAGGGACATGTTTGGTACATATTGATATTGACAACATACAAAAGCAAAAACAATTGTTTACAGCAATGTTGAAATTAAATTTGTTTGATATAGCTAATGCCCACAAGAAGCATAGGCAAAGGTTTTAGTGGTGTGATACTTGCAGACGTAACCTCTACGGTTTCGCGGTCACAGCCGCTTCTTCAGGAGGCGTCTGGTAGTATATAATCTAAGAAGGTGAAAAATAATGTCAACACAACAAACTTGAATGTATACATAGTTTATAAAGAGTACGAAACTTGAATTGGAGGAGATACTCAAAATTTGCAAGTTGCACTCACCACACTACAACCAAAGAGGGGTCTTCCTGGAAAGATGTTGTGAGACGCCCTCAAAGAGGCGTTCCCCCAAGGGCGGGCCCGGGAGGCAAAATTAGGGTATAGCTATTGCAAGGGAAATTTTAAAAGAGTTGTAAGTTTTCGAATATAATGTAATAAATTCAGTTAAGGGGCCACCAGGAAGTGCCGGGATTGAGGTGAAAAAGGGGAGGAGGAAGGAAGACTGGAAACACAGAGGGAAAAAGGTGGGGGAAGGGGGGGAAAAAAGAGGGGAAGAAAGGGGGAAAAAAGAAAAAGGGGGAAAAAAAAGGGAATAAGAAAAAGAAAAAGAAAAAAGGAAGGAGGGGGTGGGGAGGGGAGGGAGGGGAGGGGGGGGGGGGAGAATAGGGGGAAGGGGAAGGGAAGGAGAAAAGAAAGGGCAAACAGTCGGAAGGAAGAGAGGGGAACAAAAGGAGAAAGGAACGGTAGAAAGGGAATGAGGGGAAGGGAAGGAGTGAAGGGAAAGGGGGGAGGAAAAGAGGGGAGAGGGAAAAGAGAAAGAAAGGGGAGAGCAAATGAAGGGAGGGGAAGAGGGGGAGGGAATGGAAAAGGGGGGAAAAAAGGGGGGGGGGGGAAGGAAAAAAGTAAAAGAAAAAGAAAGGGGACCAGAAAGAAACAAAAGGTTAGAGTGAAGTAGATATCCCAATTTCACCTTAATGAAAGAGTATTGAAGTGGGAAAGATTCTATAAAGTTAGTAAAGGGGGATTTTTTAGTAATGAAATTCCCTTACCTATCATTGCTTTAGTAAACGCCTGGACTCAGAATTTGTCCAGATCCATATGAATGTGAGTGTGACTAATGCAGTTAGTGGCACAAACGCCACATCACACTGTCACAGCGGATCGCTGAAATGAATGTAAATCAGGCATAAGAAGCTAGTTTACAAGACTAAGAGATAATCATAAGGCGTACAAGCGCCAGGGAAGGTGGGGGGTACCCTGTAAAACGGAGAGCCCCCACCTGGTAACAAAAAGGCATGATAAGGGTACTTACATAAACTTTCAGTAGCGTCCGCATGGAGCTGGATATTCAAATGAGGCTCAAGCAGCTGAGTCTCAGGCGTCTTAAATGCCTCCAACCCGGAAGCTGACTATGGCGAGGTCAATCGCCACAATTGCTTCCGGGTCCGGTCCTCCACTATTGCGCATGCGCGGACAACCTGTCTGACGCAGGCGCAAAGCTCAATATTGATCAGTGCCTAAGCACTGGTCAGAACGAAGCGGAGGCTGGGCTAAATATAGCCGAGCCTACCGCCGGAGGAGCGCAAGCCCGCCACAGGGGGAGAATGAACTCCTCACATCCATCCAGGACAGGGTGGTCAGTGCAAATCCAATAATAGTCTAAATAAAGAAATAATAATTGGGACAATAAACTGGGAGGGAAAGATGCGTGGTTTCCAGCGGCGGCGGTGGTGCATGGGGACCTCCGCAGCTGGACAAGCACACATCCTGACCAATCCCAGGACAAGTACAACAACATAATAATCAATATCCTAACTGATTTTATAACAGGAAATCAAGCAATCACAGAACACTGAAACAGCCACTAGAAAAAACAATAAGAAATGAAATTTCTTATGAAATTCATTTCTTATTGTTTTTTCTAGTGGCTGTTTCAGTGTTCTGTGATTGCTTGATTTCCTGTTATAAAATCAGTTAGGATATTGATTATTATGTTGTTGTACTTGTCCTGGGATTGGTCAGGATGTGTGCTTGTCCAGCTGCGGAGGTCCCCATGCACCACCGCCGCCGCTGGAAACCACGCATCTTTCCCTCCCAGTTTATTGTCCCAATTATTATTTCTTTATTTAGACTATTATTGGATTTGCACTGACCACCCTGTCCTGGATGGATGTGAGGAGTTCATTCTCCCCCTGTGGCGGGCTTGCGCTCCTCCGGCGGTAGGCTCGGCTATATTTAGCCCAGCCTCCGCTTCGTTCTGACCAGTGCTTAGGCACTGATCAATATTGAGCTTTGCGCCTGCGTCAGACAGGTTGTCCGCGCATGCGCAATAGTGGAGGACCGGACCCGGAAGCAATTGTGGCGATTGACCTCGCCATAGTCAGCTTCCGGGTTGGAGGCATTTAAGACGCCTGAGACTCAGCTGCTTGAGCCTCATTTGAATATCCAGCTCCATGCGGACGCTACTGAAAGTTTATGTAAGTACCCTTATCATGCCTTTTTGTTACCAGGTGGGGGCTCTCCGTTTTACAGGGTACCCCCCACCTTCCCTGGCGCTTGTACGCCTTATGATTATCTCTTAGTCTTGTAAACTAGCTTCTTATGCCTGATTTACATTCATTTCAGCGATCCGCTGTGACAGTGTGATGTGGCGTTTGTGCCACTAACTGCATTAGTCACACTCACATTCATATGGATCTGGACAAATTCTGAGTCCAGGCGTTTACTAAAGCAATGATAGGTAAGGGAATTTCATTACTAAAAAATCCCCCTTTACTAACTTTATAGAATCTTTCCCACTTCAATACTCTTTCATTAAGGTGAAATTGGGATATCTACTTCACTCTAACCTTTTGTTTCTTTCTGGTCCCCTTTCTTTTTCTTTTACTTTTTTCCTTCCCCCCCCCCCTTTTTTTCCCCCCTTTTCCATTCCCTCCCCCTCTTCCCCTCCCTTCATTTGCTCTCCCCTTTCTTTCTCTTTTCCCTCTCCCCTCTTTTCCTCCCCCCTTTCCCTTCACTCCTTCCCTTCCCCTCATTCCCTTTCTACCGTTCCTTTCTCCTTTTGTTCCCCTCTCTTCCTTCCGACTGTTTGCCCTTTCTTTTCTCCTTCCCTTCCCCTTCCCCCTATTCTCCCCCCCCCCTCCCCTCCCTCCCCTCCCCACCCCCTCCTTCCTTTTTTCTTTTTCTTTTTCTTATTCCCTTTTTTTTCCCCCTTTTTCTTTTTTCCCCCTTTCTTCCCCTCTTTCCCCCCCCCCTTCCCCCACCTTTTTCCCTCTGTGTTTCCAGTCTTCCTTCCTCCTCCCCTTTTTCACCTCAATCCCGGCACTTCCTGGTGGCCCCTTAACTGAATTTATTACATTATATTCGAAAACTTACAACTCTTTTAAAATTTCCCTTGCAATAGCTATACCCTAATTTTGCCTCCCGGGCCCGCCACCGGGGGAACGCCTCTTTGAGGGCGTCTCACAACATCTTTCCAGGAAGACCCCTCTTTGGTTGTAGTGTGGTGAGTGCAACTTGCAAATTTTGAGTATCTCCTCCAATTCAAGTTTCGTACTCTTTATAAACTATGTATACATTCAAGTTTGTTGTGTTGACATTATTTTTCACCTTCTTAGATTATATACTACCAGACGCCTCCTGAAGAAGCGGCTGTGACCGCGAAACCGTAGAGGTTACGTCTGCAAGTATCACACCACTAAAACCTTTGCCTATGCTTCTTGTGGGCATTAGCTATATCAAACAAATTTAATGTCAACATTGCTGTAAACAATTGTTTTTGCTTTTGTATGTTGTCAATATCAATATGTACCAAACATGTCCCTCACAGGACTTTTTATTAATTTTGAAATAAATTTATACTCTTTTTAAACCAAGTTTTCTTCTTATGGTACCGCAACAGTCCTCTTTTCTCTCCCTCCTTTTTTGAAAGAGGCAGGACCCTATTGGAGAGGCCCTTGCTCTGATTCCTCTTTCAAATTTATTCTTTGGCTATTATTCTCTGCTGGCGGCAGAGGATAATGAATATTGTTGTCAGACTCTTAAAGATTGGACCCGAGACCAACTGCTGGAAACGATACAAACCGCCCATTTACTTGTAGATCAAGGTCATGTGTTATTTGAGGATGTTCAGCCTTTGATCCAATTATGTACAAAGTCAGCCTTGTCATGCATTCCCGAAGGTAGTGACGATTTCTCCCCTCCTTTCAGTTGTGACCAGGTTGAATCCCTGGTATGGTTGTTAGAGGATGATCCGGCTTCCTTTGATGAACACTATTCCGCTTGTTCCCAGCAGGTGTTATCCGATTGCATTTATTCAGTACAATCTTTGGTTAGTCAGGCTGTATGTGAATCAGCGTTTGTTCAACTTTTGCTGCAGGCATGGTCAGACCTCCTGTCTTTAGCTAAGCCACACTATTCCAGCCCTGCCACTAATCATCTGCTTTCCAAAAGATCTATTTCCCCGTCACCTATGGCAACCTCAGCTACAACCCAGTTTAATCAGCTCCCTACCAAATACTACCACCCAGTCTCCAAGTGTCGCACCCATCCTGCCTTGAATTCACCTGTCTCTTCTCCTCCACCTGTAACAGTCCCACAAAACCCCTCTCTAGCTACAGTTCCTTGGTCTTCCTTCTGCCCAGCTACTTTCTTATCTTACAGCCCTGCACCTACATACAAAACTGCACGGGCTAAACCAAAGAAGAAGCAAAAATTCTTCCCGACCCACACCATCTTGCCAGTAACCCAACCTGTTCCAGCTTTGCAGTCTGACGTTCCAGCTCGCCAGTCTGATGTTCCAGCCTTCCAGTCTGATGTTCCAGCCTTCCAGTCTGATGTTCCAGCTTTGCAGTCTGATGTTCCAGCTTTGCAGTCTGATGTTCCAGCTTTGCAGTCTGATGTTCCAGCTTTGCAGTCTGATGTTCAAGCTTTGCAGTCTGAAGTTCAAGCTTTGCAGTCTGAAGTTCAAGCTTTGCAGTCTGAAGTTGCAGCTTTGCAGTCTGATGTTCCAGCCTTCCAGTCTGATGTTCCAGACTTCCAGTCTGATGTTCCAGCCTTCCAGTCTGAAGTTCCAGCTTTGCAGTCTGAAGTTCCAGCTTTGCAGTCTGATGTTCCAGCTTTGCAGTCTGATGTTCCAGCCTTCCAGTCTGATGTTCCAGCTTTGCAGTCTGATGTTCCAGCTTTACAGTCTGATGTGCCTGCCTCCCAGTCTGTCGTCCCGATGCCTGCCTTCCAGCTCGATGTCCCTGCCTTCCAGCCGGATGTCTTGCAGCTTGCCTTCCAGCCCGATGTCTTGATGCCTACCTACCAGTCTGATGTGCCAGCTTCCCAGATTGATGTGCCAGCTTCCCAGATTGATGTGCCAGCTTCCCAGATTGATGTGCCAGCTTCCCAGTTTGCTGTACCAGCTTCCCAGCCTGATGTCTTGCAGCTTGCCTTCCAGCCTGATGTCTTGATGCCTACCTACCAGTCTGATGTGCCAGCTTCCCAGATTGATGTGCCAGCTTCCCAGATTGATGTGCCAGCTTCCCAGATTGATGTGCCAGCTTCCCAGTTTGCTGTACCAGCTTCCCAGCCTGATGTTTTGCAGCTTGTCTTCCAGCCTGATGTCTTGATGCCTACCTACCAGTCTGATGTGCCAGCTTCCCAGTCTGATGTGCCAGCTTCCCAGTCTGATGTGCTAGCTTCCCAGATTGATGTACCAGCTTCCCAGATTGATGTGCCAGCTTCCCAGATTGATGTGCCAGCTTCCCAGATTGATGTGCCAGCCTCCCAGATTGATGTGCCAGCTTCCCAGATTGATGTGCCAGCTTCCCAGATTGATGTGCCAGCTTCCCAGATTGATGTGCCAGCTTCCCAGATTGATGTGCCAGCCTCCCAGTTTGCTGTACCAGCTTCCCAGCCTGATGCCTTGCAGCTTGTCTTCCAGCCTGATGTCTTGATGCCTACCTACCAGTCTGATGTGCCAGCTTCCCAGTCTAATGTGCCAGCTTCCCAGTCTGATGTGCCAGCTTCCCAGTATGATGTGCCAGCTTCCCAGTCTGATGTGCCAGCTTCCCAGATTGATGTGCCAGCTTCCCAGATTGATGTGCCAGCTTCCCAGATTGATGTGCCAGCTTCCCAGCCTGATGCCTTGCAGCTTGTCTTCCAGCCTGATGTCTTGATGCCTACCTACCAGTCTGATGTGCCAGCTTCCCAGTCTGATGTGCCAGCTTCCCAGTCTGATGTGCCAGCTTCCCAGTCTGATGTGCTAGCTTCCCAGAATGATGTGCCAGCTTCCCAGATTGATGTGCCAGCTTCCCAGATTGATGTGCCAGCTTCCCAGATTGATGTGCCAGCTTCCCAGATTGATGTGCCAGCTTCCCAGTTTGCTGTACCAGCTTCCCAGCCTGATGTCTTGCAGCTTGCCTTCCAGCCTGATGTCTCGAAGATTGCTTCCCAGTCTGATGTGCCAGCTTCTCAGTCTGATGTGCCAGCTTCCAAGTCGGATGTTCCAGCTTTCCAGTCTGATGTTCCAGCCCTCCAGCCTGATGTTCGGGTGTCTGCCCTCCAGCTCAAGTGGTTCCTGTCGTCTGCTGCCCAGCTCAAGCGGTTCCTGTTGTCTGCTGCCCAGCTCAAGTGGTTCCTGTCGTCTGCTGCCCAGCTCAAGTGGTTCCTGCCGTCTGCTGCCCAGCTCAAGTGGTTCCTGTTGTCTGCTGCCCAGCTCAAGTGGTTCCTGTCGTCTGCTGCCCAGCTCAAGTGGTTCCTGTCGTCTGCTGCCCAGCTCAAGTGGTTCCTGCCGTCTGCTGCCCAGCTCAAGTGGTTCCTGTTGTCTGCTGCCCAGCTCAAGTGGTTCCTGTCGTCTGCTGCCCAGCTCAAGTGGTTCCTGTCGTCTGCTGCCCAGCTCAAGTGGTTCCTGTCGTCTGCTGCCCAGCTCAAGTGGTTCCTGTCGTCTGCTGCCCAGCTCAAGTGGTTCCTGTTTGCTGTACCAGCTTCCCAGCCTGATGTCTTGCAGCTTGCCTTCCAGCCTGATGTCTTGATGCCTACCTACCAGTCTGATGTGCCAGCTTCCCAGATTGATGTGCCAGCTTCCCAGATTGATGTGCCAGCTTCCCAGATTGATGTGCCAGCTTCCCAGATTGATGTGCCAGCTTCCCAGTTTGCTGTACCAGCTTCCCAGCCTGATGTCTTGCAGCTTGTCTTCCAGCCTGATGTCTTGATGCCTACCTACCAGTCTGATGTGCCAGCTTCCCAGTCTGATGTGCCAGCTTCCCAGTCTGATGTGCCAGCTTCCCAGATTGATGTGCCAGCTTCCCAGATTGATGTGCCAGCTTCCCAGATTGATGTGCCAGCTTCCCAGATTGATGTGCCAGCCTCCCAGATTGATGTGCCAGCTTCCCAGATTGATGTGCCAGCTTCCCAGATTGATGTGCCAGCCTCCCAGATTGATGTGCCAGCTTCCCAGATTGATGTGCCAGCTTCCCAGATTGATGTGCCAGCTTCCCAGATTGATGTGCCAGCTTCCCAGTTTGCTGTACCAGCTTCCCAGCCTGATGCCTTGCAGCTTGTCTTCCAGCCTGATGTCTTGATGCCTACCTACCAGTCTGATGTGCCAGCTTCCCAGTCTAATGTGCCAGCTTCCCAGTCTGATGTGCCAGCTTCCCAGTCTGATGTGCCAGCTTCCCAGTCTGATGTGCCAGCTTCCCAGATTGATGTGCCAGCTTCCCAGATTGATGTGCCAGCTTCCCAGATTGATGTGCCAGCTTCCCAGCCTGATGCCTTGCAGCTTGTCTTCCAGCCTGATGTCTTGATGCCTACCTACCAGTCTGATGTGCCAGCTTCCCAGTCTGATGTGCCAGCTTCCCAGTCTGATGTGCCAGCTTCCCAGTCTGATGTGCTAGCTTCCCAGAATGATGTGCCAGCTTCCCAGATTGATGTGCCAGCTTCCCAGATTGATGTGCCAGCTTCCCAGATTGATGTGCCAGCTTCCCAGTTTGCTGTACCAGCTTCCCAGCCTGATGTCTTGCAGCTTGCCTTCCAGCCTGATGTCTCGAAGATTGCTTCCCAGTCTGATGTGCCAGCTTCTCAGTCTGATGTGCCAGCTTCCAAGTCGGATGTTCCAGCTTTCCAGTCTGATGTTCCAGCCCTCCAGCCTGATGTTCGGGTGTCTGCCCTCCAGCTCAAGTGGTTCCTGTCGTCTGCTGCCCAGCTCAAGTGGTTCCTGTCGTCTGCTGCCCAGCTCAAGCGGTTCCTGTTGTCTGCTGCCCAGCTCAAGTGGTTCCTGTCGTCTGCTGCCCAGCTCAAGTGGTTCCTGCCGTCTGCTGCCCAGCTCAAGTGGTTCCTGTTGTCTGCTGCCCAGCTCAAGTGGTTCCTGTCGTCTGCTGCCCAGCTCAAGTGGTTCCTGTCGTCTGCTGCCCAGCTCAAGTGGTTCCTGCCGTCTGCTGCCCAGCTCAAGTGGTTCCTGTTGTCTGCTGCCCAGCTCAAGTGGTTCCTGTTGTCTGCTGCCCAGCTCAAGTGGTTCCTGTCGTCTGCTGCCCAGCTCAAGTGGTTCCTGTCGTCTGCTGCCCAGCTCAAGTGGTTCCTGTCGTCTGCTGCCCAGCTCAAGTGGTTCCTGTTGTCTGCTGCCCAGCTCAAGTGGTTCCTGTCGTCTGCTGCCCAGCTCAAGTGGTTCCTGTCGTCTGCTGCCCAGCTCAAGTGGTTCCTGTCGTCTGCTGCCCAGCTCAAGTGTTTCCTGTCGTCTGCTGCCCAGCTCAAGTGTTTCCTGTCGTCTGCTGCCCAGCTCAAGTGTTTCCTGTCGTCTGCTGCCCAGCTCAAGTGGTTCCTGTCGTCTGCTGCCCAGCTCAAGTGGTTCCTGTCGTCTGCTGCCCAGCTCAAGTGGTTCCTGTCGTTTGCTGCCCAGCTCAAGTGGTTCCTGTCGTCTACTGCCCAGCTCAAGTGTTTCCTGTCGTCTGCTGCCCAGCTCAAGTGTTTCCTGTCGTCTGCTGCCCAGCTCAAGTGTTTCCTGTCGTCTGCTGCCCAGCTCAAGTGTTTCCTGTCGTCTGCTGCACAGCTCAAGTGTTTCCTGTCGTCTGCTGCCCAGCTCAAGTGTTTCCTGTCGTCTGCTGCCCAGCTCAAGTGTTTCCTGTCGTCTGCTGCCCAGCTTAATGACTCTGACATGCCAGCAGTACCCACTGTCCAGGTTGATGTACCCGATGCCCGGCCTGATGTGCCCTCATCTGTTCAGTTGGAGGCCATGAACTTTGAACAGATGCACCTTGTTGGAGCGTCCGGAGGCCGCTCCTTTAGGGGGGGTACTGTCATGAGAAGGTCTACCCGTTGGTGGCGCTATCAGTCTCTTGGATCGCAGTACCAGTGTCCATCAGCAGGTGTCTTCCAACACCTAGGACCTGCAGTATGAGGTCTTTCCTGCTGGTGGCACTGTTGCATCCTCGGGCCGTAGTACCGGCGTCAACCAGCGGGTGCACTCTGGCAGTGTGGAGCAAACAGCTCACACTGCGCTCAGCTGTGACATGAGGTCAATTACCACAGCCTTACAAATACCCGACAAGCCCTCATAGGCTTGCCTTGGTATCTCTCTCTCCCTGCGTTCTGACCTTGCTGCCTGTTTGACCTTGAGCCTGCTATCTGCCTTGTCCTGATCTGATCCAATCCCTATCCTGAGGCCTTCCTAGTCCTGTCCCTTCTGTTCCTGGCTCCCTTGGATCCCTGCCCTGAACCCCATCCATCCATCCTCTCCTTGTCCTGTTCAGTTTCCCGTCCTTACCCTTCTGCTGACTTCCCTGTGTATGACCTTGGCTTGGCTTTGATTACGATTACGGTATCTCCATTTACCTATATATATTGTTGTTTGCAGTGGGTTGTTGTGTGGGTTTGCACTGTTTATATTCCTTTCACTTATCACTTGTTAATAAACACCATCATTTCATTTACATGTGTTTCTGGTCTCCTCTGTGCAGTCCACACAGTCTGGTCAATTAGATATCCTGACACCCTGCAATAAAAAACGCTGCAAACTATGCAACCAGATAAATCTATCCAAAAGTGTTACACACACAAATGGGACCTTCAATATCATGGGATCTTACAGCTGTACCTCCAGTAATGTTGTGTACCTCATCCAATGCAAAAGGTGCAGCAAAGGATCTTATGTTGGTGAAACAGGACAGAAGTTGCAAGCGAGGATGGATTTGCACACACATACCATCAAAGAACATAAAGAAGACAGTTTATGCACACCTGTGGGACATCATTTCTCACAATCGGACCACACTATAGAAGACCTCAATGTCTTAGTTCTTAAAGGGAATTTCAGAACTATCCAGGAAAGGAAAACGTTTGAACTAAGAATGATACTTCTTTTTGACACGAAGAATAATGGCCTGAATTTAGATATTGGTTTCCTTACACATTATGCTAAAGTTTTACGACCGCTCTGTGACCAGCATCCCCCCCTGCATTCCCTCCCTAGCTCTCCCTCTGTCTTATCTCACTAACTCTGCTGCTATCTTTATTGCCATTGATTTGTATGTGTTTGGTTTTCTTTTTTTTTTTTTTTTCCCTTCTTTAACATTCTGCTTAAAAATTTGTGAATCAGTACTGCTTGGACCTTGAAGAAGGGGACATACCCCGAAAGCTTGTCCTGAAAAATTGTATGTTAGTGCGAATAAAAAAAGTATCACAGACAGTACTCAATTTTCTCTATCTAAGCTAGACAATCTTTATGACCTAAACTATAAATCTCTTTTATCATTTGTAAACTTTAGGAATGGTGAACTCTGAAACATTCCTGGTTCAGGTGGATGGCATTATTAAAAAAATTATATTTTACCACAAATTCCTTATGTTTTCCAAACAGTCCCCACAGACCCTCCACAGACCTTTTTTAGTTCATTAAAATCTTTATTTTTGATATACATGGGCTGACTCACCATCCAGGATCAGATAAAATATCCTCACTAGGCTTAAATCTTTGGGAGGGGCAATATTATTAATTCCTTTAGAAAACTATTGGTTCAAATAGAGGAAGAGTTGTCTGATTCTCCTCCTACATCTTTATTGTGGACTTTGCCTTCTTTACAAACACAAACAGGCTTTATATCTCTGGGTGTCTCATTAACGCTTATGAAGTTCAATAGCCAGTGCTTCTCTTCTGCTTGATTCCGAGCATGCGTGGCACTTTGTGCGTCAGAATTGTGTACACACGATCGGAATTTCCAACAACAGACTTTGTTGTCGGAAAATTTTAGATCCAGCTCTCAAACTTTGTGTGTCGGTAATTCCGATGGAAAAATTCCGATGGAGCCCACACACGGTCGGAATTTCCGACAACAAGCTCTGATAGCACATTTTCCGTTGAAAAGTCTGACCGTGTGTACGGGGCATTAGAGTTTGGGACGATTTACTTCAAATGTTTCCGCTGTCCTCTTATGTGAGTGTTGAATTCTATTTGATACACTTTTGAGACCTGCACCAGATTAGTATTGTTATACGAGTGGTGGGAGGAGGTATTCCCCTCACATCCTGACCCCTATATGGTTTGTGATTTTTTTTGTAGTGGTTCTTTCACTCTGTTTCTTTTTAATTATTGCTATACTCTAATAAAAAAAAATATTGTTACATATATTATAAAAAAAGGAAAAGAAGAATGATTGGTGTCTCACCTTGTTAGATCTGTCCATACATCCTCAGATTGTGTGTTCTCTTCTGACAATGAAGAGATCTGGAAATAGTTCTAGTGAGAAAATATGTTTTTTTGCCTCGGAGGTAGAGAGGGGTGGGAGGGGGAGGGGGGATTTGCAGTAACATAACACTCCTCACCCGTATAGACTATTCAGACGTTCCTATTCTCTAACACAACACAGAACTGGGTGTGTCCACATTCCTCATCCTGTATAACGAGCTGAACACGTCTCATCCAGAGGCTTGCCATATATTATACAATTTTCTTATTTAATTTCCTTTAGATTTACCTTCAAATATGTAGTGCAAGGACCTGCCTGATTGCATGCCAATTCAAAGTGTTTAGGTTTGACCTTATATCATATGGTTTTGATAAATCTAAAGGCAAATTGTATAATGTATGGCCATCCTAAGGGGTCTATTCATAAAAAGATCTGCAGAGCTATTCAACCAGCAAACTGCATGTCTATCTGTCATGGATGGGGGACTGAGGGTGGAGGGATGGGGGAGCCTGGTATCTCCATATGTTGCATGTCCTCAGAAAATAAAACCAACATTCTTGCAGTTTTTTTATATATAGCTGAACAACTTGGATAGGATACAGGGAGCAGAGGGAAACTCCAGAACACTAAACAGTACTAGGAGGACCCTCTTCACTCTGCAGATACTTCTTGGAAGAGTCCCTTCAATGGTAGCTCAGGGAATGGACAGCACTGGGACAACATAAGCAATGTTCCAGGACAGGCAAGTCTTAGTATTAGTGCACCAGGGGTTAACAGAAGCAACAGTCACACAGATCCTGCCCTCAGGTCTGTACTCACAAGTCCTCGGGTACTTAGATGCCTCCTTCCATTGTCAGACAGAAATTTCCTTAGTGAACTCTCCAGACCAGATCCTAGGTGAAATCCCCCTTCTTTAGCTTCAGAGGTTCTTAGCAAGTAGCCCCCCCAGCTTTAGCATAGCTGGGACCTTGATGAGCTCAGGTAAATCTCAGCTGGACTGCCTGGGTGGGCAGCAGCCCTCCAGGCTGGGAACTTCTCCTCCTGGACAAGAACAAGAACTTCTGTAGGCCTCAGGCTTTTAATGTGCTATGCAGCCACCTTCTGGGCACACCTCCCCACGGATTGCCTGAGTCCTCATAAATATTCTGGATACTCATTTGGCCTATTCCACTCCTATGTTCTGAGTTTTCCAGAAGTCAGGGCGGAGCAATCAATCCTGCAGCCTGTGAGACACTGATCAGTCCAAAGCAATCAATCACCACTCCACTAATTACAGAACAGCCCAAAAAAAAACTAAATATACCTGACATCCCAGCATTTAACTAGAAGGGTGCTACATATAGATGAAGGGAATCTTTGGCCATGTGAACAAAGGAGCCGGACATCGTTCTTTTCTTTCAGAGGGCCAGTAATTTTTAACACTCTGACTTTTCTTATAGAAAGAATAAAACAAATGTACCAGTATCAGAGTAAGGAAAGGGATAATCGGCACTCAGGATGACTTCCAAAAAATGGTATTCCTTTATTGAAAAGACGTGTACAATGCTGTAAGAACAGCCTCAGACTGTCCGAAAAGCATAGGCTGTCATTGTACACGTCTTTTCAATAAAGGAATAGAGAAAATTGAGTACTGTCAGAAGGGATTAGCCGAACACCCCCCTGTTCGGTTCGCACCAGAACATGCGAACAGGAAAAAAATTCGTTCGAACACGCGAACACCGTTAAAGTCTATGGGACACGAACATGAATAATCAAAAGTGCTAATTTTAAAGGCTAATATGCAAGTTATTGTCAATAAAAGTGTTTGGGGACCTGGGTCCTGCCCCAGGGGACATGAATCAATGCAAAAAAAAGTTTTAAAAACGGCCGTTTTTTCAGGAGCAGTGATTTTAATAATGCTTAAAGTCAAACAATAAAAGTGTAATATCCCTTTAAATTTCATACCTGGGGGGTGTCTATAGTATGCCTGTAAAGGGGCGCATGTTTCCCGTGTTTAGAACAGTCTGACAGCAAAATGACATTTTGAAGGAAAAAACACATTTAAAACTACCGCGGCTATTGCATTGCCGACAATACAAATACAATACAAATAGAAGTTCATTGATAAAAACGGCATGGGAATTCCCCACAGGGCAACCCCGAACCAAAATTTAAAAAAAAAAATGATGTGGGAGTCCCCCTAAATTCCATACAAGGCCCTTCAGGTCTGGTATGGATATTAAGGGGAACCCCAGCCAAAATTAAAAAAAAAAATTGACGTGGGGTTCCCCCTAAATTCCATACCAGACCCTTAAGGTCTGGTATGGATTTTAAGGGGAACCCCGCGCCAAAAAAAAAAAAAAAACGGCGTGGGGTCCCCCCAAAAATCCATACCAGACCCTTATCCGAGCACGCAACCTGGCAGGCCGCAGGAAAAGAGGGGGGGACGAGAGTGCGCCCCCCCCCTCCTGAACCGTACCAGGCCACATGCCCTCAACATTGGGAGGGTGCTTTGGGGTAGCCCCCAAAACACCTTGTCCCCATGTTGATGAAGACAAGGGCCTCATCCCCACAACCCTGGCCGGTGGTTGTGGGGGTCTGCGGGCGGGGGGCTTATCGGAATCTGGAAGCCCCCTTTAACAAGGGGACCCCCAGATCCCGCCCCCCCCTGTGTGAAATGGTAAGGGGGTACTTACCCCTACCATTTCACTAAAAAACTGTCAAAAATATTAAAAATGACAAGAGACAGTTTTTGACAATTCCTTTATTTAAATGCTTCTTCTTTCTTCCTTCATCTTCTTCTTCTTCTGGTTCTTCTGGCTCTTCTGGTTCTTCCTCCGGCGTTCTCGTCCAGCATCTCCTCCGCGGCGTCTTCTATCTTCTTCTCCTCGGGCCGCTCCGCACCCATGGCATGAGGGGGGAGGCTCCCGCTCTTCTCTTCATCTTCTTCTCTTCTTCATCTTCTTCTTCTTCTCTTCTTCATTTCTTCTCCGGGCCGCTCCGCAGCCATGCTGGCATGGTGGGAGGCTCCCGCTGTGTGACGGCGTCTCTTCGTCTGACGGTTCTTAAATAACGGGGGGCGGGGCCACCCGGTGACCCCGCCCCCCTCTGACGCACGGGACATGACGGGACTTCCCTGTGGCATTCCCCGTGACGTTACAGGGAAGTCCCGTCAAGTCACCGTGCGTCAGAGGGGGGCGGGGTCACCGGATGGCCCCGCCCCCCGTTATTTAAGAACCGTCAGATGAAGAGACGCCGTCACACAGCGGGAGCCTCCCACCATGCCAGCATGGCTGCGGAGCGGCCCGGAGAAGAAATGAAGAAGAGAAGAAGGAAGAAGAGAAGAAGAAGAAGAAGAAGAAGAAGATGAAGATGAAGAAGAAGATGAAGAAGAGAAGAAGATGAAGAGAAGAGCGGGAGCCTCCCCTCATGCCATGGGTGCGGAGCGGCCCGAGGAGAAGAAGATAGAAGACGCCGCGGAGGAGATGCTGGACGAGAACGCCGGAGGAAGAACCAAAAGAGCCAGAAGAACCAGAAGAAGATGAAGGAGAAAGAAGAAGCATTTAAATAAAGGAATTGTCAAAAACTGTCTCTTGTCATTTTTAACATTTTTGACAGTTTTTTAGTGAAATGGTAGGGGTAAGAACCCCCTTACCATTTCACACAGGGGGGGGGGCGGGATCTGGGGGTCCCCTTGTTAAAGGGGGCTTCCAGATTCCGATAAGCCCCCCGCCCGCAGACCCCCACAACCACCGGCCAGGGTTGTGGGGATGAGGCCCTTGTCTTCATCAACATGGGGACAAGGTGTTTTGGGGGGCTACCCCAAAGCACCCTCCCAATGTTGAGGGCATGTGGCCTGGTACGGTTCAGGAGGGGGGGGGGCCGCACTCTCGTCCCCCCTCTTTTCCTGCAGCCTGCCAGGTTGCGTGCTCGGATAAGGGTCTGGTATGGATTTTTGGGGGGACCCCACGCCATTTTTTTTTTTTGGCGCGGGGTTCCCCTTAAAATCCATACCAGACCTGAAGGGTCTGGTATGGAATTTAGGGGGAACCCCACGTCAATTTTTTTTTTAATTTTGGCTGGGGTTCCCCTTAATATCCATACCAGACCTGAAGGGCCTTGTATGGAATTTACGGGGACCCCCACATCATTTTTTTTTTTTTATTTTGGTTCGGGGTTGCCCTGTGGGGAATTCCCATGCCATTTTTATCAATGAACTTCTATGTGTATTGTCGGCAATGCAATAGCCGCGGGTAGTTTTAAATGAGTTTTTTCCTTCCAAATGTCATTTTGCTGTCAGACTGTTCTAAACACAGGAAACATGCGCCCCTTTACAGGCATACTATAGACACCCCCCAGGTACTAAATTTAAAGGGATATTACACTTTTATTGTTTGACTTTAAGCATTAATAAAATCACTGCTCCTGAAAAAACGTCCGTTTTTAAAACTTTTTTTTGCATTGATCCATGTCCCCTGGGGCAGGACCCGGGTCCCCAAACACTTTTTATGACAATAACTTGCATATAAGCCTTTAAAATTAGCACTTTTGATTTCTCCCATAGACTTTTAAAGGGTGTTCCGCGGCATTCGAATTTGCCGCGAACACCCCAAATTGTTCGCTGTTCGGCGAACTTGCGAACAGCCAATGTTCGAGTAGAACATGAGTTCGACTCGAACTCGAAGCTCATCCCTAACTGTCAGTGATACTTTTTTTATTTGCACTAACATACAATTTTTCAGGACAAGCTTTTGGGGTATGTCTTCAAGGTCCAAGCAGTACTGATTCACAAGTTTTTAAGCAGAATGTTAAAGAAAAAAAAAAAAGAAGAGAAAAACAAACACATACAAATCAATGGTAATAAAGATAGCAGCAGAGTTAGTGAGATAAGACAGAGGGAGAGCTATAGAATGCAGGGGGGGGATACTAGTCACAGAGGGGGTCGTAAAACTTTAGCATAATGTGTAGGGATGAGCCGAACACACCCCGGTTCGGTTCGCACCAGAACCTGCGAACGGACCCAAAATTCGCACGCACGTTAGAACCCTATTGACGTCTATGGGACTCGAACGTTTGAAATCAAAATTTTGAAGGCTAATTTGCATGGTATTGTCCTAAAAAGGGTTTGGGGACCCGGGTCCTACCCAAGGGGACATGTATCAATGCAAAAAAAACTTTTAAAAATGGCCGTTTTTTCGGGAGCAGTGATTTTAATGATGCTTAAAGTAAAAAAAAGTGAAATATTCCTTTAAATATCGTACCTGGGGGGTGTCTATAGTATGCCTGTAAATTGACGCGTGTTTCCCGTGTTTAGAACAGTCCCTGCACAAAATGTCATTTTTAAAGGAAAAAATCTCATTTAAAACTGCTTGCGGGTTTAATGTAATGTCGGGTCCTGGCAATATGGATAAAAATCAGTGAGACAAACGGCATGGGTAAACCCCCAGTCCATTACCAGGTCCTTTGGGTCTTGTATGGATATTAAGGGGAACCCTGCACCCAAATTAAAATAAGGAACGGTGTGGGGCCACCAGGCCCTATATACTCTGAACAGCAGTATACAGGTGGTGCAAACAAGACAGGGACTGTAGGTTTGTTGTTAAGTAGAATCTGTTTGTAATTTTGAACGGGTACATTTTTAACGTGTTTAGCTCAAGCCAAAAAATCTTTTTTAAGCTTTTTGGAAAAGATAGGGAAGGGTTATCACCCCTGTGACATTTGTTTTGCTGTCTTTCCTCCTCTTCAGAAGATTTCACCTCACTTTTTGTCCCAATGACAAAAGTTTTTTGAAAATTTGGGGTTTTTTGTGGAACAAGGATTGGAAAGCATCAGTGGAAAGGAGAAATGTTTTTCCCATATTAACTCTTACAGGAGAGAATTTCCCTTCCTAGGGGTAGATTTCATCTCACTTCCTGTTGTCTCCTTCCGTTTGCAAGTAGGAGTCGTTTGTAAGTTAGATGTTTGAAAGTAGGGGCCTGCCCTATATACTCAGCAGAAATTTGGGCCTTAGGTGTTGTTGTGGCCACAACACTGTAAGCCCTCACAGGGCCCTGCTGTGAAATATTAGATCAAGAATTGTAATAACATGCCCCTGTTGAACAAGGGCAGAAAAATTGGGCCTTTGGTGTTGGTGGTGGTGCTGGTGCCACAACACTGTAAGTCCTCACTCGCTCTTGGTGGGTGCAGAAATGGGCCCTGTTGTGACATATTAGATCAAGAATTGTAATTACATGCCCCTGTTGAACAGGGGCTGAAAAATTAGGCCTTAGGCACTGGTGCCACAACACTGCAACCCCTCACAGACACTCTAGTTGGAACGCAGGAACGAGCCCTGCTGCAAAGTATTGCATCAAAAATTGTAATTACACGCCCCTGTTAAACAGGGGCAGGAAAATTGGGCCTTAGGCACTGGTGGTGGCGCCCAGAACCAAAAATGTTCTTACAAGCTATCAGCGTGATCATTGAGGAGGAAGAGGATAATTACTCAGGGATAGTCACTCAGCATCAGCATAGGCAGTCTTTGAAGGGATCTGAGATTTCAAAAAAAATAATTTGGTTACATCAGCATCAGGTGCTTGGTAGCTGGTGGTGATCTAAGACTGATTCATTTTTATGAAGGTCAGTCGATCGACCGAGTCGGTGGACAGACGCACCCTGTGATCGGTTACCACGCCTCCTGCAGCACTGAATGTGCGTTCCGAAAGAACACTGGATGCAGGACAGGCCAGTAGCTCAATTGCATACTGTGCAAGCTCTGGCCAGTAAACCATCCTCAAGACCCAGTAACCCAGAGGATTTTTGGTGGGAAAGGTGTCCAAGTCAGATCTTGCCCCTAGGTATTCCTGCACAATGTAAAACAGACGCTGGCGATGGTTGCTGGAACCGATCATACCTTGGGGCTGCAGACCAAAAAATTGTCTGAACGCATCGGTCAGACGGCCACCTTCTCCACCGCTCCTTCTTTGACTGACCGAACCCTCAGCAACACGTTGTCCAGAAACAGGAGTTTGTAACCTCCCAGTCTCTGGGAACGCGTTGCACAGACCTTTCTGCAAGGCCTCCCGAAGATGTTTCATCCTCTGATCCCTCTGCGATGGCAAGATAAGGTCCGCAACCTTACCCTTGTAACGTGGATCAAAGAGGGTTGCCAGCCAGTATTGGTCCTTCTCCTTGATACCACGAATACGAGGTTCCTTACGCAGGCTTTGCAGGATCAGGGAGGCCATGCAGCGTAGGTTTGCTGAGGCATTCGGTCCGGAGTCCTCTGGGTCACTAAGGACGACATGGTCCGCAGCCACCTCCTCCCAACCACGTACGAGTCCATGTGTTTCTTGGGACTGATCCCTTAAAGACTGCTGCTGATGCTGAGTGCCAGGCTCCACCTCCATACTGACACAATCTTCCTCCTCCTCCTTCTCCTCGTCTTCTTCCTGTGTGATCGGCGAGCATGCAGGAACACTGTCTGGATAAAGGGGGCCTTGAGAGCTAAGGAAGTCCTCCTCTTCCTGCCTCTGTTCTGCCTCAAGTGCCCTGTCCATTATTCCACGCAGCGTGTGCTCCAACAGGTGGAAAAGGGGGACAGTGTCACTGATGCATGCACTGTCACTGCTCACCATCCTCATGGCCCCCTCAAATGCTGACAGGACAGTGCATGCATCCCTGATCATGGCCCACTGGTGTGGGGAAAAAAAACCAAGCTCCCCTGACCCTGTCCTGGTGCCATAGTCGCACAGGTACTCATTGATGGCCCTCTGCTGCGTGTGCAGCTGCTGCAGCATGGCCAACATTGAGTTCCACCTGGTGGGCATGTCACAGATTAGGCGGTTCTTGGGCAGGTTAAACTCCTTTTGGAGGTCCGTCAGCCGAGCACTGGCATTATATGACCGGCGGAAATGCACACAGACTTTCCTGGCCTGCCTCAGGACATCCTGTAAGCCCGGGTACCTGCCCAAGAACCGCTGCCCCACCAAGTTAAGGACGTGAGCCAAACAGGGCACATGGGTCATTTGTCCCTGTCGGAGGGCAGAGAGGAGGTTGGTGCCATTGTCGCAAACCACCATTCCTGCCTTAAGTTGGCATGGCGTCAACCACCTCTGAACTTGCCTCTGCAGAGCTGACAGAACCTCTGCCCCAGTGTGACTCCTGTCGCCCAAGCACACCAGCTCAAGCACCGCATGGCATCTTTTGGCCTGCGTACTTGCGTAGCCCCTTGAACGGCTACGGAGCACCGCTGGTTCCGAGGACAAAGCACAGGAAGAGGCCATGGAAGAAGAAGAAGAGGAGGGGGTGGAGGAGAGAGGTGTGTCACAATCATTAGCATTTTGGAGGCGTGGTGGCAGAACAACCTCCAACACTACTGCTCCTTGTCCTGCATCCTTCCCAGCTGCCAGCAGAGTCACCCAATGCGCCGTGAAACTTAGGTAACGTCCCTGTCCATGCCTGCTGGACCATGAGTCAGCGGTAATATGCACCTTACCACTGACCGCCCTGTCCAGCGAGGCATGGACATTGCCTTCCACTTGCCGGTAGAGAGCCGAAATCACCTTCCGTGAGAAAAAGTGGTGTTTGGGTACCTGCCACTAAGGAACCGCACATTCCACAAATTCACGGAAGGGGGCAGTGTCTACCAACTGAAAAGGCAGCAGTTGAAGTGCTAGCAATTTTGCCAAGCTAGCATTCAACCGCTGGGCATGTGGATAGCTGGGAGCAAACTTCTTTTGGCGATGCAGCAGCTGGGGCAGGGAAATTTGCCTGGTACAATCTGACGTCGGTGTACCAAAAGCAGATTGCCCACAAGTACTTGGCTGTGACACACCTAATTCTACACCTTCATTCTTCTCAGTGCAGGTCTCAGAGAGGACTGAAGGTATAGTGGGGTTGGAGATCTCAGCTGATGAGGAGCAAGGAGAGGTTCTCTTTGTTCTTTCGTGTGGGTCTTTTAGATACACTTGCCAACGAACTGCATGGCAGGTCAACATATGTCTGTTCAAGCATGTGGTACCCAAGCGGGAGATGTTTTGGCCACGCGAGATACGCTTGAGACATATGTTGCAAATAGCAGCGGTGCGATCTGATGCACTCATCTCAAAAAAGGACACACCAAAGAACTTTTTGAATAACGCGCAGAGACTGCAGCGCCCTGCACATGTGGAGCTTTGGGGTGTGATGCAGTCAATGTGCTGCCCTTAAGCTGGCCCCTGGAGGGCATCCGCCTCCTCCTCCTCCTCTCTCCTATCAGGCACCCACGTTGAGTCAGTGACCTCATCATCCCCTCCCTCCTCATCACTGGAGCAAACCTAGCAGTATGCTGCAGCAGGGGGAGCATGACTGCCAGATTGCTGTCCTTCTTGGGCACCCCCTCTGTCTGTGCTCATGTTACTGCCTTCATCGAGCTCAGTATCATCATCATAGCCTTCCAAACGCTAGGCATCCTCCTGGAGCATGTACCCAACACTGTGGTCAAACAGTTCGAGGGACTCCTCAGGAGGACATGGTGGGGCTAGGGAAGGAGTCGCTGATGACATTGAGCCAAGGGAAGAGGCCGCTGCTTTGCCAGACAAAGTACCCTGGGCATGGGTGAGAGAGGATGAGGAGGATGAGGACGGCTTGGTCATCCATTCGACCAAGTCTTCCGCATGTTGCGGCTCTACACGGCCAGCTGCCGAAAAAAAGGCCAAGCGTGTCCCACGGCCACGTGCTGATGAGGATGCACCGTCTCCACGACCAGCACTAGACACAGAGCCTGCTTGCCCTCTCTTATTGGCTTGTGACTGTCTGCCTCTCCTTCTTGGCCTTCCAGACATACTAATGGTCTGTAGCTGCACTAAGCTGGGATATATATATATATATATATATATATATATATATATATGTACTGATACTGCAGCTAGCAAAATCAACTGCCTGCTTGTAGTATGAGAACACCCCCAACCTTCTACACTTAGCTTTAGCTGAACACTGTGAGGTGGACGCACCCCACTAAATTGTAGGTTTAGCTGAACACTGTGAGCAGGACGCACCACACTAACTTGTAGGTTTAGCTGAACACTGTGAGTAGGACGCACAGCACTAACTTGTAGGTTTAGCTGAAAACTGTGAGCAGGACGCACCCCACTAACTTGTAGGTTTAGCTGAACACTGTGAGCAGGATGCACCCCACTAACTTGTAGGTTTAGCTGAACACTGTGAGCAGGACGCACTGCACTAACTGTAAATAGTCTAGCTGCCTGACTGTCGTACTAATAGGATCAAAAGAACACCAGCAATTTTTTTCAGGTAGCTGTATATACTGTAACAAAACAAGCCTGCCTGTCAGTAAGAAGATAACAGGAACGGATCTAGCTGAACACTGTGAGCAGGACGCACCCCACTAACTTGTAGGTTTAGCTGAACACTGTGAGCAGGACGTACCCCACTAACTTGTAGGTTTAGCTGAACACTGTGAGGTGGACGCACCCCACTAACTTGTAGGTTTAGCTGAACACTGTGAGCAGGATGCACTGCACTAACTGTAAATAGTCTAGCTGCCTGACTGTCGTACTAATAGGATCAAAAGAACACCAGCAATTTTTTTCAGGTAACTGTATATACTGTAACAAAACAAGCCTGCCTGTCAGTAAGAAGATAACAGGAACGGATCTAGCTGAACACTGTGAGCAGGATGCACCCCACTAACTTGTAGGTTTAGCTGAACACTGTGAGCAGGACGCACCCCACTAACTTGTAGGTTTAGCTGAACACTGTGAGGTGGACGCACCCCACTAACTTGTAGGTTTAGCTGAACACTGTGAGCAGGACGCACCCCACTAACTGTAAATAGTCTAGCTGCCTGACTGTGGTACTACAGTGGCCTCCTCCTCCTCCTCCTCTCATTCACCCATGTTGAGTCAGTGACCTCATCATCCCCTCCCTCCTCATCACTGGAGCAAACCTGGCAGTATGCTGCAGCAGGGGGAGCATGACTGCCAGATTGCTGATCTTCTTGGGCACCCCCTCTGTCTGTGCTCATGTTACTGCCTTCATCGAGCTCAGTATCATCATCAGAGCCTTTCATACGCTAGGCATCCTCCTGGAGCATGTATCCAACACTGTGGTCAAACAGTTCGAGGGACTCCTCAGGAGGACATGGTGGGGCTAGGGAAGGAGTCACTGATGACATTGAGCCAAGGGAAGAGGCCGCTGCTTTGCCAGACAAAGTACCCTGGGCATGGGTGAGAGAGGATGAGGAGGATGAGGACGGCTTGGTCATCCACTCGACCAAGTCTTCGGCATGTTGCGGCTCTACACGGCCAGCTGCCGAAAAAAAGGCCAAGCGTGTCCCACGGCCACGTGCTGATGAGGATGCACCGTCTCCATGACCAGCACTAGACACAGAGCCTGCTTGCCCTCTCTTATTGGCTTGTGACTGTCTGCCTCTCCTTCTTGGCCTTCCAGACATACTAATGGCCTGTAGCTGCACTAAGCTGGGATATAAATATATATATATATATATATATATATATATATATATATATGTACTGATACTGCAGCTAGCAAAATCAACTGCCTGCCCGTAGTATGAGAACACCACCAACCTTCTACAGGTAGCTTTAGCTGAACACTGTGAGGTGGACACACCCCACTAACTTGTAGGTTTAGCTGAACACTGTGAGGTGGACACACCACACTAACTTGTAGGTTTAGCTGAACACTGTGAGGTGGACGCACCCCACTAACTTGTAGGTTTAGCTGAACACTGTGAGCAAGACGCACCCCACTAACTTATAGGTTTAGCTGAACACTGTGAGGTGGACGCACCCCACTAACTTGTAGGTTTAGCTGAACACTGTGAGCAGGACGCACTGCACTAACTGTAAATAGTCTAGCTGCCTGACTGTGGTACTAATAGGATCAAAAGAACACCAGCAATTTTCTTCAGGTAGCTGTAAATACTGTAACAAGACAAGCCTGCCTGTCAGTAAGAAGATGACAGGAACGGATCTAGCTGAACACTGTGAGCAGGACGCACCCCACTAATTTGCAGGTTTAGCTGAACACTGTGAGGTGGACGCACCTCACTAACTTGTAGGTTTAGCTGAACACTGTGAGCAGGACGCACTGCACTAACTTTAAATAGTCTAGCTGCCTGACTGTGGTACTAATAGGATCAAAAGAACACCAGCAATTTTCTTCAGGTAGCTGTAAATACTGTAACAAGACAAGCCTGCTGTCAGTAAGAAGATAACAGGAACGGATCTAGCTGAACACTGTGAGCAGGACGCACAGCACTATCTTGTAGTTTTAGCTGAACACTGTGAGCAGGACGCACTGCACTAACTGTAAATAGTCTAGTTGCCTGACTGCGGTACTAATAGGATCAAAAGAACACCAGTAATTTTCTTCAGGTAGCTGTATATACTGTAACAAGACAAGCCTGCCTGTCAGTAGGAAGATAACAGGAACGGATCTAGCTGAACACTGTGAGCAGGACGCACCCCACTAACTTGTAGGTTTAGCTGAACACTGTGAGCAGGACGCACCCCACTAACTTGTAGGTTTACAGTACCTGACCGCGAGATTGTGTTTCCAGCGCGATAGCATCGCGCTGGTTCTCGGCGACAGGGTACTGTGAATGTCGCGCTGGCTCGCTCATCGGGAAAGGAAAACTTTGTTTTCCTTCTGCGATGAGTGACAGGCAGCGCTGACAGCTGTCTAGTATGAATCCTGAGGCGGGAACACCGCGCCAAATTTTAAATGAAAAAACCGGCGTGGGTTCCCCCCTCGGAGGCATACCAGGCCCTTAGGTCTGGCATGGATTGTAAGGGGAACCCCCTATGCCGAAAAATCAGCGTGGGGTTCCCCCCAAATCCATACCAGACCCTTATCCGAGCACGCAGCCCGGCCGGCCAGGAAGGGGGGTGGGGACGAGCGAGCGCCCCCCCCCCCCTCCTGAGCCGTACCAGGCCGCATGCCCTCAACATGGGGGGGTGGGTGCCTTGGGGGAGGGGGCGCCCTGCGCCCCCCCCACCCCAAAGCACCTTGTCCCCATGTTGATGAGGACAAGGGCCTCTTCCCGACAACCCTGGCCGTTGGTTGTCGGGGTCTGCGGGCGGGGGGCTTATCGGAATCCGGGAGCCCCCCTTAATAAGGGGGCCCCCAGATCCCGGCCCCCCACCCTGTGTGAATGAGTTTGGGGTACATGGTACGCCTACCCATTCACCTAGGGAAAAGTGTCAATATAAAAAAAAACACACTACACAGGTTTTAAGAGTAATTTATTAGTCAGATCCGGGGTCTTCTTCCGACTTCGGGGGGTCTCCTTCCGACTTCTCCCGGTGTTCGGCCTCTTCTCCCGGTGTTCGGCCTCTTCTCCCGGGCCCCGCCGCTATCTTCTTCCAGCTCTATTGCCAGCGAGGGGCCCGGTCTGCTGCCGCTGTCTTGTCGCCACTGTCTCGCCGCCGCTGTCTTGTCGCCGCTGTCTCTCCCCTTCTTCTCTCCTTTTCTTCTTCCCCCATGTTGACACGACGCTCTCTCCGGCTCAAATGCTGTGTGCGAGCTGCGGAGCCATTTATATAGGCGGTAACCCCGTCCCCTTACAACGTCATGGTCCCAGCATGCGCAGGGACTCTGGCGTCATAAGGGGGCGTGGCCCCAGAGTCCCTGCGCATGCTGGGACCATGACGTCGTAAGGGGGCGGGGTTACCGCCTATATAAATGGCTCCGCAGCTCGCACACAGCATTCGAGCCGGAGAGAGCGTCGTGTCAACATGGGGAAGAAGAAAAGAAGAGAAGAAGAGGAGAGACAGCGGCGACAAGACAGCGGCGGCGAGACAGCGGCGACAAGACAGCGGCAGCAGACCAGGCCCCTCGCTGGCAATAGAGCTGGAAGAAGATAGCGGCGGGGCCTGGGAGAAGAGGCCGAACACCGGGAGAAGAGGCCGAACACCGGGAGAAGTCGGAAGGAGACCCCCCGAAGTTGGAAGAAGACCCCGGAGCTGACTAATAAATTACTCTTAAAACCTGTGTAGTGTGTTTTTTTTATATTGACACTTTTCCCTAGGTGAATGGGTAGGGGTACCATGTACCCCAAACTCATTCACACAGGGTGGGGGGCCGGGATCTGGGTCCCCCCTTATTAAGGGGGGCTCCCGGATTCCGATAAGCCCCCCGCCCGCAGACCCCGACAACCAACACCCCAGGGTTGTCGGGAAGAGGCCCTTGTCCTCATCAACATGGGGACAAGGTGCTTTGGGGTGGGGGGGCCGCAGGGCCCAAGGCACCCCCCCATGTCGAGGGCATGCGGCCTGGTACGGCTCAGGAGGGGGGGGGGCGCTCGCTCGTCCCCACCCCCCTTCCTGGCCAGCCGGGCTGCGTGCTCGGATAAGGGTCTGGTATGGATTTGGGGGGGACCCCCACACCGATTTTTCGGCATAGGGGGTTCCCCTTACAATCCATGCCAGACCTAAGGGCCTGGTATGCCTCCGAGGGAGGAACCCACGCTGGTTTTTTCATTTAAAATTTGGCGCGGTGTTCCCGCCTCAGGATTCATACTAGACAGCTGTCAGCGCTGCCTGTCACTCATCGCGGAAGGAAAACAAAGTTTTCCTTTCCCGATGAGTGAGCCATCTCAGCGCTGGCTCCTGCGACGGGGCTCGTAGGTGTCAAATCTCGCCGAGAAGTGCGGCGAGATTGACACAATATCGCGGTCACCTACTGTAGCTGAACACTGTGAGCAGGACGCACCCCACTAACTTGTAGTTTTAGCTGAACACTGTGAGCAGGATGCACTGCACTAACTGTAAATATTCTAGCTGCCTGACTGTGGTACTAATAGGATCAAAAGAACACCAGCAATTTTCTTCAGGTAGCTGTAAATACTGTAACAAGACAAGCCTGCCTGTCAGTAAGAAGATAACAGGAACGGATCTAGCTGAACACTGTGAGCAGGATGCACCCCACTAACTTGTAGGTTTAGCTGAACACTGTGAGCAGGACGCACCCCACTAACTTGTAGGTTTAGCTGAACACTGTGAGGTGGACGCACCCCACTAACTTGTAGGTTTAGCTGAACACTGTGAGCAGGACGCACCCCACTAACTGTAAATAGTCTAGCTGCCTGACTGTGGTACTACAGTGGCCTCCTCCTCCTCCTCTCAGGCACCCATGTTGAGTCAGTGACCTCATCATCCCCTCCCTCCTCATCACTGGAGCAAACCTGGCAGTATGCTGCAGCAGGGGGAGCATCCCACTAACTTGTAGGTTTAGCTGAACACTGTGAGCAGGATGCACCCCACTAACTTGTAGTTTTAGCTGAATACTCTGCGCAGGATGCACTGCACTAACTGTAAATAGTCTAGCTGCCTGACTGTGGTACTAATAGGATCAAAAGAACACCAACAATTTTCTTCAGTTAACTGTATATACTGTAACAAGACAAGCCTGCCTGTCAGTAAGAAGATAACAGGAACGGATCTAGCTGAACACTGTGAGCAGGACGCACTGCACTAACTGTAAATAGTCTAGCTGCCTGACTTTGGTACTAATAGGATCAAAAGAACACCAGTAATTTTCTTCAGGTAGCTGTAAAGGGTTCGACTCGAACACGAAGCTCATCCCTAATAATGTGTAAGGAAACCAATATCTAAATTCAGGCCATTATTTTTCGTGTCAAAAAGAAGTATCATTCTCAATTCAAACATTTTCCTTTCCTGGATAGTTCTGAAATTCCCTTTACGAACTAAAACATTGAGGTCTTCTATAGGGTAGTCCAGTTGTGAGAAGTGATGTCCCACAGGTGTGCATAAACTGTCTTCTTTATGTTCCTTGATGGTATGTCTGTGCAAATTCATCCTCGCTTGCAACCTCTGTCCTGTTTCGCCAACATAAGATCCTTTGCTGCATCTTTTGCATTGGATGAGGTACACCACATTACTTGAGGTACAGTTGTAAGATCCCATGATATTGAAGGTCCCATTTGTGTGTGTAACACTTTTGGATAGATTGATCTGGTTGCATAGTTTGCAGCGTTTTTTATTGCAGGGTTTGCTACCATTATTTGTGACTTCATATTTAGAGTGAAGTTTCCTGCTGATTAGTTTGTGTCTGAGGTTGGGTGGTTGTCTGAAAGCCAATAATGGGGGTTGTTGGAATATTCCTTTCAGAGTTTCATCCTATATTATAATGGGTTGTAAATCTTTGATTATCTTTTTGATCCGTTCAAGTATTGGGTTGTATATGGTGACTAGAGGTACTTGGTTATTGGTTTCCTTACACATTATGCTAAAGTTTTACAACCCCCTCTGTGGCTAGTATCCCCCCCCCCCCCTGCATTCTATGGCTCTCCCCCTGTCTTATCTCACTAACTCTGCTGCTATCTTTATTACCATTGATTTGTATGTGTTTGTTTTTCTCTTCTTTTTTTTTTTCTCTTTAACATTCTGCCTCAAAATTGGTGAATCAGTAATGCTTGGACCTTGAAGAAGGGGACATACCCCGAAAGCTTGTCCTGAAAAATTGTATGTTAGTGCAAATAAAAAAAGTATCACGGACAGTACTCAATTTTCTCTGTCACAATTGCACTAATACGGCTACAATCAAATCAATAAAGGAATATCATTTAATGGATGTCATCCTGAGTGCTGACCATCCCTTTCCTTAATCTGGTAGGCTGGAGGTGTCAGCTGTCTGGAGGTCTGAGCACCAGGTGGAGCTGTTATATGGGAAGGTTGTAGCGCTTACATACCTGTTTTCCCTAAATGTACCAGGATATCTTCATACAAGCTCTTCATATTGACATACAGGAATGCAAATCAGTGCAAGAAAACTCTGTAACATTTCAAACTTTTTAACAATTTTGTAAAAAACTTGGTTGTTCAGCTTGAAGAGGTAGGCAACTAATGAACTAAAACAGTGAAAAATTATATAATCTATATATATAAACTCACACTAATGGTAAACAAATTGAATAATAAAAAAATGAATGAAGCTGCTATATAGAAAGTGCTAAACACTTGAACAGAGTGAAAGAGTATAAATACAGCGCTCACAAACATGAACCCATCATAAGTAAAAGTAATCAGAACTAAAACAAACATGTACGTGTGGAGTATGTCACATTTTACTTACTTAAGTCTAAATTCAGACATCATGGCACACATGATCTGAAAGTTCCTAAAAACAAGTAAGGACTCTCGGGTTTACATGGTTATGGGATTTGTTTGTCTTCTTTACCTTAGTAACTTTCTCTAGCTGTGTGAAGTTGGCACCCCATGTTTGTAAAACTTGAATAAAAATATACCATTTGTTTGTGCCGCGTTTGTGCTGATTTGTGCCGCAAAAATGAGCGTTTGTGCCAGTTCGGTTTCTGAGATATTAAACATTCAATTTAATGCAAGCCCCGCCCATTTTGCACCCCATGTTGCTGAATTTGAAAAACAAACGCGCCATTCGTTTGTGCCGCGTTTGTGCCACAAAAATAAATGTTTGTGCCGCTTTGGTTGCAGAGATATTGTGCATTACATTTGCTGAAACCCCGCCCACTTTGCACCCCATATTGCTGAATTTTAAAAACAAACACACCATTCGCTTGTGCCGCGTTTGTGCTGCAAAAATAAACATTTGTGCCGCTTTGGTTGTGGAGATATTGTGCGTTATAGTTGCTGAAACCCCGCCCACTTTGCAACCCATGTTGCTGAATTTTAAAAACAAATGCGCCATTCATTTGTGCCACATTTGTGCTGGTTTGTCCTGCAAAAATAAACGTTTGTGCCGCTTTGGTTGCGGAGATATTTTGCGTTATAGTTGCTGAAACCCCGCCCACTTTGCACCCCATATTGCTTAATTTTTTAAAACAAATGCGCCATTCATTTGTTTGTGCTGGTTTGTGCAGCAAAAATAAATGTTTGTGCTGCTTTGGTTTCGGAGATATTGAATAGTATATGTTGTCAAACCACACTGACTTTACACCTCGTTATTAAATCTTACATACAGCTAGATTTATTTGTTTGTGGTTTGTGCAGATTTGGTGTATGTTGTACATGATGTTTTACTTCACATGCGTAGTTTTGCCACCCCCACAGGAATCCCCCCCTTCCGATTCTCTAGCACTGCCTGGAAGAACAGACGGAGGAGGAAATCTGGGGAGGGGGCGGGCACAGCTGGCTCTAGTGAGCCAGAGCCAGCTGTTAATCAGGCGGCAGTGTGGATCTCGACAGTATTGTCGGGATCTGTCCCATCTGAAGCGCAGCTCTTCGCTGTCAGGATATAGTGAGCAATAGCCCGCAACATGCACATGAGTTTTTTTGTCACAGGAGAACATACTATATGTCATCTTGTGAACAAAAAGAAAACTAAGGCCAAAAAAGGTTGGGCCATAGTTCTCTTTTAACAAAAGTTTAAACCAGGTGTTAACCAAGAAAAACAGCACTCCAAAAAGTTCTCTTATATAAGTCACTTCTTTTTTAATTTCTTTTTTTTAAATATATCTATGTCAGTAAACATTCTTTTCCTGACAGACTCCATGGCAGACTACATGTGGGTTAACCCTGCCTCCTCTCCAATGCTATAGGACCCCTCTCCCATAAATTTGAGCTCACCACTAGAGACTGTGTTCCGTAATAAGCCAACTCATGACCAAAGGGTGGGAACTCCATCTGCCATGGAGTCCATCAGAAAAGGAAAATTACGGTAAGTATTTGACAATAAATTTTCCATTTTCCTGACAGACTTCATGGCAGACTACGTGTGGGAAATAACTAGTCAAACCACACGGGTGGGTATGCTGATAAAAATAAGTTTAATTCTCCCCATCAACCAACTGGGTTCTTAAACCAAAGATCAAAGAGGATAGAGAAGCAAGTTCTATGCAATAGTGTGACATAAAAGTGTTAATGGAGGCCCATGAGGCCGCCTTGTAGATGACATCAGGAGCCACATGCCGGGCTGCTGCCCACAAAGCCGCCATACCCCTGGTAGAGTGTGCTGTCACCACCTCTGGAGGAGCCAGGGCTTAGCCCTATAAGCCTGCTAGATAGGCTGGACGATCCAGGTCGTAAACGTTCTGGATGAAGCCTGTTTCCCCTTGTTGTTGCTGGAGTGTAGAGAAAAGAGGAAGTTGGAGCGTCTAAAGGAGGAAGTAACTCATAGGTATTCCTTCAGCATTTTGCCTACATCCAGAGGATGAACTTCAGAGGAACCTGGGGTCCTGAATGTAGGTAGGACAATTTCTTGGTCCTCATGGAAACCCTGAAAAGACTTCGGATTTGAGCCAAGCATAGGTATAAGGACCACCCGGTCAGGGAAGAAAGTCAGGAATGGTTCTTCATGACCCAAGGACCCAATCTCAGAAACCCTTTTAGCTGAAGTGATAGCTACTAGAAAGGCAGCTCTTGCAGAAAAGTTCTTAATAGAAAGATCCCACGGTGCTTAGTCCAGACAGTGAGTCGAGGACCAGGGGAAGATCCCATCTGGGGAATATTGGTCTTCTTTGGGGCCTGAGTCTTGTTGCCCCACAGAAAAACTGCAGAGTTAGATGGTGAACAGCCCACAATGTACCAGAGGAGGCTGAAAAGGCAGAGACTTGGACCCTGAGAGAGCTGATGGACAGAGACAGATCTAGACCGGATTGAGGAAAGCTGAGAATATCCTGGGATTCCCGGGTCCCTGAATTATCTGCCCGTAGAGAATGAGAATTTGATAAACTTGGCTCAAAATCTCTCATAGACTTTATTCGTGCTTGCCCTACTCGAGCCCATGAGGGTGGAAAATACTCCTGAAGCACACCCAAGAGACTTCAGCCTTTCCCTCTGAAGAACCAGACCCTCAGTCTCAGTAATGCTGTACAAGGGTGCAGGACTGCCCCCCTGAGAAAGAAGGTCCGGCCTGAGAGGAAGAGGTAGCGGGTCCCAGTAGCTGAGCTGGGTCAGGAGGGGAAACCATGGCCTGTTCGGCCAGTAAGGTGCTATCATCACCACCTCAACCGCCTCCGCTTGAAGCCTCCGTAAGAATCTGAGGATGCTCAGGAATGGGGAAAAAGCGTACGCCCTGTTGGAGCTTCCATTGATCTGTCAGGGCATCTATTCTGAAGGCCTAGCTGCAACTGCCCCGAGTGTAATACTTCTTGATTTTTAAGTTGCAGGGGGATGCAAATAAATCTACTTCGGGATTGACTACCAAGGACAGGATCCACTCGAACATTTGCGCATGCAGTGACCACTCATTGTTCAGCTGAGTGTGTGACAGGAAGTCCGCTTGGACATTCTAGACTCCAGACTCCATCTGAAAAGGGCATAATCTCCCCAGAGACCACTTGACCATGGGGGTCGTAGAGACCATTGTGCCGATAACCTTTAAAAATTGCGAGACTTTTAGGTGTGAAGAGCTCGGAGCTCGTAATATTCTTTCTTGAATGACTGGAATATTTTCCATGGGGAGAGAGATGGAACTTTCTACCGTGTGGAACTAAGTACAGTATATCAGGCACTGGACTGGTTCCAGATTGCTTTTTCCCAGACGTGCTGGAAGAGAAGCAGACAGGCCCCCACCCGACCCGCCTGGGCAGGCCCAAACTCAAAATGGCTTAGCCGGCTTTCGTCCACTGGATGCCTGGCTCTTAGCGGGCTTCTGGAAGGATGCCTGTCTTCTGCTCCAATTCCTTCTGATATTTCGGCCGGGCCTGTAAGAGTATGCTTCCCTTGAACGCTCAGTACTATGTCTACTGTGTTAAGGCCTTTTCTGATTGAACAGATGCCTAACCTGAGGCAGGAAGCCCGACCTCCCACCTGTGGCCTGGGCTATGGTGCTATCCAGCTTGTCACCAACCAGCGAGGACCCCTCAAGGGGATCCTACACCAGGCCTGCTTGGATGCTGGGTCAGCGAGCCGGGGGCGCAACCACAAGGCCCGCTTGGCCATGACCGAGGACAGCATAGTCTGGGCTGAGAGGCGGATAGGGTCGATTGAAGCCTCCCCCAGGAAGGCTACCGCCAGCTTCAGCTCCTGGATTACCGAGCCCCTGGCTAGTTCTCCTGAGACACCTCTGATCATGGAGTCTACATTCACCATCCAGACCTCCATGGCCTTGGACATGGCCGCAAGGGCCAAGGTGGGTTTGCAAGTTATCCCGGCTGACCCGTAAATTCTTTTAAGATCTTGATCTATTCTTCTCTCAAACTCATCTTTGAAGGATACCGCAACCTCCAGAGGAAGAGTGACAGGTTTAACTAGTCGCATCAGAGCTGCGTCTAACAGGGCAGCGTTTTCCAGATATTTCACTTCCTCAGCCTTGAAGGGGTATAACCTGGAGGTCCTGCTTGACATAGAGGTCTTCTTATCTACCTTGCTCCATTCCTCATCAATAATATCCTTTAATTCAGAAAGGAGTGGACAATTGGAATGTTCTTTCTCCAGATGCTTAAAGAATTTCTTCTGTTTAGCTGGGGGAGTAGAAGAGTCTTCCCACTTAAGAGCCTCTTTGACCGCTTTAATTGGAGAAATCAGGGTGAAGTCAAAGCCTCCGACAAAATCATCTCCCTCCATCTCGCTGTGTGAGGAATCAGGGAAGGAATCATAAGGCTGGAATGGGCTCCTGGGCCTCATCAGCCAGGGAGCTAGATAATGTGGTGGACTGGCTCCACGAGGAAAATGTACCCCACTCTTTGTGGGATTGTTGCACCATCCGTTTAACCAGCGTCTCCATTTGCCAGCTTTCAGCATCTTTTTCCTGACCACCTTGGCATAACAAGGGTCACATAAGGACTTGACTTCCGGGACCCGGGTCCGGCAACCCCAGCAGGATCTGTGATCAAAACGGCTGTCGTGGCGGTGGGTGTGGTGTTTGGAGGATGAATGGTAACATCTCCTTTGTTGGAAGAAGGAATGGAAACATCTCCTCTGTTGGGAGGAGGAATGAGAACATCTCCTCTGCTGGGAGGAGGAATGGAAACATCTCCTCTGATGTTGGGTCCTAGACGGAGAGTCACATCTGGACCTTGATGAAGAAGGTGGGCATTGCGGCCTGGCAAGGTCCCTGTCATCTTGGACAGTAAGCTGATGGTCTGACCTGGAAGGGCTAAAAAAGGGAGAAGGGAGAATGTGACATTTAGGGAATCAGTCCATCTGCACGTGGACCTGGCCCTCCCCTTCTCATGCCCCACATACCTAGAGCGTGAGGGCTGGCCGCACGCATGCGGTGATCTGTCCATGGCACCCTGGCGGACAAATAGGAGGCAATCCTGCAGCTTTTTAGGAACACTCACACGTCCTGGAACAAAGGAGTACAAATAGCAGTGCAGCTTCCCCTTTAAGAGGCATCTTAGCCCCCCTTCCCTCTTTTACCATAGCCCCAGGCTGAAGCTAACCATGATCTGGAAGGCTGGGCCTGAGGAGCTAACGCAAGCTGCCTGTAGTAATCCTTAGAATGACAGGGCTCTCAGGGATTCAAACATCCCCACCGAAATGACGTCACCACCATGCCCGGACTGCACCTGCACGGTGGCGACTTGCCGTAGAGCGCCTGCACGGCCACTGGGTCTCCTGCCGCACTGCACATGCGCGAAACCAAGCCACGGCTTCGTCCGAGGATCACACATGCGCAGTAGTGAGCCGAAGCTACAGCCCAGAAGAGGGAGCCGAACCCTGGAACGCACTTGCATTCCAGGTGTCATAGAAGCAAATAGATAAAGAGGACAGCAAGGCACGTGAGGGAAAAACAAACAGGGAGCTTTTACATACAAAAACTGCTGCCATGGAGAATCTTCAGACCTGCCAGCCGTTCCACAAGCCTGGGCATACGAAGGCCGTCTCCACCACAGAACACAGGGGCCTGTAGCCACACATCCGCCCATGGCTGGGCCCTGGGCTATCTTGAAACTGCCCGGCATCAACTTCCACGATCAATTTTAGACATCCGTAAACGTAAGTGCATTGACCCTGACAATACTGTCGAGATCCACCCTGCCTCCTCATTGACAGCTGGCCAGAGCGAGCTGTGCCCGCCCCCTCCCCAGATTTCCTCCTCCATCTGTTCTTCCAGTCAGCGCTAGAGAATCGGAAGGGGGGGATTCCTGTGGGGGTGGCAAAACTTTGCATGTGAAGTAAAACATCATGTACAACATCCACCAAATCTGCACAAACCGCGAACAAATAAATCTAGCTGTAAGATTTAATAACGAGGTGTAGTGTGGTTTGACAACATATACTACTCAATACCTCCGAAACCAAAGCGGCACAAGTTATTATTTTTGCGGCACAAACCAGCACAAACAAGGCACAAACGAATGGCACGTTTGTTTTTTAAATTCAGCAACGTGAGGTGCAAAGTGGGCAGGGTTTCAGCAGATATAACGCACAATATCTCCGCAACCAATGCGGCACAAACATTTTTTTTGCGGAACAAACAAGCACAAAGGCGGCACAAACCAATGGCGCATTTGTTTTTAAAATTTCAGCAATATGGGTTGCAAAGTAGGTGGGGTTTCAGCAACTATAACGCACAATATATCCGCAACCAAAGCGGCACAAACGTTTATTTTTGAGGCACAAACCAGCACGAACGCGGCCCAAACAAATGGTGCATTTGTTTTTAAAATTCAGCAAGATGGGGTGCAAAGTGGGCGGGGTTTCAGCAAATATAATGCACAATATCTCCGCAACCAAAGCGGCACAAATGTTTATTTTTGCGGTACAAACCAGCACAAATGCGGCACAAACGAATGGCACATTTGTTTTTAAAATTCAGCAATATGGGGTGCAAAGTGGGCGGGGTTTCAACAACTTTAACGCATATCTCTGCAACCAAAGCGGCACAAACGTTTATTTTTGTGCCACAAACCAGCACAAATGCGGCACAAAGGAAGGGCGTGCTTGTTTTTAAAAGTCAGCAACATGGGGTGCAAAGTGGGTGGGGCTTGCATTGAATTGAATGTTTAATATCTTAGAAACCGAACCGGCACAAACGCTCAGTTTTGCGGCAAAAATCAGCACAAACGCAGCACAAACGAATGTTATATTTTTATTCAGGTTTTACAAACATGGGATGCCAACTTCATACAGCTCCTTTCTCTGGGTTGATTGAAAAAAAAATACCTTGGATATTATTGTACATTAGATTTAATGATGATAATATTGTACATTAGATATAATGATGATAATATTGTACATTAGATATAATGATGATATTATTGTACATTAGATGTAATGATGATAATATTGTACATTAGATATAATGATGATAATATTGTACATTAGATGTAATGATGATAATATTGTACATTAGATGTAATGATGATTTTATTGTACATTTGATATAATGATGATATTATTGTATATTAGATGTAATGATGATATTACTGATTAAAGTTTACAAGTGAAAATGTGTTTAAGCTCTTATCTGATTATGTGTGGTATAAATTGTGTGAATTTACAATAAAGGGAGTTCCAGTTTGCACCAAAGCTAGTGTCGTCTAGTTCTCGGGTGCAATTCCCAGCTATAATTCCTTGTTCCGGTGACAGGCGGGTCTGTCACAGTACTTTTTTGATATTTTTCAATGCTGCATTCAAACATGACTTGGGTCCAAAAATGGCTCCTACAGTAACATGACTTTTTAATGTGAGGAGAAAGAATACTTAAAAATGAGCAGCAAATGGGTTAAAATGGATATTAGCCATTTATAATAGCAAAGTAAAATGACAAGTGTCCTGACCCCCAACTCACTGTAGCAGATACTTTATATTGGTTTCAGTTCAAAAAAGTGTCCCACCTCTGCAGGACCTCTGGGGTGGATGGCGGCTCCGATGGATAATGGATTGACCAATAATCGATCCCAGACATCATACGGGGCAGTAATGGAGGAGGGAATGTTGTCCAGTACAATGTTCTCATCCACACACAGAAAAGCATCAACTGTCTTGAAGAATAACAGGATTGAAGGAAAAATTCAAACAAATGGATAAAAACATCAATGGTCATTTTATCAAACAAATCATTTTAGTTATATAGTTTTCATCAACAACATTTTTCATTGATGAAGACTGGACTAAAATTAAATAAGAGTGAAGCTTTGATGACTAAATCTACTGTATTGACATTTTTATTAACTGACTAAAACTAGACTTAAATGTTAGGCATGGAAGAACAAATCTATTTGGACCTAAATCTGTGCATGTATTGCGTGTTTAACCACTTGATGACCATGGAGGTACATTCTGACCTTCAAGGTATCAGTCCAAGATAATGGCTTCATTTATCTGCAGGTGTTATCTTAGTACCGCTGATTAGAGCTGGTGTTGTTTCTACTGATCGTGGGGTAGGACATCCCGGCCCTGCCCATCCCCTCCCTGATTGGCTTAGTATATATTGTCCCCCTCCAGGAGGGGTGGGTCAGCCTAAAGAAGGAGGCGGGGCCCTGCAAACACGTTGCAGCCCACCCCCTCCCCCGCTTGTGTGCCCTGTCTTGTTGCAGCTTGTAGCGGTGCGTGAAAGCCTGTGACTCTGTCGTTCTCCTGCACTCTTATGTGGTGGGTCTGGGCTTGTGTGAGTGGCTGTCCCTCCATCTTCCCGTTTACCTTCAGTCACTCGGTGGTGGGAGTCTTGGAGTTTGCTTATGACGTTACCCCAGTTATCATTTCCAACGGGTCCCGACATTCCCAGCAGCTCTCCAGTCTACCATCTTGGATTACCACGCATGATACCACAGCAGCTCTACATGCAGTCTGCACGATATTTAGATGTAAGTGGATATTAGAACAAAGTGTTGTTTTTATTAACACTGACCTGTTTTTTCCTTTCATTTCAGTGCTAAAAAATATGCACTGTCACTGTACTACTGACACTGGCAGGGAAGGGGTTAACATCAGGGGTGATCAACAGATTAAATGTGTTCCTAGGGAGTGCTTGCTAACTGTGGGGGAGGTGCTTTGACTTTGGGAAGACACAGATCTGTGTTCCTGCTTAGCGGAAACACAGGATGTCTGTCTTCCCTTGTCACAGAACAGCGATCTGCCTTGTTTACATAGACACAGCGCCATTCTGCCTCTGTTGAGAATGACTGGTGGTTCCCGGCAGACATCGAGTCCGCTTGACCTGCTGATTGACTCCCTCTCTGTCCAATCACAGTGGGGAGCTGGCTGCCGGCACAAACCCGGAAGAGGCAATGATATACAGGTACGTGATTCTGCCTGTAGGAGCTCCTCCCCGCAGTAAATGTTAGTGGGGCGGCTGGCAAATGGTTAAAGGGTAAAATTACCATAGTGGAAAAATTTCCCCAGGGGGCTTTTAAGCAGCAAAATATTTCTGAAACAATGTTTAGTAACCATGTTTAGTAAAAATATTATTTAATTCAGACATAGAATGCATTACATAAATACAATCAATATCACATAAAATTTCCAGTAGTTGACATCAGCAATACCTCTCAGGGTCAGGGGTATTCATGGGGATTCATATGGATAGTATTGATACAATGTAACTGTACAATTAGAACTTTTTCAATGAATTGATTGCCATGGAAGATGGTCCTTTGTTGTTGCTAATGTCAACTACTGGAAATTTTATGTGATATTGATTGTATTTAACTAAAAGTTAAATTTTCGGCATCCCCTGCAACAAAAATCTCATTTTTGGTGCGATCCTCCCAATAGGAAATCACTTTTAAAGGGATGCAGACCCTGTTACTTTTCTCATTATAGCCCTGCAGGTGCAGCAGCTGATTGTTTATAATCATGAAACCATACAGATTGGCACATGGACGCAGACAAACACACAGGGATTTCTTCAGAATAACAAAAGGTCAGAATCTGCAACAAAGTTTGTTACAATTTCTGCAATGTACAGAGATCACCCAGAGGGGAAGGTTTTTTCCTCAACAAAAGTGGAGTTTCACTTTAACATATTTTTACTGTTAAAATTAACAGTTGTGATCGTTTCAGGATTTTACAATTGTATTTTTAGTATTTACAGAATATTTGTGTAAATTTAACACAATTGTTTTGCATTTCAATTTACAACATTTTGATGCCATGATTTTACGTAATTTTACAGGTAATTTCACAGACATTTGTTACAAAGTAGGGTTAAATGTTAGGGATAAGGGTTATGGTTAGTGTTAAATGTTAGAATTAGGCCACTTTCACACTGAGGCGTTTTACAGGCATTTGTGCGCTAAAAATAGCTCCTGAAAAGCTCCTGTAAACTGCCTCTTCTGCAGCCCCAGTATGAAAGTCCCGGAGCTTTCCCCCCGGGGTGGTGCACTTGCAGGACAGGAAAGAAAGTCCCACAAGCAGCATCTTTGGGGCGGTGCGGAGCGGTGAATACAATCAATGGCCAGCGCTGAAGAAGCGCCTGTAAATCACTTCAGCAGTGGTTCTTTGCAGGTATTTTAAACTGTTTTCCGCCGCTAGTGGGGTTAAAAGTGCCCCTAAAACTATGGTAACGTGCTGCTAAAACTATGGCACTTTCCTGTCAACGCCCGCACCACCCCAGTGTGAAAGTAGCCTTAGGGTTAGCGGGAAATTGTTGGGGTTTTCATTTCAACCCTAACAAATACTGCTAGCTCTTTTGTCATTTTTCATCTTCCCCCATTCCTGGCCAGCGAGGTCTGCTATGATTTTTAGGGGGACTTCAAACTTTTCTTCTCTTGATTTTCATGTGGAGTTTGCCTTGAATACAAATCAGACTAGGAAGGTCTGCTATAGAATATGGGGAGACCTCATAAAATTATTTTCTTATTTTTTTGTGGGGTTCCCCTTAAAATTCATATCAGAACTAAAGGGCCAGGTATGAGGTCAGGGTCATTTCTTCACCTATCCTGGCTCCTTTGTTTCCATGGCTGGGGGTTCCCACCATGTATGTGAATGGGGCCAGTGACATTACTGGTTGTTAAGGAGTCGGCACCCGCTGGATCCTTAGCAACCAGTGACAGTGGGAAGCATCATGTGTAATAGTGGAAATAATACTGAGATTATGTATGACGTTCAACCGCCACCAAACCGGTAAATGTTCGAGGATTTGGACCCATTTGTGTTCAGACCAAACCGTAAGCTCCTCCCTCCTCTTCTCTTCTACATGAGAGATGGAGGTGTAATGGGCACTGCTTATATCAGCTTCTACACAGTATAGGGAGGTATAATGGCTGTGCGTTTATTTCATAGAAACCAAACCAACTTCACTTTCCTATTACAGAAAACAGCCGAGCCCTTTTCACCGAGAACGATCATTATCTGTAAAGTGACCCCCTCCCCCTCCACAGACCAATCATATTTTCCGAATGGATGTTTCCTCATATTTCTGTACAAACCCAGAGACAGAAATCTGACACAGAAATCTTCACTACAACAACAAAGATATTTCTACTGAAGAAGAGCGAAAACCAGAAATACAACATTTTACAGATTTATATCTTGTTTACTGTGTTATAGCTCTGACCTGACATGACCCCTCCCCCACAGTCACACACTATTATTATTATACGTTTATATAGCTCTGACATATACTGCAGTGCTGTACAGAGATCACTGAGCCAGTCACATCAGTCTCTGTACAGAGGAGCTTACACTCTAATGCCCCCTCCCCCACAGTCACACACTATTATCATTATTCATTTATATAGCTCTGACATATACTGCAGTGCTGTACAGAGAACACTGAGCCAGTCACATCAGTCCCTGTACAGAGGAGCTTACACTCTAATGTCCCCTCCCCCCCCACAGTCACATCAGTCCCTGTACAGAGGAGCTTACACTCTAATGTCCCCCCCCCCCCCCACAGTCACATCAGTCCCTGTACAGAGGAGCTTACACTCTAATGTCCCCTCCCCCCCCACAGTCACATCAGTCTCTGTACAGAGGAGCTTACACTCTAATGTCCCCTCCCCCACAGTCACATCAGTCTCTGTACAGAGGAGCTTACACTCGAATGTCCCCTCCCCCACAGTCACATCAGTCTCTGTACAGAGGAACTTACACTCTAATGTCCCCTCCCCCCACAGTCACATCAGTCTCTGTACAGAGGAGCTTACACTCTAATGTCCCCTCCCCCACAGTCACACACTATTATTATACATTTATATAGCTCTGACATATACTGCAGTGCTGTACAGAGAACACTGAGCCAGTCACATCAGTCCCTGTACAGAGGAGCTTACACTCTAATGTCCCCTCCCCCCCCACAGTCACATCAGTCCCTGTACAGAGGAGCTTACACTCTAATGTCCCCCCCCCCCCCCACAGTCACATCAGTCCCTGTACAGAGGAGCTTACACTCTAATGTCCCCTCCCCCCCCACAGTCACATCAGTCTCTGTACAGAGGAGCTTACACTCTAATGTCCCCTCCCCCACAGTCACATCAGTCTCTGTACAGAGGAGCTTACACTCGAATGTCCCCTCCCCCACAGTCACATCAGTCTCTGTACAGAGGAACTTACACTCTAATGTCCCCTCCCCCCACAGTCACATCAGTCTCTGTACAGAGGAGCTTACACTCTAATGTCCCCTCCCCCACAGTCACACACTATTATTATACATTTATATAGCTCTGACATATACTGCAGTGCTGTACAGAGATCACTGAGCCAGTCACATCAGTCTCTGTACAGAGGAGCTTACACTTTAATGTCCCCTCCCCCACAGTCACATCAGTCTCTATACAGAGGAGCTTACACTTTAATGCCCCCCCCCCACAGTCACATCAGTCTCTGTACAGAGGAGCTTACACTCTAATGTCCCCTCCCCCACAGTCACATCATTCTCTGTACCTGAGAGGTTGTGTGTGCTGCAGCTCTCCTCTCCAGACACCAGGGGGCAGGAGAGTTCCCTGGCTCCAGTGAGGATGGGAGATTCTGGGGATGACCCTGGCGATGGTCCCCCTGGGGGACACAACTTGCAATCCTAAATGACATCTTCACCTGGAGACCTCGGCTATGGTCCCAAAAAAGTGGAGTCTACCCCCCACTTTCAGACAGCGGGTTGCTGATTATTTAAAGAGGATTAAGAAGGAGGAGGAAAAGCTGGTGAGCCTGAAGTCAGAGTACAGGTAGAAGAAAGCCGTGCGTGATAAAGCAAGGAGCAAGAAGAGACAGAGCCTTAAACCAGAGGTGAAAGTTTTGGAGGACACCATGAAGTGCCAGCAGAATCTGGTGAAATCATTGAAGGAGAAAAGTGGAGCTTTCAGGGAGAAGTTCCAGAATGAGGAAAGGTTCCGGAGAATGAGGGATGACACCAGTTGTGGAAAGGCATCGGCGGTGGTAGTACGGGTGGGGAGTGAGGAGGGGGTCCTGGATGCTGCCCCTGTTATCCCATTCACCTCAGGATCTGTCTCACAGGAGGAAATGGCGGCCTCTGCCTCCCCCCTCTCCCCAGCAAGCTGGAGGAACAACACAGGAGGCACATCAAGATGGTGGAGGTCTGCTGAACATTATTCATGAAATGGAGTCTCCCTTGAGTGGAAGAACCTTTCAGTTTGCAGTGGATGAGGATGATGGCGATGGCGATGACTCTGCACCTGGACCTGTAAGAATAAAACTTACTGAAAAGTCATGTTTGGTAAAAACTGTCAGTATGGACTCCAGCATGGAGAGCAGCATGGCAGAAAATGGAAAAGGTTTCTGCACTACCACAGCTGATCGTATATCTGGATTAGATACAATTGGTCAGATTATTTTGTTGTGTATAAAAGACAGATTGCGATCGGCAGTCCTACAGCTATGATTAAGCGCCTTTAATGGTGCAAAACGCATCAGTTATCATCTGGACCTGTGTCTCTGATTGATGTATGGATTAAGATTTATTCAATAAAGGCATTATTTTGGAGTGCCGCCGTCCTTTTCCATTTTCTGCCATTTTACTTTGCCGAGCTGGCACCCTTCATCTCCTATATACTAGGACGGTGTGAACACAAGCGATGCCACCTGGAGTAATAATTACCTTGATTTGATGTTTCTGGACTATGGAGAGCAGCATAGATAGCATACTTTCCAACAGTCCCGATTTTCCCGAGACAATCGCGATTTTGGGACCCTCGTCCTGATCGGAGGCTGTCCCAAATAAAATTACAGGATTTTGCTTTTGTCCTGGGAAAACAGAACTGTTTTTGGCACCTGAGCTGCTTCTGGCTCCAAAAATATGTCCGCCACTGCAAGATCTCTTTCCTGCTTTCCATGGTTCTCGGTTCAGATCCAAACTCCGCCCCTCCAGCCCTCTGCACTGCAGCTCCTCCCACTCTCCCTCACAATGTTATTCGGCCATCCCCCACCCCCGTGTGTGCCCCCTGTTTTCATGGTGTTGTACTGAGACAATTTCCCCCCCATGAAAAGCAGGGGCGTGCACGGGGCGGGGGCAGTAGACGCCCAAATAACATTATGACAGAGAGTAGGAGGAGCTGCAGTGGAGAGGGCTGGAGGGGTGGAGATTAGGAGGAGCTGGACTGGAGGCTGGAGGGGCGGAGTTGCAATCTCAGCCAAGAGCCAGGGGAAGCAGGGAAATCAATTTCATCCCACTGGTCTGTGAGAGGCGGAGCCAAGGGACTCCACTGCACTGGGGACACCTTATCTAAGGAGGGACTCCGCTGGGGACACCTGATCTAAGGAGGGACTCCGCTGCGGACACCTGATCTAAGGAGGGACTCTGCTGGGGACACCTGATCTAAGGAGGGACTCCACTGGGGACACCTGATCTAAGGGGGGACTCCACTGGGAATTTCGCCTCCTCGTGTCCAGAGATGAAGTGCTCTCTGTGTCAGGACTTGGGGCATCTGGCTAAGGATTGCAATAAGATCAAATGCAATCTTTGTGGTAAGTTTGGGCATTGTGTACAGTCAGTGCCCTGAGGCCTTACATAATCAGTGACTTTGGTAGAATAGTTTTTTGTCTGGACATGGAGGAAGCAGAGGAGATTGGGGCTGTGGCAGGGGTCCCCAATGTCTCTGTCCCTGTTGTCTCAGTGCAATCAGTGTCTGATGGTCCATCCAAAGTTGTGTCATCCCCTTGTGTTGTGCCCCCAGAGTCGGTGTCTATGGATGTTGTGTCTGATCCCCCGTGTCAGTCTCCCCAGAGGTAAGGGGGCTGTGGTGGGAGCTGGACCAGTATGTATGGTTGCACTGACCCCCACTCCCCAGCATCTGAGGACCAAAGGGTGTGAGACACTGGGGGGTGGAGTGAATGATGGTGGGGGTGCTGGGGTGAAGGGTGGGGGGACTGTTGTGGTGAGTGGAGGGAGTGGGGTGGATGATGTTGTGGGTGATGGTAGAATGGAAGGTGAGGGGGCTTTGCAGTCAGGATTGTCTCATGATAATATGGAGTGGTTGGAGGCAAAAAGAAAGTCTGGGAAGAGGAAGAACAAGAAGGATGTGCCTGTACCTGAACCCGGGAGTGTGGAGGTGTCCAACACATTTGAAGTGCTTTCTGAGGTGGAGGGTGAGGGTTCTTTGTGTGATTTATCTGTGATTTCAATAGAGGAGGAATTACAGAGTACGTTGAAGTGTGTAGGGTCGCCGAGTAGGGAGGGCGTAAGCAGGCTAAGAAACATTTATCTCAATCATCCTGATGGCGGTTCACACTCCTTTGAAGGTGGCAACTATTAATGTCACCAGCATAAAATCAGTAAGTACTCGTAACATGGCCTTATTTTTGCTCAGTAGGTTTGATGCTGATATTTTTGTAGCACCCAGATGTTTAGGCAGGGTTGCTCCTAAATATACATTTTAGGTATAGTTACCTTGGCTCATCATTAGGGATCAATTGATTCCCCACTAAGTCTATAATTGCTGCACTTTTCTCTTCTGCCGCTAGGTGGCCGAGTACCTAGTGACATTAGATAAGACAAGGGCAAAGCAAGGACAGAGTAGGAGTATATGGGGTAACTCAGCCAATGGGCAGGGGTTTTCTTAAATCCCTTGGCCTGCTTGGAGAGCCTATATATTTGAGTGGAGTCAGGTGATCAGTGTTCTGTGCCACCTGGATGGCTGCCTTGGTGGACGTGAGTTGTACTGCCCGGGCTGCTAGGCTGGAGTTTGGGCCTATCCTGGGCACATCTGGCTGCCAGGCTGTGTGAAGGCCTATCCAGAAGCAAGAGAGCAGGGTTGGGATTGCGGTCCAACCAGAAGTGATGGTTCTGCTCGTTGGAGAAACTGTTGTGGGCTGAGCTAGAGGGGAAACTGCCACTACTAAGGGACCATCCACCTTATTACCAGGGACCACAGTGAGTAGCTGAAGCCAGTACCGGAGCAGCATTCTCACCAACTGGGGATGGTGAAGAATCGGGAACCTTTAGCAGGTGTCAAGCCAGGGACCCAACCAGCGGAGGTGACACTTGCAGAGCAGCCTTGTGTGCCAAGCCAGGGACCGAGCAGGCCAGTGGGGTGAAGCTTGAGAAGTATCTGGAGTGCCAAGCTAGGGACCCGGCAGGGAAGCGTGGTGACACTTGAAAAAAAGCTCCAGGGATTCAGTGGCAGCGAATCAGCAGGTCTAGTGAGACACTGAGAGCTCAGTGGGTTGAGAACCTACAAGAAGTGACTGTAGAGAAAGTAAAAGAGTTTGTTACAAATTGAGTTAGAAACTGTTCTAAGATTGTTACCATAGGAGACAGCATTCCTACATATGCAGATGTGGTGTCTTGCTGGATGCCTTTCCCTGCATGGCTGTCTACCTGTAGAAGTCTCTGAGTCTGCCAATTAACATTGCAACTACCTAAGGGTGTCCTGGCCCTAAACCCTCTCTTCCACTGTTCTGTTCAAGAGAAATAAAATCTCTTTGCATTCAAGAAGTGTCTGGTGCCCATGAATATATCTTGCACTACACCCACCATGCCTCCTAACCCACTCTATATGGAAGGATGTCAGCAGCTCTTGACTCTGGAGGTTCTCATTAGACTAAAAGGTGGCCTGGGATTTTGCTTCATTTTCTCTTTACAGGAGACCTGGTTGCCACTATAGATAGTGACTCCAAATGATTATATATGTGTAACTGGGAGTGGGAGCTGGCTGCGGAGTATGAAATGTAGGCGTGGGAGACTAAGTGGCTTAATATGCACAAATGCACAAAATCACTGATGATACGTGAAACAGCATTGAAACGTTTTACACGCTGGTACTATACCCCCTCGCGCCTACATACTATTTACCCCCAGGTCTCCCCTCCTGTTTTCGGGGCTGCACTCTTCCTGGTTCCTTTTTGCACATATTTTGGGAGTGTGATAGATTACAAAATATCAGGGAACTATTCACCCTGATAGACACTTTGGTGGGCAGACATCTTGCTCTGACACATGAACATTGCCTTTTTTTTTGGTAAAATCCCAGATGTCCCCAAACATTTGCTGAGACTCATACACACTACATGTGGAGCTATGCAATGGGCAATTGCACTAAACTGGAAATCAAATGTGGTAACTTCTCTCAAGTAATCACATGTATTCACTAAATTATGTTGATGGAAAAAACTTTCTATACATTACATGATTCCAAATCTTCTTTTGATGCAAAAGGGGACCCATGGTTCATTTCCCTCCATTCAGAATGAGTTCATTCTAACAACTATGGGCTCAATGACAGTTGGTTCTCATGTAATGGATTTCGCTTTGACCTATACCCGTTGTTTTAGTTCTTTTGCAGACAGAATTTCTCTTTTTGGTTTTTAATGTTTTCCTTTGAGATGATATACAGTTCTTATATAATGCATATTCTCTGTCAATTCATAGATTTGGGTATACCCCTTTGCCTTTAGATTGGTTTGCCATTGGACGAACCTTACTTGGGGATCCAGATTTTGTGACAGGAATATGGAGCATCTAATGTATTTACATCACCTTATTACAATTCCACTGTATTTTTTTTCTATCTCTGTCATCTTTCGGCATTTGTCTATTGTCATGTATTGTTCTTTTTTACTTTTTTCAATGAAAAAAAACTTTTATTGTATGCCCTTTGTTCCTGTTGGGATTTACACGCCTTATTTTTGGCTCTTTGATGCCATCTACCATCCATTTTCTGAATTACATTCAGAATAGTTCTTTGACTTTCCATGTTCAAATTGTCCACTCAGCAATGTTTCCTTATTCGTGTACACGATCTAGTGCTGACAAACTGTATTACAACAAACACACCTTTACTTAAAGAGAAGTTTGGGGTTTCTAAAAAGAAACCCTTATGCCGCGTACACACAATCGGACGTACGACTGGACTAAAACAAGGAAGTTCATAGCCAGTAGCCAATAGCTGCCCTAGTGTCAGTTTTTGTCCGTCGGACTAGCATACAGACGAGCAGACTTTTCGACCGGACTTGAGTCCGTCAGACAGATTTGAAACATGCTTCAAATCCAAGTCCGTCAAACTTTTGAGAAAAAAAAGTCCGCTGGAGCCCACACACGATCGAATTGTCTGACGGATTCCGGTACGCCGGACCAAGTCTGCCGGAAAGTCCGCTCGTGTGTACGCGGCATTATATTCACCTAGGTGGATGCAGAATCTGTCCTCGCCACCTCTGCAGTGAGAACTGAGCAATTAAACACCACCAATCACTCGGTTTTCACCTCCGCTCTGAGCTGAGAGCTATGACTATCAATCAGCGGCTCTCTGCTCTCTCCTCCGGCTCTCACTGGAGTGCTGGGCTGGGGGAGGGGAGGGAGCAGCATAACTGAGAGGCTGAGCCAGCTGTGGAAATACCAGTCATTAACCCCCATTAACCCCCCAAGACTAAAAAAAAAAAAAAATCTCAGTCACATTGGGCTCTGATCCATTAGAAAGCAGACCTGTATGCTATTTAGTGATGCTTAATCTCGCTCATATTAATCGCTATGATTATGATCAAAGGGGGGAATGAAGTAGGAATGGGGATCAGATTATATGGCCATGGTTAGGTGTGTAGTAGGGCTGATTTAGAATTCCAGCTAAGAAGCCGTTCCTTTCTATTAACTATGTTAAGAACGTTTTGTCTGTAGAATGTGACAGGCTGTGGATTGGCAAATGAACACTTCCCCCCTTAGCAAAGCCATCTGTGCCTAGCTTAGCACACTTTTCCTGTCCAGGATGTGTCAAAGGCCAGTCAGCTGATTAAGGAAGTAACCGCTGAGTAGGGATGAGCCGAACACCCCCCTGTTCGGTTCGCACCAGAACATGCGAACAGGAAAAAAATTTGTTCGAACACGCGAACGCCGTTAAAGTCTATGGGACACGAACATGAATAATCAAAAGTGCTAATTTTAAAGGCTAATATGCAAGTTATTGTCATAAAAAGTGTTTGGGGACCCGGGTCCTCCCCCAGGGGACATGAATCAATGCAAAAAAAAGTTTTAAAAACGGCCGTTTTTTCAGGAGCAGTGATTTTAATAATGCTTAAAGTCAAACAATAAAAGTGTAATATCCCTTTAAATTTCATACCTGGGGGGTGTCTATAGTATGCCTGTAAAGGGGCGCATGTTTCCCGTGTTTAGAACAGTCTGACAGCAAAGTGACATTTTGAAGGAAAAAACACATTTAAAACTACCGCGGCTATTGCATTGCCGACAATACACATAGAAGTTCATTGATAAAAACGGCATGGGAATTCCCCACAGGGCAACCCCGAACCAAAATTAAAAAAAAAAAATGATGTGGGAGTCCCCCTAAATTCCATACAAGGCCCTTCAGGTCTGGTATGGATATTAAGGGGAACCCCAGCCAAAATTTTAAAAAAAAATTGACGTGGGGTTCCCCCTAAATTCCATACCAGACCCTTCAGGTCTGGTATGGATTTTAAGGGGAACCCCGCGCCAAAAAAAACAAAAAAAAACGGCGTGGGGTCCCCCTAAAAATCCATACCAGACCCTTATCCGAGCACGCAACCTGGCAGGCCGCAGGAAAAGAGGGGGGGACAAGAGTGCGGCCCCCCCCCCCTCCTGAACCGTACCAGGCCACATGCCCTCAACATTGGGAGGGTGCTTTGGGGTAGCCCCCCAAAACACCTTGTCCCCATGTTGATGAGGACAAGGGCCTCATCCTCACAACCGTGGCCGGTGGTTGTGGGGGTCTGCGGGCGGGGGGCTTATCGGAATCTGGAAGCCCCCTTTAACAAGGGGACCCCCAGATCCCGGCCCCCCCCCTGTGTGAAATGGTAAGGGGGTACTTACCCCTACCATTTCACTAAAAAACTGTCAAAAATGTTAAAAATGACAAGAGACAGTTTTTGACAATTCCTTTATTTAAATGCTTCTTCTTTCTTCCTTCATCTTCTTCTTCTTCTGGTTCTTCTGGCTCTTCTGGTTCTTCCTCCGGCGTTCTCGTCCAGCATCTTCTCCGCGGCGTCTTCTATCTCCTTCTCCTCGGGCCGCTCCGCACCCATGGCATGAGGGGGGAGGCTCCCGCTCTTCTCTTCATCTTCTTCTCTTCTTCATCTTCTTCTTCTTCTTCTTCTTCTTCTTCTCTTCTTCCTTCTTCTCTTCTTCATTTCTTCTCCGGGCCGCTCCGCAGCCATGCTGTGGCATGGAGGGAGGCTCCAGCTGTGTGACGGCGTCTCTTCGTCTGACGGTTCTTAAATAACGGGGGGCGGGGCCACCCGGTGACCCCGCCCCCCTCTGACGCACGGTGACATGACGGGACTTCCCTGTGGCATTCCCCGTGACGTCACAGGGAAGTCCCGTCAATTCACCGTGCGTCAGAGGGGGGCGGGGTCACCGGATGGCCCCGCCCCCCGTTATTTAAGAACCGTCAGACGAAGAGACGCCGTCACACAGCGGGAGCCTCCCTCCATGCATGGATGCGGAGCGGCCCGCAGAAGAAATGAAGAAGGAAGAAGAGATGAAGAAGAGAAGAAGAAGAAGAAGAAGAAGATGAAGAAGAAGATGAAGATGAAGAAGAAGATGAAGAGAAGAGCGGGAGCCTCCCCCCTCATGCCATGGGTGCGGAGCGGCCCGAGGAGAAGAAGATAGAAGACGCCGCGGAGAAGATGCTGGACGAGAACGCCGGAGGAAGAACCAGAAGAGCCAGAAGAACCAGAAGAAGAAGAAGATGAAGGAAGAAAGAAGAAGCATTTAAATAAAGGAATTGTCAAAAACTGTCTCTTGTCATTTTTAACATTTTTGACAGTTTTTTAGTGAAATGGTAGGGGTAAGTACCCCCTTACCATTTCACACAGGGGGGGGGCCGGGATCTGGGGGTCCCCTTGTTAAAGGGGGCTTCCAGATTCCGATAAGCCCCCCGCCCGCAGACCCCCACAACCACCGGCCACGGTTGTGAGGATGAGGCCCTTGTCCTCATCAACATGGGGACAAGGTGTTTTGGGGGGCTACCCCAAAGCACCCTCCCAATGTTGAGGGCATGTGGCCTGGTACGGTTCAGGAGGGGGGGGGGGGCGCACTCTCGTCCCCCCCTCTTTTCCTGCGGCCTGCCAGGTTGCGTGCTCGGATAAGGGTCTGGTATGGATTTTTAGGGGGACCCCACGCCGTTTTTTTTTTTTTTTTTTTGGCGCGGGGTTCCCCTTAAAATCCATACCAGACCTGAAGGGTCTGGTATGGAATTTAGGGGGAACCCCACGTCAATTTTTTTTTTAAATTTTGGCTGGGGTTCCCCTTAATATCCATACCAGACCTGAAGGGCCTGGTATGGAATTTAGGGGGACCCCCACATCATTTTTTTTTTTTTATTTTGGTTCGGGGTTCCCCTGTGGGGAATTCCCATGCCGTTTTTATCAATGAACTTCTATGTGTATTGTCGGCAATGCAATAGCCGCGGGTAGTTTTAAATGAGTTTTTTCCTTCCAAATGTCATTTTGCTGTCAGACTGTTCTAAACACAGGAAACATGCGCCCCTTTACAGGCATACTATAGACACCCCCCAGGTATGAAATTTAAAGGGATATTACACTTTTATTGTTTGACTTTAAGCATTAATAAAATCACTGCTCCTGAAAAAACGTCCGTTTTTAAAACTTTTTTTTGCATTGATCCATGTCCCCTGGGGCAGGACCCGGGTCCCCAAACTCTTTTTATGACAATAACTTGCATATAAGCCTTTAAAATTAGCACTTTTGATTTCTCCCATAGACTTTTAAAGGGTGTTCCGCGGCATTCGAATTTGCCGCGAACACCCCAAATTGTTCGCTGTTCGGCGAACTTGCGAACAGCCAATGTTCGAGTAGAACATGAGTTCGACTCGAACTCGAAGCTCATCCCTACCGCTGAGCAAGGCTTGCGCAATACTTGTGAAAGAATATTCTTTGGTAAACTGCTTGCATTAGTAGAAGTAGGTGAAGGGTTAGAATGTTTTTGTAAAGGAAATGTATCATCTGTGTGCTTGTGACGTAATGTGATAGAGTTATATGTACACTGAATTGTCTGTAGAAAACACTCTTTGGCGTGTAGACACGAGTCGGGCCAGGAGTGTTCATTCTTGCTAGCTAGAAGAATGAAATAAAAAACTTGCATACCAGAAGTTCATTGTCCAGCAGTCATATACTGTTATTCTCCTACCTCAGCAGGGCCATCTTAACGCATGGGCAAGGGCCCGAGGTGCATGGAGAGCCCCTGCAGACTGTAAACATGGGCAGGAGCTGCCTGGCAGTAATAATGACAGCACCCCTAGGCGCTGGCAAATACAAACTGCATGTGCACAGTTTAACAGCCAGCCGTTCATCAGCTAAGCTTGGAGAGGGGCATGCTTAGAGTGCCGTCTTATGACACTCCGGGGCGTACCCTGTGTTTTTCCCGCTGCCAATGCAGCTCAAAGTGCAGTGCACACAGAGAGGGGTCCACTCCCCACACTGCCTGCAAAGAACACACTGGCCAGGGTGTGCAGATATCTCTCCCCTTCACTGAGAAGAGCAGTCAGATCACCTGGAGCTACACACAGGAGTCGTGGATGGCTTTGATCTTCAGATGGTCACGGTAAGCCTGACACTTTACTCCTGCATACTATGCCCTTTCCAGGTCACAGAGCTCTGTACCATCTCCTGTACTGTGCACCCTGTACTGTCCCCCCCTGTACTGTGCCCCCTGTACTGTGACCCTTGTAGTGTGCCCTCTTGTACTGTGCCCCTTGTACTGTGTCCCCTGTACTGTGCCCCTTGTACTGTGCCGCTGTACTGTCCCCCCCTGTACTGTGCCCCCTGTAGTGTGCCCTCCTGTACTGTGCCCCCTGTACTGTGCCCCCTGTACTGTGCCCTTGGACTGTGCCCCTTGTACTGTGCCCCTTGTACTGTGCCCTCCTGTACTGTGCCCCCCTGTACTGTGCCCTCCTTTATGGTGCCCCCTGTATTGTGCCCTCCTGTACTGTGCCCCCTATATTGTGCCCTACTGTACTGTGTCCTCCTGTACTGTGCCCCCCTGTATTGTGCCCTCTTGTACTGTACCCTCCTATATTGTGCCCCCTGTACTGTGCCCCCTGTACTGTGCCCTCCTGTACTGTGCCCCCTTGTACTGTGCCCTCCTGTACTGTGCGATCTTGTACTTTGCGATCTTGTACTGTGCCCTCCTGTACTGTGACCCCCTGTACTGTGCCCTCTTGTACTGTGCCCCCCTGTACTGTGCCCCCTGTACTGTGCCCCCCTGTACTGTGCCTTCTGTACTGTGCCTTCTTGTACTGTGCCCTCATGTAGCCATGCTCCATGTATTATTCCCCCCTACCCCATGTACTGTGCTCCTCCTGCACTGTTCCTTCCTGCTTGCCCCCCCCCCCGTACGGTGTAAAAAAATGCCTACATACAGGCCACTGATAGGCTGTGAGAGAAATTTATGACAGGGGAGCAGTGTGTACATGGAGGGGGATGGCATAAAAAAAGGGTGGGAACAGCTCCCCATTATCTGTCCATCATCCATCCCCTTTCTACTGCACCAAGTATAGTTTCAACACTGACTGTGGCTATGTACAAGTACAGCAGGAGTCTTCCCCACTATTCCCATACGAATGTCTATATAGCACCAACATCTTCTACACAGGGCCCTCTTTAATTTTGATTGGGCCCTGGGCAAACATTTTCTTGGCCCCCCCCCCCCCCCTTCATTCTGAGACATACAAAAAATAGCAGACAGACTCAAAATCAGTTTACTGCAGCAGATCACGCAGCGATTGCAATTGTTTGCCAGAGGTTACAGCCTATCATTACTGCTCAATGGCTGGATTCTAGAGGTTACAGCACATAATTTCTGCTTGCCGATTGGTTGCTAGAGGTTCATGCACATCATTACCTCTCACTGAGCAGTGGAGCAATCCCAAATAATTGAGCAAGTAAAGGGGCACATTAATACACATACTACAGGAGAGGTTCAGAGACTGCGGACATACTGCAGGAGACAATCAGAGACTGCGGACATACTGCAGGAGATTACCAGAGACTGCGGACATACTGCAGGAGACAATCAGAGACTGCGGACATACTGCAGGAGACAATCAGAGACTGCGTACATACTGCAGGAGACAATCAGAGACTGCGTACATACTGCAGGAGACAATCAGAGACTGCGGAAATACTGCAGGAGACACTCAGAGACTACGGACATACCGCAGGAGATTAACAGAGACTGCGGACATACTGCAGGAGACAATCAGAGGCTGCGGACATACTGCAGGAGACCATCAGAGACTGCGGACATACTGCAGGAGACAATCAGAGGCTGCGGACATACTGCAGGAGACAATCAGAGACTGCGGACATACTGCAGGAGATTAACAGAGACTGCGGACATACTGCAGGAGACAATCAGAGGCTGCGGACATACTGCAGGAGACAATCAGAGACTGCGGACATACTGCAGGAGACAATCAGAGACTGCGGACATACTGCAGGAGACAATCAGAGACTGCGGACATACTGCAGGAGACAATCAGAGACTGCGGAAATACTGCAGGAGACACTCAGAGACTGCGGACATACCGCAGGAGATTAACAGAGACTGCGGACATACTGCAGGAGACAATCAGAGGCTGCAGACATACTGCAGGAGATTAACAGAGACTGCGGACATACTGCAGGAGACACTCAGAGACTGCGGACATACTGCAGGAGATTACCAGAGACTGCGGACATACTGCAGGAGATTACCAGAGACTGCGGACATACTGCAGGAGACAATCAGAGACTGCGGACATACTGCAGGAGACAATCAGAGACTGCGGACATACTGCAGGAGACAATCAGAGACTGCGGACATACTGCAGGAGACAATCAGAGACTGCGGACATACTGCAGGAGACAATCAGAGACTGCGGACATACTGCAGGAGACAATCAGAGACTGCGGAAATACTGCAGGAGACAATCAGAGACTGCGGACATACTGTAGGAGACAATCAGAGACTGCGGACATACTGCAGGAGACAATCAGAGACTGCGGACATACTGCAGGAGACAATCAGAGACTGCGGACATACTGCAGGAGACAATCAGAGACTGCGGACATACTGCCGGAGACAATCAGAGACTGTGTAAATACTGCCGGAGACAATCAGAGACTGCGGACATACTGCAGGAGATTAACAGAGACTGCGGACATACTGCAGGAGACAATCAGAGACTGCGGACATACTGCAGGAGACAATCAGAGACTGTGTAAATACTGCAGGAAACAATCAGAGACTGCGGACATAATGCCGGAGACAATCAGAGACTGTGTAAATACTGCAGGAAACAATCAGAGACTGCGGACATACTGCCGGAGACAATCAGAGACTGCGGACATACTGCAGGAGATTACCAGAGACTGCAGACATACTGCAGGAGACAATCAGAGACTGCGGACATACTGCAGGAGACAATCAGAGACTGCGGACATACTGCAGGAGACAATCAGAGACTGCGGACATACTGCAGGAGACAATCAGAGACTGCGGACATACTGCAGGAGACAATCAGAGACTGCGGACATACTGCAGGAGACAATCAGAGACTGCGGAAATACTGCAGGAGACAATCAGAGACTGCGGACATACTGCAGGAGACAATCAGAGACTGCGGACATACTGCAGGAGACAATCAGAGACTGCGGACATACTGCAGGAGACAATCAGAGACTGCGGACATACTGCAGGAGACAATCAGAGACTGCGGACATACTGCAGGAGACAATCAGAGACTGCGGACATACTGCAGGAGACAATCAGAGACTGTGTAAATACTGCAGGAAACAATCAGAGACTGCGGACATACTGCCGGAGACAATCAGAGACTGCGGACATACTGCAGGAGATTAACAGAGACTGCGGACATACTGCAGGAGACAATCAGAGGCTGCGGACATACTGCAGGAAACAATCAGAGACTGCGGACATACTGCAGGAGACAATCAGAGACTGCGCACATACTGCAGGAGACAATCAGAGACTGCGGACATACTGCAGGAGACAATCAGAGACTGCGGAAATACTGCAGGAGACACTCAGAGACTGCGGACATACTGCAGGAGACAATCAGAGGCTGCGGACATACTGCAGGAGATTAACAGAGACTGCGGACATACTGCAGGAGACACTCAGAGACTGCGGACATACTGCAGGAGATTACCAGAGACTGCGGTCATACTGCAGGAGACAATCAGAGACTGCGGACATACTGCAGGAGACAATCAGAGGCTGCGGACATACTGCAGGAGACAATCAGAGACTGCGGACATACTGCAGGAGACAATCAGAGACTGCGGACATACTGCAGGAGACAATCAGAGACTGCGGAAATACTGCAGGAGACATTCAGAGACTGCGGACATACTGCAGAAGACAATCAGAGACTGCGGACATACTGCAGGAGACAATCAGAGACTGTGGACATACTGCAGGAGACAATCAGAGGCTGTGGACATACTGCAGGAGATTAACAGAGACTGCGGACATACTGCAGGAGACACTCAGAGACTGCGGACATACTGCAGGAGATTACCAGAGACTGCGGACATACTGCAGGAGATTACCAGAGACTGCGGACATACTGCAGGAGACAATCAGAGGCTGCGGACATACTGCAGGAGACAATCAGAGGCTGCGGACATACTGCAGGAGACAATCAGAGACTGCGGAAATACTGCAGGAGACATTCAGAGACTGCGGAAATACTGCAGGAGACATTCAGAGACTGCGGACATACTGCAGGAGACAATCAGAGACTGCGGACATACTGCAGGAGACAATCAGAGACTGCGGACATACTGCAGGAGACAATCAGAGACTGTGTAAATACTGCAGGAGACAATCAGAGACTGTGTAAATACTGCAGGAAACAATCAGAGACTGCGGACATACTGCAGGAGACAATCAGAGACTGTGGACATACTGCAGGAGACAATCAGAGACTGCGGACATACTGCAGGAGACAATCAGAGACTGCGTACATACTGCAGGAGACAATCAGAGACTGCGGAAATACTGCAGGAGACACTCAGAGACTACGGACATACCGCAGGAGATTAACAGAGACTGCGGACATACTGCAGGAGACAATCAGAGGCTGCGGACATACTGCAGGAGACAATCAGAGACTGCGGACATACTGCAGGAGACAATCAGAGGCTGCGGACATACTGCAGGAGACAATCAGAGACTGCGGACATACTGCAGGAGATTAACAGAGACTGCGGACATACTGCAGGAGACAATCAGAGGCTGCGGACATACTGCAGGAGACAATCAGAGACTGCGGACATACTGCAGGAGACAATCAGAGACTGCGGACATACTGCAGGAGACAATCAGAGACTGCGGACATACTGCAGGAGACAATCAGAGACTGCGGAAATACTGCAGGAGACACTCAGAGACTGCGGACATACCGCAGGAGATTAACAGAGACTGCGGACATACTGCAGGAGACAATCAGAGGCTGCAGACATACTGCAGGAGATTAACAGAGACTGCGGACATACTGCAGGAGACACTCAGAGACTGCGGACATACTGCAGGAGATTACCAGAGACTGCGGACATACTGCAGGAGATTACCAGAGACTGCGGACATACTGCAGGAGACAATCAGAGACTGCGGACATACTGCAGGAGACAATCAGAGACTGCGGACATACTGCAGGAGACAATCAGAGACTGCGGACATACTGCAGGAGACAATCAGAGACTGCGGACATACTGCAGGAGACAATCAGAGACTGCGGACATACTGCAGGAGACAATCAGAGACTGCGGAAATACTGCAGGAGACAATCAGAGACTGCGGACATACTGCAGGAGACAATCAGAGACTGCGGACATACTGCAGGAGACAATCAGAGACTGCGGACATACTGCAGGAGACAATCAGAGACTGCGGACATACTGCAGGAGACAATCAGAGACTGCGGACATACTGCCGGAGACAATCAGAGACTGTGTAAATACTGCCGGAGACAATCAGAGACTGCGGACATACTGCAGGAGATTAACAGAGACTGCGGACATACTGCAGGAGACAATCAGAGACTGCGGACATACTGCAGGAGACAATCAGAGACTGTGTAAATACTGCAGGAAACAATCAGAGACTGCGGACATACTGCCGGAGACAATCAGAGACTGTGTAAATACTGCAGGAAACAATCAGAGACTGCGGACATACTGCCGGAGACAATCAGAGACTGCGGACATACTGCAGGAGATTACCAGAGACTGCAGACATACTGCAGGAGACAATCAGAGACTGCGGACATACTGCAGGAGACAATCAGAGACTGCGGACATACTGCAGGAGACAATCAGAGACTGCGGACATACTGCAGGAGACAATCAGAGACTGCGGACATACTGCAGGAGACAATCAGAGACTGCGGACATACTGCAGGAGATAATCAGAGACTGCGGAAATACTGCAGGAGACAATCAGAGACTGCGGACATACTGCAGGAGACAATCAGAGACTGCGGACATACTGCAGGAGACAATCAGAGACTGCGGACATACTGCAGGAGACAATCAGAGACTGCGGACATACTGCAGGAGACAATCAGAGACTGCGGACATACTGCAGGAGACAATCAGAGACTGTGTAAATACTGCAGGAAACAATCAGAGACTGCGGACATACTGCCGGAGACAATCAGAGACTGCGGACATACTGCAGGAGATTAACAGAGACTGCGGACATACTGCAGGAGACAATCAGAGGCTGCGGACATACTGCAGGAAACAATCAGAGACTGCGGACATACTGCAGGAGACACTCAGAGACTGCGGAAATACTGCAAGAGACAATCAGAGACTGCGGACATACTGCAGGAAACAATCAGAGACTGCGGACATACTGCAGGAAACAATCAGAGACTGCGCACATACTGCAAGAGACAATCAGAGACTGCGGACATACTGCAGGAGACAATCAGAGACTGCGGAAATACTGCAGGAGACACTCAGAGACTGCGGAAATACCGCAGGAGATTAACAGAGACTGCGGACATACTGCAGGAGACAATCAGAGGCTGCGGACATACTGCAGGAGATTAACAGAGACTGCGGACATACTGCAGGAGACACTCAGAGACTGCGGACATACTGCAGGAGATTACCAGAGACTGCGGACATACTGCAGGAGACAATCAGAGACTGCGGACATACTGCAGGAGACAATCAGAGGCTGCGGACATACTGCAGGAGACAATCAGAGACTGCGGACATACTGCAGGAGACAATCAGAGACTGCGGACATACTGCAGGAGACAATCAGAGACTGCGGAAATACTGCAGGAGACATTCAGAGACTGCGGACATACTGCAGAAGACAATCAGAGACTGCGGACATACTGCAGGAGACAATCAGAGACTGTGGACATACTGCAGGAGACAATCAGAGGCTGTGGACATACTGCAGGAGATTAACAGAGACTGCGGACATACTGCAGGAGACACTCAGAGACTGCGGACATACTGCAGGAGATTACCAGAGACTGCGGACATACTGCAGGAGATTACCAGAGACTGCGGACATACTGCAGGAGACAATCAGAGGCTGCGGACATACTGCAGGAGACAATCAGAGGCTGCGGACATACTGCAGGAGACAATCAGAGACTGCGGAAATACTGCAGGAGACATTCAGAGACTGCGGAAATACTGCAGGAGACATTCAGAGACTGCGGACATACTGCAGGAGACAATCAGAGACTGCGGACATACTGCAGGAGACAATCAGAGACTGCGGACATACTGCAGGAGACAATCAGAGACTGTGTAAATACTGCAGGAGACAATCAGAGACTGTGTAAATACTGCAGGAAACAATCAGAGACTGCGGACATACTGCAGGAGACAATCAGAGACTGTGGACATACTGCAGGAGACAATCAGAGACTGCGGACATACTGCAGGAGACAATCAGAGACTGCGGACATACTGCAGGAGACAATCAGAGACTGCGGACATACTGCAGGAGACAATCAGAGACTGCGGACATACTGCAGGAGACAATCAGAGACTGTGTAAATACTGCAGGAAACAATCAGAGACTGCGGACATACTGCCGGAGACAATCAGAGACTGCGGACATACTGCAGGAGATTAACAGAGACTGCGGACATACTGCAGGAGACAATCAGAGGCTGCGGACATACTGCAGGAAACAATCAGAGACTGCGGACATACTGCAGGAGACAATCAGAGACTGCGCACATACTGCAGGAGACAATCAGAGACTGCGGACATATTGCAGGAGACAATCAGAGACTGCGGAAATACTGCAGGAGACACTCAGAGACTGCGGACATACCGCAGGAGATTAACAGAGACTGCGGACATACTGCAGGAGACAATCAGAGGCTGCGGACATACTGCAGGAGATTAACAGAGACTGCGGACATACTGCAGGAGACACTCAGAGACTGCGGACATACTGCAGGAGATTACCAGAGACTGCGGACATACTGCAGGAGACAATCAGAGACTGCGGACATACTGCAGGAGACAATCAGAGGCTGCGGACATACTGCAGGAGACAATCAGAGACTGCGGACATACTGCAGGAGACAATCAGAGACTGCGGACATACTGCAGGAGACAATCAGAGACTGCGGAAATACTGCAGGAGACATTCAGAGACTGCGGACATACTGCAGAAGACAATCAGAGACTGCGGACATACTGCAGGAGACAATCAGAGACTGTGGACATACTGCAGGAGACAATCAGAGGCTGTGGACATACTGCAGGAGATTAACAGAGACTGCGGACATACTGCAGGAGACACTCAGAGACTGCGGACATACTGCAGGAGATTACCAGAGACTGCGGACATACTGCAGGAGATTACCAGAGACTGCAGACATACTGCAGGAGACAATCAGAGACTGCGGACATACTGCAGGAGACAATCAGAGGCTGCGGACATACTGCAGGAGACAATCAGAGACTGCGGACATACTGCAGGAGACAATCAGAGACTGCGGAAATACTGCAGGAGACATTCAGAGACTGTGGAAATACTGCAGGAGACATTCAGAGACTGCGGACATACTGCAGGAGACAATCAGAGACTGCGGACATACTGCAGGAGACAATCAGAGACTGCGGACATACTGCAGGAGACAATCAGAGACTGTGTAAATACTGCAGGAGACAATCAGAGACTGTGTAAATACTGCAGGAAACAATCAGAGACTGCGGACATACTGCAGGAGTCAATCAGAGACTGCGGAAATACTGCAGGAGACATTCAGAGACTGTGGACATACTGCAGGAGACAATCAGAGACTGCGGACATACTGCAGAAGACAATCAGAGACCGCGGACATACTGCAGGAGATTAACAGAGACTGTGGACATACTGCAGGAGACAATCAGAGGCTGCGGACATACTGCAGGAGACAATCAGAGACTGCGGACATACTGCAGGAGACAATCAGAGACTGCGGACATACTGCAGGAGACAATCAGAGACTGTGTAAATACTGCAGGAAACAATCAGAGACTGCGGACATACTGCCGGAGACAATCAGAGACTGCGGACATACTGCAGGAGATTAACAGAGACTGCGGACATACTGCAGGAGACAATCAGAGGCTGCGGACATACTGCAGGAAACAATCAGAGACTGCGGACATACTGCAGGAGACAATCAGAGACTGCGCACATACTGCAGGAGACAATCGGAGACTGCGGACATATTGCAGGAGACAATCAGAGACTGCGGAAATACTGCAGGAGACACTCAGAGACTGCGGACATACCGCAGGAGATTAACAGAGACTGCGGACATACTGCAGGAGACAATCAGAGGCTGCGGACATACTGCAGGAGATTAACAGAGACTGCGGACATACTGCAGGAGACACTCAGAGACTGCGGACATACTGCAGGAGATTACCAGAGACTGCGGACATACTGCAGGAGACAATCAGAGACTGCGGACATACTGCAGGAGACAATCAGAGGCTGCGGACATACTGCAGGAGACAATCAGAGACTGCGGACATACTGCAGGAGACAATCAGAGACTGCGGACATACTGCAGGAGACAATCAGAGACTGCGGAAATACTGCAGGAGACATTCAGAGACTGCGGACATACTGCAGAAGACAATCAGAGACTGCGGACATACTGCAGGAGACAATCAGAGACTGTGGACATACTGCAGGAGACAATCAGAGGCTGTGGACATACTGCAGGAGATTAACAGAGACTGCGGACATACTGCAGGAGACACTCAGAGACTGCGGACATACTGCAGGAGATTACCAGAGACTGCGGACATACTGCAGGAGATTACCAGAGACTGCAGACATACTGCAGGAGACAATCAGAGACTGCGGACATACTGCAGGAGACAATCAGAGGCTGCGGACATACTGCAGGAGACAATCAGAGACTGCGGACATACTGCAGGAGACAATCAGAGACTGCGGACATACTGCAGGAGACAATCAGAGACTGCGGAAATACTGCAGGAGACATTCAGAGACTGCGGAAATACTGCAGGAGACATTCAGAGACTGCGGACATACTGCAGGAGACAATCAGAGACTGCGGACATACTGCAGGAGACAATCAGAGACTGCGGACATACTGCAGGAGACAATCAGAGACTGTGTAAATACTGCAGGAGACAATCAGAGACTGTGTAAATACTGCAGGAAACAATCAGAGACTGCGGACATACTGCAGGAGACAATCAGAGACCGCGGACATACTGCAGGAGATTAACAGAGACTGTGGATATACTGCAGGAGACAATCAGAGGCTGCGGACATACTGCAGGAGACAATCAGAGCCTGCGGACATACTGCAGGAGACAATCAGAGCCTGCGGACATACTGCAGGAGACAATCAGTGACTGCGGACATACTGCAGGAGACAATCAGTGACTGCGGACATACTGCAGGAGACAATCAGAGACTGCGGACATACTGCAGGAGACAATCAGAGACTGCGGAAATACTGCAGGAGACAATCAGAGACTGCGGACATACTGCAGAAGACATTCAGAGACTGCGGACATACTGCAGAAGACAATCAGAGACTACGGACATACTGCAGGAGACAATCAGAGACAGCGGACATACTGCAGGAGACAATCAGAGACTGTGTAAATACTGCAGGAGACAATCAGAGACTGTGTAAATACTGCAGGAGACAATCAGAGACTGTGTAAATACTGCAGGAAACAATCAGAGAGCCCCCCTCCCCCAAAGCACCCACCCCCCATGTTGAGGGCATGCGGCCTGGTACGGTTCAGGAGGGGGGGGGGCGCTCGCTCGTCCCCACCCCCTTTCCTGACCGGCCAGGCTGCGTGCTCGGATCGGGGTCTGGTATGGATTTTAGGGGGGGCCCCACGCCGTTTTTTCGGCATAGGGGTTCCCCTTTATAATCCATACCAGACCTAAGGGCCTGGTATGCCCCGCGCTCGCCGCAATAGGAAGATTTGTTTTTCCTATTGCAGCGAGCGCGAGATGCAATACCCTGCCCTCGTGTCGTATTTGGTCTGTCGGACCAGCCTACACACGAGCGGGCTTTCCGTCGGACCAGCACACACACGAGCGGACTTTCCGCCCGAAACTGAGTCCGACGGAAAGATTTGAAACTTTCTTCAAATCTAGGTCCGGCGGGCTTTTGGGAAGAAGTCCGCCGGAAAAGTCCGCCGCCGCCCACACACGGGCGGATTGTCCGGCACACTCTGGTCCGCCGGACCAAGTATGCCGGAAAGTCCGACCGTGTGTACGCGGCATGAGATACAATCACTGTGATCAATACCATGCCATTGATGGAAAGCAGCTGTGCAAAGTAAAGGAAAACCTGAAAACATGGAGCGCTGGGGGTACGTGAGGAGTGAGGTGGAGAAGCTCTGGGTTAGAGAGCAGATTAATGTGCAGCAAAGCCGGCGGTGTTGGTGAGTAGGGATGAGCCGAACACCCCCCTGTTCGGTTCGCACCAGAACATGCGAACAGGAAAAAAATTTGTTCGAACACGCGAACGCCGTTAAAGTCTATGGGACACGAACATGAATAATCAAAAGTGCTAATTTTAAAGGCTAATATGCAAGTTATTGTCAATAAAAGTGTTTGGGGACCCGGGTCCTCCCCCAGGGGACATGAATCAATGCAAAAAAAAGTTTTAAAAACGGCCGTTTTTTCAGGAGCAGTGATTTTAATAGGAAGAACTTCCCTGTGACGTCACGGGGAATGCCACAGGGAAGTCCCGTCATGTCACCATGCGTCAGAGGGGGGCGGGGTCACCGGGTGGCCCCGCCCCCCGTTATTTAAGAACCGTCAGACGAAGAGACGCCGTCACACAGCGGGAGCCTCCCTCCATGCCACAGCATGGCTGCGGAGCGGCCCGGAGAAGAAATGAAGAAGAGAAGAAGGAAGAAGAGAAGAAGAAGAAGAAGATGAAGAAGAAGATGAAGAAGAGAAGAAGATGAAGAGAAGAGCGGGAGCCTCCCCCCCCATGCCATGGGTGCGGAGCGGCCCGAGGAGAAGAAGATAGAAGACGCCGCGGAGAAGATGCTGGATGAGAACGCCGGAGGAAGAACCAGAAGAGCCAGAAGAACCAGAAGAAGAAGAAGATGAAGGAAGAAAGAAGAAGCATTTAAATAAAGGAATTGTCAAAAACTGTCTCTTGTCATTTTTAACATTTTTGACAGTTTTTTAGTGAAATGGTAGGGGTAAGTACCCCCTTACCATTTCACACAGGGGGGGCCGGGATCTGGGGGTCCCCTTGTTAAAGGGGGCTTCCAGATTCCGATAAGCCCCCCGCCCGCAGACCCCCACAACCACCGGCCAGGGTTGTGGGGATGAGGCCCTTGTCTTCATCAACATGGGGACAAGGTGTTTTGGGGGGCTACCCCAAAGCACCCTCCCAATGTTGAGGGCATGTGGCCTGGTACGGTTCAGGAGGGGGGGGGCCGCACTCTCGTCCCCCCCTCTTTTCCTGCGGCCTGCCAGGTTGCGTGCTCGGATAAGGGTCTGGTATGGATTTTTGGGGGGACCCCACGCCGTTTTTTTTTTTTTTTTGGCGCGGGGTTCCCCTTAAAATCCATACCAGACCTGAAGGGTCTGGTATGGAATTTAGGGGGAACCCCACGTCAATTTTTTTTTAAAATTTTGGCTGGGGTTCCCCTTAATATCCATACCAGACCTGAAGGGCCTTGTATGGAATTTAGGGGGACTCCCACATCATTTTTTTTTTTAAATTTTGGTTCGGGGTTGCCCTGTGGGGAATTCCCATGCCGTTTTTATCAATGAACTTCTATGTGTATTGTCGGCAATGCAATAGCCGCGGTAGTTTTAAATGTGTTTTTTCCTTCAAAATGTCATTTTGCTGTCAGACTGTTCTAAACACGGGAAACATGCGCCCCTTTACAGGCATACTATAGACACCCCCCAGGTATGAAATTTAAAGGGATATTACACTTTTATTGTTTGACTTTAAGCATTAATAAAATCACTGCTCCTGAAAAAACTTTTTTTTGCATTGATCCATGTCCCCTGGGGCAGGACCCGGGTCCCCAAACACTTTTTATGACAATAACTTGCATATAAGCCTTTAAAATTAGCACTTTTGATTTCTCCCATAGACTTTTAAAGGGTGTTCAGCGGCATTCGAATTTGCCGCGAACACCCCAAATTGTTCGCTGTTCGGGGAACTTGCGAACAGCCAATGTTCGAGTAGAACATGAGTTCGACTCGAACTCGAAGCTCATCCCTATTGGTGAGGAACACCAAAGGCTGGCTGTACAAATACATCTGCTGACTGATGTCAGCAATTCATTTCTTTTCTCAACCCACAAGAATGGCGGAAGATAAGAAAACACGACCCTCCAACTTCTCATACTGACCCGAAAATCTCTCCACACCTTCCATTCATTTGATATTACAGTCAGGTCCAAAAATATTGGGACATCAACACAATTCTAATCTTTTTGGCTCTATACACCACCACAATGGATTTGAAATGAAACGAACAAGATTTGTTTTAACTGCAGACTTTCAGCATTAATTTGAGGGTATTTACATCCAAATCAGGTGAACGGTAAAGGAATTACAACAGTTTGTATATGTGCCTCCCACTTTTTAAGGGACCAAAAGTAATGGGACAGATTAACAATCATCCATCAAACTTTCACTTTTTAATACTTGGTTGCAAATCCTTTGCAGTCAATTACAGCCTGAAGTCTGGAACACATAGACATCACCAGACGCTGGGTTTCATCCCTGGTGGTGCTCTGCCAGGCCTCTACTGCAACTGTCTTCAGTACCTGCTTGTTCTTGGGGCATTTTCCCTTCAGTTTTGTTTTCAGCAAGTGAAATGCATGCTCAATCGGATTCAGGTCAGGTGATTGAATTGGCCAGTGCATAACATTCCACTTCTTTCCCTTAAAAAACTCTTTGGTTGCTTTCACAGTATGCTTCGGGTCATTGTCCATCTGCACTGTGAAGCGCCGTCCAATGAGTTCTGAAGCATTTTGCTGAATATGAGCAGATAATATTGTCCAAAACACTTCAGAATTCATCCTGCTACTTTTGTCAGCAGTCACATCATCAATAAATACAAGAGAACCAGTTCCATTGGCAGCCATACATGGCCACGCCATGACACTACCACCACCGTGCTTCACTGATGAGGTGGTATGCTTTGGATCATGAGCAGTTCCTTTCCTTCCCCATACTCTTCTCTTCCCATCACTCTGGTACAAGTTGATCTTGGTCTCATCTGTCCATAGGATGTTGTTCCAGAACTGTGAAGGCTTTTTTAGATGTTGTTTGGCAAACTCTAATCTGGCCTTCCTGTTTTTGAGGCTCACCAATGGTTTACATCTTGTGGTGAACCCTCTGTATTCACTCTGGTGAAGTCTTCTCTTGATTGTTGACTTTGACACACGTACACCTACCTCCTGGAGAGTCTTCTTGATCTGGCCAACTGTTGTGAAGGGTGTTTTCTTCACCAGGGAAAGAATTCTTCGGTCATCCACCACAGTTGTTTTCCGTGGTCTTCCGGGTCTTTTGGTGTAGTTGAGCTCACCGGTGCGTTCTTTCTTTTTAAGGATGTTCCAAACAGTTGATTTGGCCACACCTAATGTTTTTGCTTTCTCTCCGATGGGTTTGTTTTGTTTTTTCAGCCTAATGATGGCTTGCTTCACTGATAGTGACAGCTCTTTGGATCTCATATTGAGAGTTGACAGCAACAGATTCCAAATGCAAATAGCACACTTGAAATGAACTCTGGACCTTTTATCTGCTCCTTGTAAATGGGATAATGAGGGAATAACACACACCTGGCCATGGAACAGCTGAGCAGCAATTGCCCCATTACTTTTGGTCCCTTAAAAAGTGGGAAGCACATATACAAACTGTTGTAATTCCTACACCGTTCACCTGATTTGGATGTAAATATCCTCAAATTAAAGCTGGAAGTCTGCAGTTAAAGCACATCTTGTTTGTTTCATTTCAAATCCATTGTGGAGATGTATAGAGCCAAAAAGATTAGAATTGTGTCAATTCCCCAATATTTATGGACCTGACTGTAAATGTTGCAGAGATGTGATAACCAACTTCATGAAGAAATCATGAAAACCAAAACTCACAAACATCGCACACAATACAAAACTCACAACTATCATACACAATACAAAACTCATACAATTACAAAAGTGCAATACAAATGGAGAATAATAAAGTGATCCATCTATAGGGGTGTCACCTCATCCCTTTATACCTCAACACATAATAATGACATGGGATTGTACACCCCATTAACACCCATCATGCCATAAGAACGCACCTAAAATATAAAATAAACACACAACAAGGATTGTAGAAAAGTTTAGGCCGCGGCCCCTTTATTAGGATTAAAACAATTTTATTAATGAAATGAACTTTAACCTTTAATACCAAACAGAACCGCTGTTAACCATTAACAGACCAACATGCTTAGTCACTAAGACTCGAGCAGCAATATCTTATATCAGCCAAATAACAGTTTACCAACCACAAAGTAGGTGACATTACCCAAAAGCCAGGTTACCAACCGAGGCCTAAACAATCGCTCTTTACAATACAGCATTGGAAATGCCCTTACTGATGACTAAGAAAATGTACCAAAAACATACCTCCGAAATGTGAAATGAAAAAGAGGGACACCCTTCTACACAGTAAGTAGCAAAGAACATGTCCCTGGTTACAGGGACCTCAAAGATCGAATATGCAGAAATGATTGGCTAAACAACACACGTGCTTTTTTCTTACCTCTACTTTACCTTTATAAATAACAAATGTAGTAATCTGGATAAAAAGTTTAGCGCAGCACAAAACTCCTGGCAGAAAAAAGTACATTTTGTATAGAGATGAACACCTCAGACCAAAACGAGGGACAACCAAAGCTGCATGAGGGACAGAGGGACTTGGTTCCAAATGAGGGATAACTGGGCACTATGCCAAACACTGCCAGACCTCCGATGTGACTCTCCAGATCACAATAGAGAAAATGAAGTCACTAATAATGAGAATATCAGCAGAACAGTCAATTCACATTTTATAGTAACTGTACCATAAACTGAACCCCAGGCCTAGAAAACCACTTATTTGTAGACAGAACAGTTCATATTTTATTTAGAAGGTCTAAGATTTCGAATAAACCCAACTAATTCCCTTCCAGGGGAACAAGGATATCCAATAGAGCTCACACTTGTAAATAAGGAAAATGATCAGCCAGCTATTCCAAATACCTTCCCCGTATACCCTGCAAGAGAAATTGAATTTTAACAGGAGGATAATAAAATCCTCCGCACCAGAAAGCATATGAATGTCGACTATTCATACTATTATTTTTTATAAATTATTTATTTATTTATTTTTTATTATTATTATAAATGGTGGGGGCATATGTAATAAATGCAAAGAGCTGGATGGACATAAAGAGCAGGATGGACATAAAGATCAGGATGGACATAAAGATCAGGATGGACATGAAGAGCAGGATGGACATGAAGAGCAGGGTGAACATAAAGATCAGGATGGACATAAAGATCAGGATGGACATAAAGATCAGGATGGACATGAAGAGCAGGATGGACATAAAGAGCAGGATGGACATGAAGAGCAGGGTGAACATAAAGATCAGGATGGACATAAAGATAAGGATGGACATAAAGAGCAGGATGGACATAAAGATCAGGATGGACATAAAGAGAAGGATGGACATAAAGATCAGGATGAACATAAAGATCAGGATGGACATAAAGAGAAGGATGGACATAAAGAACAGGATGGACATAAAGAGCAGGATGGCCATAAAGATCAGGATGGACATAAAGATCAGGATGGACATAAAGAGCAGGATGGACATAAAGATCAGGATGGACATAAAGAGCAGGATGGACATAAAGATCAGGATGGACATAAAGATCAGGATGGACATGAAGATCAGGATGGACATAAAGAGCAGGATGGACATAAAGAGCAGGATGCCATAAAGATCAGGATGGACATAAAGATCAGGATGGACATAAAGAGAAGGATGGACATAAAGATCAGGATGGACATAAAGATCAGGATGGACATAAAGAGCAGGATGGACATAAAGATCAGGATGGACATAAAGAGCAGGATGGACATAAAGAGACAACCAAAGCTGCATGAGGGACAGAGGGACTTGGTTCCAAATGAGGGACAACTGGGCACTATGCCAAACACTGCCAGACCTCCGATGTGACTCTCCAGATCACAATAGAGAAAATGAAGTCACTAATAATGAGAATATCAGCAGAACAGTCAATTCACATTTTATAGTAACTGTACCATAAACTGAACCCCAGGCCTAGAAAACCACTTATTTGTAGACAGAACAGTTCATATTTTATTTAGAAGGTCTAAGATTTCGAATAAACCCAACTAATTCCCTTCCAGGGGAACAAGGATATCCAATAGAGCTCACACTTGTAAATAAGGAAAATGATCAGCCAGCTATTCCAAATACCTTCCCCGTATACCCTGCAAGAGAAATTGAATTTTAACAGGAGGATAATAAAATCCTCCGCACCAGAAAGCATATGAATGTCGACTATTCATACTATTATTTTTTATAAATTATTTATTTATTTATTTTTTATTATTATTATAAATGGTGGGGGCATATGTAATAAATGCAAAGAGCTGGATGGACATAAAGAGCAGGATGGACATAAAGATCAGGATGGACATAAAGATCAGGATGGACATGAAGAGCAGGATGGACATAAAGAGCAGGATGGACATGAAGAGCAGGGTGAACATAAAGATCAGGATGGACATAAAGATAAGGATGGACATAAAGAGCAGGATGGACATAAAGATCAGGATGGACATAAAGAGAAGGATGGACATAAAGATCAGGATGAACATAAAGATCAGGATGGACATAAAGAGAAGGATGGACATAAAGAACAGGATGGACATAAAGAGCAGGATGGCCATAAAGATCAGGATGGACATAAAGATCAGGATGGACATAAAGAGCAGGATGGACATAAAGATCAGGATGGACATAAAGAGCAGGATGGACATAAAGATCAGGATGGACATAAAGATCAGGATGGACATGAAGATCAGGATGGACATAAAGAGCAGGATGGACATGAAGAGCAGGGTGAACATAAAGAGCAGGATGGACATGAAGAGCAGGGTGGACATAAAGATAAGGATGGACATAAAGATAAGAACGGACATAAAGATCAGGATGGACTTAAAGATCAGGATGGACATAAAGATCAGGATGGACATAAAGATCAGGATGGACATAAAGAGCAGGATGGACATAAAGAGCAGGATGCCATAAAGATCAGGATGGACATAAAGATCAGGATGGACATAAAGAGAAGGATGGACATAAAGATCAGGATGGACATAAAGATCAGGATGGACATAAAGAGCAGGATGGACATAAAGATCAGGATGGACATAAAGAGCAGGATGGACATAAAGAGAAGGATGGACATGAAGATCAGGATGGACATGAAGAGAAGGATGGACATGAAGAGCAGCATGGACATAAAGAGCAGGATGGACATAAAGATCAGGGCACCCATCTACATTCTGATGCATTCCTTATGTAGCATGTCCCCCTTACATCGGAGTGTGCAGGATTCCCCCTTACATCAGAGTGTGCAGGATTCCCCCTTACATCAGAGTGTGCAGGATTCCCCCTTACGTCACAGTGTGCAGGATTCCCCCTTACATCACAGTGTGCAGGATTCTTCCTTACATCAGAGTGTAAAGGATTCCCCCTTACATCAGAGTGTGCAGGATCCCCCCTTACATCCCAGTGTGCAGGATTCCCCCTTACATCACAGTGTGCAGGATCCCCCCTTACATCACAGTGTGCAGGATTCCCCCTTACATCACAGTGTGCAGGATTCTTCCTTACATCAGAGTGTACAGGATTCCCCCTTACATCAGAGTGTGCAGGATCCCCCCTTACATCCCAGTGTGCAGGATTCCCCCTTACATCACAGTGTGCAGGATTCCCCCTTACATCAGAGTGTACAGGATTCCCCCTTACATCACAGTGTGCAGGATTCCCCCTTACATCGGAGTGTGCAGGATTCCCCCTTACATCGGAGTGTGTAGGATTCCCCCTTACATAAGAGTGTGCAGGATTCCCCCTTACATCAGAATGTGCAGGATTCCCCCCTACATCACAGTGTGCAGGATTCCCCCTTACATCACAGTGTGCAGGATTCTTCCTTACATCAGAGTGTAAAGGATTCCCCCTTACATCAGAGTGTGCAGGATCCCCCCTTACATCCCAGTGTGCAGGATTCCCCCTTACATCACAGTGTGCAGGATCCCCCCTTACATCACAGTGTGCAGGATTCCCCCTTACATCACAGTGTGCAGGATTCTTCCTTACATCAGAGTGTACAGGATTCCCCCTTACATCAGAGTGTGCAGGATCCCCCCTTACATCCCAGTGTGCAGGATTCCCCCTTACATCACAGTGTGCAGGATTCCCCCTTACATCAGAGTGTACAGGATTCCCCCTTACATCAGAGTGTGCAGGATTCCCCCTTACATCGGAGAGTGCAGGATTCCCCCTTACATCGGAGTGTGTAGGATTCCCCCTTACATAAGAGTGTGCAGGATTCCCCCTTACATCAGAGTGTGCAGGATTCCCCCCTACATCACAGTGTGCAGGATTCCCCCTTACATCACAGTGTGCAGGATTCTTCCTTACACCAGAGTGTACAGGATTCCCCCTTACATCAGAGTGTGCAGGATCCCCCCTTACATCCCAGTGTGCAGGAATCCCCCTTACATCACAGTGTGCAGGATTCCCCCTTACATCAGAGTGTACAGGATTCCCCCTTACATCACAGTGTGCAGGATTCCCCCCTACATCACAGTGTGCAGGATTCCCCCTTACATCAGAGTGTGCAGGATTCCCCCTTACATCGGAGTGTGCAGGATTCCCCCTTACATCGGAGTGTGTAGGATTCCCCCTTACATAAGAGTGTGCAGGATTCCCCCTTACATCAGAGTGTGCAGGATCCCCCCTTACATCCCAGTGTGCAGGATTCCCCCTTACATCACAGTGTGCAGGATTCCCCCTTACATCAGAGTGTACAGGATTCCCCCTTACATCACAGTGTGCAGGATTCCCCCCTACATCACAGTGTGCAGGATTCCCCCTTACATCAGAGTGTGCAGGATTCCCCCTTACATCGGAGTGTGCAGGATCCCCCCTTACATCGGAGTGTGTAGGATTCCCCCTTACATAAGAGTGTGCAGGATTCCCCCTTACATCAGAGTGTGCAGGATTCCCCCCTACATCACAGTGTGCAGGATTCCCCCTTACATCAGAGTGTGCAGGATTCCCCCTTACATCACAGTGTACAGGATTCCCCCTTACATAAGAGTGTGCAGGATTCCCCCTTACATCAGAGTGTGCAGGATTCCCCCTTACATCGGAGTGTGCAGGATTCCCCCTTACATCGGAGTGTGCAGGATTCCCCCTTACATCAGAGTGTGCAGGATTCCCCCTTACATCAGAGTGTGCAGGATCCCCCCCTTACATCACAGTGTGCAGGATTCCCCCTTACATCAGAGTGTGCAGGATTCCCCCTTACATCAGAGTGTGCAGAATTTCCCCTTACATCAGAGTGTGCAGGATTCCCCCTTACATCAGAGTGTGCAGGATCCCTCCTTACATCACAGTGTGCAGGATTCCCCCTTACATCAGAGTGTGCAGGATTCCCCCTTACATCAGAGTGTGCAGGGTTCCCCCTTACAGTGAAACAAAACTCTCTTATGTAAAGGGGAACACTGCAAATCATGATCTAAGGTGGAACTCTGATGTAGAGGGGGGCTCCGGTGACCAGAGACCACCTTTTATCAGAGTCCACTGTGTTCTCTTTACATCAGAGTTCCCAATTACATCAGGGTCCACAGATTGAGTTCCCTCTTGCACTGTAAGGGGGGGTCCTGCAGACTCTTATGTAAAGGGGAATGCCAGGAACTCTGATGTGGGGGAGGGGACTCTGGTGACCAGAGACCACCTTCCGTAGAGTGAATACACTAAGGTAAGGGGGAGTTACTAATATAGGGGGAAACCTTTATATCAGTGCCCCCTTACATTATAGTATTCACTCCCCCTTATATCAGTGACCCCCTCAGACTGGCCTGGCAGAGCTGTCACTGACCTCCTCTCAGGTGCACCGTGCAGGGCTCAGTCAGACGGCTCCAGCTTAGTGGCTCTGGTTTTATCCTACAGGAGACGGTGAGAGGCTTCAGATATACTACAGGAGACGGTTAGAGACTGCAGATCTACTTAAGGAGATGGTCAGAGACTGCAGATATACTACAGGAGATGGTCAGAGACTGCGGATATACTACAGGAGATGGTCAGAGACTGCGGATATACTACAGGAGATGGTCAGAGACTGCAGATATTCCTTTTTTCTCTTTCTTTTTTCACTTTTCTTTTTTCACTTTTTCCGCTCATTCCACCCCCTGTGGAGTCAGCGTATGTGAGGGCAGCAGTCTATCAATTTAGGAATATACTTCCCACCTAGGCTTCTAATTACACCCATTAGCGCGGACTCCCTATTTCCTCAGAGACTGCGGATATACTACAGGAGATAGTCAGAGACTGCGGATATACTACAGGAGATGATCAGAGACTGCGGATATACTACAGGAGACGGTCAGAGACTGCGGATATACTACAGGAGATGGTCAGAGACTGCGGATATACTACAGGAGATGGTCAGAGACTGCGGATATACTACAGGAGACAGTCAGAGACTGCGGATATACTACAGGAGATGGTCAGAGACTGCAGATATACTACAGGAGATGGTCAGAGACTGCGAATATACTACAGGAGATGGTCAGAGACTGCGGATATACTACAGGAGATGGTCAGAGACTGCAGATATACTACAGGAGATGGTCAGAGACTGCGAATATTCTACAGGAGATGGTCAGAGACTGCGGATATACTACAGGAGACGGTCAGAGACTGCAGATAAACTACAGGAGATAGTCAGAGACAGTGGATATACTACAGGAGATGGTCAGAGACTGCGGATATACTACAGGAGATGGTCAGAGACTGTGGATATACTACAGGAGATGATCAGAGACTGCAGATTTACTACAGGAGATGGTCAGAGACTGCAGATTTCCTGGCCCATCCTCCCATTGGCACATAACGGGTTAATGCCTCCTTTGGAGCCCCAATGACCACATGTTCCAAGCTGAATATAAAAGACAGCCCCTCCCCCAACTAAGATGTTCTTTTTTTGGTCATGCTCCAGGCCACATGTTGATTGCAGTTGGTAAGTCATTTGTTTGCTGCATACCCCCTGCCGAACCTCTCATGGAGTTGGAAGACCCAGAATGCTGAAAGTAAATCTTTCTAAAAACTGAGGTGCCTTGTGCCAAGGCTGCGGGCAAAATGATGCTTAAACAGCATTGATATATTGTACAGGTATTATAAGAGCTCTGCAATGTCATCATTGCCTCTCCCTTTGTGTTTTTTCCTGCTTTTTATATGCAGTGTACTGCACTGCTCTCCTGGCTTTATTGTCAGTCTGAGAGCGGCTATGAATGGTGTCACAGGGGGTGGGGAGATGGGTAGCACAGGGTAGGAACCGCCAGATGCCATGCAATGGTGTAACTGATTTTGGAGGTCTGCAGTTGGGAGGGCTTCTCTCCCTCTCTCTCTGCAGTCCTGCCAGGTAAAGGACCAGTGGCGGCCCGTCCATAGGGGGCGCCCGGGTGCCGCCCCCCCCCCCCCCCCTCCTGTAGACACCAAAAAAAAAGATTTTTTTTTTTTTAAACTGGCCCTTTAAAAAAAAAATCGAAAAAAGGTCCTTAAGTCAAGTGCACTGTGTCCGAGCGCCGGACACAGTGCAGTATGGGAAGCAATCATGAAATTGCAGGCGCGGCGCTTAATTTGTGGGCTTTTAACCCGCCTTGTGGCGCGATCCATCGCGCCGAGTAGCTTCCGCATTACTATGCATATTGTATGCAGTAGTACGGCCGGTGCGTTGAGTGACAGTCCAGTTCTGATGTCACTTCCGCTTTCATCTCCCAGTGCGCCCGAGCAGAGGAAGGAAGCATGGGGAGCGGACTCCTCTACTGCCGTGTGACTACACAGTCACACCGAGAAGAAAACATCCTACCCAGCCAGCCAGTGTATGGAAGCAAGGAGGCAGAGGAGGTGTCAGGACAGCTGTCATTAGTCACGGACTGCAGCCTGCACTGGACAGAGCCTCGGAGATATGTAAGTCCTCATCAACTGTCTATCTATCTCCCCCTCCCCCGCAGTGTCTGTTTGTCTATCTAATATGCAAGTGTGAGAGTGAGACAAGCACCTCCACCAAAGACATTAGTAGCTGCTCACCTTCTTTGATAATGTCTTTGGTTGAGGTGCTTGTCTCACTCTCACACTTGCATGCCTGTTTGGATATACATCCTCACAGTGGCAGACATCCTGTTGATTCCTCCAATTGTAAACATTCTTGGAGAAATTGCCTTTTTAACTATTATTGATTGGTTTTGCACTGTTATGCTTTGAATTTGTATTGAGGTATGTGTGTTTAATTCATTTTATCTAGTTAACGTTAGGCCCCTTTCACACTGGGGCGGGGGCAGAATCGGCAGTAAAGCGCCCCTATTATTAGCGGCGCTTTACTGACGTTTTAGCGGCGGTATTCACCCGCTAGCAGGGCGGTTTTACCCCCGCTAGCGGCTGAGAAAGGTTTAAAAACCACCGCAAAGCGCCTCTGCAGAGGCGCTTTGCCGGCGGTATAGCTGCGCTGCCCCATTGATTTCAATGGGCAGGAGCGATGAAGGAGCGGTGTATACATTGCTCCTTCACCACTCCGAAGATGCTAAGATAATAATAAAGTGTGGCGCTAACAAATAACAGAATACGTGTTATTGATCAAATAACAGTGATATCTAAAGAGGAGGTACCACGTCATGAAGTGTGCACCTATCGTGTTAGTGATGATTTCTTTGCAGAACACCATAAAAACGAAACAAAAAATAAATAAAATATAAAAAATCACTAACGACAATAAAAAGTTAGATGTGCTAAAACACATATAAGTGATGAATAATGTATCTAAACCTATATATCAATTAGGTATGAATAGTATACATAGGATAACATATTCCAAAATAATTCAAAAGTGCAATATAATAGGTGTACCGAGTATCACAGTGTACTGTGTGTATAACTCAACAGAAACTGTGTTCATCAGGGCAAAGCCGGGATGTGAACGCATAAGTCCATAAAAAAGTGAGTATGTGTGAATACTGGAAGTCCATTAATAAGTGATTGGAGTGCTCATAATTAACACCACAACAGTCTAAAAACAGGCAGTCTTCATGTAGAATGAATAGGAGCTGTTTGAAGGGATCCTTAACCACTTGAGCCCCGGACCATTATGCTGCCTAAGGACCAGAGGTCTTTTTCCAATTTGGCACTGCGTCGCTTTAACTGCTAATTGCGCGGTCATGCAATGCTGTACCCAAACGAAATTTGCGTCCTTTTCTTCCCACAAATAGAGCTTTCTTTTGATGGTATTTGATCACCTCTGCGGTTTTTATTTTTTGCGCTATAAACGGAAAAAGACCGAAAATTTTGAAAAAAAATGATATTTTCTACTTTTTGTTATAAAAAAAATCCAATAAACTAAATTTTAGTCATACATTTAGGCCAAAATGTATTCGGCCACATGTCTTTGGTAAAAAAAATGTCAATAAGCGTATATTTATTGGTTTGCGCAAAAGTTATAGCGTCTACAAACTAGGGTACATTTTCTGGAATTTACACAGCTTTTAGTTTATGACTGCCTATGTCATTTCTTGAGGTGCTAAAATGGCAGGGCAGTACAAACCCCCCCCAAATGACCCCATTTTGGAAAGTAGACACCCCAAGGAAATTGCTGAGAGGCATGTTGAACCCATTGAATATTTATTTTTTTTGTCCCAAGTGATTGAAAAATGACAAAAAAAAAAAAAAATATTTACAAAAAGTCGTCACTAAATGATATATTGCTCACACAGGCCATGGGCCTATGTGGAATTGCACCCCAAAATACATTTAGCTGCTTCTCCTGAGTATGGGGATACCACATGTGTGGGACTTTTTGGGAGCCTAGCCGCGTACGGGGCCCCGAAAACCAATCACCGCCTTCAGGATTTCTAAGGGTGTAAATTTTTGCTTTCACTCTTCACTGCCTATCACAGTTTCGGAGGCCATGGAATGCCCAGGTGGCACAAAACCCCCCAAAATGACCCCATTTTGGAAAGTAGACACCCCAAGCTATTTGCTGAGAGGCATATTGAGTCCATGGAATATTTTATATTTTGACACAAGTTGCGGGAAAGTGACACTTTTTTTTTTTTTTTTTTTTTTTTCATAAAGTTGTCACTAAATGATATATTGCTCACACAGGCCATGGGCATATGTGGAATTGCACCCCAAAATACATTTAGCTGCTTCTCCTGAGTATGGGGATACCACATGTGTGGGACTTTTTGGGAGCCTAGCCGCGTACTGGACCCCAAAAACCAATCACTGCCTTCAGGATTTCTAAGGGTGAAAATTTTTGATTTCACTCTTTACTGCCTATCACAGTTTCGGAGGCCATGGAATGCCCAGGTGGCACAAAACCCCCCCAAATGACCCCATTTTGGAAAGTAGACACCCCAAGCTATTTGCTGAAAGGCATGGTGAGTATTTTGCAGCTCTCATTTGTTTTTGAAAATGAAGAAAGACAAGAAAAAACATTTTTTTTTTTCTTTTTTCAATTTTCAAAACTTTGTGACAAAAAGTGAGGTCTGCAAAATACTCACTATACCTCTCAGCAAATAGCTTGGGGTGTCTACTTTCCAAAATGGGGTCATTTGGGGGGGTTTTGTGCCACCTGGGCATTCCATGGCCTCCGAAACTGTGATAGGCAGTGAAGAGTGAAATCAAAAATTCACGCCCTTAGAAAGCCTGAAGGCGGTGCTTGGTTTTCGGGGTCCCGTACGCGGCTAGGCTCCCAAAAAGTCTCACACATGTGGTATCCCCGTACTCAGGAGAAGCAGCAGAATGTATTTTGGGGTGTAATTTCATATATTTCCATGGCATGTTTGAGCAATATATCATTTAGTGACAACTTTGTGCAAAAAAAAAAAAAAAAAAAAAAATTTGTCTTTTTCCCGCAACTTGTGTCGCAATATAAAATATTCCATGGACTCGACATGCCTCTCAGCAAATAGCTTGGGGTGTCTACTTTCCAAAATGGGGTCATTTGGGGGGGGTTGAACTGTCCTGGCATTTTATGCACAACATTTAGAAGCTTATGTCACACATCACCCACTCTTCTAACCACTTGAAGACAAAGCCCTTTCTGACACTTATTGTTTACATGAAAAAGTTTTTTTTTTTTGCAAAAAAATTACTTTGAACCCCCAAACATTATATATTTTTTTAAAGCAAATGCCCTACAGATTAAAATGGTGGGTGTTTCATTTTTTTTTTTTCACACAGTAATTGCGCAGCGATTTTTCAAACGCATTTTTTGGGGAAAAAACACACTTTTTTTAATTTTAATGCACTAAAACACGCTATATTGCCCAAATGTTTGATGAAATAAAAAAGATGATCTCAGGCCGAGTACATGGATACCAAACATGACATGCTTTAAAATTGCGCACAAACGTGCAGTGGCAACAAAATAAATACATGTTTAAAAGCCTTCAAAAGCCTTTACAGGTTACCACTTTAGATTTACAGAGGAGGTCTACTGGAAAAATTACTGCACTCGATCTGGCCTTCGCGGTGATACCTCACATGCATGGTGCAATTGCTGTTTACGTTTGACGACAGACCGCCGCTTGCGTTCGCCTTAGCGCGAGAGCAGGGGGCGACAGGGGTGTTTTTTTTTTTTTTTCTTTATTATTTTTTTGCTTTTTTAATCTTACTTTTAAACTGTTCCTTTCATATTTTTTTTTTTAATCATTTTTATTGTTATCTCGGGGAATGTAAATATCCCCTATGATAGCAATAGGTAGTGACAGGTACTCTTTTTTGAAAAAATTGTGGTCTATTAGACCCTAGATCTCTCCTCTGCCCTCAAAGCAAATGACCACACCAAGATCGGTGTGATAAAATGCTTCCCCAATTTCCCAATGGCGCTATTTACATCCGGCGAAATCTAAGTCATGAAATACTCGTAGCTTCCGGTTTCTTAGGCCATAGAGATGTTTGGAGCCACTCTGGTCTCTGATCAGCTCTATGGTCAGCTGGCTGAATCACCGGCTGCATTCTCAGGTTCCCTGTTGAGACAGGAGAGCCAGAGAAAAACACGGAAGACGGTGGGGGGGGGGGGGCATTCCCTCCCACGGCTTGTAAAAGCAGTCTAGAGGCTAATTAGCCGCTAGGATTGCTTTTACATGAAAGCCGACCGCTGGCTGAAAAGAATGATACCAAGATGATACCTAAACCTGCAGGCATCATTCTGGTATAACCACTCAAAGTCGTGAATGGCGTACCTGAAGACAAAAAAATGGTTAACAATGGTTAACAATAAAGCACAGTAAAGTGTAAATAATTATACACCTGAAAAACAAACATGATAAAACATAATAACAATAACAATAACAATAACAATAAAACATTGCAGAATAGAATACAGTAAAAAAGAGCAGAACAATAGAGAGAGAGAATAGAGAGAGAGAGAACAATAAAACAACAACTATTTTTTTTTATTTCATATTTTTTTTTTTTTTACACTTTTTTTGTAACTAACTTTTATAACGGTAACCGGTTCCAGGTTCGGGTCTCTCAAAATGTGATGGCATCTTGGGAGACCCTGTGAAAGTGTGCCTAGTCTGTGCAATGCTGTACCCTACGCTAATACTCAACTAGTGCATGGTAGCGTTCAAAACATTCACCAATGCAAAGACCAGGATTGTCAGGACAGGAGGGACAATAATAGCGGGTGTCACGCCTATATCCGCGCTTGCTGCAGACATGACATCTTTTTGGGGGGGTTCGTTGGGTAGGGGTACTCGGGAGGACATAAAGAAAATGCCTCTCATGCAGCCGACTGCATTTGGTTGGGGATGTGAATGGGGGAAGTACGGGCGCTGCAGAAGCGGTGGGTTCCCAATTAGGATTGGCGAATGCAGCAGGAAGGGCATTATGGGCACGACGGGCCTGTGTCTGTCTTCTTCTTGGTGGCAGTGGGACACTACTTGTGCTTGCCACCTCACCAGCTTGAACTGCACTTATGGGACTCGCCACGTCACCAAGTGTTACTGCAGTGCTGGTTTGACTACGACCGGGGTGTACTAGGCCGCTGGTGCTTGCCAGTTCACCAAAACGCTACAAAAAAAACTGTTAGCGATCGCAGGGATCAGGCCTGACTCTGCGAACGCTGCAGTTATGCGTTTAGTGTTTTGTAAGTGTCAGTGATCGATCGATACTGCACTTGGGTGGGCTGGGCTGGGCCGGGCGGAGGGGCAAAACGCAGGTGCTAGCAGGTATCTGGGCTGATCCCGCTAACACTGCGTTTTTGGGAACCCTAAACTGCTGGGGACGCTAGTATAGATCTGATCGGATCAGATATTGATGCGATCAGATACTATACCACTAAGGGAGGTGTACAGTGCGTGCGTGGGTGTTAGTGGTACTGGCGCTAATCTGACGCTGCCTGGGGCTGGTGCTTGCCAGTTCACCAAAACGCTACAAAAAAAACTGTTAGCGATCGCAGGGATCAGGCCTGACTCTGCGAACGCTGCAGTTATGCGTTTAGTGTTTTGTAAGTGTCAGTGATCGATCGATACTGCACTTGGGTGGGCTGGGCTGGGCCGGGCGGAGGGGCAAAACGCAGGTGCTAGCAGGTATCTGGGCTGATTCCGCTAACACTGCGTTTTTGGGAACCCTAAACTGCTGGGGACGCTAGTATAGATCTGATCGGATCAGATATTGATCCGTTCAGATACTATACCACTAAGGGAGGTGTATGGTGCGTGCGTGGGTGTTAGCGGTACTGGCGCTAACCTGACGCCTGGGGCTGGTGCTTGCCAGTTCACCAAAATGCTACCAAAAAAACTGTTAGCGATCGCAGGGATCAGGCCTGACTCTGCGAACGCTGCAGTTATGCGTTTAGTGCCTTGTAAGTGACAGTGATCGATCGATACTGCACTTGGGTGGGCTGGGCGGAGGCACAAAACGCAGGTGCTAGCAGGTATCTGGGCTGATCCCGCTAACACTGCGTTTTTGGGAACCCTAAACTGCTGGGGACGCTAGTACAAATCTGATCGGATCAGATATTGATCCGTTCAGATACTATACCACTAAGGGAGGCGCATGCTGCGTGCGTGGGTGTTAGCGGTACTGGCGCTAATTTGACGCTGCCTGGGGCGACGCATATCACCGCCGGGCGATCAGGGGGCTAAACCTTTATTCGGTAATAAACGGCGGGTGCCCTGACACTATAAAAAATAAACGAACTAACCAGCGTCAACCGTAACGGTTATACGTGATCAGTGGTGAAAGGGTAACTAGGGGGCAATCAAGGGGTTAAAACATTTATTAGATAGTATATGGGGGTCCCTGTCGCTATAAAACGCTGACGGCGAACCTAAATATTTACGTCCCTAACTAGCGTCACCAGCGACACTAATACAGCGATCAGAAAAATGATCGCTTAGTGACACTGGTGACAGGGGGTGATCAAGGGGTTAAAACTTTATTAGGGGGGGTTAGGGGGGTACCCTAGACCTAAAGGGGGGTAATATACACTGTCCTACCACTGCTAACTGTCACAAACTGACACTATGCAGTAATCAGAAAAAAAAACAAAAAAAAAAAAAAAAAAACTGCTGGTGTCAGTTTGTGACAGGGGGGGGGGGGGGTGATTGGGGGGGGATCGGGGGGCGATCGGGGGGGGGATCGGGGTGATTTGTGTGCCTGGCATGTTCTACTGTGTGTGTAGTGTTTGTGCACTCACATACTTGTCGTCTCTCCTCGGGCCGGAACGGAAAATACCGACCCGAGGGGAGATGACATCATTTCCTTTGCTGCTGTTTAGCATACAGCAGCAAAGGAGTGTTCTCATTGGCCGGCGGCGATCGCGAGGGGGGGGCCACGAACGGATGGTCTCCCCCTCATCACCGATCGCCGCTGGACAAACGACGACCGCCTCGGGCAACCGGGGGGGGGTCCGATCGGACCCCCCACCCGCGGAAGGCAAATCACGTACCCTGTACGTGATTTTGCCTGTCCGTGCCACTTTGCCGACGTACATCGGCGTGAGGCGGTCGTCAAGTGGTTAAATATAGATGGATTCTTCACTCATTAAGGTAGTATCAACACAGAGGAAAAAGCAAAAGAATGCCCTTACCAGACAAGATGGACTCACAGGCCCTTGACGGTGAGTCAAACGAGCTTGTACCGTCAAACGGTATGGTACGGCAATCCGTGTGGTGGTCTTGTGTGGAGTCTCATCAGATGTCGTCGGATGGTGTATCTCTGGGGGTGCCAAACCAGAATCGGGTGCCTCCAATATTCTGCTTCGGTCATCAGGCGATCGCTTCCTCAACGGCCCATCATATGGACAAGCAAACAGAGGAAAAAAACTTCCACATAGTGTATATCCTTTTTTTTAAAAAAACGTTGTTGCGTTTTATTGGTATCAGAGAATATTTTCCAAAAAGTTACAAAAAAGGGTGGTAAAAACTCGGCTCAAAATGGCAAAGCAACATAAAATACAGCGCAGTGAGTGATGGTAGGGGTATAGTCATAGAAACCCGACGCGTTTCGTCTTCAAAGACTTCTGCTGGGGTATAAATTTACACCCCACATCCACTGCGCTTTATATATTCTAAACTAAAATCAAGTGGAACAGCTGATTAGCGCTATTGCACGGCATGACTTCCGGGTCTGGCCGCGTCACAGATGACAAACAGTCATGTGGTATTTCAGCGGCCAATCATATCCCCATGGAGCTGGTCAAGAACCAAACCTCACTTCTGTTCTCCAATCAACAATGCGTCATTCCTATTCGTCTCTGTAGTCACATGCCGGTCATGTGATCTGTTCTGTATGGAGTGACGAAGGGCCGCTCGTAGCTTGCGTATCATAGGAGATAGGAAGTGGGGGCTCGCCAGTCCGAGACCTGGAACACAAATATTGCAGCGGTCCGGGATAGTGACGTCCTTTTACATCTAAATATGTGTGACTCGGTCTGCATCACGAAAATCAAATCTTTGAACAGTGTCCTATTACATATTTATATAGAGTACATATAACAAGAGTGATCAGTAGATAATCTACTCATACAGAGGGCACATATACCGTATTTATCGGCGTATAACACGCACTTTTTTCCCCTTAAAACCAGGGGAAAATCGCAGGTGCGTGTTATACGCCGATCCCCTGCGATCCCGACCTGTCAGATTTGCAAAATCGCCGACCGCGATTTGAAAATGGCGCCGCCGGCGCCGAAATACACAGAGCCGGTCCTCGGCTCTTTCCGGCGGCTCTCGTTCATTTTCGGCTCCACTCGTAGTCCCGAGCGGAGCTATCCGAACCTACTCGGCTAGGTTCGGATAGCTCCGCTCGGGGCTACGAGTGGAGCCGAAAGTGAACGAGAGCCGCCGGAAAGAGCCGAGGACCGGCACTGTGTATTTCAGCGCCGGCGGCGCCATTTTCAAATCGCGGTCGGCGATTTTGAAGCCCAGAATGGCTGGGATCACTGGGGAAGGCTGCACTAGGGAAGGCTGCACTGGGGAAGGCTGCACTGGGCAAGGCTGCACTGGGGAAGGCTGCACTGGGGAAGTCTGCACTGACAAGGCTGCACTGGGGAAGTCTGCACTGACAAGGCTGCACTGGGGAAGGCTGCACTGACAAGCTGCACTGGGGAAGTCTGCACTGACAAGGCTGCACTGGGGAAGTCTGCACTGACAAGGCTGCACTGGGGAAGGCTGCACTGACAAGGCTGCAATGATGGGCATTTAAATGTAAGTTTTTTTTCCCTTCAACTTCCCTCCTAAAAGTTTTTTTTTCCTTAAAATTCCCTCCTAAATTGGGGTGCGTGTTATACGCCGGTGCGTGTTATACGCCGATAAATACGGTAAATAGACACTAATCCAGCACTCCTATATAGCAGTAATAGGGACATACCAGAAATTGGTGGTTAAAAAATGGGAAATCGAAGAATAAAAAATACAAAATATGTAAAAACAGACCATAGTACAAAACCTGTGTAAAATTGTATTCATGAAACAGGCCATAGTACACAGCCTGTATGGAGTTGTATTCATGAAACATATACATGTATAGACCATTCATGGAGAAAAATTGAGTATCAGGATAAAAATCAATGAAGCCTTTAGAATGAGTGGGAGGAGCAAAGATGTGTAAATCTATATCACTGCCCGGAACGAACCATTGAAAAATAATAATTTAAAAAAGGAATAATTTATAAAAGAAAAGGAGTTGTTAAAATATTAGTGTTATGTGAGGAGAAATTATGTATATTGAGAAAAATGCAGAGATTTGTTTTATATAAAACTCAGTGACTAGTATAGTGTAGTATATATATAGTATATATATATAGTATAGACACCCTCCTAAACCTTGTGGATGGCCTTCCCTAGACACCCCCCTAAACCTTGTGAATGGCCTTCCTAGAGACACCCTCCTAAACCTTGTGGACGGCCTTCCCATAGACACCTTCCTAAACCTTGTGGACGGCCTTCCTATAGACACCCTCCTAAACCTTGTGGACGGCCTTCCCATAGACACCCTCCTAAACCTTGTGGATGGCCTTCCTATAGACACCCTCCTAAACCTTGTGGACGGCCTTCCCATAGACACCCTCCTAAACCTTGTGGACGGCCTTCCCATAGACACCCTCCTAAACCTTGTGGACGGCCTTCCCATAGACACCCTCCTAAACCTTGTGGACGGCCTTCCCATAGACACCCTCCTAAACCTTGTGTACGGCCTTCCCATAGACACCCTCCTAAACCTTGTGGACGGCCTTCCCATAGACACCCTCCTAAACCTTGTGGACGGCCTTCCCATAGACACCCTCCTAAACCTTGTGGACGGCCTTCCCATAGACACCCTCCTAAACCTTGTGGACGGCCTTCCCATAGACACCCCCCTAAACCTTGTGGACGGCCTTCCCATAGACACCCTCCTAAACCTTGTGGACGGCCTTCCCATAGACACCCTCCTAAACCTTGTGGATGGCCTTCCCATAGACGCCCTCCTAAACTTTGTGGACGGCCTTCCCATAGACACCCTTCTAAACCTTGTGGATGGCCTTCCCATAGACACCCTCCTAAACCTTGTGGACGGCCTTCCCATAGACACCCTCCTAAACCTTGTGGACGGCCTTCCCATAGACACCCTCCTAAACCTTGTGGACGGCCTTCCCATAGACACCCTCCTAAACCTTGTGGACGGCCTTCCCATAGACGCCCTCCTAAACTTTGTGGACGGCCTTCCCATAGACACCCTTCTAAACCTTGTGGATGGCCTTCCCATAGACACCCTCCTAAACCTTGTGGACGGCCTTCCCATAGACACCCTCCTAAACCTTGTGGACGGCCTTCCCATAGACACCCTCCTAAACCTTGTGGACGGCCTTCCCATAGACACCCTCCTAAACCTTGTGGACGGCCTTCCCATAGACACCCTCCTAAAGCTTGTGGACGGCCTTCCCATAGACACCCTCCTAAACCTTGTGGACGGCCTTCCCATAGACACCCTCCTAAACCTTGTGGACGGCCTTCCCATAGACACCCTCCTAAACCTTGTGGACGGCCTTCCCATAGACACCCTCCTAAACCTTGTGGGCTGCCTTCTCATAGACACCCTCCTAAACCTTGTGGATGGCCTTCCCATAGACACCCTCCTAAACCTTGTGGACGGCCTTCACATAGACACCCTCCTAAACCTTGTGGACGGCCTTCCCAGAAGAGGTGAAGCTGTTATAGCTGTAAAGGGGCGGAGCCAACTCAATATTGAACCCTCCGGACTAAGACTGGGATGTCATTAAAGTTGATGTGTGTGTAAAGGCAGGCGTCCCAATACTTTTGGTAATATAGTGTGTACATGTATATATATATATAGTACTAGGTTTCTTAATGAAATCTATGGCATATTAGCTGTTGATCCTGCCAATTCCTAATATAAAATGTCCCTTGTATATTTTGTATGGTGATAAGGCTTAGTAGAAGCTCTCCCGTCCAGCCGTGTATTGTCACCCATATCAGAGCTCTCATAGGTAGGTAGGTACACCTGTACCTACCAATGGACAGCCCCAGGACACACTGCATTGTCATTGTCACATAACTACCTTTCCTGCCCTAACTGACAAGGGATGTGCCTAATACAATGGAACAGAAGTCACACTGATATTCACATCCTCTCAAAGCTCTTCCCTAGTGGAGGAGAAAAGAGAGGAGAGAAAACATGTGATGGAGATAAAAAACTACAAAACAGAGATTTCCATGTTTTTCAGGACACATTTGCCTTGTGTTAGGAAGACATTTGACGGCCATTTATTGCTTTACATGGACTTCACATCGGATTGAAGGACGACTTTTCAGCAGTAAAAACAAGAATAAAAAGTGGATGTTCTCTCTGTATACTGTGTTTGTTAGTCATTTAGTCCTGAAAATTGATGGATAGACTTTATAATAATATCTGCCCAGGAGGGGCTTCTGGGGGACATTTTTCTGTAACCAATTCAATACAAGGCAGGTTTACCATCCCCCCCCCAGGACAATCTTCAGATCTCACTGATATCGCACTTTAATGGACAATTGTAAGTCATGGAACACGGGACCCATACAACAATTTTGTCATCAATAGAAAAGAATGAATTCCTAAGCAGTGGGAGTGACATCATTTCTGCCCGGCCAATCAGAATGTCTGCAGATGGAAACCCAGAGACGGGCTGAAGATGTCATTGGCTGTCAAAGTGTCTCTGAATCGGAGGGGATTATAGTTCCACGTATAACAAGCTGAAGTAAAAGTTATTTTCTTTCTTATAAGATAAGAGTTTTCCAATGAATAAAAGGCGACCATTGTAATCATCTCTCTCCCTGGTAAAGGAGAAATTCACCTTTGGGAAGATGTTACATGTTCCACTCATTATTAGGGTGTTACATGTAACATGTTCCCGTTCCTGCCGCCTCCCGCCGATCCCCTCCCTCTGTCGGTGACAATCACGGCTGATCACCATGGAAACAGGAAGAGACGTTTATTGGCTTTTCCTCACCCGCATCTGACAGACAAGAGGAGAGGAGAGCCAATCAGCTGCTCCTCTGACTGGGGGGTTCTACACTGATTGGTTATCAGTACAGCCCCCCTCGAATGTCCACCCAGGACCACCAGGGATGTCACCAGGACAACTAGGGATGGCCACCACTGATGACCACCAGGTATGGCATCCCTGGTGGCCATGGGTGGCAATGTGTGCCCAGACACAATGCCACTTAGTGCCCACCAGAAATACCTGCCAATGCCTCCTAATCAGTGATGCCAATCAGTGCCCATCAGTGCCCATCAGTGCTTCCTATCAGTGCCACTCATGTGCAGCCTTTCTTTGTCCATCAGTGCCACCTCATTGGTGCCACCTCATCCATGCTCATCAGTGCCACCTTATCAGTGCCCAGCAGTACAGCCTCATCAGTGCCCATCAGTGAAGAAGAAAACAAACTTATTTACAAAAAATTTTAACAGAAACAAACAAAAACTTTTTTTTTTCAAAATTTTCTTTTTTTTTATTTGTTTAGCAAAAATTAAAACCTGCAGAGGTGATGAAATACCAACCAAAAGAAAGATCTATTTGTGGGAACAAAATGATAACAGTTTAGTTTGTGTACAGTGCAGCACGACCGCGCAATTGTCATTCAAACAGCGACAGCGCTGAAAGCTGAGAATTGGCCTGGGCAGGAAGGGGGAAAGTGCCCCCCGGTATTGAAGGGGTTACATTGTTTTCCTCAACACTCAACTGCCATTTCTTCTGGACAGATTGGAATGTTAAGATTCCATTCACATTCCACCAACTTTGATGTGACTTTGATGTGATTTGATGCGACTTTGATGTGACTTTGATGTGATTTGATGCGACTTTGATGTGATTTGATGTGACTTTGTTGTGACTTTGATGTGACTTTGATGTGACTTTGATGTGACTTTGATGTGATTTGATGTGATTTGATGTGATTTGATGTGACTTTGATGTGATTTGATGTGACTTTGATGTGATTTGATGTGATTTGATGTGATTTGATGTGATTTGATGTGATTTGATGTGACTTTGATGGGACTTTGATGTGACATTGATGTGACTTTGATGTGATTTGATGTGATTTGATGTGATTTGATGTGACTTTGATGTGACTTTGATGTGATTTGATGTGACTTTGATGAGACTTTGATGTGATTTGATGTGACTTTGATGTGACTTTGATGAGACTTTGATGAGACTTTGATGTGATTTGATGTGATTTGATGTGACTTTGATGTGATTTGATGTGATTTGATGTGATTTGATGTGACTTTGATGTGACTTTGATGTGATTTGATGTGACTTTGATGTGACTTTGATGTGATTTGATGTGATTTGATGTGATTTGATGTGACTTTGATGTGATTTGATGTGACTTTGATGTGATTTGATGTGACTTTGATGTGATTTGATGTGACTTTGATGTGATTTGATGTGATTTGATGTGATTTGATGTGACTTTGATGTGACTTTGATGTGATTTGATGTGACTTTGATGAGACTTTGATGTGATTTGATGTGACTTTGATGTGACTTTGATGAGACTTTGATGAGACTTTGATGTGATTTGATGTGACTTTGATGTGATTTGATGTGACTTTGATGTGACTTTGATGTGATTTGATGTGACTTTGATGTGACTTTGATGTGATTTGATGTGACTTTGATGAGACTTTGATGTGATTTGATGTGATTTTGATGTGACTTTGATGTGATTTGATGTGATTTGATGTGACTTTGATGTGATTTGATGTGACTTTGATGTGATTTGATGTGACTTTGATGTGACTTTGATGTGATTTGATGCGACTTTGATGCGACTTTGATGTGACTTTGATGTGACTTTGATGTGATTTGATGTGACTTTGATGTGACTTTGATGTGATTTGATGCGACTTTGATGCGACTTTGATGTGACTTTGATGTGATTTGATGCGACTTTGATGCGACTTTGATGTGACTTTGATGTGACTTTGATGTGATTTGATGTGATTTGATGTGATTTGATGTGATTTTGATGTGATTTGATGTGACTTTGATGTGATTTGATGTGACTTTGATGTGATTTGATGTGACTTTGATGTGACTTTGATGTGACTTTGATGTGATTTGATGTGATTTGATGTGACTTTGATGTGATTTGATGTGACTTTGATGTGACTTTGATGTGATTTGATGTGATTTGATGTGACTTTGATGTGACTTGATGTGACTTTGATGTGATTTGATGTGATTTGATGTGACTTTGATGTGACTTGATGTGATTTTGATGTGATTTGATGTGATTTGATGTGACTTTGATGTGACTTTGATGTGACTTTGATGTGATTTGATGTGATTTGATGTGACTTTGATGTGACTTGATGTGACTTTGATGTGATTTGATGTGATTTGATGTGACTTTGATGTGACTTGATGTGATTTTGATGTGATTTGATGTGATTTGATGTGACTTTGATGTGACTTTGATGTGATTTGATGTGATTTGATGTGACTTTGATGTGACTTTGATGTGATTTGATGTGACTTTGATGTGATTTGATGTGACTTTGATGTGACTTGATGTGACTTTGATGTGATTTGATGTGACTTTGATGTGACTTTGATGTGACTTTGATGTGACTTTGATGTGATTTGATGTGATTTTGATGTGACTTTGATGTGACTTTGATGTGACTTTGATGTGACTTTGATGTGATTTGATGTGACTTTGATGTGACTTTGATGTGATTTGATGTGACTTTGATGTGACTTTGATGTGATTTGATGTGACTTTGATGTGATTTGATGTGATTTGATGTGACTTTGATGTGACTTTGATGTGATTTGATGTGATTTGATGTGACTTTGATGTGATTTGATGTGACTTTGATGTGACTTTGATGTGATTTGATGTGATTTGATGTGACTTTGATGTGACTTGATGTGACTTTGATGTGATTTGATGTGATTTGATGTGACTTTGATGTGACTTGATGTGATTTTGATGTGATTTGATGTGATTTGATGTGACTTTGATGTGACTTTGATGTGATTTGATGTGATTTGATGTGACTTTGATGTGACTTTGATGTGATTTGATGTGACTTTGATGTGACTTTGATGTGACTTTGATGTGACTTGATGTGACTTTGATGTGACTTTGATGTGACTTTGATGTGATTTGATGTGATTTGATGTGACTTTGATGTGACTTTGATGTGATTTGATGTGACTTTGATGTGACTTTGATGTGATTTGATGTGATTTGATGTGACTTTGATGTGACTTTGATGTGATTTGATGTGACTTTGATGTGACTTTGATGTGACTTTGATGTGATTTGATGTGACTTTGATGTGACTTTGATGTGATTTGATGTGATTTGATGTGACTTTGATGTGACTTGATGTGACTTTGATGTGATTTGATGTGATTTGATGTGACTTTGATGTGACTTGATGTGATTTTGATGTGATTTGATGTGATTTGATGTGACTTTGATGTGACTTTGATGTGATTTGATGTGATTTGATGTGACTTTGATGTGACTTTGATGTGATTTGATGTGACTTTGATGTGACTTTGATGTGACTTTGATGTGACTTGATGTGACTTTGATGTGACTTTGATGTGACTTTGATGTGATTTGATGTGATTTGATGTGACTTTGATGTGACTTTGATGTGACTTTGATGTGACTTTGATGTGATTTGATGTGATTTGATGTGATTTGATGTGATTTGATGTGATTTGATGTGACTTTGATGTGACTTGATGTGATTTTGATGTGACTTTGATGTGATTTGATGTGACTTTGATGTGATTTGATGTGATTTGATGTGATTTGATGTGACTTTGATGTGACTTGATGTGATTTTGATGTGACTTTGATGTGATTTGATGTGACTTTGATGTGATTTGATGTGATTTGATGTGACTTTGATGTGATTTGATGTGATTTGATGTGATTTGATGTGACTTTGATGTGATTTGATGTGATTTTGATGTGACTTTGATGTGACTTTGATGTGACTTTGATGTGATTTGATGTGACTTTGATGTGATTTGATGTGACTTTGATGTGACTTTGATGTGACTTTGATGTGATTTGATGTGATTTGATGTGATTTGATGTGATTTTGATGTGATTTGATGTGACTTTGATGTGACTTGATGTGATTTTGATGTGATTTGATGTGATTTGATGTGACTTTGATGTGATTTGATGTGATTTTGATGTGACTTTGATGTGACTTTGATGTGACTTTGATGTGATTTGATGTGACTTTGATGTGATTTGATGTGACTTTGATGTGATTTGATGTGATTTGATGGAATGGTAAAGCCCCTTTGGACGGGTGTGACTTGGATTTGGCTTTGATCGGTGATAATGGACGATTGTTGCTCTGTATAACATTCAGGGAAGACATTCATACAACTTTTCAGGGTAACATTGAAGTCTTTGGCCCTCAAGTGTCATAAAAGTCGGAGCAAAGTAGTGCAGGAACTCCTCTGAAGTCTCTACAAACTTGAAGTTGCACAGATATGATTGGTTCTCATTGGAAAACAAAGTCACATGACAAGTCCCACAAGTGTGAATGGAGCCTAAAGGAATCCATAAAATATCAGCTCTACTTGTTGGATCAATAGGTGTAAATAAAGGAATAAAAGTCTGGAAGAAAAGGAATGCAGCCACCACATATACTGGAAGAATTGGGAAGCTGCAATACAAGAACTTTTTGTTTGGAGGTTGAATACGGCTTTAAGTTCAGATCTAGACTGTTATCTGAGGTTTACTTTGTGCTCCTGAGCCTGACAAAGAGTCCAGTGATTGGCCTCCTCCTCTAATATCTTATTATTCTACTTAAAGCCGACTTCTACCCAAAAGTGCGACTTCCCCTTTAAGCACCCCTCCCCCCTTACATGCCACATTCCGCATCTCATTTTTTTTGGGGGGATGGGTGACTAGTTTTGAGTGGGACTTCCTGTCCCACCTCCGACTACGGGTTGTCTAGGTGACTCCTCCCCTCCCCCTAGGCGGACCCTCCCTCTCTGTAATATTCTGGGACACGTCACAGGTCCAAGAGGATTGCCTGTCCACTCAGTGAGCACAGCGCGACTCGCGCATTCACAGTGCACGACGCCCATCCGTGAAGCCACAAGCTGTCATGGGCGGGTGCCCACACTTTCAATGGAGGCACCACGGAAAGGAGGGGGAGGGGAGCGAGGCTCCACGGAAAGGAGGGGGAGGGGAGCGAGGCGCCATGGAAAGGAGGGGGAGGGGAGCGAGGCTCCATGGAAAGGAGGGGGAGGGGAGCGAGGCTCCACGGAAAGGAGGGGGAGGGGAGCGAGGCTCCACGGAAAGGAGGGGGAGGGGAGCGAGGCTCCATGGAAAGGAGGGGGAGGGGAGCGAGGCTCCACGGAAAGGAGGGGGAGGGGAGCGAGGCTCCACGGAAAGGAGGGGGAGGGGAGCGAGGCTCCACGGAAAGGAGGGGGAGGGGAGCGAGGCTCCACGGAAAGGAGGGGGAGGGGAGCGAGGCTCCACGGAAAGGAGGGGGAGGGGAGCGAGGCTCCATGGAAAGGAGGGGGAGGGGAGCGAGGCTCCATGGAAAGGAGGGGGAGGGGAGCGAGGCTCCATGGAAAGGAGGGGGAGGGGAGCGAGGCGCCATGGAAAGGAGGGGGAGGGGAGCGAGGCTCCATGGAAAGGAGGGGGAGGGGAGCGAGGCTCCACGGAAAGGAGGGGGAGGGGAGCGAGGCTCCACGGAAAGGAGGGGGAGGGGAGCGAGGCTCCATGGAAAGGAGGGGGAGGGGAGCGAGGCTCCACGGAAAGGAGGGGGAGGGGAGCGAGGCTCCACGGAAAGGAGGGGGAGGGGAGCGAGGCTCCACGGAAAGGAGGGGGAGGGGAGCGAGGCTCCACGGAAAGGAGGGGGAGGGGAGCGAGGCTCCACGGAAAGGAGGGGGAGGGGAGCGAGGCTCCATGGAAAGGAGGGGGAGGGGAGCGAGGCTCCATGGAAAGGAGGGGGAGGGGAGTGAGGCTCCATGGAAAGGAGGGGGAGGGGAGCGAGGCTCCATGCGGCCGCATCGCTGGACTGTGGGACAGGTGAGGGTTTGTTTAGTCAGAAGATACACTTTTTGTAGCGGATACAGTAAAATAAAAATCCTGGAACTCCGCCTTACACCTGATTGTGAAAACTGTAGAACTTTCTATAAGAACCCTTAATGACCATAATCAATGCTGCCTTTGTAGAAATGACTCCCAGACACCGGCTGTGACTGTGGGGATCATTACTGATACTAAATGTCTCTTCAAAGGAACAACAAGCTTGGGGGATACCGAGGAGAACCCCAAACACTCCGCTCTCAGGCTCCATTCACATCTATGCATCTTGCTTGTCAGCCTTTCTGCACTGTTTTTTGTGCTGCTTGCTGTGTTTCTGAGCAGCGTTTTTGCAATTTTTTTTTTACAGTTTTTTTTTTTTTACAGTTTTTTTTTTTACAGTTTTTTTTTTTTACAGTTTTTTTTTGGACTGTACACAGTCTAAGGAAAAAAAACCCCCCAAAAACGCAAAATGCATCAAAAACACTGTAAAAACGCTGTACTTGCGTTTTTGATGCTGCTCCATTGAATTCTATTAGGCTCCATTCACACTAATGCGTTTTGTGATGCATTTTGCATTTTGCAGAAATGCATGGAAATTGTTAATATGGGTTCCTATGGAACATGTTCACATCAATGCATTTTTGTACCTCTGTGTTTTTGGAAAGGGTCGGGGACTTTTTTCATGCAAAAAGCAGCGTTTTGCAAGTAATAAAATTCAATGGAGCAGCATCAAAAATGCAAGTACACCGTTTCTACAGTGTTTTTGCAGCGTTTTTGCAGTGTTTTTGATGCGTTTTTGGCGTTTTTTTTTTTTTTTAGACTGTATACAGTCTAAAAAAAACAAACTAAAAAAAAAAAACACACAACGCAAAACGTGGCAAAAACGCCGCAAAAACGCTACAAAAACGTTGCTCAAAAACGTGGCAAGCACCACAAAAAACACTGCAGAAACGCTCAAAAGCAACATGCATAGATGTGAATTGAGCCTGAGGCTCCATTCACACTAGCGCGTTTTTTGATGCATTTTGCAGAAATGCATGGGAATTTTTTAACATGGGTTCCTATGGAACATGTTCACATCAATGCCTTTTTGTTTCTCTGCATTTTTGGAAAGGGTCAGGGACTTTTTTTCATGCAAAATGCAGCGTTTGGCATGTAATAGAATTCAATGGACCAGCGTCAAAAACGCAAGTGCACCGTTTTTGCAGCGTTTTTGATGTGTTTTTGGTGCGTTTTTGATGCGTTTTTGCCGTTTTTAATTTTTTTTTTTTTTAAGACTGTAAAAAAAAACTGTAAAAAAAAAAAAAAAAAAAAAACGCAAAATGCAAATCGTGGCAAAAATGCTCAAAAACGTGGCAAGCATGAAAAAAAAACCTCCAAAAACGCTCAAAAGCAACATGCATAGGTGTGAATCGAGCCTCACATGTAAAACGCTGCATTTTGCATGAAAAAAAGTCCCTGACACTTTCCAAAAACACACAGAGCTACAAAAATGCATTAATGTGAACATGTTCCATAGGAACCCATGTTATAAAATTCCCATGTATTTCTGCAAAATGCATCAGAAAACGCGTTAGTGTGAATGGAGCCTCAGGGAGACAGAATGGCGAGTTCTAGTCCTTCTCTTCAGTATTCCAGTCCTAAATCTTTGGGACATTCTTATCAATGAAATGAATTGGTTGCAGGAAAGACATTTGTACGATTCTCCCATCAACACTGACAGGGGAATCAGCAGCCGGTGATTATTGGTAGCGTCTATAGGAGACACGAGCGATTATTACAAGATATTCCGTCAGGCTGGTTGTACCCGAGCTGATCGATCGATTGGTACATTCAGCCTGCCCATGCACAGGTCTAATCTTGGCCGGTTACTGTTGAACCTTGTATGGCCGGCCTAGGAGTCTCACTTAAAGTGGTAGTCAACGTTTGATTTTTTTATAAATAACAAGCATGCCTATACTTACCTGCTCTGTGCAATGGTTGTGCACAGAGTAGCCCCTCTCCTCTTCTTTCGGGGTGCCCCCCACAGAAAGCCGCATTCCATGGGGGCGCTCGTGCAGGCTCGCTCCCGAGTCCCGCTGCTGCATCCATTGACACAGACAGCAGGACGAAGCCTCGCCCCCGGCTCCCATTTCATTGACAGCCAATGGCTCCTACCGCTATCAATCTGTCCAATGAGGAGAGAGACAGTGGGTGGAGCCACTTGTGCACATCGGAGGATGGGATTGGCTCAGGTAAGTAAAGGCGGCTCTCTGGATTGGCTGCAGCACAGAAGGTTTTTTACCTAATGCATGGAAAGCATGAAGGGGAAGAACCTGAAGGCTTTACAAGCACTTTAACACAACAGCAGCCAGTAATACGGCCCCATCATTACACATCATTTATTATTACATGGCCAATGGCAGAAGCAGATTTTATTTCCGGAGTTCAGTTTTATCCATAATGAGTATAAATCAATGTTTATTAGCCTTGCTTTGCATGGAAATGATAAGTTTAAGGCTTAAAGTGGAATTCTAGTGACCTTGTCTCCAGCAATGTGACGTCCTGGAGGATCTCCCCACCAGACACGGACATCTTCCATCATCTGGCTTCTCAGCACTTTTATTGGCTGGGGGGGGAGGGGTGAAGTCACATGACCTGTGCAGCATGGGGAGGAGATCACGGCTTCTTTTACAAGGTATTGACCGGCTTTACAAAGGTATTTGGTGCACAAAGTGGATTTCTATTCTCTGGAGCTTTCCAGGAATAAAGTTCCATGAAAGTTTTTGCTCCGGGTCCCGGAGTTCATCTTCATTTCTTTATAACGGCACAATTTGGAGTAGATGATAGATCTGGGCGGAGCTCAGCTTAAGCATGTCATATTTTATTGAAGCCACAAAACTTTATTTATAATGATCTTTTCTGTGTAGATTGGATACAATATTTTTCCACACTTCTCCTTTATCTAAAACCCGCTCAGATTTCTAGTTTACTACGGAGATGCTGAATATTCGGCTTTTCAGAAGACAATGAACAATTCTTTTTGCTCCCGGCTCACTTTAGCCCCCGGTAGTACATAACGGCGCTGTGTACCATTGTGAAAGCATTGACAAGGCCTCATCTTTGGGTTCCGAGCTCAGCTCTGTTTGTCCAGAAGGTTTATTTGGCGGATTTATTACAAAGTCTGAGGAAATGAGTTGTGCAGTTACCGGCACATTCCGTGTCTTCCAGCATTGCCCATAGCAGTAAATGAGTGGAGGTGTCTGCATGAGTTCACACTACTGAAGATGAAGAATGACTTGGCCCAATATAGGGAACTGGTGCCAGGAACACCATAATATGGAGCCCGGGGTTAGGACTCCATCATCATTTTCTTTTACTGATGGAGAAAAGATTGATAAGGACGTTGATGGTGAGGATATTACATTTGTCTTCTTCTGGATAAACGAGAGTCGGCACTTTTATGTGGTTATCATAAAAAGGATCTCCAGATGGGAGAAAAACTGACAGTCGGCTTGAAGATGATCAGATCCTGGAATGTTTGTTTTTATGTGAGATACGGAAATGTGTGTCTGTTGTTTGCTAACTATGTTGTATTTTATAGCAATTACTTATGCCGCGTACACACGGCCGGACTTTTCTACCGGACTTGTCTGACGGACGCCGACGGACCAATCCGATGGTGTGTGGGCTTCACCGGACCTTCAGCGGACTTTTCCAGTCGCAAATCTGACGGACTTTAGATTTGGAACTCGCTTCAAATCTTTACGTCGTAACTCCGCCGGACCCAGAAATCCGCTCGTCTGTATGCTAGTCCGACCGACAAAAACCCAACGCTAGGGCAGCTATTGGCTACTGGCTATCAACTTCCTTATTTTAGTCCGGTGTACGTCATCCCGTACCAATCCGTCCGACTTTGGTGTGATCGTGTGTAGGCACGTCCGGTCGTTAGAAAGTCTGTTGAAAGTCCGCCAAAAGTCAGTCGAAACTCTGTTGAAAGTCTGTCGGACGGGCTGTTGGACTTTTGTAGCTGAAAAGTCTGACCGTGTGTACGCAGCATTAGGCTTTGAAAGGTCATCATATGTAGGTTGGAGCTGCATTGTGTGCAACAGCTACTACGTTGTGTAGTTTTATAACAGACTCCCACACTAATTTTTCTTTTAGTTTAAGTTACAGAAGAGAATGGATGTAACCTCTGTCAGGTTTTTATTGTTCTTAGTGTCCAAGTAAGTGAGGGGAAGTTTCTCCCCTCTCCCCTATAGGTGAATACCCTGTTTCCCTGAAAATAAGACCTAGTGTGATTGTCGGTGATGGCTGCAATATAAGCCCTACCCCCCAAATAAGCCCTAGTTAAAGTCATTGTAGGTCTTATTTTCAGGGTAGGGCTTATTTGGGGGGTAGGGTTTATATTGCAGCCATCACTGACAATCACGCTAGGTCTTATTTTCGGGGAAACAGGGTAGCAATAAAGCTCTGATAAATTCTAATCATTTCCTTCTTTACCAAATAAAGTTTTTGTTCTACTGTATGTATTGCATTGTGGAGATTTCCATTAGCAAAAAAGTAATACAAATGTGACATTTGAGATTAAAGTGATACTAAAGTCTTGTTTTTTTTTTCCTTTAAAAATAACAAACATGTTACACTTACCTGTCCTGTTCAGTAGTTTTGCACAGAGCAGCCCCGATCCTCCTCTTCTGGGGTCCATCTTCGGTGCTCCTCTCCTCTCCGTCCTGACGAGTGCCCCCACACCAAGCAGCAGCTCTGTGTGTCTATTCAGACACGGAGCCATGGTTTGGCCCTGCCCCCTTTCTCTCCTCATTGGCTGACTGACTTTGATTGACAGCAGCAGGAGCCAATGGTGCCACTGCTTTGTCTCAGCCAATCAGAAGGCTTAGTCCCGAACGGCCGAGGCACTTATGGACATCGCTGGCTCCATAGGGCTCAGGTAAGTATTAGGGGGGCTGAGGGGGCTGCTGCACACTGAAGGTTTTTTTTTTATCTTAAGGCATACAAGGCATTAAGAATAAAAACCTTCTGCCTTTAGAACCACTTTAATGATTTCCAATAGAAGAGAAAAAAAATGGAATCAGTTTTGGAGCCCAACTTTACAAAGTAACGCAATGTGTCCAAAATGGCCAAAAACAAAACCCTGACTAAAGAGGCTCATTCTTTACACATTTGGACTCTTCATTGAAGATAAAAGTGTGATTAGTTTTTAGATAATGGAAATGTGACTGTTTGTAGAGAGTGAAAATGTCAGAGCGTAAGCCAGAATTCTTATTATGGGATGTGTCATGCTAGGTGACAAAGCTCCAGTGATAGAATCACTAATGCCGCGTACACACGACCCGACTTTTCCACAGCAAAGGCCCGACGGAACGAATCCCCCGGACAATTCCATCGTGTGTGGGCTTCATCGCACCTTTGCTGTCCAAAAATCAGACGGACTTTAGAAATAGAACATGTTTCAAATCTTTCCAACGGACTCGAGTCCGGATGAAAAATCCGCTCGTCTGTATGCTAGTCCAACGGAGGAACAACAACGCAAGGGCAGCTATTGGCTACTGGCTATGAACTTCCTTATTCTAGTCCGGTCGTACGTCATCACGTTCCAATCAGTCGGACTTTGGTGTGATCGTGTGTAGGCAAGTCCGTTGCGTCAGAACTCCGTCGAAAAGTCCTTCGGAGTTCAGTTGGTGGAAAGTCTGCTCGTGTGTACACGGCATAAGGCTCCATTCACATGGTGTGCATTAAAATGGGTTGCGTTAGGACAGCCTATTCATTTGAATGGGGTGCCCAATGCATCAATATGGTCTATGTGTCTATTTCTGGCAGTGCAAGGCAATGCAGGATAATGTGTCGCCACGTGTTGTGCTGCACACCCCAAAGCATGACCACCAACATGGTGAACTGAGTGTCCGTCAGTCAGAATAAATGGCATCACATTGTACCAGTGCATGCCAGACGTTGTAGGAATGTGAGCATTGACCACAGCTGAAAAAAGTGCCAGTGGACCGCCAAGAGTCTACACACTTCCTCCAATGGAGTTCCTCCCTTTCTAGCTTTAAAGATCATGCACAATTTACATTTTATTTTCCAACAATAGAAGTTTATTGAATTATAATGGTTTACATGTTGTAGAAATAACAAGGGACACATAGCAACAAGTGAAGAACAGAGCAGCCTTTCAGTATATAAAGCACACTGTAGGTGATCCACATAAAACCTCCTAAATATCTGCATTGTATTAAACTTATAGGGGACACCAAACAGTAGTAGAAGATATCATTGAGAGCCATGGACTCCATATCCCATTACATTTGGGAATAGAACCTGTCCTAAGAGCTATACTCTTTTCATAATTATAGGTTAGATTCACAAGAGCAACTATCTCAGACACGTTGGGTGCTTGAAGAGACCTCCACATATAGCAAGGTATATCACACCAATGGGGATACAGACAGAAATAAGGATCTTCTTACCCTTTCCTGCACCATCCAACACTAGAAGAAAACTTTTTTGGCTGGAGTTTCCCTTTAAAGTGGTTCTAGAGGCAGAATGTTTTTCCCTTAATGGATTATATGTGCATTATGTGTGCAGGAGCCCCCCTCAGGACCCCTAATACTTACCTGAGCCCCATCTTGAGCCAGCGATGTTACACGAGAGGCTTGGCTGTCTGCGACTCTGCCTCCTGATTGGCTGAGACACACATGGGGTGCCATTGGGAGCTGTGACTCAGACCGGGTGCCCCCATTTCAAGCTGCTTGCTGTGGGGGGCACTCGACAGGAGGGAGGGGCCAGGAGCACCAGCGAGGGACCCGAGAAGAGGAGGATCTGAGGTGCTCTGTGCAAAGCCATTACACAAAGCAGGTAAGTATAACAGATTTGTCAACAACGAGACTTTAGTATCAATTTAAAACACCCTTAAAATACCTAACATAAATATATTAAGCAAGGGTCAAATGTATGCCAATCATGATTTAATTCTAACCTAAAGTACAAATCCACCCTTGTTGTGGAGCTCCCTGAGCACTGAACAGGTTAAAGATGCATTTCTTTCTATGATACCTTAAAATAAACAGTTTTATCTGCTTTATCACCTTCCTCTCTCAGACTTCTCCATATAACCCGTCTCCAAAGCTGCTTCTAACAAGTAGCACTCGGGTTGATTTACTAAAATTCCAGAGTGCAAAATCAGGTGCAGCTGTGCATGGTAGCCAATCAGCTTCTAACTTCAGCTTCTTCACGTAAGCTTTGACAAAAAAAAACCTGTTTCTATGGAGAGCTACACCAGATTTTCACTCTCCAGTTTTAGTGAATCAACCCCACTGTGACATCATCAGTAGCACTGTGACATCATCATGTACAATAAAGTGCTGGCAGCCCTGCATTGTAAGTGAGGATGCTGAGGGCCAAATTCACTGGAATAGATAAGGAATGCATTGTCTGCTGGGTGGGGGAGGGAGGAGTAAGGTAAATAAGCCTAGACAGAAGCCAACATGTATTTCTGGCAGTGTGGGAAAGCCTCACTAAGAGGGAAGTTTTGTCATTTTCTCGGAGTTCAGCTTTAATTCTCATATACGGTAAAATAAGAATAGAGTTGAAATATCATCTACTGGACTTTAACATTGCTGACTTGAAAAGCCACCTAGACTTCCCAAATTCTTTACAGCACTTTTTGGACGGGTTGGAAACTCTTTTTGTTGCTGAGACTCCAACACTTTGACGTCATGAAAAGTAAATGGTCTATCTTCTTCTTTTGGAGAATCCAATGTCTGTCCTCCATCTTTCACATCTACAGTAGTGTTATAATAAAGGACAGGTTGAAGTGCTGCAGCCGTCACTCAGGAACAAGTGAAGTTTTATGACTTCTTTTATTTGAACTTTCTGGATATCAAAGCTGTTTGTCATCTTTATTACCATCGGGTTCACCTGCCTTCTTGTAAACGCATGTGGAGTCACAGCCGGGCTTATTCAACAAAGCAATTCAATGAGTAAAGCCTTATTTCTATTGGTTACAGCAATTTGCTCTTTGCTGACTGAATTCTCTTATAAAGATCCCGTATATGAACTCACAAAATACTTAAAGCCCAACTCCGAGAAACATGGAAATCCTCCTTTGCTGTGTGGCTACATTGTACAGGTTCATTATGAGTTTAGTCCCCATGAGAGTAAAAACACTTTTACTTCCCTAATGCCGCGTACACACCACCGGACTTTCTGCCAGAAAAGGTCCGATGGAATCATTCCGTCAGACATTCCGATCGTGTGTGGGCTTCATCGGACTTTTTCTTTCTAAAATTCTGACAGACCTAGAAATAGAACATGTTTCAAATCTTCCCGACGGAATCAGTTCCTATCAGGAAGACCGCTCGTCTGTATGCTATTCCGACGGACCGAAAACGACGCAAGGCCAGCTATTGGCTACTGGCTATTGAACTTCCTCTTCCTAGTCCCGTCGTACGTCATCGCGTTCTAAACGATCGGACTTTGGTTGTTAATGTGCGTAGGCAAGTCCGTTTCAGCGGAACTCTGTCGGAAAGACCGTTGGAGTCTATTCTGATGGAAAGTCCGGTCGTGTGTATGTGGCGTAATCCTCCATTTCCCCAGCAGGCGGTGCTGCATCACACTCCAGCGGACTGTCCCTTGACAGCATCACAGCCAATGCACGGCTATGGATCCTGCATTGGTCCTGATGATGCCATGACCTTAGACCAGTGTAAGTGAGAAGACCCTGCAGGGACCAATCTATCAGGGCACTGGAGTGGAGTATTGGGTAAGTAAATCTACTTTAACTAGTCCCCTAGATCTAAAGGAGCAATCAATACTTGCAATCGGGCACATCCCTACTGCAAGGGCTCATTTTCAGGGATCCTGGAGTTGGAATTTAAAACATCAAATGAATAGAGAGGTCAGTATACTTATCTCCCAACTTTCTGATGTGACCATGGAAACTTTTCATCTCAATGTATGTAGGCAGAATACACCCCCCTGCCATGCTTCCTAGTTATATGGAGCAGAAAGAATTAAGAATCATACAATGACTAGTTAAAGCTTTTTCTATCACTACTTTTCCTTTACATTGGTTTTATAAAATGACAAATGTAATGATTTAATAAGAACTGACCGCTCTAGGCATCTATTCCATGATGACGCCTCCTGCTAGACAAGGCACAGGAGCCGGCCCTGCAAGTAGCATCAAAGAGAGAAGAAAAAGCTGGACGGCCGAACTCCAATGCAACACCTTCATCATGATTAGGCGCCCATCTGTGGTGTGAAACGCGTCAGCTTCTTGTCCTGTACCTCTGTGATCAGATGTGACTGCTTGGATTTTATCTGACTTCAAATAAAGGTGTTGCATTAAAGTGCAGCCATCCAGCTTTCTTTTGTCTCTTCCATGGAATCATTTAATGGTTGGATGAAAGTTTTAGTGCAGTATAACACTTTTGGCAGTAAAGCGGATGTAACCCCCCCCAAAAAACAAACATTAAGCCCTTCAGATTATATGTGTCTCCCAATGTGTGCCATTATTTTTGTTTTCAGAATTTTACATTTGGTAAAAATATCTGTTGATCCCGCCAATGACTTCCTACTCCTTTCCCACAATAGTAACAATCTGCAGACTCAGGTCCCCTCTGCAGCATTGCCCCTGCATTGTGCATGCGCCTGAAGAGCTTTGCTATTATTACTATTCTACATAAAAAGTGCAGCGCAATAGTAAGAATCCGTCCAGCACAATAAAATATCTCCGTCCAAATGAGGTGATTAATTAGTAGAACCACAAAGCCCAGAGATCAGTAAGGGACATTCCATATGAGTGAAAAGAAGATCCAGTATGCTCGCTCACCTCAAGATATGGAGCCCTCAATCATCAGAAGGTCCAACACACTTGTCCTACCTTGGGGTATGCATGTTGGTGGAGGGCATTGTCACCTGCATTTCATACTGGATCTTCTTTTCACTCATGTGAATGTCCCTTACTGCTCTCTGGGCTTTGTGGTTCTACTAATTAATGACCTCATTTGGACTGAGATATTTTATTGTGCTGGACGGATTCTTACTATTGCGCTGCACTTTTTATGTACATAGGTTTTATTTTTGGATGATGTGAAATCTCCTTTAGTGTTCAGCAATAGAATGTATTGAATTGACATTTCAGTAATCTTAGTACTTTTGTCTGTGATAATTGTAGCTGATTTATAATCCTATCATTGCTATTGTCTGGAGGAGTGTTTGGTGGCATCATTAGGGGGATGGGCTGTGGCTCGGTCCCTCCCCCACCTCCTAAGAGCCATGCAGAGTCCGGAATAGAATTAAATAGAGCATTTTATAGGAAAGTAACATCAGACCAAAAAGATGGGACAACCATGGCACAGAGCAATTTGGTTCCGAAAAGTACCTGTCAATTAGAGCTGCAAAGATTCTGGATAAAATCAGAATCACAATTGTTCTGCTGAGAATAAAGATCGCGATTCTCGCGGCGTAACGTCATCTTTCACAGTATACAAAAAAATTGGGCTAACGTTACTGTTTCGTTTATTTTAAATTCATTGAAGTGTATTTTTTCCCAAAAAATTGCGTTTAAAAGTCCGCTGCGCAAACACAGTGTGACATAAAATCTTCCAACGACTCTCCGCTAAAATAAGAAACATTTTTTTTTCTTTTTTAACCACATCAGCTCCAGGAGGTTTTACCCCCTTCATGACCAGGCCATTTCTTGCTATTTAGCACTGTGCTACTTTGACTTGAAATTGCGCAGTCATGCGATGCTATACCCAAAAGAAATTTGTACCATTTCTTCACATGAATAGAGCTTTATTTTGATGGTATTTGATCACTTCTGGGTTTTTATTTGTTATTATATCAATAAAAAAGGCAGATTAAAAAAAAATAATAATAATAATTTTACTTTTTGGCTATTAAACATATCCAATAAAAAAATGAAAAAAAAAACATGGGGACAAGGTGCTGTGGGGGCGACCCCAAAGCATCCTCCCCATGTTGAGGGCATGTGGCCTGCTACGGTTCAGGAGGGGGGGCGCTCTCTCTCCCCCCATCTTTTCCTGCAGCCTGCCAGGTTGCGTGCTCAGATAAGGGTCTGGTATGGATTTTGGGGGGACCCCTACGCCATTTTTTTTTATTTTGGCTCGGGGTTCCCCTTAAAATCCATACCGGACCTGAAGGGCCTGGTAATGGACTGGGGGGGAACCCATGCCGTTTTTTTCAATGATTTTTATCTATATTGCCGGGAGCCGGCGATGCATTACAGCCGCAAGCAGTTTTAAATGACTTTTTTTCCTTTAGAAATGTGATTTTGCTGTGGTATTATTATAAACACGGGAAAAATGCGCCACTTTACAGGCATACTATAGACACCCCCCAGGCACGATATTTAAAGGAATATTTCATTTTTATTGTTTCATTTTAAGCATTATTAATATCACTGCTCCCGAAAAAAATGACATTTTTAAAACTTTTTTTTGCATTGATCCATGTCCCCTGGGGCAGGACCCGGGTCCCCAAACACTTTTTATGACAATAACTTGCATATAAGCCTTTAAAATGAGCACTTTTGGTTTTTCATGTTAGTGTCCCATAGACTTAACGGCGTTTTGCGGCTTTCGAATTTGCAGCGAATGGCGCATATTGTTCGCTGTTTGGCGAATGGACGAACACCAGATGTTTGAGTTGAACTTACATTTGACTCAAACATCGCGCTCAACCCTATTTACAATTAATCAGAAGCTGGTATGCTAAAATTATTGCTCTCACTCTGACCTTTGTGGCAATAGCTCACATGGGTGGGGGTGTGACCCTGATTTATATACACATTTGCACCCTTAACTGCGCTTGCATTTGTTGGTGTGTGGGGGGTAACAGGGGTTATGGTTATTATTTTTATTTTTTTTGAATATGTTTTATTTCAATTTTATTAACTTTTTTATTTATTTTTACTTTATAGCTATCACAAGGGGGTAATAAACCCTTATATGATAGCATTGGAGGGTGACAAGTTTTTTTTTTTTTGGAGACATTGGGGGTCTATTAGACCCCAGTGTCTCCCCTGCCCTCCAATGCATGTAACCAAGTACAGATCTGGCTGTATCAGCCAGGAAATGGTGGATCTAAACCCAGAAGGGACTAAACCATCATGGCTTCTGGTTTCTTTGTTTTCAGGAGAGATCTAGGCATGGATATGGCTTGGTCTCTCTCCGCTCTCCATCATGAAGCAGCTTGATGTGGTCCCGGGCTTCCAGTAAGAGCAGGAGAGCCTGGTAACCATGCAGGGGGGTGCCCATTGGATTGTGGGGGGCCGCCATCTTGACTAAGGGAAACCAGCAGTGAAGCATTGCGGCCTCACAGCCAGTTTCCTACTGCGCATGCGTAAAGCACATTGCATTTTGTGAATGGGCCACAGTCTTCTGGGACCTGTGAAGTGTCCCAGAAGGCTGCGGGGGAAGAAGGGGGGCCAAGCTTAGTTTGCCACGGTGAGTCGAAAGTGGGAGTGGGTACCTGTTAAAACAAGGTACCTGCTCCCCCCTCCCCCCCAAAACGTGGCAAATGTGGCAGCAGGGGGATAGGGGGCAGACAAGCAGAGATTTCCCTTTTGGGTAGAGCTCCACTTTAAGGACAGTTTTAAATTGGATGTAAACCCCCTCCCATCCTTTCTAAATGACTGCCATAGGGGTTATCTATAAG